>CM074576.1:169454609-170054609 GCA_037305975.1 Chrysolophus pictus
AAAAGGGGCAGTTTTACACTGGCCAGAAAGATTACTTGGTAAGCATGAGTGAAATTCTAAGTGTTAACAATGAAGTCTGACTGAATTTAATACACAATGGGAAAGTGCAGGCTGAACATGTTACAGGAACAATTTTCTTATATTTCAAGGTTCAAGATTCTATAAATCCCTCACCAGCTTCTTACAGCTTCCTAAATTAATGATTACATGAGATGGATTCACCTGCTCTTGTACTGAAAATAGCTCCCTAACAGTTTCTATCCTTTTTTTTTTTTTTAATTTATTTTCAATTTAATGGCCCTCCTGGTCTTAATGTCACCATGAAAGCGAAGAAAACCACCTGTACCCTCGGACAGTAAGGATGAAATTAACCTAAGTCATTGGATTTGCTGACTTGTTTTCTCAAATCTCAACCAATACCAGTGATAATACAAAACTTTCCTGTACTGATTGCCCTGATGTGTGAGATGATGGCCACCAACAATCATGCAAGGCTGAAACAGGTATGAGTACTGAAGATACCATTTACTTAAGTACTGAGTGCAGGATTGCCTCAAGTTTTCCGTAGATGCATGTGGTGAGAAATATATATATATATTTGCTTCATTATATCTGAGGCAGTAAAAATCTATATTCACCTGAGGACATTGCTTCCCTCAGTTAACATTTGGCCCTAATGGATATAGTGGGAGGTTTGACAGTGACTTCAGAAATTTCATCCATTTATGTCTAAAACTAACTGCAGATCTACCCAGGCAGTTCACCCAGTGACTGAATCTGGATCTGGTCTCCCTTTGGTTCACGGGAATTTTTGGGTTGAAATACCTTATTCCCTAACTGGCATTGTTTGCAGATAAAAAAATAACAGATGATGCAGTATACTTAGAAAGCCTTGAATAGGAGCTTGGACTTCCACCTGGATCTGACATAACTGGCTAGCCGTGCTCTAGGTTTTTTATTTTATGGATTCTTCTCAGTCTTATATCTTGAATTTGTATTTGGCCATTTGGTTCACTCCTAGTTTGCAGGATTCAACAAAATAGATCTCATGCAGCCCTGTGAAAGCAGCACTTGGTTGTGTGAGGGCTTCAGACTCCATGAAACCAAGGAGCTCGATTTAACATGGCTACTCCACTCCTTGTTCTGTGGATGAGTACACGAGGGGCAATGGGGACTGAGTGGAGCAGCAGCAAGGAGGAAAGTATGGTTACCCCATAAGCCTCCAGCCTCATGGCTGCTAAGAGAAAGTACAAATAATCTCCTGAATCACTGCCCTCAGCAGACGCATTCTGTTAAGATGCTTTGTGGGATGAGGGCTATGAAAGTGAAGAGAAGAACAGATTTAGAGGGAGGTGGACACAACAGAAATGTGAAAAGAAGAATATGGCTGCATTACTGGTGTGGACACGTGAAAGCAAGGGGGAAGAGCAATTGGTTGCAGTTCACATTTTTTTATGCACTGTCAGGTTTATGTCAGCCCTCACCTAGGATATCAACATCGTTGGCTCTTCAGAAGAAAACTGTGGTAAGCAGAGATTTCACTGTGTGAGCTGACTTAAAACAAACTTTGCAGTTCTTTCTCAGTGCAGCCACTCATCTTTCAAAAAAAATATTTTGTGAAGGCTCCAAGTCTTGGAAGAACTCCAAGTCAATTTTAATGTGATTTTTGGGAAAGTTTTAATAATAAAAATATTTTGATCTTGTAACTAAAATCTCTCTTCACATCTGAAGTTTGAACCTTTGTCCTTTTTCTTCTGTTTTGAAATCTAGAGGCTGTTAAAAATATATTCAGTTCTGTGGTGAATATTTTAGCATCCTAAAATCTCACTTGGGAGTGCAGTTTTTTGGCTTTCATTTTATTGATATTTTCCCAGAAATTATTTCGTAGAGATTTTTAAAGATTTGGAATATCAAGCTTTGTATATCAGTGTGAATTAGATGTATACTGAAAGTTCTGGAAATGATATGAAGTGATGTTATCAAATTTAAAAAAAAAAAATAAGGCAGGCTGAGACTGATTCTACTTCTTTGAATCTACATTTTAAAAATTACTATTTTGGTATCATGGAATTTTTATCCAAAACTGTATTAAACTTTATTGGCTACAAATGATAAAGTGTAACTGTATGAGAATAGGACACTCAGTCAGTCACAGTATGTGAACTGTTACAAAAGAGAGAAATGAGTACATTAAGGACAACTTAGCTGCAGGTTATTGCTTTACAGTGTTTTTCCATCTATGCATTTTTATGTAGAAATAACCGAGGAGCTCAATCACTGTAAACCTAGGAATGCCTTTCGAATTTTAAACAACAAACAAATGAAAAGAGCTGATTCGGTTTTCTATTTTTATTATTTTTCCACATGAGGTACTTCGAAACTGACAGTTTGAAGGGTCTGTGAATGTCATGCATATCCAGCATCCTGAGCAACCTCAGCTGGAATGCGAAGGCCCAGTTGAATGGAAATTATGTTTTTTCCTATCACTTCCTACTTCCTAACGAATGCTCTAAGAAAAAAATCTATCCTTTAGTACCAGATTTACTTCCTTTCTGATATATTCTCTGACTACAGTGGCAATTAGATAGTAACGGCCCAGGCCAAAGCTGTTCTTCTTCAAACACTTCCCTTGAGTGCAGTTTGCACATAGCAGCCATAAAGAATTCTGTGGAAATCCTGAGGGTATTACTGTATGAGAGAAGCTGCATCCGTGAAAATGTATGTCTTCCACTTTCATAGAAATCTGTGGATAAATCCAGCACAAATCCCAATTAAGTAGGATTCCCTGATGATATATGTTATCACAGTGACACAAAGCAACTGAAAGGACATGACCTACCTTATCAAACATAAAATAATGGGCTTTATTCACTGTATACCACCATATCCAGTACAATTCCACTTTTATATGCTGAATTATTGGAATTGTGTCGAAACAAAGCAAAAGTAATAGGAACAAATTGGGTGCTGTGTCTATGGAATGACTAGAATTGAATAGAGCCAAAACGTATCATTGTTTTTTGGTTTGTTGGGTTTGTTTCCATTTTAGAAAATTTGGGAAAGGCTTAATTGTATATAATATAAAATGAGGCATATTCTTCACTGTCTCCCTTGCGTATATAGTAATTCTGCCAGTAAAAGGGATGCTGACTGCTACCATTCAGAGCACACTTTATTTTACACAGCATGCAGATCATCTTAGGAAGTTCCAAGGCAGAGAAGAGAAATGCAGAAGTAAAGTAAAATACATATCAGGTAAAGAGAAGTAAAGGTCCTGTAATAAAGATATTTATATTAGAATATATATATATATATTTATATATATGCATTTGAGGCTCAGTTTTGCTATTCTTTCCCAGAAAAATGTCCAACACTATCTCATTTTTGGAAACAAGGAGAATGGAGCAGAAGCTTTCACATTGCTGTCTGAATTCCACCGGACACAGTCAGTAATCTTAGGAGCTGATCTCTGCTCATTTCCTAGTGCCCTTTATATTCCTTTATTCAAAGGACAAGAATATTTAGGACCAGAAAATAGATATCTGGTATTTTCTGCCAGAGATCTACAGTGTTTAATCACATTAGGAAACCTATTAAAATTCATGGCCATCTTAGCAGATGCATAGATAACAGTCAGCTGCTATCCCCCACTCTTCTCAGATCTGCGTGAGAAGAGGATAAATCTACTTAGTAGTGAGTAATGGTTATTACACTGACATTTTTTTCTGTTTGGAGTTACATGTTTTCCACAGATATCTTCCCCTTGCTGTGGAATTAGAAACTCTTTTTTCCATTTGTAGGTAAACATTCATTTTCTATGCTTATGTATCATATAATACGTTAATTTTCACCATAAAATTGTAGGAATGCTTGAGAAATGCTGCGCTTTTTTTTTTCTTCTGTTACTTCTTTTTATTCATGAAAAATAGTTGTGATTTCAAAGTGTATCTGTAGAACCAGTTAAAGATTCCTATATTTGTGGATTCCTTGAGAACAAAGCATAATTTGCACTAATTTGCACATAATGAACATGGTGTAGGAGGGGAAGCAGTTATCAGTACAAAAAAAAAATCTTTTTAACTGGGAGAAAAAGAAAAGAAAAGAAAAGAAAAGAAAAGGAAAAAAAAAAAAGATGTCTCAGTATGCTGGGCTACTGGAATTATGTGTTACAGATATTTTGAAATCCAACTATAATATTTAATTCAAATAACTTTTTCTTCTGAGTGTCAGCCAACAGAAACCATGTGACACTTTGGAAGCTACAGATCTGAATGTTACTTAGGCAACAAAACAAGGATTCCATGTATAAGCAAGTCCTAGCCTATGGGAATCAGCCCCAGGTGGTGTCCAGGACACATCCCAAGAACAGAGTAAATCAGACCTCTCATCTCTATGGCTTGTGAGTGCAGTGCTGGAACAGCCCAAGCTCAGCCTGATCTGTACTTGTGTGGATGCAGAGCAAAGTTGGACTGCAGAGCCCTGTGCTCTTCTGAGCTGTAGATATAAGTTTAATTGTCCAGTGGTATGTCTCTGTCATGTCATTAAACACAGAAAGACTCATGAGACATATGTTTAAGCAGAACCTCAAGAATGTTTCCTTTCTAATTCTGCCAGTTATGCAATAAAAGTGGGGGACGACCACGGTGACTGTGAACATGAGCATTAGTACAAAGCTTGAGGCAAAGCTGGGTGCTTCTGATCCTTATCCAGAAAATAAGGATCCATATCCACATTGGTAGTTCAAAAACCAGAGAGAGAAAACAAGATTTATCTTTAAACATTAACAAGAAGCTGAAGATAGGAACTACTAATAAAGGAACCAACTAATATTGTAGGAAAATTAATAAAATTAATAAGGCCAAGTTCTCTGGCACTGAGAACCAATCAATACTGCAACAAAAAGATGCATGCTATTTTAGCATTTCCGTCCTTTTTTTTGTGAAGGTAATCCTTGTTTTTGTTTACCTTCACAAAACAAAATCAGATTTCAATAGGAAGAGCAACGGCAACAGCTGCAGTTGGAGTCCCTGTAGCTTTTCCTTTCTGCCCATCAAATAGGACAACCACTGCCCTTTAAAATGTAACTAAAAAGAAAGCATATAATTAATGCTTACTACTTTCAGTTTCTAGTGCTTTCATTTTCCCCTTTCACTGTCTGCATCTTTGATAAAGAGAACAAAGGATTTTTAATGGTAATTGACAATAAGCAGACTTCAGTATCCAAACTGACAGATTATATGCAACTATTGTATTTCATATTGTCACAGAGCAGTGTTCACACTTTTGGTTTTCCATGTTTGTGTACTGCATTGAAATGAATCCAACAGCTCTAACAGACAAGCATATCCAACACTGCAAGGGGATTTTGGTCTGTAGATTTCAGCAATATTCTTACCACATCTGGCTGACTATCACCTAATTTGATTTTTTATTGCTTTGCCACCTGATATACTCCATAGATTTGACTTGTGCTCCTGTGCTTTGCACACATACCACCACTGCAATATCACCACTAAAGCTGTGGAACCTAGGCATATAAGGTGGGCAGGATTTGTAGGAATAGCATCTGCTATAGCTGGAATAACAGTGTGTGCCATAACTGAAGTTAGAAAACTCAGTGTGCTGATCTGAGGTCACTTAAATTGAGAGAAGTGCCTTGTCACAGAATCATAGAATGCCTTAGGTTGAAAGGGACCTTAAAGATTATCCAGTTCTAAACCCCTGCTGTGGGATTGGGTTGGAACTGCTATCAAGCTGCCCGGCGCCCCATCCAATTTGGCATCCAATATCCATTGTGGATACCCCTCCAAGGAGATGGGGTATCCACAATGTCTCTGGGCAGCCTATTCCAGTGCCTTACCGCCCTCTGAGTAAAGAATCCCTTCCTAATATTTAACCTAAATCTCTTCTCTCTTATTTTAAAGCCATTCCCCTTTGTCCTATCACTGTGAGACCATGTAAAAAGTCAGACCCCCTCCTGCTTGTTAGCTCTCTTCAAGTAGTGGAAGACTGCAGTGAAATCTCCCTGAAGCCTTCCTTTCTCCAAGCTGAACAAGCCCAGCTTCCTCAGCGTGTCATCATAGGAGAGGTGCTCTAGCCCTCTGATCATCTTTGTGGCCCTCCTCTGAACTCACTCCAACAGCTCTGCCTCTTACACTGGGAGCCCCAGGTCTTGATGCAGTACACCATATAGGAACTCACAGAGGTAGAGGGGAACACATCCCACTCCCTGCTGACCACCGCTCTTTTGATGAAGCCCAGGATACAGTTGGCCTTCCAGGCTACAAGAGCACACTGCTGGCTCATGTCCAGCTTTTTGGCCATCAGGACCACCAAGTCCTCCTCCACAAGATTCCTCTCAGTGAGTTCTTCTCCCAGTCTGTACCCATATCTGGGATTGCTCCAACCCAAGTGCAACGCCTTGCACTTGGCCTTGTCAAACCTCATTTGGTTCATGTAGGCTCACTTTTCAAGTCTATCCAGGTCCCTCTGGTCCCCTACTTTTTGCCATATGAACTGCGCCACTCATCTTGATGTCATTAGCAAGCTTGCTGAGGGTACACTCAGTCTTATTACGTCATTGATAAGATATTGAAGAGCACCGGTCTCCACATGGACAGAGAATAGTTGACCACAACCCTCTGGCCGTGACCATCCAACCAATTCTTTATCCACTGAATAGTCCCACCCTTCAAATTCATATCTTTCCAATTTAGAGGGTGTTGTGCATCACGATGTGAAAGGCCTTACACAAGTCCAGGTAGATGATATCAGTTGCCCTTCCTATGTCCCCCAAAGTTGTCGCTCCATCATAGAAGGCCACCAGATTGGTTAGGCACAATCTGCCTTTCATAAAGCCATGTTGGCTGTCTTAGATCACCTCCTTGTCTTGCATGTGCTTTACCGTATCTTTTGGGGTGATCTGCTCCATGATCTTCTCAGGCACAGATGTGAGGCTCACTGGCTTGTAGTTCCCCAGGTCTTCCTTTCTCCCTTTCTTGAAAGTGGGAGTGACAGTTCCCTTTGTCGAGTCACCAGGGACTTCACCTGACAGCCATATCTTTTCAAATATGATGGAGAGTGCCTTAGCAACCACATTAGCCAGTTCCTTCAGAAACCTGGGATGTCATCAGGCTCCATAGGTTTGTACACATTCAGTCTCATGTGGCAGTCTTGGACTGCACTTACAGAGGAAGGAGGGATTTTGCTCTCCTGATCCTCACCTAGAGGTTCACCCCAAAAGGTGAGGGCTTCTCAGCCCTATCAGAATTCAGGCACATCTCCTGCCTGCCCAGAAACAAGTACTAAAGCAACCAGGAGATATCACTGTAAAAAAACTGGTGCTTATAATCTTGTGCCTAATATAGCCACTTTGCAGCAACATTAAGAAATACTCTTGAAATGCAACCATCAAGCACTATTTCTGTTTTTAAATATCTCTTTGCAAAATATTGAAATAAATAAATAGCAAACAGCATTGTTCAAAGATTAATTTGCCACTGAGATTGTTTATGCAAACTATATCTTCTGTTGAGTACTTTAATGATTTAGTGAGTCATATTGCAATTACATTTTTCCCCTTAGTTAGATGGCAGTAATTAGCTATGCTACAGGAAATTGCCTAAATGGAAAATTTTATATAGGCTTCCTACAGATTTATAGAATATATCATGGAAATGATTTTCGTATGTGGCTGAGAGATGTAAGACTTCTCCCTCACCCCAGTTTTACACTATTTTAAATCTATTGACTTCAGGAAAGTTATGCATGATTTACCCAAGAATGGCTTTTATCTCCAAATGAGAACAGAATCAGGGTCCTGACTCTGCATCAGAGTCAGTAATGAGGCACCATGTTGCTTTCTTTGCCATTTTAAAAGTATGTTAACACAGTTGCTTGTGTCTGAATAGAAGAAAAGCATTTCTGGGTTCCTGGAATCTCATTTATTTGGTCATTGAGAATATCTTGTGTGTTTACTTGCCCTGGACTTTTAAATATATTACATCTTCACTTTTATTTGCACATACCAATGCACATGTATACACTTCTAAACCTACTCTTAAAAGGAAAAACAAACACACATGTAGTTAACTCAGTTTTGTGACAAGTACTGATAGAATCAAACAATTTATATTGCTTTTGGAATGCACAAATGCTTACAAAGACATTTAATAATTTAACTTATTTTGATTTGTTTTTTTAAATGAAGTCTATTCACAAGATTTGTGAATTCTAAGTGTTTTATCTAAGGGTTGTTGTTATACTGTTCTTAATGCAGGACAAAAGCAGTTTTAATAGAGCCAGATTTAATTAATTTTTTTGTCAGAAAGCAAATGAATTCATTCCTAAAAGCAAAAAATACGTGGCTATATATGATTACTGGCAAAAAATACGGCTATATATGATGAGTCAGTGTGGTGTCTTAATGTTTTTGTAAGTAGGAAGTAACTGAATTCCTATTTTATGAAAAATAAGCTGATCGAGTATAGTGATCAGTACATCCATAGAACAAACACTATTGCTACAAGTTTAACATGGATGCAGAAAGGCTAAAACATTCAGTTCGACAACTAAAACTTGTACAAAGGGAGATCATCGTGGACAGATGGCTACAGGAAGTACAGAATAATGACTTGAGCATCAGGTCAAAAGCAAAATAATCCATGTCTTGTAATGGTCAGATGGCTGGAGCACCTCTCCTATGAGGAAAGGTTGAAGGAACTAGGCTTGTTTAGCTTGGAGAAGAGAAGGCTCCAGGAAGACCTCATTGTGGCCTTCCAATATTTGAAGGGGGTACGACTGTTTACAAGGGTGGATAGTGATAGACAAGGGAGAATGGTTTTAAACTGAGACAGGGGAGGTTTAGGTTGGATATTCGGAGGAAGTTTTTCACATAGAGGGTGGTGACACACTGGAACAGGTTGCCCAAGGAGGTTGTGGATGCCCCATCCCTGGAGGCATTCAAGGCCAGGCTGGATGTGGCTCTGGGCAGCCTGGTCTGGTGGGTTGGCGACCCTGCACATAGCAGGGGGGTTGAAACTAGATGATCATTGTGGTCCTTTTCAACCAAGGCCATTCTATGTTTCTACTTTCATGCTGTGGACTCTCTAGGGAGATCATAGAAAACACTAAAATATACTGATGTGAACTTTGTTTACCTTTTAACTATGATACATTTTTCTCCTTCTTACTGTCCATACTGCATAACTACAAGAGAGAAATTTCCTTTGTTTCCTTTCTAACTACTTAGACTGCACTGTGGAAACTGTGTTCTGAATCTACTCCGAAGCTGAGCTTAGTGCTGCCCTCACTGCTGTTGTGGCCACTGAAATGTGATTAGTAAACAGGATTTAAAGTTATTGCTTTTTATATTTCATGCTAAGTCAAACTAATTACAGTCTGTTAAAAAAAATAATGTTAGATTCTGAAGACTATAGCCTTATATTGGTAGCATTTGCATTTCAGCTACAGAAACTTTCCATTATCTGAATGGTAAAAATTGTTGAAATAGCTTCCACTGCATATGGTCATTTTAAGATACTTAATGGGATTTCGTTTTATTTAAAGCTAAGTATTGTTATTCTTGTTTTAGTAAAGACCTTCTAATGCTGGTAATGTTGTCACTAAAAGTGCCTCTATTGAAGAAGAAGGTGTTTTTTATGTGGTGCATCAGTCTTCTGGTAAGGGCAGCAGTGCCATATTTTAAAGTTTTTATCATAATCCTGTGCATAATGACAAAAATAATGAAAAGAATAAAACAACCATTTTTACAACCCACAGTATGCTTTGAGTCTTGTTGAGTACATCTACCCTTGCTAATTGCATTTGTTCTGAAATTCTTGTTATCTAAATGTTTTCCCTTGTTCTGTAAGAGGCCACGGGTTTTGACAAAGCTACCCCTGTGCGAGAGCACAATTTCTAATTAGTCTTTAGTGCTGTGTCTTTGTATGGTGTTTTTACACCACACAATTCATAGAAATGTTAATGCTTTCTGTTCTGGGATAATTAAATTTGTTCAGTGAGAGCTAGCTCTAAGTCCTGCCCAGATGCCCTTCAGAAATACATGCATGGGAAATCTGCATGGGAACCAGTAGTTTTCCCAATATGTTTCTTATTGGGCTGCATAAATACCCATATTTCAAAGATGCTATTTCTGTCTGCTCCTTAAAATGATTTTCTGGTTTACTTTTCTTTACACATAATGTTACCTGTAAATCTGATTGTTTTAATTAATTTTGGGGGACTTACTGCATTAAGCTTTGTCCATTTAAAACTAGAGAGACAAAAAAGAGAAAAGCAATGTTTTAAAATGATGAAAGGATTTTATTTGTAAGCTGCTCGTGAAAGAGCGTATAGAACTCTAGAAATCTTGCTAGCTGGCTGCAAAACATCCATCTGTTTTTATTTTGTGCAACTCAAGTATGACGTTGCAGCCTGGCAAGAGATTAAATGATTTATGAGAAAAACAGTATTTGGTGAAAGCAGATCTATAAACACAGCCCCACTGCTGAAATCACTAGTGATACTGATCAGTGAAATGCAGCAGAAATTGTGGGCCCATTGCAAAGATAAAGTGCATTTTTCTCACAGAAAGTATTTCTCAAAATGACATTCACTATTCCAACCGTGGCTAAAAGGGTGTAAAATTGCTTAGCCTAGATCTTAGCTTGGCCTAAGTGTTATCCATCTCATATCACATATTGCTGTAATACTGGGGAGAGAGATTACATGGGGGAAAGAAAAAACCTGTTATGTGACTTTTTGTTTTGTTAAGTGGCATCTCTTTGAGCAAATCGTGATTTTGGAATACTATAGTTTGCACTGAGAGAAGGATGTGCTAAATTAAGCAGGGTAGGTAGCTGTGCCAGTGAGTTCAACTGTATTGTACTTCTGAGGTTAATATCCGAACTTTAACATAGTTTTGCCAAGCTTCAGATTCCTGGTGAGTGCCTGATTCACAGTGGATTTTCTCTTTCCCCTCTTCATCTCCCTTCTCTTTAAAGTTTCATCTGTTTCTGAGAATGAGACAAAAGGAAAAGATGTTCTGATAAGTTAAAAAGAATTCCATCAGCCTTTTCTTCTGATCAGATCTTGCATCCTGAAGTTTAGAGTAAGGCTTGAAATTTGCCAGCAAGCAGTATTTGTGGCCAGAACAACTCATGCAGTGCAATGCTGCTCCAGTCTGTACATGTCAGCAGAAACTGGGAGTCAGAGCCAAAAGATATCAAAACAACAAAGCCTGTCTGGTCAGAGCCCAGAAGCACCTACATTTACCTATAAGGTTCCTGCGTTCCTGCTACCACATATTTTCAGTCTGAGAGAACTGGGATCCAGCTCCAGCCTAAGGCTAGTGCACAGACTGAGCATCATCGAGCCTTACTACTATGGGGACAGTGGAGTTGCTTGGTCCTCTTGTCTCTCTTCTCAAACCTGTCTGGAGATTATTACAAAGATAACAAACATCCTCAAGGTACAAGCATCTCCAGAACCTGGTCATCCTTTGCTATGCTCCAGAACAGGCAACCATTCAGGATATACTCTGAGATGTAACATTGAGTTCCTGCTGTGTTCTGTCAGTAATGACAGTCAATGTGTGGAAACAAGAAGAGATCTTTGTTCTGCACCTTCCCTTCCTTTCCAGCTTCTTAGTCACTGAAACTGAAGGAGAGGGAGTCAGCTTCTTGAGATAAGAAAAGAGCAATCAAGTCCAGGAAAGTCTGAATCTGATGGACTAGATGGGAAGACAGGGAAGGAGAATCTTGATCATCATTGTTCTCTTAACCTTCCTTACGTGCCTTCTTTACGTGCAAAAAATCCAGAGAGTGAAATCTCAGTCTCACTGATCTCAGTGTAAATTTTGTCACTATCACTATTTGGATTAGGATTTTACCCATAACATGTAAAGAATGGAGAAACATAATCATGGAGAATCATGTTTTGTGATTTACTTAACTAGTGTTCAAGATTTAAGAATGAACCAAAAGAAGTGGAACAATAACTGCGATGGAAACAGTAAGAAATTAAGTATGGGACTAGTGTATCTGAAATTTGGTGATGATTAAATGACATAAGTATTGAGGTTACACACTGAGTACCAGGTTTGCTTGCAGTGTGATCACCCCACCCAGGTGTCTGAAGGGCCACAGATCAGTCTCTCTCAAGCAACTCCTTGCATAGGTGCTGTGATCTGTGAAGAGGTATTTAAGGCTGTTGCTCTGGGAGGCCTGTGCTTATATGCTACAACTGATGTGCTGTCATCCTCTAGAACACATGGCGACCCAGGTCAGAGAAGAAGACCTTTCCCAGGTGTGGTGCCATGGTTCCTTCCCGTCACGCTGCTGTCTTTCTTGTACTGCTATAACTGTTAGGCTCCTTTGTTCATAGACCTCTGTTTTCCTGACACAGATACAGAAATTAGGAACTTCAGCATCTCAGAG
The DNA here is from genome assembly GCA_037305975.1 of Chrysolophus pictus. Classification (NCBI taxonomy): domain Eukaryota; kingdom Metazoa; phylum Chordata; class Aves; order Galliformes; family Phasianidae; genus Chrysolophus; species Chrysolophus pictus. The sequence continues at coordinate 169,467,047 of CM074576.1, forward strand.
CATTCCAGCATTGTCTCCTCTGGGATTTTCCTTTCTATGAAACAGTTTGTTGAAGTTCTATCTAATATAAAAAGCCGTCCACAAACATCTTTGAATAACTGGTATTTCAAACACTGATGTCTGAGACTATGTTATCTTGTAAGAAAGAGCTGGATTAATCAGAGCGCCGGTCTCTAATAAAATTAAAGTGGGGGAATTTGCTGGAAAAAAAGTAACTAAATTTGTTTTTGCTTATTTCATGACCTAACAACAGAAAAATGGTACCACCTGACTTCCATATGTAGAGCATTTAGCTCACTCAGGCATGAGGAAAGGATTGTCACGTCTCACCAGAAACTAGTAGAGTCTTTGTTCCAGTATGAAACATGAATGCCCAATTTCATTTATTTGAGTTTTATCCTACTGGAACAAGTACTGTGCTGAGGAAATTGCACTGCCTGTTTAGTTACTGGATTAATTTTAAGATTAAATCAGAGTACAGAGTACGTCTAACTTGCTGGTTTGATGTGTCTGTTGCATCTTTCTTTTCCTGTGTTCAGTTCTGAGATCTCTCTTTACCTGTTTGTGTGTCAAGATACAGTTCTAAATGTAAGAAGCTATGTTTATGTCATTTTTTCTGCTTGGTTGTCTCTTTGTGTTTTTGGTGAATTCTCCCTTTGTTTCATATATTTATACATAAATTTGTTCATTCTCTCATTCTCTTTTCCACTCTAAATTTAAATCCACATGGAAAGTATAGACAGTTGGTGCCAATCCTTTCTGTAATCCTTTATAAACTTTAAGTCCCCCATTGTCACTGGCTTTTCTGTCCAATATCTCCCGAGATATTGATATTATCTCTTTGTCTGGTTGCTTAGACTGCTATAGATTAGAATCTCATTTGTACTTTGTGGTTTTCTAAAATTATCATTTTTCGTAGATACAATCCTTTCTGATTTAGCATCTATTACAAAACTGTGAATTGTCTCTTACTGTTCTCCAATCCTGCCCTGCAGGTTGCACACTTGTATAAACAGAATACTTTGCGCTAACCATGGTACTCTGATTCCTTTACAGTTGGTATGCAGTGAAATATAGAAGTCCCAAGGAACAGTCTTCACTCTTGCAGGTGTGTGTGTGACTTCAGTTTAATGGAATTACATGAAGAAAAAGCAAACTTGTGTGAGAATGACAAGTACTGTGACCGCCATGTGCTTCTTAGTGAGGTGGGAATTTGTGTGTAATTATGTGCTGAATAATTCCATTATGGTTCATCTAACCTTATTGACAAAACATTCATTAGAATGGCCCCTTGAAAGAAACATGCAAGCATTGCACAGGGAACATTTCTGCAGCGGTCCTCTCAAGACCTCAATTTGCTTTAAATACATTGGCGGCTATTTGGGAGCTGCTGTTAATTGGAAGATTGCAAGAGATTAAAGTGAGGTTTTCAGAGAATAATAAAAAGTAAAAGAAAAGGAATGCATAGACATTTTGGGCTCACTCCTGTTGAACATTTAGAAAATTAATTTATACACAGTAAAGGGCAATAATTTTTTTTGTTAATGACAAAGCTGTAAAACCAAAAGCAGTATATTCTTTGTTTTTCTGGTGATTGATCTTAAACTGGAAAAAACGGGACTATGTTAAAACAGACTGTTGGTAAAAGAAGTGTTTTAGATTATAAATGCTTAGGAATTAGGTATTAGAATGCTGAATACTTATTGCTGCTACTGCTAATGGCTGAATGCTTATTTTTCTTTTTGTGTGCCAAATCATAAAACAACAACCGTCTTCAAAGACTGCATCTTCTCTTGTGATTTACACCCCCAGGGATTAAAACTGCATGGAGATTACATTCCCCAGGTAGACAGACCGATCTTCTGTAGAGGCATATGATTAACTTCTGACCCTTTTCTCAGCATTATCTCTGTAAAATAAGACTTGTGCACTGATCTTTTTACATACATAGATCTTTTTCAAAATTTATATATGCTATAAACAAGCAAAGGCATTGCATGCAGTATGTTGGAATTGAAGCAGTTTTGTATATTTATGCTTGCCGGCACTGAATTGTGAATTACAACTTGGCTAACTCACATGTTTGTTTTGTGATATTTGTACTCACCTTCTGAAGGAGAGGTTTGTGATTAACAGTGGCAACCTCCCTAATGCAAAATTCAGTGGCACAGGAGGCCCATTTGAGAAAATTTTTCTCTATCACGTTGAGGTGATTGCTGTCTTGAAACCACACATACCCAAAAAGTCATAAAATATAGACAGATAGATTGCTACGCTTGATCTGAACTTTGGCTATTTAATGCTTTGGCATCTAATGTAGGAATAATTTTATCTGATCTAAATCTAATGCTTTGAAACGGTGAGAACTTTTTACAATTTATTATTATTGAATTCCATAGGTTTGAAATTTGTTGCATGGCTTGTGTATATTGCATTCTTCAAGAAGGAGAAAATCTCCAGTAGAAATGTTAGAAGTTGTCTTGAAAGGAAAGAATGTAGTATTAATACAATTGCAAACTATTGCTATCCTGATGCTTCTTAATGACTTTTTGCTTCAAATGTACTATTTCCTTGTTTGCTTTCCCAGCTTTCTAGATTCATAGATTCTATCAATAGTCTCATCAACAGTTTTCTACATTTTCTTCTCATGTCATTGGACACCTGTGCTTAATTATTTCCAGACTCCAGTAGCCACTGCTGTGTGCGTGGCTGGAAGAGTTACTTTTCTATTTTTCATTGAGGTAGGAAGATAGCCGGTACTAAAGCTGCACAGTTGATGTTTTCTTCATAAAATATTGTTTGATGTTATATTGTTATGTTGCTGTTCATCACTTTACCCATCGTCTGCTTTTAACCAGGACGTAGCTGGGAAAAGCTGGTTCAGTGCTTCAATCCGTGGCAGTGTTTGGAGGCTGAGGAGACCTGTGAGAAGACATGGAAGTAACACATCTGCACTCTGAGGGAGTGACTGCCAGCTGTGTTTTAAGTTTGGATTTGTGGAGAACTGTGTTTTGCTTGCTGTTCTTGGCCAGCCACGGCAATCTGTATGTTGGATTTCTCTGCCTCTGCTACCCAGTATGTTGTGAATATTTCTTTTGGAGGAGGATGTTGGTGCCCAAGCCTAAGATTAGGTTCTGGTATGTGATATGTTGTTTTCTGTGTTGTATCTTACCTAGAAAAATAAAGTGAAGCTGTGGAAAAATGAGCAGCAAGCACACCTACTGTTTTTTTTTCAGGAGTGTGCAATAACTGTGCTTTATGAAGCATAATGCCCATGTATTCCCACACATGGAGGGGGAGCAAAATACCAGTACCCAGTGACAACTGACAGTGGAGAGAATGGACTATTAGTCCAGCAATAGCCTTTTGTTACTTGATTATAAGGTGAGGGATATATTTTCTCTATCCTTCTGTGTGATTCCTTTGTTACAAGGCAAAGGAACGTAGAATCTCCAACAGTGTCATTTTCGTGCTCCAATTCTGAGTAAGGAAACATGTTCAGAGCAGCTGTGTAGAAGCACAGGGTCTTTGGACAGATGGCTTTTGCCTATGGCAGTGTTTCCTACAGTGTTTCTTATGTCTATATAGATACCAGCAATCTACAAAATCTTCTGATTTATTTATTTATTTATTTTTTAAAGAAAGTGAAAGTATTGAAATTTTATTATGTATCATTGGATAAGAACTTTAAGAGCATTTTCCCTGCTCTTGCAGCTATACAGAAAATAGACTAGGCATCTTATTCGCCGCCCCCTGAGCAGACTTCTACAAATCAGGGGTACATGCTATGCAAATCTGTTTTGAAAGCTGACAAGGAAGCATACCAAATCATCTGAGAGCAGAAAGCATTCGTATTCTTTGAAGCAAAAGCATACAATAATGAATATTAGATTACCTAATATTAGATTCCACATCTCTAGTTTACATTCAAAATGATATTTGCGAGTACTATTTTCCTATTTTTTAAAAATAACTACTATGTCTTGTATGAATTGTAATTTTTAGCCCATTTTGTATAACAAAACCAGTATTCAGTTAAGATTTCATAGCAGAACATGCCCATCCATACAAAGAAACATAAAGCCTTACTGTGCCGTTTATCAGGCAGAATATGAATTAGTTTACTTTTTTGATAGATTCTATGTTCTCTGGATTCTCTATCTGAGGTCTGGTTAGCTTTCCTCTGTTTCAGGAGAAGGGGGAGGGATGCTGCACACAACCAGGGATGCTCAGATTTCAGTGAAATGCTGGATCAGCTGTAGGACTTAAAATGATCGATTTTGTAACTAAAAGTTTCTATAATTTTTAAAAAGATTAAACAATGTTAAAAATAGCATATGTAATAACTCTTGGCTTCATAAAATTATGCTTGGTTTCTGTAGTGAATTTATGTGACTGTATGTCTCTATAGTACCAACTGCCAGATCACATAGAGGACCAAGTTTTGGAAATGAGGCTCAGGAAGAAGTTAGGCACCAAAATGCAATATTATGTTTTTGGAAAAAGCAACCTGCACCTGGATGTATCGGAGGTAGTCAGGGCCACCCAGATGCTGAAGCTTTGTGCATAAACAGTCTCAGCCCAGCCAGAACCAAGCCCAGCCAGGCACTCCTCTGCTTCCATTCCCAAGAAGGACTGATTCAAGAAGGCTTTGTCATGAAGCATTTAATGAACAGCACATGAAGAAGAGAATTACTATATTTTAAAGCACAGATGATACATGTTCATGTATGCAGACCCATTCCCTGCTTCTCTTGTGAACTAGAGAAAGGATAATTCAAAGATCCTCATTTCTGCCTTCCAGTACCTAAAGGATGCCTATAAACAGGAGGGTAGTCAACTCTTTACAAGGGCAGATAATGGCAGGACAAAGGAAAATGATTTTAAGTTGAGGGAGGGATTTAGGTTGGATACTTGGGGGAAGTTCTTTACAGAGAGAGTGGTGAGGTGCTGGAACAGGCTGCCTAGAGAGGTGTGGCTGCCCCGTCCCTGGAGGTGTTCAAGGCCAGATTGGATGGGGCCCTGGGCAGCCTGATCTAGTATTATATATGGAGGTTGGTAGCCCTGCCAGTGGTGGGGAGTGGGGGGGGGCATTGGAGCTTGATGATCCTTTCCAACCCAAGCCATTCTGTGATTCTATGATTCTATGATTCTATGATTCTACGATTCTATGATTCTATGATTCTAATGATTCTAATCTAGCAATAGGTTGGTTTTTTGTGTGTTTTTTTTTTTTTTTTTTTCCCAGTCTTCTGATCAGATCTTAGAGTCTTTGTTCATTCCATTAAAGGTTTTCTTTTCTTTTTTTTTTTTTTTAAAGCCCTTTATCACCTCTTCAGTCACTGGCGCATAAAATAGACTGTCATTACTGGCTCCCATTTTTTGCTCCAAAGCAAATTACTTCCATGTTTAGAGCAGCCTGCTTCTGTGCTCTCAAGACCTACATTACAATTTGGGGAAGGTGACTGTCCTGCAGATCCTGCCTGTCATACAGGCAGAATGATTTTAATCTTTAAAAGTAGATGTTGTACTCAACTGCTAAATTTTATTAGCACTATTTGAACTACCTCTTTTGCAGGTAATTCTAGCATTTATGGGCAGGAAAACTACAGCTAAGATGAAGGATATTTTTCATACAATGACATTTTGTTATGAGTTAGATTTTCAGGTATTCTACAGCACAAGTTTGAGAGGTCTCTTATTTTGCCATTTCAGTGGTTTTATTCTGAACCTAATTGAGCTAATAGTTTAAAACTGACTTGTTGTGTTTTATATTTGGCAGTCTGGCCAACCAAAAATGTGCTTGTAATTAAGGTCTGCAAAATCAGACACTGCAAAGTACAAACTGCAGTTGCTGGTCTCCTTTTCTGCTCTTAATAGAGCCTGAAGGGTTGGATACTGTCTTAGAGGTTGCTAGATGTGATCTAAACACCTTAATGCTCGCCATACTGCTCTCCCACATAGTACAGGCATGCTTTCATGGCTAAATGTCTCTCATTGTGATTCTAAAAGTAATAATAAGCCCTAATATGTTCTTGGTAATGCATTTATGAGTGTCAGCTCTTAGGAGAATGCTTTAGCCTCTGCTTCCCATACAGATGAAAGTTAGTTCAAGAACACAAACTCTGCAGAAAGAACAGGATTTTGGATTTCCAGTTGTTCTCCAGTTGTCTCTCATGCATTTGTGCTTACCCAATCCCTCAGCAAGCTGGCTCAGGTTTTTCTGGAAGCTGGCTCCATGCACTGCATTGTCAAATCCTACTATGAAAAGACTGGAATAAATGTAGTATTTCTTTAATTCATGTGATTTACCTCTGTCTTCATGCGGAAAGTTAACATGACCAATGTACTGACTTACGAGATGAAACAGATCAATACATGTGTAACCTTGTTTACTGATCTTGTACTATTTTTTTTTAAAGAAAGACAAGACAGTGTCTATTCTGAAATAGGCACAGATCAGCTTAATGCTGATGGCAGTTCAGAAGTACAATCTTATTCAAGCCAAATTTTTAACACCATCCTGCAGAGGAGGAGTAGAGGGAAAGAACACTGATTTATTATAATACTAGTTGTTACCACAATGGAAAGACCAAGGGGAAATTAAGCCAAATCACTCACTTCATTGATAAATGCACAACAGAAAACTGAGTTGACTGAAACAAAAATTTGAGAAAATTTTGGCCCTGGTCATTTTCTGTCTGTGTTTTTAGTTCTTAGAAGTAACTTAATGTAGCAATCCATATCTCTCCCAAGGGCTCTCTCTCTCTCTTCATCACTGTGCTCCAAGTCCAACAGACACTAGTTCTGTGTTTTGTTGATTTATGAAGAAAGTAACTTACTACATTATTGCACTGAGTACCAAGGCCTCTTGTTCATCGTTATCATGAGCCCAGATTTTGTAGAGGTCCTTAAAATGCAGATAGGCTTAATAGCATTTCCATAAAAGACCTTCTGCTCAGCATTGCTTTTTTCTTTGTGGTATGTGATATTTAAAGGCATGTACGTTACTAAGCACTGAGACTGCATGCAAAACCTTGGGGTCCAAGATGTATGCAGGCAAACTTTTGAAGCATTCCCACATTCTATGCAGTGGTGTTTTTCTGCTGCTCTCCCTCCTTTTGGGTAACTTCTATTGCATCTCTCTGAACCTAAACACTGGTATGTTGAAAAACTTATGATATTTTGCAGAGATTGTCGCAGAATATTTTATTTTTTTTACGTCAAGTACATGCTTTACATTTTTCAAGTAACTGCAGATGATTTTTAATACCTGGATTTTTTTTTTCAGTTAAATGGATAAATGTTTGTTGGCTTAATGTCCAGAACAGGATAACTTTCTTTTAATAATTTATTTCACTATTACTAATTAATTAAAGCACAAGTATTGAAACATATAAAAAGAATAATAGTAAAGGGTAGCAAGAGACAAAAGTATTGGAAGCAGTTAATGTAGTATTTCTACCTATTTCTCAGCACATACTGAAGGAAAAAATAGCATTTCAAATACTCTTCAGCCCCACAAAGTAAATGAATTACGCACAGAGTAGCTGCTGCCATGTTTTTATCTCAGTGGAAACTGGGCCCATGCCATCCACCATGACCTTTTGCTGCCCCTTTCTTTGAGAGGAACCTCTCTGAATATCAGTGTCCTTTCAAGGAGTGTAATTATCTTTTGATAGGAGTGCTAACTATTCATAGTTGGTAATCATCAAATTGTGTCATAGATTACAAACAGGAGACCAGGGCTCCTTGCTTCCATCCCTACTGTTATGTGATTGCATAACAACTGCAGTTTCACTGTGTAAAAATTGGAAGCTTCTCTCTGGGAGCAGCTTTGTTTCCTAAATATTTCCCTCAAAAAACAAACAAACAAACAAACAAACAAACAAAAACACAACAAGAAAACAAGTCCCCAAACAACGAAACACAAACACTAAACCCAAACAAACACTCAATCCCGAACAAAATCATCCAAAAAAACCCAAACACTCTCTAAAAAAAACCCAACTAACCAATCTCCCAGAACAAACAAGCAAGCAAGCAGGCAAACAAGAACTCTCCAACCAAACAACTGTCAATGGTTTACGGGCTGGTTCGGCCCAGGTCTGTGACTAGCGGGGCGAAGGGAAAATCTGTGCCTCCAGAAAAGGGAACAGGGAACCCCAAAATAATTAAAAACAGCGGCAATTATCTGAGGAGAAACAAACTAATTTACTAAATATAGTATTGGAATGCAAGATAACACACTATAATACAATATAATTAGAATTGAAGCTAACAAATCAAATATAATGAGAGAGAGAATGTCCGAAAGGTGGATAGGCCTCACTAAAACGCTGAGGCGAGATGTGCAGTCCAGTTGAGCAGCAGGGAGACAGAAGGAGTACCGACGAAGAAAAGCAGGCGAAGAACAGATGAAAAGAGCAGACGAAGAAGAACACATCAGGTGACCTTGCCAGGAGTTATAGCTCCTCTCTGTGACCACAAAGTCCCCCGGGGAATGTAGTTCTTCTTCTCCTCTGGGCAGGTACCCAGAACTTGAGCATTAACAGTTAAATTCCCAGTGCCTCACATGATGTTATGATGTAGAATACCAAAAACCAAAAATCACAAAACCAGGACAACAACAAACCTACACAACAATGACCTCAATAACCTTAGTGATTTCTGAAGACTACAAAACACATGAGGTGACAAGCAATATGTATTCTTTTTGTGAAGTCTAGTACTCCTAAGTTATGTGTGGTCGGAGGAGGAAGCCCGCTCACCGTTTTGGAATCTAAATGGAAATATCTTTAACAAGTGGCATTTCATAAAACAGTAGCAGATCTTTTTCTTGGCCTGAATGGAAGGACTGGTTCCAATCTCAGTGAGGTTTTTGCTCCACTCCTACTTTAATCACTAACAGAATTTTAGAAATGTTTGTGCTCTTTCAGCCCTATTCTTTCATCATCAATTTCAGCTTGCCTGAATACGTACTGAGTCCACAACATTATATGAAAACTCAGCAAAATTTACAATAATCTTTCTCTTTCAGATAGCAAAAAAAGACAAAAAGCATTGTATCACATTTAAGATGTTTTAGTGTAAAAAAACAGGAATGTGTGTTGTACAAGATGTCACAGACAGAGACAAAGAGTGACAATGTGTGCCATGTGCTGTACTCCATATTGGAGAGTAAAGTGTAAATGAGAAAGAAACAGTTTTCTTGTAAATTTTTTTTTCAGGCCAATCTGTTTGTTCCTAAGCATGGGAACAAGACATGCTAGCCAACTGCTATGGAACTGAATTATTTGTTTGACTCACAATAACCTGAAGTGCTGCTAGGAAGTCTAGGAGAATGTGTGGTGTGGATCATCAGAATAAAAGAGGCAGAACTTTAGTTGAAATGATGAATGCCAATTTGGTGCAGTACGACCAACACCATTGCCAGTTTTATTGTCCCCAGAGTTGATACACACACTTCTCAGTGTACCACAGACAATTATAAAAGGACTAGCTAAAAATTCAAAAAGCATAAAGGCTAATTTTCATGTTACTTTTCAGATTTCCCTTGAAGCCTTTGCTATTTCCCCATCTTTTAAAAGGTGTTGAAGTCTGATTGTTTTACAATCAACAGTCAACGCCCTCCTGTTCAGTAGGAAATTAGGTTTATGATTTATAATTTTGTTGCAAATTTAATATTGAACATCCAGAGATCCTGCCTCTATTGCAGCTGCCACCAGCACATTTTTCAATTGCTAAGCTCTATGTACTTGTAGGATTTTTTGGCTCCAGGACAAAATCTTCAGGTAATCTGTCCTGCAGTACGTTATCTGGATTCTCCAGGCTTCCTAGTTTTATAGTAGCTGCTTAAATGAAATACTTCATACTGAACAACCCAATGCTTTCTGATTTTTTTTAAATAAAATTTCTAATCGGCTGCAAATGTCCTTATTTCTTAGATGCTGTGATTTCTCTTAATAATAACCTTTGCTACTTAATCAGTCCAGTTTGAAGTTTATGTATCATTTTATGCTAGCATTCCAAATATAGATTTTTTACAAGTCTGAAATAAACTCATCTTTGTGGCTTAGTATTGTGATAAGTTAGTGGTGCTTAGCATTATGAAACATCTCCTTGTTTATTAGAAGGACTGAAGACACTGTGATATGAAATACTAAAATAGTTCTCACATTGGCGGCAAGTGTTTTTGTTCACTAACCCGTGTTCAAAGTGCTAGATCTTCAGCTCCTGCAAAGTGGCATATTTCCATTAAATCCTGTACAGCAGACTACTAAGAATCCGTCCTCATAGGATTGCTGCACAGGAAGAAGACTAGAATTAATTTTCACTACAATAAAATGAACTTAACCAAGACTAAAACTACAAAAACTGATTTGTAATTCTAATCATACGTTTCAGTTATTTGAAACTTGCAGTCACTTAGCTGTTACCTTGCACAAACAGAGTTGCTATAAAAAGGCTTTGGATGAGCTCACTAAAGCAACAGCAGTTCCATTGATCCCTCAGGTACATCTGCAGAGGAATTTTACGGTGTGTGCATTGCTTAATATCCCACTCTTTTGTAGAGAGAAAAATATCGTAGGTTTAGTGAACTGCTACATTTTTATCAGGGAGTACATCAAAACAGTGGTTTTTAATACACGTTGCCCTGTGCTATCTTGTAGTCTTTTATCACATTAAATCTATTCTAAACTAAGTGACTGCTGCTTACAGTACAGCAAAATTAGATCAGTGAATGCAACCAAACAATGCTACATTTGGAGGCTCAGATCAGACTAAGCTACAAATAATCCATCTTATGAATATATTAGGTTATCTTATGTTTGCACATTGCATTAAGCATATTAAAAGTTGACTTCTGAAGTTTCCTTTTTATTATTTTTATATTTACCTTATTAGATAATGGTAAGAAAGACTGAATTTCCCAATTTTTCTATAAAAAAAAAACCCCTATCACTAGGTTTTGTCCTTACTGGTCAGCGTTTCTGAAATCATGGCTTATTTCTTGATCCCTCTGATATACTTGGATCCTTTAAAATTATATAATTAGGAAATTATATCCACTGTTAATATTAGGTTTATCTTACACAGTTCTGAAAGCTCTTGTAAAATGTTGTACAACACTTAGGGTGTCCACCACCTTCTAGTATTGAGTCGTTTCCATAAAATTTCATTTCTTCCACTTTGTGATTAATATCTATTAATTCAATAACATCAAATAATGCAAATGTAGAAATGGATTCCTATTTATGCTTACATTCCCAGAATTTATCTGTGATGCATTTATACTCATCGATTAAACATACTGATAATGGCAACCTTGCACTGGCTTTGCAATTTTTTTCTGTAATCTTATTAACTTCTTTTTTCATTTTTTTCCCTCTGAGGGAGTAAATTGATTTATATGAGCATGCTGTTAATGTTATAACTCCTTGTCTAGCCCCATGGGTTCTAATGTTTTTTAAATACAGTACAATTATGGGAAACATTATATTGGAATGACAACATAAATCATCCCCATAGGAGTCTGAGCAGTCTGGGGTGTGATCATGTAGAGCCCTGCCGAGGTATATAAAAAGAGTAATTTGAAATAAATAAAAGACCAATGATGCTAATGTGGATGTCTCAAGAATATCATTAAATTTGTAATGACAGTGTTTATTCGGTGTAATGATACTGGGTGTAGTGTAATGCCTCTGTTTAAATCACAACTTTATATAGTTCATGATCTTGTTTCTTTTTCTTTGGAGAGAATATCAAGTTGGCTGTGTTTCCACATCTGTCCTCCAAACACCAACATTTTTTCAAACAGCACACGCGCTTGTGAAAAGTGGTAAGATTCCAGGGACAAAAATATACTTATGGGGATGTATTTGTTCTTTATTTCTTGTTCTTACATTTACCATAGTAAAGGTGTTGGAAAAGTAGGGAAATAAGGTAATACAAATACTTTATTTGGCATGTATTTGCATACAGTGGTGTAGTTTAGGTTCAGGAGGGATCTTAGCCCACATACTCTGAGCACAGCACAGATCAAACAGTTGAGCAGCTTGAGCGGCTACCTGACTTTGCAGTACTTATTCACCAGTAATTAATTCTCACTGATACTTCCAGCTATTGTTTCTCTGATGACCTGCAGGGAAATTAAAGCATGGACTTAGGATACAGAAGAAAAGCAGTTAATCTGACAAAGAATTTCTTCAGGGATTTTTATCAGTCTTTAGGCTTTTAATGTGTACAAATTTACATAATTGAAAATACTTCAGATCTATGACTTTTTTCATAAAAAAATTTACTCCTGCAAAGTAAATTCAGAAAATCATATAATAAAAGTATTCTGCCCATTGAAGAAATACTGTTAGATGTTGCCTTTTTACGTAACACTTAATTGCAACATAGCATAATAAAACCTTATTGTCTTAGGACATCACTTGGCAACACTTCAGATTTTGTCTGATATTTTTTAATATCCTGAGGAACAGGCAAGATAGCTTTCAAATGAGTGATGTGATATTCTTTCTAAAGGAGGCTAGTGTCCTATATACTGACTGTTTCACTTTCAAATACTGCTCTTCAGTACCTGCAGGCCACAACACAGTTTCTGGGACTATACCAAACTAAGAATAAGCAGTATGTAACCATTTTCAGTGCCTGTCCAAAGAGTTCTGCTTTTCTCCACAGCAATAATGTGGCCTTTTTAGTAATTGCTGTCATTCGTCCAAAACTCTATGCTTTCTCTCTCATTATTTTTCTTTTTTAGACTATTGTCTCTTTTCAACAGAACTAACTTACTGAGCCTTTGGGGATGTTTGTCTAGAGATTTGCACCTATTCAGCCATGAAGTATATGTTTCATCCATTTGTGGTGGCTTCTCAACCAGGTCATGGCTTACTACAATGGAATAGTTGTGAAGTTTCAGTTTCATCCTACCTCTGATTGTGAAGTAGTATCAGAAACACAGACATTTCTGAAAGCAGGCCTTTAGAACTATGCTCATTACCCTTCTCTTCACACATGCTATGCTGCAACAAGGAATTCTTCTCCCACCCTCCCTTTAAGAAGAAAAATACCTGCCCATCTCTTGTCTATTTTTACTATTTATTTACTATAATTATTTTTTTATAACAAGATTTTTCTCTTTGTAGACCACAGTTCCTACATATTTTGATTCATATTGCAATTGACAAGTCAGTTTCATTAGACATTTTGAAGTGTTTCAGTCACAGATATATCATCTTCCAAGAAAATTTAGAATTCCTGGTTATCATCTCTGTGCACTGAATTCAAGTATATTTTGATCCTGTTGAGGGCTATTGTGGACACCGATATTCAATTTACATTTTTCAAACAAAAAGAAAATGTTTTTTTCAATACTAAGAAAAGCTTACTTCAAAGTGTCATTTGAAGCCTAAGATTTTAGACAAAAATATTTTGTATCAGTCTCTTCAGATGTAATTACTGGAAAATACCTTATTTTCATATCATTTAATTTAGAACATGCCTTGGTAATTTCACAAGTCTGGGCTGCAAGGCTAGAATGGCAGTTCTTTAGTACACACGCTACTTGAGTTCTATTCTGAATTTTCCTCTGAGTGTCAAGCAAGAAAGAAAGGTGAGGAAGAAAGTCCTTTTGGAAGAATAATTGTCCGTCATATCCAGTCTTCTTCTCTGGAGATACTCAAGATCCATTTGGATGCCTATCTGTGTGATCTGCTGTACGGAGCCCGCTTTAGCAGGGAGTTGGACTCAGTGGTCTCTTGAGGTCCCTTCCAACCCCTGTGATTCTGTGATTTGTGAGGATAACATGAGGTGACATTTAGTGAGCTCAGCTGAGGCTTCTAGAATGTACACACAATTTCAGAGTATTCAGATACTGTAAAGAGAATGTTGTAAAAATGTGAGTGTTCCATATGCATTCCATTCATATTAGATGCTCTGATTTCCATGTGAAATGTGCCTAATCATAAGAGAGATATCCATACTTTTATTTGTTGTTTTACCTCATTTGTCCTGGAATATTGGAAAGAAGCAATACAAGATCCTAATAAGGCTGTCCAACCAGACCCTGCAAACTCTGTCTTTATGATATGAACTCTATGTTCTAACATTCAACTTCTACGAGTGTTTGATTTTATTCATTTAGCTATTACTGATTCCCAGAAATCATTTATCTACTCTGCCGTATTTATTACAGGAGAGCAACACTTTAACTCACTTTCAAATAGTACTACTAAAATTGAAACAATCCTACATATATTTGTATAACATGTATTATTATGTAAGATATTTTGAAGTAGGAGGAAATGATCTTTTGATAGAGAAGTACTTGCAGATTTACATTTTTGTATCTAAAAATTGTCTATCTAAATGGAACCCTTTTTCTCTAAAGCATGTCAACACAGTTGTGTATTGTATATCTTTCAAAGACACTTTCAAGCTACTTAGTTTGAGTACTGGAAAAAAACATAAAAAATCCTGAATTTGCCATGAGCTCAGACACTGAGTACGCTATTGCATCAAGACTATACTGAGCACAGAATTGCACAGCTTACCTTCTTCCAGCACTTGAACTACCTGAAGAGCTGTGTGTGCAGCTGTGTGTGTGCAGAAATCTGTGGTGCAGACAGACTTTGAGTAATACCATATATAAGAAATGAGGTTACTGATGTAAACTTACCAATAGTGGCACAGTCACACAGGGAGTGCTATCACTGCTTGAAGAGTTGTAGCTAGAGACAGCAGGATTACACAAAATACAAAGCTACCAGAATTGGTCTGGGGTGTCAAAATTTAAGCAGAAATGTTGTAACAGATATTCTTCATGTCAGAAATGTGTTGCTATATCTTGGCACACGCTGGCAAGATATATATTGTTTTTGATCAGAGCTGGCTCTGCTAACAAGTGTTTGCTTGATGGTGCTCTCTGAGTCTTCTGTGTACTTCAGAGGCATCTTTAAGATCTAATCTGCACTCCAGAAAGCTGTAAAATAATCATTAGCTTCAGGATGGAGAAAACCATGTGAGTTTATGCCTTGTTTTACAGGTCACATCCTATCTGAGCTCTTGTGTGGAGTGCTGTAAAGTAAAATCTGAGAGCCACTGTTCATTTAGACTCAAGCCTCAGGCTGAATCCTTCTTGTGTCTGTGCTTTAATCAGAACAGTGCCATCGTAACTGATCAGGGCAAAATATGGCCTACAGATTTAAAAAAAAAAAATACTGTGGCAAGGCAGAGAAGTTTGAGTTTGTTTGATTCCTTATGCCATGTTTAAAAAAACATGACACCAAATTAGGCTTTAGTTTAAACATGTGCATATCTTATCTCAACCACTGTTTATGCTGAAACTGAGATGGACCTCCCCTTGCTTTTGTTTCTTGAGTTTTTATTCTCATACTATAGGATGCTGAAAGAAAAGCTTTATTTCTGGATCAACTTTTAGTTATGATTCCACATCCTTCCTGCTCTCAGTTAAAAAAGATTGAGCCTTGCTAAAGCAGAATGCTCCTCAGAACATATAGCCCTCCCCAGGGGGAAGGTAAGGAAGCAACAACACGTGGCAGAGGTTAGTCACACTGCTGTGTGTACTGCTGGAAGGCATCAAGATTCTACTGTGATAAATGTGAAAAAGCTTGTATGGAATAAACTGAGGTGGCAATATGTAGCAATTAGTGAAGAACTGTACTGAATTATCTGACCATCACAGAATCACAGAATTGCCAGGGTTGGAAGGGACCTCAAGGATCATGAATCTCCAACTCCCCTGCCACATGCAGGGCCACCAATCATCCCACCTAATGCTAGACCAGGCTGCCCAGGGCCCCATCCAATCTGGCCTTGAACACCTCCAGGGATGGGGCATCCACAACCTCTCTGGGCAGTCTGTTCCAGTGCCTCACCACTCTCTCTGTAAAGAATTTCCCCCTGATGTCCAACCTAAATCTCCCTTCCCTCAACTTAAAACCATTTCCCCTTGTCCTGCTGTTATCTACCCTTTCAAAGAGTTGATTCCCCTCCTCTTTATAGGCTCCCTTTAGGTACTGGAAGGCTGCAATGAGGTCACCCCGCAGCCTTCTTTTCTCCAGGCTGAACAAGCCCAGCTCCTTCAGCCTGTCCTCATAGGGAAGGTGCTCCAGTCCCCTGATCATCTTTGTGGCCCTCCTCTGGACCCTCTCCAACAGTTCCCTGTCTTTCTTGTACTGCGGGCTCCAGACTTGGACGCATGTTGAACCCCATTTTATCCACTGTAATCTGCCTGCTAACAAGAGCTTTCCCTCTATCAAAGCAGTTCTCTGAAAACAGCTGTCCTTCAGAGGAGAGACACCAGTGCGTATTTTACAGTGAACACAGCATTTAAAGGAACCAAAGGAACAATTATTATGGTTTGAAATGAATAGGAAGCTTCCACTGATTTCCCAGGGTATACTGATATGACTGAGACACTGAAATTTGAGTTGATTATCCTCTCAGAAGTTAGGATAATGTCAATGAATACCTGCCCAGAAAAATACCCAGTCCTTCTACCAACCCCCACTGTGGCAGACAAGGTTTTCTAAAATTAAAAAAGTTTTAGAATTCATTTAAAGAACACTTGTAGAATGAGGATGGGAGTAAATTGAGCCAAAAGAACCAGGAGCACCTTTTGTTTCTGACAGTGTGACTAAATCCTGATTTGGTTTTGAGGAGATAAAGAAAGGGGTTATAGGTAGGTGTAACAATGTCACTGAAGTTAAAATTAAAATTACTAAGTATAAAGACTTAGGTCTACTGAGCAGAATGTGTGTGCACATAATAACGTGGAGCAGTTCTAGATGTTCTTCCAATTCACAGAATAAAGCAAGTATCTAACCTGGGTTTGTTTCAACACCTCCTGGCACATCTCAGTATCAGTAAGGATACCATGCATTCAAATATCAGAGGATTAATCGATATTAGATTTTATTCTACCCTTTTTTTTTTTTTTTTTTCAGTTTAAGAAGTAGTCATAAGACTTTTGAGCTTTGTATTCAATGCAAATTACTTGGCATGGGACAACACTGTAACATCACAAGGATTTTTGCGGGTGAGAAACTAGAGCTGCATCTATATGAAACATAGAAAATGAAAATTCAGGAAATCCCTCAGGCAAACCTCAGGCTGGTTTACTGAAGGTTACACTTCTTTTACTACATAAATAATTGATTTTTGGAATATTCTATAAGCAAATCTTAGATTCAGCATTCCAACAATAAGATAATACTTTTCTACCAGAAATTAGTTTTATGCAGTATCTATACTATTATGTCATATCTTTGGGCAGATAAAACATCAATTTCTATGGTACCAACATGGTCAATGGTGATGGAGCATACGAAATGTAATTAATCACTCTATAAAGCTAAAGGAATGAAATAATCTTTCTGGCTGGGAATTGAGAATATGATTTTGAAGAGTCTCACTAAACAAACTGGATGATTAGACTTCAAGAAACAACTGAAGAATATGCTTAATTATAAGAACAAAGGTAATGTAATAGAATTCTGTCTGACTTCAAATTAATGATACGCTCCCTGAAACCCATGTTTGAACTTGTGCAAATACACTGGACTGTTTTGCATTCATTTGCTAGATGGCACGCAATTTCCTATACTACTGCATAGGATTTTGTTGCAAATCCATATGTACAAGGTGATTAGAATGCACACAAAAAAGAACAGTGAGAAAAACTAAGATGTTCCGTCAACAATCTGCTGCATTTTTAGCGTGACTGCTTGCCTCATGTCAGTAGTTCCAGTTAGACCATTGCTTTGGGATTAAACGAATAGAATCATGGAATCATGGAATGGCTTGTGTTGGAAGGGACATAAAAGATCCATGTCCAGGTCATGCCCAGCTTCTTGTCCCAGCAGGACCCCCAAGTCCTTCTCTGTTGGGCTCCCCTCAGTGAATTTTACTCCCAGTCTGTACACATATCTGGGATTGCTGTGACCCACATGCAACACCTTGCAGTTGGCCTTGTTGAACCTCATTTTGTTCACATGGGTTCACTTCTCAAGCCTGTCCAGGTCTCTCTGGATGGCATTCCTGCCTTCTATTGTGTAAACTGCACCACTCAGCTTGGTAAGTATCATCAGCAAACTTGATGTCCCCCTTTTCCCAGTCACCAGAGACTTCGCTGTCACAGCTTTTCAAATATGATGGAATGTGACAGAGCAACCACATCACTGAGTTCATTCAGGTCCCTGGGGTGCATGCATCAGGACCCATAGACTTTTACACATTCAGCTTCACTAGACAGTCTCTGAATTGTTCTCCTCTTATAGAGGGAGGAGTTTTCTTCCTCAACTCCCACCTAGAGATTCAAGGATGTGAGGGGTGAGGGAAGCCTAACTGCCAGAGAAGAGTGAGGCAAAGAACCCATAGAGAACCTCAGCCTTCTCCACCTCTGTGTAGCCAGTTCTCCCCTCTCATTTATCAGAGGGGGTACACTCTTCTTGATCTTTCTCTTCTGACAGATGTACCTGTAGAATTCCTTCTTGCTGTTTTTCACACCCCTCACCTAGTTTAGTTCCACCTACGCCTTGGCCAGGCCACCCATCCCTGCTTTCACTGCCTGTGCATTTCCTTCTTATCTCTCAGTTTGACCAGCAGATTCTCACTCAGCCATGCCAGCTTTCTGTCTGTTCTCCTTGATTTCTTGTGCTGGGGGATGGAGAACTCAGAAAGGCATCCATAAAGAGCTGCCTGCTTTACTCAACTCCTTTGTCCCTAAGGAGTTTCCCAGGGGATCTCATCCAATAATTCCTTAAACATGGAATTTTGCTCTTCTGAAGTTCAGTGTCCTGACTCTGCACTTTGCCAGGCCCATATTCTGCAAGAACATAAACTCAAGCAGGGCATAGTCACAACAGCCAATGCTATCTCCAATTAACTTCTTTAATGAGCTCCTCTGCATTGGTGAGCACCGGGTCCAGTAACACTTCTCTGGTTGCATTATAGTGATTGGTGAAATAAGACTGTGAACTCTTCTGTTCTTTTAACAGATCAGATCTCCGAATTTTTGAGATCTGAGTTCTGCTCCAGAGGAAGTTTTTGTTCAGCCTGGCTAAAATGCTTTATGAAAGTGTTTATTTCTTTGAGCACACTCTTTGACAAAAAGCTGCTTAATCAATAGCTTTTGCACATGAAAGTTCAGAAATTGAGTAATTGTTAATACTCCTGGTAATCCTCTTTTGCATAAAAGGCCATGAACAATACTGCAAAACAGAACAATGAGTAGTTCTGATCTCCCATAGGGACAGCGTTACTAAAAAGCCCAGCCAGGCTGTTACACTAGCAAGGGTTTAAGAACCAGCTTGTTTATGCCAGAGAATGGTAACAAGTCATTTTATAAAGCTGGGTACAAATACTGTTCTTTTGTGCCTTGAGAACAGGCCTGGAAACAGTTCTGTGTCAGCTGAATCTCATTTTCATGCTTCTCATATCTGAGAGTTTCTGTTCAGAAAATTGAATGTTTGTAGTAAAACTAAATCTACCACTATGCAGGCCTTAAGGATAGCCATATGTCATTGAAACTGAAATTGCAGCACTTGTTTATTCAGAACAGAATTAGGTAAAAACAGCTTTATGGTGGTTTTTTATTATTTTTTAGATGTCGTTTGTATTATTTTATGTATATTTGACAGTGCTTTTATGTAAGAAAGATTAATTTTTAGTAAAATGGTCACTTGTGGAGATAGATGCTGTTTCGTCCTGCAGCTCTCTTTAATTAAAGGAAGCTGTGCAACTCAGCTGTTATCCTTTGTAGTAGAGAGTTGTTCTCAGATCTGGATCTTGATCATCAGAGTAACGTGTTGCTACAGTTCCTTATACATAAAACATAATCTGCCAAGGTAACGTGGATGAATTCAGCTTCTTAACATGACAAGTTCAGCACACAAATACTCCTTGACTGTTATTTTTATTATTTTTTAAATTTTTTATTATTTTTCTCAGCTCAGTACTAACATTTTTGTGTATGGTGGATGGATTCAATACTGATTTCTATCTGATATATGATACGTGGTTGCCACGGTTACCATTTTATCTAAAAACTATGGCAAGATCATGAACAGTTGAAATGAAGCTAAATTATGGATGAGAATTCTGTAGTTTTAATGTTGATCCAAATAAACATGCTTGTTTATCTCCCTGTATTTGAGAAACATTTATAAATAAGACTCTTCTGAAAAATACATAAACACAAGTATCATTTTTGGGGAGAACAAAACACACATTAAAATGCAGTTCACATAGTGTTGTGCAAAACATATGGTTAAAATTCAGCTGTATCGGTACATGAATCATCTCTATTACTTGGGTTTTGATCTTGTGATTTACCACTGGGTTCTTTCTATTGTTACGGCACAAATATGTTTTGTTTCATTGCTAAAAAATATGCTGCAAGTAAGAAAAAAATGTCCAGACCACAGATTGTTATTCTTGAATGCTGTGGTCACTGTTAGCACAGGACTTCAGGCAGTGCTATTCTCAATTTTGAAGTTGAACTTACAAATAACACATCTTTCTTTGTGGTATCTCCAGTGAATGCTGGGTCTTCAAACCAAGAAGAATGCCCCAGCCCCTCTGAATTCAGGGCTTGGAGCAGATTCAAATTGTCCAAATACCTTTTGTATCTCAGTGTGAGAAGGCCAAGACTTAGATGGATCAGTTGTCTGTTCTTTGGCATTGTCAAATAAAATCAAATGATTTTGTTCCTCCCCTTTGATTTTCAAGTTTTGATGGCTTGATCAGCTGCTAGAATGTGCTGAGAGGGATCCAGATTTGGGAAAGCAGTAACTTAGGTACTCTGTAAAACTTCTCATGATTTAATAATGGGAAGCAAAGTAAGTGAATTCAGTCTAAATGACTAATTGAATCTAAATCCATTTGCCAGCACAGTTTGCTCCTTGCTTAGCATGCACTGAGCTCAGTGCAAGTCTCATCAGCAAGGATGGCTTTAGAAGGAAGCTTAATTCTGAGGCTGTGTAGTAAAGCTGCTCATATTGAGAGGGAGTATCTCCAGGGTGTTTTCCCAGTGTTCTGTAAAGAGGATGCTTATGCATTTTTCCATTTAATGGCCATGGGAAATAAGGATTCAAACATGGGATTCTACCTTCTTCGTCAACTACGACTGAAATTAATTCACCCCTTTGCTTCAACTGTTCAGTTTTTACAAGTGTTGGTTTAAGACAGTCACCAGGAAAACAAGCAGTGCCACACTGAACAAATAGCACACCAAAGGCGTTTTCACACAGAAGGTGGTGACACACTGGAACAGGTTGCCCAAGGAGGTTGTGGATGCCCCATCTCTGGAGGCATTCAAGGCCAGGCTGGATGTGGCTCTGGGCAGCCTGGTCTGGTGGCTGGTGACCCTGCACATAGCAGGGAGGTTGAAACTGGATGATTGTTGTGGTCCTTTTCAACCCAGCACATTCTATGATTCTGCGGTTCTATGATTCTATGATTCATTAGCATTCTACTTGAGGGCCAATGTATGTTGTCAGACATGATGATACACTCTTTGTGATCTTGGTGATATTTTTCCAGTGGTCGTATTGTAGTTCTCCAGAGATGTTTTTAGTTGCAGTGGGAGAAATGCACAGCAACAGACCATTCAGATTCTGGTGATTCAGTTAAGTGTGGGAAAATATCTACAGGGGCCTCATTGTTTGTTTTATGCTTAATTTGAATCCATTTGTGCTGCTCCATAGAACTCGATGTTTTTACTATTTTGTAGATTTTGTGTTGAAAATGACTAACTGTAGCTACATTGTTTTCAGCCAGCGCTGAAGATTTAGCAGCTTGGCTAGAGAAAGGTTTGCCTCCTGGGTAGGTGAGAGGCAGACACTGATGGTGCTGCTGAAGTTTGTCACTGATTATCTGGCTCTAATTCTTGGTAACAAAGCAGGAAAATTAGTTGAAGTCATTGATCAAGACAAAGGATTGTATAATTTGATATAAACTAATGGAATTCCTTGAAACAGAAAACTCTGTAGGTCCATTCTCTGTAGCTTGCTTTCTACTGAATATGTTAATTTATGAATTAAGTTGTAGGGAAATACTTCTTCGTTTTAAGAGTTATGAACATGTGAGAAAAGCAGGCACTACTTAAAAATCCAGTAAAACTTTGCAACGCTGACAAGCTTTGCAGCAGTACCTCCAAGACAGCCTGCAGGAAAGTTAACCTGATCTGTAGTAGATGCAAATATGTTTTAGAAATTAATGTCTTAGACCTATGGCTTAATAGGCAGAGAACACCTGAGAAAACGAATGTTTTATTCCAGCATAATGAGGAAGAGGGACAAGCAAATAACAGTGTCTTTTTTTCAATTGATACTTGTTAATAAATTTAAAGAAGTAGAAAGGAAATGTGAAGAAAATAAACCTCAATCCCTTCTATATGAATGAATGTAAGAACAACCTACCTCTCTATTGCCTTCATTGAAATCTGGGAACACTGAATCTCTATAATCCATTCTGCGAAGTGTGATACATTACTTACACAGTCCTCAGGAGGTTGCCTGCTGAGCTCCTGCCTTCTGCTAGGCCAGACCACACTGCTGTATTTATCTACAGGCAAACAAAATACACCGTAACCTGCTCTCTGTCTCCTCGAGCAAGCTGTACACTCTGATTTGTGGTGGTATGACCAACCCTTCTCTTTGCTGTCTGCATGAAACACTGAGGCCATATCATGTTGTCTGCTGGGAAAAATGCCTGTTCCTGCCCATCTCTTGGGAGAGCAGTATCAGACGTGGCAAAACTATAGCAGAGGGTCATGCTAGTAGTTAAGTAAGTTAGGCAGTGTGAAGAGCTGCAGAGCAGTGCTCAAGACTCTCTGAGTCATATTTAATTCTCTCATATTGGCTGAGCTTTTGAGACTTTCAGCAGAGGATGCTGCCTCCTGTGCTCAGACTTCACCTTAAAATGCGGATTGTGAATAACAGAAATATGGACTTTGACTGACTCTTTATTTTTAAGATTTCACCTTGAAACTGTGAAATGTTCCTCACTGGCTTGTAACACTGATTTTAATAAATGATGCAGCTGCATACTTTTCTTCCATTGAGGCAGAGAAGCTTGTTCCTGTGCTTTCCATCCCAGGCTTCAGGAAGCTTGTGGGTAAAGACAAGGGAAAAAACCCACTGTGCCTGTCCTTTACTTACTGCCTATTTTTAGGCATAGCCTCTTGAGCAAACAAACTTCAAGCCAAGGAAAAAAATTATATGTATGCTATACAATTATTAACACCTAACGGTAAAGAAATGAGCAAATTGGACTGGTTTTGCGAAGTTTGGAGTTTTGGTTTGTTTGACCATGAAGCAGGACCATATATGACCAAAATATGAATGTGAGACTGAAAGGCAAAGTCTTGGTCACTGAATAAGGATCCTCACAATTGCAGTTATCCATCTCATGTAACCTTTTGGTTTGACATCACATTTTTTTCAAGATTCATAATATACATGTATTATGTGCACATATGCCATATGCATGTTTTGTTTTTCTTTCTTTGAATGTAAAACTTCTTGATTTTTTTCCTTTCTTTTTTTTTTTTTTTTTTTGTTCCTCCAGAGAACACCCCCTCACTATTTCAAATTCAGATGTCACTGCTGTGTATAAGCAGACATCCTTCTTTCTATTGTAAGTAGGCTGTGTGTTGTACTTCTAGAGCCTTTGTTGTGTAACAGTCACCTTCCCTCTGTGCCTGCAGAGGAGTTGCTTTGCTCAGGCACCTTTTACCAAAGAGCACTGTGCACACAGAACACATCCAAGTCAAATGCAGAAGGCAGCTTTCATTTTTCAAGGCAAAACCATACAAAAGATCACTAGGATTAACGAGGCACTTGGTTCACTGCCCCACTAAGGCACCTGAAGAACATCTGCTGTCCAAGAAAGGTATCAGTCAAATGGGGAAAGAACTGCTTCTTGCTGGAATAGATGCATCATAGTGCTGCACTGTCATCCTCTCACTCCTTGTAGTTTTTTTGTTTGCTTGTTTTGATTTTTCTTTCTGTTTTCCTGAAAGATTTTATGTATTTTTATGCTGATTTTTAACTCAAACTCCTAAGGTCCCCAGTATCAGCAATCCTCTACTTGCAGTTTTGCCCACCTCATCTTGCCTGGCTTTATTCTCCAGATCTTCTCATTCCATTTTCTCAGCTTGCAGTTTCCTCAGCAGTCAGAATGAGTTTGCAGCAGCAGCACTGGGCCCCGTGTCTGTGGGCCTGGGCAGCTCTGGCAGTGGGAAAGAGCCAAAGAGAGAGTAATAGCTGTGTCAACACACAGTCCCATTACACATGCTGTAATCAACATTTTCTATGTATATAAATGTTTATATTATCAACTACATATTTAAAATTATTTATGTACAGGTCATTGTTCCAAATGCATAAAGATTAAATTACGTATTTTTTCAAGTAATTTGTTTCCAGTCCCTAAAGCTTTCTCTACCACAATTTTGACATTGTTTCATTTTTTTGAGAGTCTGTTTCATTTCAGCACAGCATTAAAGAAATGGCATGCAGCTGAACAGCTTCTCCACCAGGAAGCTCAGTCATTTGGGTACGGTACTCCAACGATAAATCCAGATAGCACTGCCTTCCTAAGAAGGACGTCAGTTGCAGAGGCAGAGAAGAAACTGGATAGAACATCAAATGGTAGTAATATATCCATTCTTACTGACTGAAAACCTGTCCCAGAGGCCTCTTTCTCTCCCTCTGGAATATTCTCTTTACTTATTTTTATTGAGAAGCATGTGTATGGACATACAGAAGTACAAAGTGCTTTTATGGAACATGAAACAGTGCCCTACCCTATCCTAAAGTGCTGGCTGCCTTTGTACTTTATTTATTCATTTATGTTAAATAAGAAAACAGGAGGGGAAGGAATGGACAGGTTATCACAGAAAGGCTCAGAGTGGTGGAATTTGGAGGCAGGCATATACATCTGATTTGCTAATTTTATCTGCAAAATACAGCACCTGCAAAGCATTGCAAATGAAATAACTGTGTGCAAATAACCAAATTGCATCTTTTTATACATAGCCACAAGTATGGCTAGCTTGCTAGAAATACCTTATTGCTTTTTAGCGATACTTACCATTTTGATATACTGGGTTGCTAGTTAGGAGCAGATGTTCTTACTAAGTTGAATTGATGAGAAAGACACATTTGTTTGTTTGTTTTTCTTGAATGTACCGAAGGTATTAAACTGATCAAAAGCAGTTTCTATTGCAGTTATCAAGCAGTGCCACTCTTTAGCTAGAGTCACCAGTAAAAATTACTATACCTGCAGGAATGGCTCAGAACAGATTTTTTAAATTTATATTTTACAATAGAACATAACTATATGATAATGTCAAATGCTGTAACATAAGACAGAGGAGAATTTTAAAACTAATCAAAACGCAAATGTAAGCTCATTTCTGGTGGTTGTTTCCCTGTACTTTGTATTATTGTGTTTATTTAAATACTTATGTGAAGGTAAACTGAGATTTTCATAAGTCCAGAATATATGAACTCATGAAGATAAACAAATAATGAGAAGTGGTAATCTTAAAACGTGCCCAGAGGAGGGAATGGTGGTGTTGGCATAAGCCATTTTAGAGGTTCCCTTCCCACTGATTCCTTCATATTTTACTGTAACTAAATATGAAAGAATGTGAAACTTTTGGCCATGCTAAAACGTGTCAATCTTGTCAGATTTATGCAGAGCAGATTTATGGGGATCCTTTCAGGAAACCCAGATAGACAAACTTCAGGATTGCCTCAGTGTCCCCCTGCTGCCACTGATTCTGTGCTGCTGACCATAGAGGTAAGGGTGGATGTGAACTTTTTGCTGGAGCAAATACTAATCAGCTAAATTGTTACCTTTGATAAGAGAAATTTATGGATCATGATTATAGATCCTAAAGCTTCATCAGTGAGCCAAAATAAATTCCCATATTCTCATTGTTTGTCTTCCCATTCATTGCTTGATAGAAGATACATCTACTTTTAAATACAGGTTAAATTTTGACCAAATTTATTGTAATACTATTTTGAAACTACTTTATAGATCATGAATATGAATAGCAATTACATTTGTGAGAAAATGGGGAGAATAAATATTTATGTTATTTGAAATGACATTTAAATAACAGTCTACAGATTTCAAGTTTGTTGACAAGGTAACTATGCAGTGTTTTCTTAATGGTTCCTTTAAGGAGGTAAATCACAGCAAAGATAACAAAATTGCATAGATTTTGTGGAAATGTCAAGAATTACGTAAATGTATTTTGAAATGTAGAGATGCGTGAAGAGGAGGACAATGGATTGACCAAAAAATGTTAGAGAAATGCAGGGGTGGGAAGAAGTAACAGCTTAAGATGGCAATGTGAGATGAAGAGGTGTGATTACTGGTAATGGCTCAGTAAGCTTCTATTTAACTTAACCAGACAAATTGTTTGGAAGCTGAGTTAGAATGGTACAGCATCCCTAAGCAGTAAGTGGGGAACAGAAAAGATATGTGATTTAGATTCTTAGCTTGAACAGCTTTGGAACATTTTTTGTGTTTCTTTAACCAGATCTTCAAAGTAAGTCTTGAGGTACTGAAACATCAGGTTTTCCTCTCCTGATGGAACTCTGGATTTGATCTATAAGCAGTCTACTCAGTGAGATATTTGACCTTATTAGGGCCATTTCATATTCCAGAAGTAAAAGAATGCTAATTTCCTGCCATCAGCATTTCCTCAGATTTAGATGAAAGATGGTGAAAAAAGAGTATTTCCTTGTGCTCAGACTTCATGTAGTAATGCTGGATATTAACAGTTTGTCTGTCATCTACTTTATCCTTTTTTAGTCATAATCTTGCCTAGGATATTTAGCATTTATTTGTCTCTTGCTGTGACTTCCTACAGGATAAGGATAGAGGTTACTGAGATGGCAGAGAGCAGGCTGGAGAACACAGTGCATCCAGAAGTGGCTGTGCAGGAACCACCAGCTGAGAGTGGGTAAAATCGCAGTGTGGGTATTGCCACTGCTTCTTATTTGTGTTACCGAGAGGAGTAAGATTGAAGGTGACCATGCATTTTATTTAATGACTGAGAAATTGCCACTGTCTATGGGAGTAAAAAGACATAATGTGTAGCTGGAGTATCAGCATGTTTTTCCACTGGTAATAAATTTCACCCAGGAGTCGTGCCAACTAATTAAATTTCCTTTCAAGTGAAGTTCCACATTTTTATGTTGGAGGAGACTGTAGAGAATTTTTCAACTCCACGTTACTCAAAATCTTCTTAAAAGAAATGCCACAGAATGTGATTTTCTCCCTGCTGTATTTTCCTTAGTGTTATCTTTGTGAGTGTCCCTATAGCTTTTTAGCAATTTCAATCAGAACAAAAAGTCTAGTGGCCAGTTTATACATGTACACATCTATACATGTAAATGGACAAATGTGCATTGTTTTGTTGTATAGTAAAAAGCCTCACACCCAGGAGGAGGAGTTTAAAATTAATCCGACCGACAAACGATGGCCAAGCATTGGTCCTTGTGTCACAATCACTAGTTCAGGGATGCCAGATTCTGTTTGACACCAATGACTGAGAGATATTTGCTTTCTAAAAGTAATTCTGACATCAAAAAATGGAAAGTGCTCCTTGGTTTTAAATTCATCATTTGCTTTTCATTGTAATTGACCAAGCCACAACACTTTACATGTAACATTTAAAGTGAAACAAAAATGTTTTCTTCTGATTTTAATATTGAAATAGATGTGTATTTCATACAAAGATAAATGCTGTGAGTGCTGAGTTAATGGGAAAGTGATTAAATTATCCTTTTTTTCCTCCTCCATTCACTATTTTCACCTCCATTCCCTTTCTCTATTTAAAATAATCCAATGCCAAATCATTTCTGAATTCTCACAGAAAAGAGCTGAATGAAACTGCCTTTGCCAAGAAATCTGTGTTTTTCTCTGATTTTCTGTCAGTGAGGTGCCCCTCTTCATTGCTTTAGCTACTATGCACTTGTATTCTTGATCATTCCCAGGACAGATTTGAAGAATCTAATTTTCCAACACATTGCCTTCGAGATTAGCTGCTGTTCCAGGCACAGTATACAATTTCATAAGAGGAAAGGAATCCAAACCATGGTGTTTCCACAATAGTGAAAAACTTGCAGCTAATTACAGCATCCTTTGCATGAAACCTGTTTAGTGAATCTTTAGTGTGCAGGCTATTCCAATTTACAGAATAGCTAAAAGCAAAAACACGTAGCAATCTCCCTTCTGTCTTCAACTCATCTTGTTCAGAAGAGGTGCTGAATGGGTTCGGAAGCTGTGTTTGCAGATAGTGTCTGGCTGTTTCAGATCTTAACTTTACCAGTTATTGTTAAGAGCACAGATGTCTTACACACAGCAGGGGAAATGAAGCACCTTAGAAGTGAGTTCAAAGAAGCTGCAAAGACGAGCAGAGAAATACAGGGAAGTTAGAAACATAGGGAATAGAAATACGGTCTACATTTCAGATCTCAAAGGTGCTAGCTTCCAATGGGATTCTTAGGTCTTAATTTTCTTTCTGCTGAAGTAGCTTCATTGTAGTGTGCCTAGAAAGAACAGAAAGATAACCTTAAAGATGGTGCTGGCTGATTTACACTGTGCTGAGTAAGGCAAAATATAGTCTATTTTCTGTAGTTAAAAACAGAAAAAAAGAAAAGAACTCTATTTCTCCCAGAATAAGCACTTTTATAGCTACATGCTTGTTTTCTATTCTTCAGACAGAGATGTAGAAATACCGGTTGGAATGGATCTTTGTATGTCAACTAGTCCAACTTCTACAATGTAGTAGGACTGTTGTGAATCTAAATCATGCCAGCTGTGTAGCTGGCTGGGCGCTGAGAATCTCCAAGGGTGGAGATGCTATGACCTTTCTGGCTAACCTGTCCCAGTGCTCAGTATCTTCCTAGTGATGAAGTTTTTTCTAATGCTCAGTATGAACCTCACAATCTACAAGTTGAGATCATTTTCTGAACAGTTTAACACAGTTATTTTTTGTAACTTCTCTTCCATAAGTTCTTCTATGCTAAGCCTTCATCTTCTCTTTGTCAAAATAAACAAGACTGCTTTCCTCTACTTGCAGGCCAGGCGTCCTCTGTCTTGAGAGCCCTCTCCTATACTCTCTCTTAATTTTCTGCTTTAATTAGGAGACACAGAGCTAGATACACTATTCCAGGTGTGCTTTATCGATCCCAAGAAGAAAAAAATGTAATACACTGAAGTTTACTGGCTCATTTTAATGTGTGTGTGGTTTGCTTTATATAAGGGGAGGCTACTGATTTATATGTAAATTGAGATCTATCATCACAATCCAAGAAGTTTTTCAGAAGGTTTGTTCTTCAGATAGTTGGTTTCCATCTGTCTCAATGCATCTGAGTGTTCCGTCCTGGGTGCTGAATGTGGCACTCCTTGTTGAACTGCATGAGATTTCCATTGGCTTGATCCCCAAGACCTCAGTGAACTACAAGTGACATCTTTCAGGACAGAGTTTTTCATTCATTATCTGTAACTCTGGTCTTATATTTGAAAGGTCTGAAGTACTTCTAGTGGCAAGTAACTTCATAAAATTTCCAAACAAAATTATTTGGCCAGAATTTGCTGCTTTATTGTAATTGTTTTATTGCCTTAGAAGTTAGGTTGCATTTGCAGAAATGGTGTAATATTAGAATGAGCAAGGCTTAAACCTTAATTGTAACTTCTTTTTCTCAAGTCTTAGAACCATTAGGTTTGAATTTGCCTGTGATCTATTTTTACACCAGATACAATGGATCCTAAAGAAAGTTTTGCAGAGAGCTGAAGTGACTCAAGGTATCTGAGTCAGACCTAGGACTGTTAACAGTGATGGATGTTTGCAATTCTATGAAGAGATTCCATATAAATCAAAAGCATTCACATTCAGATTACCAAATTAAATCTCATGTTCATTTAATGTGGGTTCAAGAACTTGAGAAGGAGGTGAGCAGAATAAAAGTAACATTCTAGCTTTTTTAGAAATGTACCAGTGTTGACTGAATCATACCTTTATTGCTAACAAACGTCACTTACCAGCTGGTCGGTAGTATGCCAAAGACTTTGCCTATTGCTCTTTCACAGCATGGTTACAACTTTGTAATGAAATCACGGATTCACAGAGGCAAAAATGCAGATGTTTAAACTTGTACAATAAGAGGTTTACAAGAAAAAAGAATAATCAGTAGTATCAAGTATTTTGTCAATTACATATTAACAACGGAGAAATAGAAAACTATGCCTATTTGACAAGACACTGTTTTTAAGGTGTTATATTTGCATAATGCTTGTCTTTCTTAGTATAGAAAGCAACAAGACATCATGAAAGAGATATATCCATTATTCATGAATTTAAATAATCTGACATGCATGCAGAAAACAATACCGATCTGGATTTCATATTGTTGTAGTGGCCTTCTAAAAAATTACAGGCAAATATTGTTTGTTGTTTTCTTAAACTAACCTTATTTCTTTGGAGGTTGATTCATTGCATGATCCTGCAGTTAGGAAATTAAATATTTTCTAATTAACTTTAGTGTAATTGACATCTAGTATGACTTAGATTGCTGAGAGTAAACAATTCAGGCAGAATTATCCTGTCACATCTTTGGGGCTGATTAGATGCAAACATCAGTCATGACAATTTAGATCTGCTTTGGTACATGTGGCTTTTCCAGATGCTTCTATACTATAAGTGTGGATGTCAACTAAGGCTGCTTACCTCATCTGTGTTTGGAAAAAAGAGAAAAGCAACTTGAAGAAAGAGCAATCTTTTTTATTGCTCCATCTTATTTTTCAGGAAAGAACAGCTTATCTAAGCATGGAATTAGTGACTTTGTATAATCATCAATGAAAGAAGCATAAGCAGACATGTCTGTATTTGTTTACCAAATAATGTATAACAGAAACATACTAGGGAAAATAACACCTCAGATTTGGTTAGCTCAAAATGCTTGAATGTCTCTTTTTATCAGCTGTCCTGAATGTATTCCAGAAACACTTTCTTGTGGACTTTATACTTGATTCCTGAACATGGACACTTCTCTTTTTCCAGTGAAAAACTGCCTTGAAGCTGTCTTGCTGTTTACTGCAACAACTCTGCAGTTGCAGTGTCAACTCTGTGATGCAGATGATCTTCCATTGCATCAGTTCTAAAACTCAGCCTTCTCCTTCCTGCAGCCACCCCCATGAGAAGTTTGAGCATTTCTTACTCCGTGTATTCAGGCTTTTTCTTTCCAAATACTAAAAGCATAGTTTCAGCTTGACCAAACTCCCTTCGTATTTCTAACTCTTATGAATTTATTCTCTCCAAAGATGACGATGTATTTTGAATCATTATTTCTTCACTTCTTATTTATTCTAATTTGTTCTTCCTTTGTTGAGAGTGTGTTTTCTTGTAATAGTATCACTGTAGTTGTGATAGTTTGAGGTTATAAGACAAGCAAAGTTTATACGTCTATGTAACATCTTACAATTTCTTTATTAGCTGAAATATTCCATAAAGAAAACAAGACTTCTCTGACATTGGTCCAAGGCAAAATGAGAGATGCAGATAAATACTTGATAAATATCAAGTACTTGATAAATACATAATTAAAGGAGTGACAGTTAGCATAGTTTTACTATATATCATCAGTTAGAAAACAGAGTCTTCTTCATTAATTCCATATTTTTTGTGTCTCAGGAGTGATATTCTTTAATCTTTACTTACACCATAAATTAACTTTCTCATTTTAATCTGACTAAGCTCAATTTGAACCAGGAAAAGAGAGTTTCTAACTGGTGATGTGATCAGGAATCTTTAATATAGTCTGTACAGGATAGCACCCTTAAGAATTTACATTTGTTCTGTGGCCAGTTACAAATGGATTAGAGATTTAAAGACTGTTTAGATGCCTGCCTTCAGTAGATTCTCCAATATGAATGAAATTTTGAATTTGCTTTGCAAATCCCCAAACTTGAACAGCAGTTTTGCAGCCACTATCCACTAATCTTGGAATCAGCACAAGAACTACCTTGAAAAAGAAAGAATAGGTATGTAGTTTACAGAAACAATGATTGAAGTCATGTTGTCGATATGGATTTCGTGACCAAGCCAATTTTTCTTTGTAATTCTGTGGGATTATATACTGGAAGAGAAACAGGACTGTTTAGAATGAGACATTCAGGATTCAGTTGAGGCTTCTTATGACTGCTGCAAGCCAGTATCAATACCTAGAGTACATTAAACTGAAATTTCTGCAGAATATATATTAATATATAAAATATATATTATTTCTTGTATTTCAAGAACAAGTAGAAGTGTTTGTTTTTCCTTCTTCATTTCATCATCATCATCTTCCTGTCTCTTCACAGTGTTTTTGGTCTCATCTGAAGTATTACAGTATTTGTTGTCTTCAGTTATAGATGCATCTCCCAACCTTGTTTTTAATCAGTTGTCTGACTATCTGTGTAAATGCTTGTTCTTTACGTGCTCTTTCACTTAGTGAGTCCAGAATAGTATTGTAGGAGGACACTTCAGTAATTTTTTAAAAAAATCTTAAGTGCTCTCATTTTTTCCTATCATCTTTGTGGTTTCTAACAGTTTCATGACTACCTGTCATAGCACATTAAATTCTGTTTTTATTTGCAAGTTTTAAGATCTTCTTTTCTTTGTTAAGAGCTACACTTAGTTAAAAATTTGACACATTATTCCTTCTTTTATGCATTACCTTGCATTTGCCAACACTTTACTTTGTCTGTTTTTGCATGTCATCACTTGAATTATTTTCAGGTCCTCTGGATCTTCTCACGTTAAACTTCTGCACTGACATGAGATTTCATGCTGCATTTCTCAGTTTAGATGGAATGGAGGTTACGGCTGTTATTTTAAAGCAGCATTATTTTTTCTGTATAAAACACACTTATCTTTAATTTATTCAGTTCTGAAGAATTTGGTGTTTTTCAACAGTATTACCTATTCTGAGAACTGGTGAGTGTAACCTTACATTTATTTAATGGAGGGTTTTTCTCTGAGAGGAAGAAATTTATATACTTGGGAATATTCCAAGAAATGCTCTGGTAAAAAACTTTTCTTCTCAGAAATGTCTAATGTTATATTTTACATCCAGGGCTACTCACATAGAGTACTGGGGAGCAGTTTTAGATCATCATTCTCCCTGATGAGAATTTAAACTCATAGGACCTAAGTCCACAAGAAGACAATTTTGGCTCAGTGAAAGGGCACTCTTAACCTTGCAAGAATTTCTCATTGAAATTTCTCCACTACTAAATGACGTAAATATCCTTTGTGCCAGAAAGAGTGTATGTTGTGAGGCAAGACTACTACAAATTAAGTAGCCTAATCAAAATGGAGAATGTTTTAATCACCATTCATGTGACTGTTTAAGTGTCTTATAACAAGATGAAACTTGTACTTCTCTTCATCTTGTGAAAATTTTTGAACCTCTGCTTTGACCATCTATGTCAGATTTCAGTGCAAGTTTTTGATTTAACTTCCACTCTGGGCACCTAAATCATTCTGTGAAATCGGAGTGAAATGCTTCCTGTTTTCCAGTGAGCTAAAATATGTCATTTCATTAATCATAGGCCTTGAATTTCTCCAGGGACAGGGCACCCACCATCTCTCTGGGCAACCTATTCCAGTGCTTCACTACCCTCACTGTAAAAAAACTGCTCCCTGGTGAAGAGTCTATCCCCTTCCTTCTTAAAGGCCCCCTTTATATCACGAAAGTCTGCTATCAGCTCTCCTCAGAGCCTTCTCTTCTCCAGGCTGAACAGCCCCAGCTCTCTCAGGCTGTTCTTCTAGGAGAGGTGTTCCATCCCTTGGATCATTTTGTGGCCCTCCTCTGGACGTGCTCCAACAGGTCTACATCTCTCCTGTACTGCGAACTCCACATCTGGACACAGTACTCCAGGTGAGGCCTCACCAGCACAGAGCAGAGAAGCAGGATCACCTCCCTCAATCTGCTGGCCACGCTTCTTTTGATGCAGCCAAGGATATGGTTGGCTTTCTGAGCTGTGAGGATACATTGCTGGCTCATGTCCAGCTTGTCATCCACCAGTACCCTCAAATCCTTTTCAGCAGAACTGCTCAATCCTTTAATCCCTCAGATTATACTGATAGTGGGGGTTGTTGTGACTCAGATGCAAGACCTTGCACTTGGCTTTGCCAAACCTCATGAGGTTCTCCTGGGCCCACTGCTTGAACCTGCTGGGTCTTTCTGGATGGCATCCCATCCCTTGAGCTTGTCAACTATCGTGCCTGTGGATCCAACAAGAGCATCTCTGTGCTGTTGCATGGTGAAGATGCATCTCAACACTCCTCTGTTGTTTCCATTCCTTGAATGGAGATCACTGCTATAATGTTTTATAGTCCACTAGCGGCCTCAGTCTACAGATCCTACTACTAATTGGGTAGTAGATACTACTACTGATTAAGCACCTATTAAAAATGGAGAATTTATTTTAAATGTGAAGTGCTAAGATTTCAGGAAGTATGTACTGCTACTGAAGTCTACATATATTGATTTCTACTTAAAAAAAAAACCACAAAACTTCCATATGGAAAATGAAGCTGTCCTACTTCATATTCCCGATTCCAAGTTAAGCTGACTCCCTCAGGTTTCTGCAACTCTCAAGTTTTGTTCCTGGAGTAGGAATATCTTTCACCAGAATGTTATTTCCTGTCAGCGTGACTGTAGCTTCTGAGAGCACTTCAGCTGAGGACTCGTTGTCCTGTATTTGCAAGTTACTTGGCATCTTAATTCATAGGTGTATCAACAATTGAGACTCCAAAAGAGACTACCTGCTGAGAGAAAACAGTGTGTGGGTGCTACAGAACTGATAGCAGACAGCATCCTCTGGGAGGTGCTGGTGCTTTGTAGTACCACGTTCCCAGCTCATACGCTGTGGGGCATATCTTTCTAGGGAGGCACTGAATGCTTTTTGTTCTTACTGAACTTGGGAAGGCAGTCTTGGAAAAATGAAGAACCGTACATTTTGCTTCTTTTAAATGAGTTCTCTGAGTGGCACTTTTAGCATTTTAAAACTACGGCTTATTGAAAAATTTTATAGAATCTTTGCAAAATTCATTTTCCAGTACAGAGTGAAAGACTTTGTCTAGAAAAACAGAGCACTGTTTCTGTCCCTGTGACAGCACATTAATCTACAGTGATACTAGGCAAGAAAACCACCTCAGTCACTCATTTTCATCCCAGTGCAGTTGCACATATGTTGTTTAAACTGCCATAACTATGATCAAAATGCAGCAAAGCCTGGAGATAATCCCCTACTAGTTTGGAAAATAAATAATTTAAAGAGAACAGACTTCTCAAGGCAATACAAATAAACTTCGTGTCTTCATAGTTTTCCTGTCAACCTTTCAAGTTCTTAGTGAATTTTCTCCGTGTAGGTAATTCAGATAACTACTCCAGCTCCCTCTGTACCCACTTTGGATCCCAGAGGGACAGCCGCTCTTTGTAGGGCTGAGGGCCTGTGACCGCTCTGTGCTCTCTCTGCTCCAGAGGGTTCTCATGCTGCCTTTGCTCTCCAGGTGCAGTTCCTTCTCCAGCTCTGCTTTCATGTCTCTCATCTCGACCTTAAAAAGCTCCTGCTGTCTTCTATGCACAGTTTAGAAACCATTGTCTGCACAGTTCTTCTCCTCACTGTAGTACCTGCACCAGTTTGGGTTGTGTGGCAATCCTATATTAGAAGGAAAAAAAAACTAACACAGAGATTAAATTGAATTTTGGCATAGTTCCGTTTGTCATGCTTTACAGAATGGCACAACAGGGTGAGACAGTGTTACTCTACCGTAACTGAACATACCTTGATGTATAAGGCATGTTTCAGGAAGCAGAATTGAAGCAACCCATGTGTGAATCCTCCCAAGGAGAAAAGAGAAAAATAAAGAGAATTTTATTAAACCTGCAGCATTCAGGCTTTGGATGCTCTATGGTAGAACTCACAGCCAGAAACCCTAACAGCCCCTAGGTGTAAGAAATGACCTGTGTGCCACCCAGCTGGTTTGCTGATGTTTGCTGTCATGTTCCCACAAATTTTATCTGGAACCCTACATTTAGAGGCCTTGCCTCCTCAGATGATGTCACTCACACACACACACACACACACACGCACGCACGCACGCACACTATCCAGGCCTGTTTAGAAAAGACAGTGACTCCTTCTGGCTCTGAAGTATTGCTATCCTTTATGTTCTCCTCATGTTCACTCGGGATTTGCGGAGTTTCTTCTCTTTGAGGTAGGTACCTGGGAAATAGCTGCACCATGAAGTGCAGCTCGCTGCAGAAATAAGAAAGAGAACTTAACAGAGAGATTTCTAAGCAAGAACTTAACAGAGAGATTTCTAAGCAATAATTCTGTGTTCTTATTACACCAAGCCCTGTGCAAAACAGAACTTCTGCAACTAATCTCCTCTTTAATGTTTTGGGGGATTTAATGTAGACCTAGACTCCTCCAACAATCAAGATGGTTTTTTTTACCTGAGGGATCACAGCTTTTAAACCATTCATCTGAACGTTTTAAAAAATGTTTTCATTCCCTCAGCTCTGTCTCCATGAGCAATATGAGGAGAAACAATCTCCTGACTCAACTCCCCATGCAACTTGCTTGGCTGTTGCCTGTCTCATAAGAAGGTGGCCTACTTTCCAATTCCTGTGCTACAGCATTCCAATTCTAAGATGATCCAATGCTAAGAACTCCAGAAATCCATTTTTATTACTATTAGTATTTAGAAATACTGATTATGTTCATGACTTAGAAGAGGCATTTAAAGGAATATTAATGACTAATACAGTATTTCTTCCCTCTTTGGAGCAAACACTGTGTAAGCCTGCGTGCTCTGCACAGCCATAGCATGAGGCCTGCCCAGCTCTCAGGTGCATACAGCCAAGTCCTCACAGGAAAAGTGTCTGTTTAAAGGATCATGGGGGGATGCAAATGGTAGGGGAAAAAACGAGTACAAACAGAAGAGAACAGCAAAATCCCAGTAGTCTGACATGGCAGGGAGAGACAGAGATACTCCTTGAGACTAATGAGTTCAGGAGCGGCTTTGGCTCAGTACAATTACTAAAAACATTTTAATCCAAGGTATTGATGATTTAATAGCTGTGCAATTTTCCTTATCAGCTTTAACAGATACTGGTGTGTACTCCAGAAAAGACTGTGACTGAGTGCTATTTACTTCCCTGTGTAGTGAGTTGTTGTGCCCTTAAACAAAAAGAGAATGTTATGAGGTCGAGCAAAACTGCACTCAAAACATTATGCCAGCTTTACAAAAAGGCATTTTTGAAATGCTTGTATCCCTTTGGTCAGTATCATCCATTTTGCCATTGTAATGGAGAGGAATTGCTGTCTTCTGTCAGATATGTGACTGTGTTTGTGAGCAATGCAAAATATGTCCAAAATTAGTACAATGTATGTTAGTGAAGAAGGAAGGGGTCTGGAAGTGCTGGAACTTAAGTCCCTTTATTTGATTTTTCCTTCTGACTGAGGTCTTCGGTTTGTGCTGTTAC
Source organism: Chrysolophus pictus (assembly GCA_037305975.1). Taxonomy (NCBI): domain Eukaryota; kingdom Metazoa; phylum Chordata; class Aves; order Galliformes; family Phasianidae; genus Chrysolophus; species Chrysolophus pictus. The sequence goes on from CM074576.1 coordinate 169,504,651, forward strand.
TTGGAGCGGGTCCAGAGGAGAAGCCACAAAGATGCTCAGAGGGCTGGAGTAGCTCTCCTATGAAGACAGGCTGAGAGAGCTGTTCAATCTGAAGAAGAGAAAGCTTCAGGGAGATCTCATTGCAGCCTGCCAGTACTCGAGTGGTGCTTACAAACAGGTTGGGGACTGACTTTTTACATAGTCTGGTAGTGATAGGACAAGAGGGAATAGATTTATACTAAAACAGGGGAAATTTAGGTTAGATGTTAAGAAGAAATTCTTTACTCAGAGAGTGGTAAGGTGCTGGAACAGGATGTCCAGAAAAGCTGTGGATGCCCCATCCCTGGAAGTGTTCAAAGCCAGGTTGGATGGGGCCCTGGGCAGCCTGACCTGGTGGGTGGCAGCCCTGCCTATGGCAGGAAGTTGGAACTGGGTAGGCTTTGAGGTCCCTTCCTACCTAAGCCATTCTATAATTGTATGATTCTACTTGAGCTACAAAAACCCACAAGCTTCTAGCTTTTCTTCCAATGTTACTGCATTCTCAGGTGAGTATGTAAAAGCAGGAGAAACACTGCAGATAACAGGTCATCTAAGATTGTTGCAAATTTTGAGGAAACTTATTTCTATGTTTCTGTGGTTACAGTTCAGTTATTTCAGAAAAGAAACACTGTGTGGCTCTTTGTCAGGGCCAGAGACTACAGGATGGAATATTAGGGAAGGAAAAATCTGGAGCCGCAATGAAAAGAAAGGGAAATTATGGGAAAAAGTGAAGCTCTGGATCAGTGTCAGGGAGGGTGTTTGAGGAGAGAAGAGGGGTGGAGAATAGGAGAAGCAGTTCATAGAGGAAAGAAGTCCGCAGCCTCTCACTGTGCAGCAGGGTTTTGGAACAGCTGAGATGAGACGTACACTAAGGGCTAGAAAAGCCTCCTGTCCAAATCCCCTTCTGAGCAGGCTGAGGAGTGCATTAGACAAGACAGAACAACCTTCAGCTTTCGCCAGCCTCTTCTTTTTTTGTTGGTAAGGAATAATGCTGGCAGGCTCTGGCTTCCTGCTTCCTTTGCAGGTGCTCAGCACAAAAGTATACAGGCCACTGTGGGTGGGAGGCAGGGAGCTGCTGATGGGCTACTGGGGCTGTTCTGTGCTCACCTACGCTCAAACTATCATGCTGCATTACCCATTCTGGGAAAATTCCCTATCATTCTGTGTTTGAGGGTATCCATTTTGTTCTGCTGGAGTCACATTAACTGTCTCACAAAGTGTCTTGAAAATTGCTTTGCAAAACAAATCAAGAGTATGGCATAACAAATAAATGTTCATAAGAGCCATTTATCACCTTAAAACAGCTATTTTCCTGTGACACTGATGAGATGGCAATTTCAAATCTGAAAAAGCGTCTTCACAGGAATATTTATTTTGCATTAAGCTTAGCTCTGTTCACAAAAGCAGCTGCAATAACAATGCAATAATTAGAGTGCACTGAGTGCCAAGATGGTGTTTGTTCCTCTCTCTCCTTTAAAGGTGCTTGAAGTTCACTGCTTATTGATGCAGTGCAGCCAAGGAGATCTCCTTGATTTTGGGCAAGATGGAGAGGATGAAAATGGGCTCAAGAGATATTCTCTGGGAGGGAAAGAAACTGAACTGGGATACATCTGGGCTAGCCAGCAATTGTTTTATTAACACAGTGAGATAATGGCAACTCATTGAAAACCCAAACAAAATAAAATCAACAGATTTTGTGAGCAGCAAAAACCAAAGGAATTGAGTTACTTGTGGATTTGAACCTCCTACTTGAAATCTCTTTTTAAGGATGGATTTACTCTCCATTAATAAGGACATTCAGGACGTAATTTCTCCTGTTCAGCCCTTCGCTCAACAGCAATGCTTGCCTGTGGGATGTCGCCGTACATCTTCTCTGCATAATTCCATGATACCTGTAGGAGCCAAATATCTTTACCATCTGTAGCTTGATGTGAAATGAGATTTATACAGGCCACTGTGTTCAAAAGTTAGTGGGAATGTGTGCAGGCACACAAAGGGTTATTATATGCCATCTCCTTGCGAAACTGGCCTCAGACCTTCTGCAGACTTTTTGTCATATCCATATCCTGACGAGCTGGATGGAATTTTATCAGAGAACAACCAGCAGAAGTCTCTCTGAGCTGATAACAAAGCCAGGCCTTCAAAGGTGAGGGCAGCTTCTGGATCACAGAACTTAGAGAGAGGTTCAAGAGAATTCTGGAATCAGCAGCCAACCGGTCTCTGTCTTAGTGGCATTTTTTGTGTGCCACATGCTAGGTTTTGGGGTAATAAAACCTTACAATGAAATGAGTTTCTGAAGCAGCCTGGAAGCAAGGCATCAGTTAAAGTACAGTTGTTCAGTTTTATCATTGGGTTGTTGAGATGTTACTTACGGCAGATGACTCACAGAATTATGTCATGGTGATAGAGCATTTAATTGCCCAGCTCCACAAGTATTATTATACCCAGCAAGAGAATCTCATACATATCTGCAGGTTACACAAAAGGTACAGCTGTAACACTGCCAGGCAGCACTCCCTTTTCATCTGCTCCAGCGCATGAAGTTGCAACCTTGCACGCCAGCAGCATTTTGTGAGGGTTCAGTCTGTCTGTGTCTTGCTGAGTTCTCGTTTGCCCTCTGAAACAAGCACATCTGTGGTTTTGAATACTAGATGCAGACTGCCAATGGAAGCTGCTGCACAGTTCATTAGTTTACTTCATTCTAAGCATGCTATTTCTTTCATGGATTTCCCAAGTATTTCCCTGTAAAGGCCCTCCTACAGCTCTTCTTCCCATCCTCATTATGATGATGGAAAGAACAATTTCTGACAGGTCTTCTTGGTTCTTCTATCCCACAGATAAAGAGGAGACAAAAGAGTCTTCACTGGAAAGAAGACAGCAACAAGGATGCTTTTTTTTTCTCCTTCCTATCACAGATTATTTTCTGCATAGGTCGTAGCACATTGCATTAAGAACTGAAGGTTGGGTTTTGAGGCTGAACTAAGACAGGATAACAGCTGAGGGCTCTCTTCCACATGGATCTTGGTCCTCAAACATACCAGAAACAAAGTGAGCAGCAAACTGTAAAACTGGAAACTTGGACATGCAATAATTTCTATAAGCACTTGAGATCTCTTGGACATGCAATAATTTCTATAAGCACCACAGTTTAATGGTTTACAGTTTTTATGTTTGCAAACTTTCCCTTCTGGTGTGGTTTATTATAGCAAAATGGCTTCTGTTTCTATATAGTTTTGAAAAGAAGGAGTGTTTCACATTGCATCTACATAATTGAAAGAAGTTCTATTAAGGAGTAGCTTTCAGCCACAGAATCACAGAATCACAGAATCACTAAGGTTGGAAAAGACCTATAAGATCATCCAGTCCAACCATCCACCTATCACCCATGGTTCTTGCTAAACTATATCCCTCAACACAAAATCCAATCGTTCCTTGAACACCTCCAGGGTCGGTGACTCCACCACCTCCCTGGGCAGCCCATTCCAGTGCTTGACCACTCTTTCAGAGAAGTAGTATTTCCTAATATCCAGCCTGAATCTTCCCTGGCGCAGCTTGAAACCATTCCCCCTAGTCCTATCACCAGTTACACGAGAGAAGAGACCGACCCCCAGCTCGCTACAACCCCCCCTCAGGTAGTTATAGAGAGTAATAAGGTCTCCCCTGAGCCTTCTCTTCTCCAGACTGAACAATCCCAGCTCCCTCAGCCGCTCCTCATAAGGCCTGTGCTTCAGACCCCTCACCAGTTTTGTTGCCCTTCTTTGAACACGCTCCAGGGCCTCAATGTCTTTCTTGCAGTGAGGGGCCCAGAACTGGACACAGTACTCAAGGTGCGGCCTCACCAGAGCTGAGTACAGGGGGACAATTACTTCCCTACTCCTGCTGGTCACACTACTTCTGATACAAGCCAGGATGCCATTGGCCTTCTTGGCCACCCAGGCACACTGCTGGCTTATGTTTAGCCGAGCGTCAACCAACACCCCCAGATCCATTTCCTCTACACAGTCTTCCAGCCACTCCGCCCCAAGCCTGTAGCGTTGCTTGGGGTTGCTGTGGCCAAAGTGTAGGACCCAGCATTTGGTCTTATTAAACCTCATCCCATTGGCTTCAGCCCAGCTATCCAGCCTGTCCAAATCCCTCTGTAGGGCCTCGCTACCCCCAGGCAGATTGACGCTTCCAGCCAACTTAGTGTCATCTGCAAACTTACTGAGGGTGCACTCAATGCCCTCATCCAGGTCATCAATGAAGATATTGAAGAGGACAGGCCCCAGCACCGACCCCTGGGGAACCCCACTCGTGACCGGTCGCCAGATGGATTTGGCTCCATTGACCACCACTCTCTGGGCCCGGCCCTCCAGCCAGTTCCTTACCAGCCAAGAGTGTACCTGTCCAAGCCACGGACTGCCAGCTTCCGCAGGAGAATACTGTGGGAGACAGTGTCAAAGGCTTTGCTGAAGTCAAGGTAGACTACATCAACAGCCTTCCCCTCATCCACCAGGCGGGTCACTAGATCATAGAAGGAGATCATGTTGGTCAAGCAGGACCTACCCTTCGTGAACCCATGCTGGCTAGGCCTGATCCCCCGGTTGTCCCGCACTTGCCGCGTGATCTCCCTCAAGACAATCTGTTCCATAACCTTCCCTGGCACCGAGGTCAGGCTAACAGGCCTGTAGTTCCCTGGGTCCTCCTTACAGCCCTTCTTGTAGATGGGAGTCACATTGGCAAGCTTCCAGTCTTCCAGTACTTCACCAGTCAACAAGGAGCACTGATAGATGATGGAAAGCGGCTCGGCTATCACCTCCGCCAGTTCCCTCAGCACTCTCAGGTGAATCTCATCCGGCCCCATGGACTTGTGACAGTCCAGTTGGAGTAGCAGGTCTCTGACTGTTTCCTCCTGAATCGTGGGTGGTTTAGTCTGCTCCCCAGCCGAGTCCACCAGGTCAAAAAGTGGAGTACCCTGAGGATAACTGGTCTGACCTTTAAAGATAGACGTAAAGAAGGCGTTCAGGACCTCTGCCTTTTCCTTATCCTCACTAATCACATTCCCAGCCTCATCCAGTAAAGAATGGAGATTCTCCTTAGTCCTCCTTTTACCGTTGATATATTTGTAAAAGGGTTTCTTGTTTCTTTTTATCCCAGCGGCTAGGTTGAGTTCGAGCTGGGCTTTCGCCTTTCTGATTTTCTCCCTGCACATCTTAACAACTTCTCTGTACTCTTTCTGAGTCGCCCGTCCCTTCTTCCACAGGAGGTAAATTCTCTTTTTCTCCCGGAGCCTCAAGAATAGTTCCCTATTCATCCACACCGGTCTCCTTCCCCGCCGGCTCATTTTGCAGCTCAGGGGGACAGCCCGCTCCTGCGCCTGTAAGACTACCTTCTTGAAGAGCAACCAGTTGTCTTGGACCCCTTTACCCTTTAAGACTGAATCCCAGGGGACTCCCCCTACTAGTCTTCTAAACAATTCAAAGTCCGCCCTCCGGAAGTCCAAGGTAGCAGTTTTGCTGTTCTTCCTCCTGGCTCCTCCAAGAATCGAGAACTCTACCATCTCATGGTCACTCTGTCCAAGACAGCCCCCGACCACCACATCTTCCACCAGACCTTCTCTGTTTGTGAACAGCAGGTCTAGCGGGGCAGCTCCTCTCGTAGGCTCTCTCACCAGCTGCATCAGAAAGTTATCCTCTAGCCAAAGAAGGTCTACTTTCATACTTGGCAATTTTCATGAGCTACCTAAAGCAAGAAGGCTCCCTGAAGTTTTCATGAAATATAAATGTCTGTGATAAAGAAATGAATTAAGATCTCAGTGAAATACATTGTAAGTTGGGAAGACCCCAAGACAATATATGCCCACTTTTCATGAAATTGTGTGTGTTGCATTCCATGAATTGTTTAGACCACATATTTTACAATATTAATTAACTTTCACAGCAATATTCATGACATTTAATAGCAGTGTTCATGTAATATTAAAGAAAACATTAAAAAAATCACAACGATAAGCTTAATGAATCACAGGAGCACAAAATTCCTTCTGAAAGGTAAGAGAACAGTCACACTGCTTCATTTGTCTTATAGTTCTTTAAAGGAAGACAAGCAGTATTTGTTGACAGATTCACAAAATAGGTCTTAAAGTTCTCAACAGGCATTCGTATGCATAAAGACAGCACAGACCCAGCTGAAGTGGAATTTATTTTAAATCATTAACAAAAAAATAGTCCCTTCTTGTCATGACAGCTTTCATCTGAGGCCAAACAACCTTCTGCAGAGATTGTCTTTCTAGCTGCTTAGAATTTCTTTGTCTTGAGGCAGACAATCTTACCCCTCAAAGTCTTGCAAATTGCCTTTAAGTTTTCCAAATTCATACTTCATCCTTACCGTGCAGCTCATCAGAGTAGCTGAAGAGGAAGCTTTGTTGATCAGAGAAGCTAGGGAGAAATGAGGAGGGGCTCCAGGAGGAAGATCACCAGCTCTATCAGTTACAGCAACTGTGCAAGTAATGGATGCTTTACAGCACAGTGCATTGATGCTGACAAACCGATCACTGTGATAACACATTTTGGACAAGCAAGACTCTATCATTCCTCAGTGTGGGAATTGGAAAGGCTTCCCTTTAAGGGACATGGTTAGTGGGTACAGTGAGGATGGGTTGGGATGGACTAGATGATCTTTCTTAGAGGTCTTTTTCAACCATAGTGATTCTATGATTCTGATTCCTATGAAAAAAAGGCACAGTTAAAAACAGGAATAAATGAGTTTCTTTAGTTGTGCCCCAAATCCATCTTTCCCCACCTTCCCAGCTGCAGGCTTTATGCCATGGAGTACAAGGCTGTTGCCCCCAGCCAAGGCCTGGCTTGGAAACCCTGGCCCTGACATCAAGAGCGCCCCGCAGGTATGCCTGAACCAGGCTGTGTGGGTACTGGCAGTGCTGTGGAGTGGATCTGAGCGTCTGCCACAAGTTCATTGTAAGCTTTACAGTAAGCAGGGAAGTGTGGCCTCAGGCTCTTTGATTTACTTTCTCACTATTTGGCTGTACTTGCCTATCAGTGCCCATGGATGGCAATACCGTGTGAAGGTATTAAATTGTGTGAACTGCTCCGGGATATTTTAGATGCTCTGTAATGTTGAAGGCCTCAGTCAGTAAGGTTTGCTACCAGAGGGAAGTGGTGTATGGGGCAGACAAGGGAGATACATACTGGGATTGTTTTTGGAGTATTAAATGTGGAGGTTGGCAGCCCTGGGAGTTGGAGCTTTATTATCCTTAAGGTGCCTTCCAATCCAGGTGGTTCTATGATTCTATGGAGTTTATTCAGTTTTTACTTAAGGAAATGTTCCTCTGATGGGAGTTTGTAAGAAAAGAGTTTGTAACTTGGCTCACGATGACAAAATTAGGAAAGAAAAGGCAGTACTTTGATTTAGTTTCTTTGGTTGCTCTGGAAAGGAACACACTTACTTGTCAAGAGGGGCTGTCAAATATCCTCATGGCCTCCCCTCAGTAGTCCACTGGGTGAAGTCTTCAGTTTCTCAGTGGGCAAAAACTGTTTGGGCAAGATAGGGCTGAGCAAAAAGTCTGTGGAATAATTCATGTGAGTAGGAAGCAACTGAATCCCACACTATTTTACTACTTTCTGTGTATGAATGAGAGCTCTACTGTTGACATTTGTGACTCAGACTCGAACACTGACCGCTTTCTCTATCAGCAGCAGAACTGCTTCTCTATAAATATTTAATAGTAGTGTTTAATATTTCCAGACATGACAGAGCTGAAGTACGATGTACAGCAGTGACCTGCTTTTATAATGCGTGTGGTGGCTGAGAGAGGAAAATCTCCTACTTACTACTTGGAAAACAGCAGAACAAAATGACAACCACATGGGCTAGGGGGGAGAAATAGAGTTGTCATAAGGCACCAGAAATGCCTGGAAAGCACTGCTAACAGTAGGATGTTCCTGTGAAGCCACCCTGTGCCAGCTCATTAGAGGGCTCTGGCAAGGATATTTGGCATAAAATAGATTTTATTTAGAATTAGGAACTCTGCTGTCCTGCTCTTGGCAAGAAGTGAACTTGCAAATTAAACTGTCTTGTAAAATAATGACATTACCTTGTATTATGAATCGTTGTAGAACTGGAAACATAAGAAATGAAACTTGAGATGTGAAGAAGCATGGACAGCTAACATTCGGGGAGCACAAGCGATGCGTGCACTGCATGCTGTCACAGCATGAAAGCACTGCTCAAGGTCCAAGCCTGTGTTGAACACACAGATCCTTTTTGCTAAGGCTTTCAGTTACTCCAGTGGTTGCTTCAGTGGTTATCTTTTTTCAGGTTCAGTCTCTTTAAAAATTTTTCTTCTTCACTGGACATCTCAGGTGGCTTAGTATTAAAATTTCATATTTGCCAGGGGCTTACTTTTCAATTAGAACACGTTTGGAAAGTCTGGGCTAGGTGGAAGAAAGTTTTAAAAGCAGGAAGATTACGGCTGGGCATGTGATGCCTCTCTAAATGTTTGATGAAGCATAGGGCTCAGTTCTTGCTCCCCGTGGGAAAAAGACCAACAGGGATGGTTATGCCTTTTTTGAAGCAGCTCACTACATACAGGTATGGCTTATTTCCTAAGATGGATTCAGTACTTTTGAAACACAACAGCAAAAAGCCTAAGTCAGTCTTCAGGGTAGGTGTAATGATTATGAGAAATCGATACATTTGAGATAAGATCAGTTTATTTCCCTTGGCACATCTCAAACTCACAAAGTTACAAGTGGAGAGAGTTTTTTTGATATTTCCTTGTGATTATTGCTCTCTCAGATTAAAGGCAGCACCCAGTCACCTGAAGAAAGCCAGGTTATGAAGCACTGCAGCTATTTTCCTCCAGCCTAAGCATACAGGAATGAAGTATGCTTTCTGCATGTGCTGTGCCTTAACATTCATGAGCATCCGCACGAAGCCAAGCTGTGAGTCAATGCTGTGTCAAACTACAGGGAAGAAGAATATCAGTCATATGGCATCCTTAATCATGAGGAGAAATGGATTTGACTAAATGAATATGCAAATGCCAATTTACAATTAAATCATGAGCTCTTCTTGATGTGCAAAATGCCCTGGTGAAAAATATGTTACTGTATCGGTTCTTTGGTGCTTGACCTCAGGAGGCTGTCCTTAATGAAAGGAAAAACTAAGCAGGGGAAAAAAAGCCAAACCCGTAACAAGAAAACAAAACTAATTTAATTTCTTCTTACGTTGTGCTATTCTCAAAGCTGTTGGTATTTTTCTGTTTTGAAGAAGTGCAATTGACACAAAGCTTTTACAGCATACTTTGACATTTAAAACGCAGCTTCCTGTGCTTGCATTCAAGCGTGGTTTCCTGAATGAAGGGTGGTAAGTAAACACTCACTGCTGTTTTCCTGCGCACAGGATGGGATTTGTTATACACAGGGGCAAGTTGCTTCTGCAACCTGAAAACCCTTTGCCCTAACACGTCAGCAGGTGCTGGGAAAGGAGGCAGGGCTTTTCCTTCTGACCCAGTCTTGGCATTTATAGCTGTTGGCCATGGCATGGGAGGTGACGGTTTGCTTCCCGCTATTCACTCAGTGAGAATGCCCCCTCCAGGTGTCAGAGCAGTGCTCAGTGGAGCACTTGTCCTGCTCTGCAGCTCAGTGTTTCATTTTGTCATGGTAGGATGGGCTGGCTCAGAGAAGGATGCCGTGCTGTACTCCAGTATAGCACGTTTTCCTGAGTGGGAAAGACAAAACCCAAACAGCTTTACACTCTGTGCCGAAAGAATTGGAGTGCCACAGCTGAGGCCGGACTTCCACTGTCCTTAGTGAGCACTTGAACCAGTCATGTAGTTGGGTGGAAACACCTTTCCTCCCTTACCAGAGGGCATGTGTTTGGAGATCTTGTCTAATCCTACTCACAAGGTCAAGCTCAGCAAGGAGGAAAAGGTTTAGACCCTGAGGGGTGCTCGTAAGGCTGAGCAGGGTGGTTCATTGGCAGACATGCACAGAGGGCTCTCAGCCACGCGCAGCAGCAGAACAGAAGGGGACAGAAATTCCTTTGTCAAATGCAGACCCTGGCAGAGTTCAGATCTCAGAAAAGGTAAGGTGTAAGCACCAGAACTGTATCTGTGAACTAGGCATTGTGCCTGTTCACAGCAACCTGCTCTGACTGCCAGCCCTGCGTCCATCAGCTGCCTCATGGCTATCAGTCCCACTCTTCTTGTTGTCTCCTCCTCCTTCCCTCGGTATGTTTTAGAAATACTATTTTAATGGTGAAGCGAGACTCCAGATGTTAACTTGGATGTTCAGCTCCAAACTTCACAGTACCAGTCTGAAGCTGCCCACCTGCCTGTGCCTGGGCTTTCAGCCCTTCCTCATGTTTCATGACTGATGCCATGCCTGGCCTACAAGCCCTGCCGAGGAACCTTGCTTTCTTCTGGGACTGGAAAATCAGAACTGGGGCACCACCAAACCCTCCTGCACAGCAGGAGGTGGTGTGAGCAGGGGAGGCCTTGTCCCAGCCCCTTGCTCACAGAGTTAGGGCTGCAGTAAGCAGAGCCCAGGCTGGTTGCACAACACATCTGAGGCTGGCAGGCAGCTGGCCATGGCAGGTGCTCTTCCTGTGCATGGAGGAAAGCCTAAGAGGACTGAAAGCTGGGCTGGACCTGCTTAGATGGCAGAATGATGTTGGGTGAAGTGCTAGCTGCGTCCTGCTACCTATCTTCTAAAATCCTGAGTTCTAAAGTACGTTACAGCTGCCCTTTGGCGTGGCTTTTTGGTAAAAAGCCAATAGGCAGAGGTGTAGGACGCACGAATTGTTTGGCAGAAACAGCAGCAGGGATGTGCAAATCTGTGCTGACACAGAGGACCACATTCTCCCCATGGGCGCTGAGGTGCTCCCAGCTGCAGCTGTCAGCTTGGTGTTGTACCCCTGCCCATCACCCTACTATGGAGTGGGTTTGGGGTGAGCCCAGCGCTGTGAAAGAGGAGCAGTAGCTGAGCCAAGAGCTCAGACCAAGAATTCCTGCCGCAGTGATGACAGGCAGAGAAACAAATGAAAAGTGAAAGATGGATGAGCCGGAATGAGCTGTGAAGTGACAGCTTTGTGACTGGTTCTGACTTATTTCCTTTCTGAGATCCAAAGCTGAGTGCCTCATAAATTCTAAAGACATCAAAACTGTAACTAACATATCAGAAACCATCCTAGATCTCTGGAAATTTAAGGAATGGTGACTGTAACCAGAAAATAAGAGACAGTGAACATGGAACGAGTCCTCTCACCAGAATGCTCTCTGGGGTATTTATTCCAGCTTTGACGTTGGAGGCTGAGCCAGCATACTGACACACTTGTGAGCAATGGGGGTCACCCAGGGACTGTAGTAAATTCTAACATGGACCTACAACTGAAAGCCAATTCACGGTGTGTAAAACTGGATGTTACAGACAGTTCTTAAAACCCCTGTGATCCTTAGGCAGATGGCTGGATGCTCCACATCCACGGGCACATGGTGCCCTGGTTTGGTAGAGGGCTGCAGGCCTTTATGGGGGAACCTAAACTGAGAGCAGTTGTGCCAGGCCTGCAGGGGAGCCCACCTAGCACCATGTGGTGCTGCTGAGAGCCTAAAGCTGGGAGAACAGGCCAGGAGGGTTGTAGCCCAAAGGGCCTCTGTATCTCCTTAATTCACGCCAGCATCTGCAACAAGTCCTGGCAGAGTTTGTGGCATAACCCCGTTAAGGTTATTCAGTGAGGAATGGGAGGAAAGAATTTGAAAATGAATGATGGCAACACTAACCCAGCTGCAAATTATTATCTAGCACCAAGCAGTGACCAGCACCTCTCTTCTTCTTGGTAATAATGAGTGATAGCCATAAACTTTCTGGGGCAATACTTCAATACTTTACCATGCAGTTGTACAGCAATCTCCCAGTTACCACCATTTTTCATTTTTTTTTTCCCTCAGAACAGCCACAGGGTACCTACTGTCCAGCAGTGAATTTCAGAAAAGCACTAATGTCTTGCTATTTAATTATGTGCTTATTTATTGATCCCTACATGGATCGTCTCTAAATAGTGCACGTTACAGTGAACTTCGGCCATGCTGACAGCATTCCCTGGAGGGGCTGGAGCTGCTGTGGCCGAGGGCTGGGCTCAGCAGGCAGCTGGGATGCAGCTCCTGCGGTTTGGAAAGTCAGAGCATGACACTGCCGAGCAGCTGCTGTGCATGGCGCGGAACTGATCAGCTGAGGAACCCCCCTCTGTCACAGCTTCATGAAACCTGCTCCTGGTCACAGCCCTGGGTTGGGCCTGGCATTGCTCTTCCTCCAGGCTTTTGTGGGTTTTTTTTTGGTCTTTTCCTTCCTGGAAAAGAAGTAACCTTTCTCTGAAGATAAAATGTTTATACTCTCTCACAAGGCAGAGCTTTCAGCTACATAAACCTAATTCGTTAGTTTTTCCCCCACCCCCAATCTGTCTTAATGGATCTCTTATGCATTTATAATGTACTCGGTACCGTGGTACCTAGGGACTTTATGCACAATTCATAAAGCAAACTTGTTTTTGCAAAAAGTTTCGACTTCTTTTTTGGCTGCTGCCAATCTCCACCAGGCGGCTCTCCTCAATTTGCAAAGGATGCCCACAGTCCATGCCATAGGCTGACAGATTGTCTTCCAGCATCCTGGCCTTGTTTGTGGGATGGCTTTGTTAGCAGTTATTACTATCAAACAGCCTGCCATCAACAGAGCTTGATGCATTTCTCTGCCAGCATCAGTGTGGGCATCAGTCAGCACTGGCAGGTCCTTAGCTCAGCCGAGTGGTGTCTGAGGTAAGAATCCAAAGCATCTCAGTGCACCTTGAGGTGGCGATACTACTGTTGTGGAGAAGATAATCAGGAGATAATGAGGATTGAAATTTTAATTTTTCCATGCCAATGGTTGTAAGCAGCTGCACACGTGGATTTGGAGTAGTTTTCTGCTTGGACCTGAACAGTGTGCTAACCCTTCCCAACGCCTGAGGTGTGCACCTGGCTGTGTGAGGAGCTGTGCTCATGCTGGCCCTGAACTCCAAACGTGAGCTCTGTAGGACTGGCAGCCTTCTTTCGGATCCAGTTTTCCCACCTGTAGGCTGACACTGTGCCAAGAGCACGTCTGTATTTCACTCCATAGTGGTACTGCTCAACATATTCAAGAGCAAAGGGACCTCAGCTAAGAGCTGCTCCCCAGCAAGGAATTGGGATCCTTTGTGCCTTGTGCCTTCATGTATTTCATGCTCCAAATCAATGTGCCTGATCTTTTTCCACTAAGAGGTGGTTTTGTTCATTTTTTTGAGGTTTAGGTTGGATATCAGGAAAAACTTCTTTACAGAAAGGGTTGTTAAGCACTGGAATAAGCTCCCCAGGGAGATGGTTGACTCACCATCCCTGAATGTGTTTAAAAATCACTTGGATGTGGTGCTCAGGGACATGGTTTAGCAGAGGGTTGTTAGTGTTAGGGCAGCATGGTTGGGTTGTGGTTTGACTCAATGATCTTTAAGGTCTTTACCAACTTGAGTAATTCTACAATTCTACAATCCTATTTCTCATCCCACAAACTAGTCAAGTGTGACCAAATCCTGTATTTTCCACAAGTCTGTTTTGTCTTTTTTCCTAACCAACAACTACGTCACTTCAGCAACTGAAGGTCTTCTGAGAAGATGACAATTTTCGGAGAACTGAATTTGAAAAGTGTTTTAAACTATAGCACAGTAATGGCCTAGGTAAAACCTCTTTAGTAAGTATGTTTAAGTTATACTTATTTTCCAGCACAAGTATACAACAGCACCTAACGAGAAACGTTTTTTGAACATTCATACTGACTGAATCCAACAGATTTATCTTTTGGACCAAAAAAAATTTTAAACAAAACAAAAATTCCAAAGCCTGTGCCATGGATGCTCAACTACATTCAAAGAGAGTTAGGATAGCTGCTGAGCAGCACTGGGGTAATAGTGTGGCGCTCTCCAGGGCTGCCTCTGAATTTAAGACTTGACATGATCTGCAGAACATTACACTGATGAACATATTGCAAAAGTAATGGGGATTCAGTCATAAGTTAGAAGTCAAATTCTGACTGTACCGAACTGGCCAATGTCTTAAGCCACTGCAGACTGCGCCAGTCTCCCAGACTGCTTCAGGAGGAGGGAGCATAAGAACCTCCCCAGCAGCTTTTGAGAGGAATAAATGTGCAGATTTGACCTCTTCAGCATTACAAAGCAGAGAGAAACTCTGATAATGTATAATTTCAGGTTTCATCTAGTTCAGACAGGAACCTTCATTACCTTTAGAGTCAGATATTACTGAAAAGGACAAGGCGAAAGGTGTGTTAATAATTTAAGCAAACATTTATCCTTCCTATTAAACTGTTAAACTACAGATAATCCTTAGAGTATTTTTAGAAATTGCTGCTGTATCTTCTAACTGAAAAAATACATTGAAACAAGCTGTACGCACACAGAAAGACCCCAGATGTAATTCAAGGGGGCACACAGATTTTGGAAAGTTTTGGAAGTGATAAAAGAAGCACAAAATGGAAATGAGCATCCAAACCAGCAAAATATATTTAAGGAATATCACAAATACACACGCACACAAAATCTATTTACAGATGTAAAATCAGTATGTCCAGTAAAAATCCTCCCACAGAAAAGTATTTAGAAACAAGAAATTTAACCCAGTTACATCGTCCACTGCTGGTGACAGAGATGCTTACAGCTAGCATAGCATTAATTAGCAAAATAATGGGAAAACTTACTGAAACTGATGTAATTATTTCTAGGAAAGGCCAGACAACGATAACCACGAGGCATAAAAAGCACAATGAACTGCAAATACTTAACTCTGGTAGTGCAAATATTCAGAAGATGGCTTTACCCCCATACATGTTCAGAGAAAAACATTGTGAAGTTCCAATCTGAACTCTCTTAAAGATTTATGTTTGTAGGACTTAGTGCATTTCTATGTTTTAGCAAAACCGATCCTGTACAGGAGGTAAATGAAACGAAGTCAACATAAAATTACTGCTGTGATACAAACTTACAGCAACCTTTATAACAAAATTTCTGAATATGTGGTACAGACAAGCATCTCAAAAAACCCAACAAAGTTCAGTTTAGACCACAAGCTAACTTTCTGAACCCGCACAATAAATTCTTGAGCATGTTACCCCCAAATAAAAACAACCTGAATGCAAATGACAACATATGTAACATTCTTTGGAATTGGGTTTAAATTTCTCTGCATTCCACACGGGGCACAGCAGAGAGAAGATTCCCACCGCCACGTGGAGCTGCTGGTGTGTTCTCAAGGTGCAGAGAGCAGTGATACACATCAGCAGAGGGCAGCTGCACAGAGTTCTGCCCACACCTGGTCCTTGCCTGGGAATACGGGCTGTGTGTACAGGTGGTGAATTAATACTGCTGAGATCCTGAGGCTCGTCATCCCGCACCCTGGCTTTTGAATCACAAAATACAGCCTCTTTGTCCAATAAAAGGCCTCACAGTCTTAAATGGTTGTAAACACATCTTTTAGACAAAAGTGGCATTTTCACCATGCCTTTGCTGTTAAAAAAAATATTAGTCAAAAGCAGGAATACCTTAATGTTAAAACTGTTACAAATTCAGAAAACTAGAGTTCTTTGAGAAACAAATCTGAGAATACATGATTAATTTTGTGAATAACCTTTTAGCAGACCGAAGAGCTGACTCATTTACTGTTCAACAAACTGCTAACAACCACCCAGTCTGTCCTATAGAAAATCCAAGCCTGATAAATATCCTGGAAACCTTTTAATAAACTGAGGCAAGAGATCAGCACCAAACGTTCTTTGTTCTGTACAAAAATAGGTGTGTCACTGCACTGCAGAACGCATCTTTCACATTAAGCTGCTCATAGATTCCGGACAGGTCCGAAATCTGAAGCTTTCCTGTTCCTCTTGTAGAAAGATACAGATTGACAGTCATAATGATGTAACAGTGGTACAAACAAAATAAGATGCACCTGTTGTAATTAGCAGAAGTGGTGATGTTCAAAACTTTTCCAAAATAAAAAGGACTAATGTCTCGATCTTCAGAAGTTTACAGGCTATCAACTACTACAGTATTGCTTTAAAGGAACTTTGTTAAAAATTCATCTTAATTAGTGCTCCACTTGAAACAGTTTCTGATGCAATCAGATCAACTTTACTGAAATGACAGTTTACAAGCCAAGTAGTTGCCTTATTGGAAACTTCTCCACGCTCAAAGGTATGGATGAGAAAGGCTTCTGCAGAAGAGGTAGTGCTTCTTTGCTGGTCCTTGACAGATGCTGTTCAGCCTAACTGTAAGTATCCAAGTTAGGTGCATGAGTGAGGAGCTTATGTACCCAGCGAGGCTCCTGAGGATGACTTACAACAGAAGTGCTCTGAAGTTATTTAACGCAAGTAAGGGATTTGTCTGCTCGACCTTTGGCATGCGAAAGTAAAAACAAGACAAAACTATCAGGCACAACCTGTGGAAAATTTGCTTCATGCTAAAACAGATCAAATGAGTCTTTCTCCAGGAACATTTACTCCTCCTTGTTAATGAGCAATGGAGCAGTGCAGGTTGCTAGCACAGATTCTGTCCAATTTTCAGACAAGTTAAAAGATGATACCAACCCCACTTCAGGAACTTAAATGGCATACCTGAAGTGAGATGGTGCCATTACTCTCTGTTCACCCCTCTGGGTGAGAGAGTACCAGTGACTCTGACTTAAAGAAGGGTCAAGTGGAACTGAGCTTTGATAAGATGTCAAATTTCACATCTCATTCCTTTATCCACTTTCCACTTTTTCGATGATAAGGCAGCAAAAGGTGGGTGAAGGGGGCAGGGAGCGGGGAAGGAGTGAGTGATTTCTTGCTGAACAAAGTTGTGCAATACACAGCAATGAAGAAACTTAGTGGCTTCCAATCGTAAATCCTACAAAATCACCACTGGGGAGTTGGTGGGTCCAAATTACTGTGGCCACTTCAGATCTCAATTCAATAACATTTTGTTTTCAGTGAATTACTAACAGATATCAGAGTTAGCAAAATCTCTGCCTGAGAAGGTCAGATGGAATTAGAAAAGCCTTTGAAAATAAAGACTTACAGAGCTCCTAAAAATATGCATTAAAATTAAAATACGATTGCTATACTTTAAATAAATATTAGCTACCACCTGAAAGTCCTATTAAAATACTGATGGAAAAAAATGAAGTTATTCTGGATTGTACACGTGTGCAACAGCACCAATTTTACTACCTTAGTGGCTTAGTCATTTAACTCCTGACTTACTGTACTTATGCAAACGAAACAAAAACAGCTTCTCTGAAAAGCACTGGGACAGGCTTTCCGGAGATCCATTCAACTCTGTAACAGGAAGGATTAAGACCAGCACCTTGTGGCTGGGAAAACAGAGTTAAGGAATATTCAAGGTTCAGTGCTGCCTTCTGGGAATAATCTTTTTGACAAACTGCTTGCTCACGACTCTGACATGTTTTGGGGTGAGCTCACTGGTCTAATCCTGGACTCAGCATTTTCCAGGATTGAGGCTTTAGGCGCAGATAAATGTGGAAGCAAGGAAGGCAGCACTTGTATTTCCACTTATTATCTATAGATGATTTTCTTGATTAAATTCCTCGGGCTTTGCTTCCTCCCCAGTTTTTCTTTCTTCAGAGTAGTTTTTCAAAAACACAACCAAGTATGAGCCTGAAAAACACAAAATCACCCTGACCAGTGAAGAAAGAACTCTCTGTGCACTCTTTATTCCACCTAACATCATGAGGTTATCCGATTTCCTGTGTCAAACTTCCACTGATGGCAGTAGAGAATGAGGTGGGAGCTGAAGATGTAAAAAAATAAAATTAAAGATCCTTGCAACTTACCTACAATGATTTTTCATTCTTCTCTTTTATTTTTGGCTCAGTGTTATAATATCCTTGAATCCACCAAATAACTTCAAGGACATATATTTTAATTTAAATATTAGCTTGCTTCCTTTCCTGTACTTGAATCTAACAGTGATATAAATGACAAATAAGCATGCTCTAACATTCATATGAGCTGTTGTCTTTCACGCTGGTAATTCTGAATAAAGGCTGCTTTAAGTAGCACATATGAACATGCAAACTGTTGCCAAAATGCATGGTCTCATGAAGTCTCTTACATATGTACATATAATCCAGTAACAAAACACAAATATTATAGTCCTACCCTCTTCTGTTTAAGACTGCAGTTTCTAACTGTTGCATATACTGTAGCTGCTCAAAGAGCTGAACAAAGTGAGTGCAGCAGATTTATTCAAAGAAAACAGTCATATAAAAAAACCTGTGAGGAAGTTCCCAAAGCCCTCACTTCATTTTCTCTTTGGTTCCAAATTAGGATTTGACGAGTTTGAAACCCTGTCCTGTGTCCAACACTGTAGGAAGAAACCAACTCATTTTCAATCTTTTCAAGCACCTAAAACATGCTTTACAGACCCAGAACATATTGAGACCGCAAAACCAGTTTGCCAAATGCACTAATGGATAGGTAACACGTGGGAAATATATCATCCAGTGTTTGGCAACATCACTTCCTGTTGGCAAGTGCAGAGTATAGTCACTCCAGCGTTTCGACACGCCATACACTGCTTTCACTGTACGTCCCTTTTCTGACCAGCTGATGTTACTGTCAGGGTTACAGTTGTACTCAACCCATTGCCTGGTGAAGTCTCCAAGCTGCGGAGGGTCTGCTTCCTCAACATCTACAACTCTGGCCATCTCTGCTCCTTGCACTGCGACATACTGGTCGTTTACTTTTCTTACTTCTTTAACCCAAGGCTGAGAGTTCTCACAGTCTAGAACAATGATGAGTCGAGAACAAAAAGTGCCATTCTTTTCTCTCCACCACTCCAGAAGTGTGTCAAGTCGCAAAGCATCACCTCCTGCCACAAGAAAAACACATTTAGTATCAGCATGAAGAAACCGAAAACCCTATAGAATGTCAACTGGATTCTGAGACACTTGCAACTTGAGTGTCACAACTTTTCATGTTGCATCTCAGCTTATGCTCCAGCTTTGCTTTGAAAGAGCATATTATTATTAAATATAGTTACCTATGATGGGGATTTCTTCTGCCTAAGTGTAAGGGATACTGCAAGATCTATGCAGCTTTGAAAACTGAACTACTTACTGAATTGTTTAAAGGAAACATCTTGCAAACAAGTGAATAAAACTCCACTGGTTCCACAGTGATTATTAATGTAAGAAACTGGTGTCTATGTGTTGGAGGTTGGAACTACAAATTTACAACAAAAACACTCTGGTTTGAAAGCGTCCAATTTAAAAAAATTAAAAAAATTAAGATAACTTACAGAAGAGAAGTAGGAAAATGTAATTTAAAATAACAGCGTTTCAATTCCAGAGTGATTTTCATTGTGTAGCATAAGTACATTTAGCAAATTTAAAATCTTGTTAATAGGAATTGAATTGCACAGATCTCAAACACAATAGCTGCATATTTCAGCACTCACACTTCTGTCTGTAAGGGGTGACAAAAGAAGTAATTCAAGTTAATAGCCTGGAGTTCAAGCTTTGAGCACAACACTGCAGCTGAAGTAAAATCAAAATTACAGGGCTACAACTTTCTCTAAAACGAATGCAAACTTGGGAAAAAATAGTACCAAAGAAAACCTTAAGAATCTATAATAGCAATTTAATCTTGGTACATGATCCCCAGATTGCTGTATTTTAGTATAATTACAACAGAGATTTGTGTAGAAGCCAGTTTCCTTTTTTTTTTTTCCCCCCTAGGTAAGCCTCCTCTGTCAGTTATCAGTAAAAATTTGTCAACATTTGGAAGGCTTATAAATAAACTTTATTTCAGTGTAACTACGCAGGGATACAGGTGATTTAAAAACAATGTAGTTGTTACAACTGTTCAAAGAAAACCACCTCATCCTTCATCCACAAATACCCCCTCTATTTCCAGCCCTACTAACCTCAACCACACAGACTGATGGCCATCACAAGATTCAGGCACAAAGCTGTGTGAGAAATCTTTGCATCTGGCCACATCTGGCTCAGGCAGGTTTCACAAGCAGCTGGGCTGACAGTTTCAGCAACAATGTTTGATTAGCCCAGCTCTCGCCTTGCATTCACTGGGAAGAACATGACCTCCCAGGTCGTTTGACTGCTCATGCTTTATGCATGACTAGTTAACAGTTTCTTTTATACACCACTGTGCTACATCCCACCTTCCAACTACAGAGAAACATCATTACTGAACTAATAAATCCAGAAAGGCTTCTTTAAAAGATGTCATTATAAAGCACAGACTACACTGCTACTGCTGTGCAGTATCACTGCATAAGTCAAGAGAAAGACATTGCTTTTTCTATTAGATGCAAATGATGTATTTCCTTGTTGCTTTACTCCTCTCCAGAGGTCAGAGGACAGTACACATTACAGGAGCTAATGACCAAATGTTCCATCTGTCACAAAATGCCACTGCCCAGTACAAAGTACGTGCTGTACCACTGTATAATCAAATACCCTTCATCTTTTCCATTTATATTTCAGGTTACTCACAATAGCAGTGCTGACTGGAAGGACTATCAAGTTGCACCCCATAATTTATCTAACTCTCACAATGGGAAACTAATCCCAAAGTGTATTCAAGGCAAGTGGCAACTGCCTGTTCCCTTTTTTTACATGACTATACATTACCTCCAAGTTGAAATTGAAGATGTGCTTGGAAAGAGAACTGAAAAGGAACTGGTTAAGAGGGCTGAAAATCACTACATTTACACAGTGCAGTAAACTTTATTACAACTGTTACCTTGTCCCTTATTCCAAAAGTAAAGACAGAGCTTAATACTGGCTACAGCTACCTAAGCAGGTGCACAGAGAGCCTAGTCTCCTCTGCCACACTCCAAGCTGGCCAAATGTAAGTCATGATCTGGATGCTGTTAAATTTCTGCATCAATGTTTGGTCATACATACCCTAGTAAACTAATAGTATCTGTGCTGCTGGCTGGAGCACTGGCAGTAGGCAGAGCTGAGCAGTTTGAGGCTCCACACGGTGCGTGGATAGGCTTGGCAACTGCAACTCCTGAACACAGCCACCTTATTCTCAGAGAAGTAATTCTGCCATGCTGGTACACACCATGTTACATCACTCATGCTTAGTGACTATTGCTGCAGCTTTTTTTTGTTTGTTTGTTTTTTAATCTACCAATACAGATGAAGCCTTTGAGACAAAAATATGCACTGCTCTTCAGCAGGTGTTATAGTTCAGGCATGGAATTGCACCAAAACAGGTGTTTGGCCTCCGGAAGAAGACTGACCTGTGTCTGAACAGCTTACCATGCCTGCATGCCAAGCTCAAATCAGTCTACTCTGCTCAAGAGCCCATGTCTTGGCAGATCGCTGATGAGCAGCCAGCAGCTCAGAGGCACAGTGCTATCCATGAAAACTAACTCTGACACAGGAAGAAAACAAGTTTCACAGTTATTACAAGATTCATATTTTGCACACAGAATTATCAGAAGGCCAGTTCCATACAGCAAGAGAACAAGGCTAAGCCTACCACCAACGTGAAAACTTCACAGGTTTACTAAACAATCATTCTTATACAGCTGATATAGAACTGCATAAAACAAGGAGATCAAAAAAGGGACAAAAGGGGGGAAAATGGTTTGCAATCTTGAGGCTACACTGTTCCTACAATGACTCCCAAACTCTAGGATGTCAGCAAACCTTTGTTTTTTTTCACGATACAAGGTCTCCTTAGTGTTTTAAGAGCTGCTTTTCTAGTGTGGTTGTATCAGCTTTTATTAATTTTAACTTTTATAAAACACAGAATACGTCTTAAGGACACACATGCAGTCTTTCATGACAGCCTAGCTGTCACAGTGGTACAGGACCCTGTATGATTCACTTGTAAATGTGCTGGCTCTGCCATGTCCAGGAAATGAGAACAGATTATGTCTGTTCGATACAGTGAGCAAATATTCATCAAAGTACAGGGGAAATCTGTATTTAGAGCAGGAGGCTGTCTTTTCCACATTAATTTGCTGGAACAAAAAGAATTAATCTTTAAAGGTTACTTTTCAAATTGTAAGTGCAATAAGAACCTTTTTAAACTTGTAAGCATACATTTGGGGTCAATGATCGTAAGAAAAGTTAGCTGCAAAAAGATTTTTATCAAATTGACTAAATACTACAAATGACAGAAGTTCATGCAGTTCATACTTGTCATACTGAGGAAAGTAAGGAAAGGGTTGCTTCTTTAGTTAACTCCAAAGAAAAGAGGCTTCTGCATTTCTCTATTCTCTCCACTAGCAGAAGCAGTCAGCCTGCAACCTTGCCTATTTTGATGATTCCCTGTAGCCCCTGAATTTCTTAACAGTCATGCTCTATATATTACCAATTCCTTTCTTCCTTCCATCAGAAGAGGGCTGGCCAGCAGGGACAGGAAGGTCATTGTCCCTCTCTACTCTGCCCTTGTGAGGCCCATCTGGAGTACTGTGTCCAGGTCTGGAGTCCCCAGAACAAGAAAAGACAGAGAGCTGTTGGAGAGGGTCCACAGGAGAGCCACAAATATTATCAGGGGACTGGAGCACCTCCTCTACAAAGACAGGCTGAGGGAGGTGTGTTTAATCAGTCTGGAGAAAAGAAGGCTGCGGGGTGACCTCATTGCAGCCTGTCAGTACCAAAAGGGAGCCTACAAAGAGGAGGGGAATCAACTCTTTGAAAGGGTAGATAACTGCAGGACAAGGGGAAATGTTTTTAAGTAGAAGGAGGGAAGATTTATGTTGGATGTCAGGGGGAAGTTCTTTACAGAGAGAGTGGTGAGGTGCTGGAACAGGCTGCCCAGAGAGGTTGTGGATGCCCCATTCCTGGAGGTGTTCAAGGCCAAGTTGAATGGGACCCTGCGCAGCCTGGTCTAATATTATATATGAAGGCTGGTGGCCCTGAATGTGGCGGGGGGGTTGGAGATTCATGATTCTTAGTCCCTTCCAACCCAGGTCAATCTGTGTGATTTATTCTGTTTGTGATTCCTTCCCTGCTAGGAGCTCATATGAACTTGTACTCCAAAGACGTGGTTCTCTGCCATTCTGGACTATAAGATAATGTGACTTTGAAGTTTTGCAATATATCATGATTTATCAATGCCAAAATTATCAACAAGAAATGCATAAAAGTTACCTGCCAGTGCCCATTCACCAGAGCCATGTGAGTGACCACTGTAATATAAAATATACGTATCATGTCTGGGTCCATCTGCGGTCCGAAGTTCAAGAAAAGACTTGATCTTGGAGTGAAGGGTATCAAAGGACAGTCCACTTGTAGAGTAGTCACAACCATATGTCTCAATCATGTGATATGCAAAAAATCTTTGGATGGCATTAAGCATGCCTGTAGATCTCAGGTTTAACTCTTGCACATGATCAGGTGGAAGAAGAGTTGGCTGGCCATCAGGACTAAAGAGAAGAAAACCAGTTCTGATCAATAATTACCTCAGGTTTAGCAGACTTTTAGCAATTGGCAATTTCTTCCTGTGGCACATTTTCTCTGCTATGAAATACCACTACTGTAAATTCAAATTAACTTGAAAAACAGTTTACAAACAATGCCAAACACTGTATTTCAGTGAGGAGCCACTATCTTCCCCTCCCTTTTGTCACTTTCTCCACTTCAAAGTGTGAACATTTACTCAGCCCCATACAGCTTTTTCCATGCAGGGAGAAAGAGAGATAGTGCCTCTGGACTCAGATTCACTCTTGCCCACACTCTGAGCTTGCTGGGTAAAGACAAGCAGTGATGTGAACATGCCAGGCTCCCCTATTTCATCAAGTCCACTGAGAGCACTGCCATCAGACAGGCACTTCTTCACAGACATCTGGGTGCAGGAAAAATGAGTGCTAGTTTGCACAAAAAATATCAAGCAAACTAGTTTTCAACAACAGACTAGAAGAAATGCAAGTCACATTTTACTCTGATATTTTTAATTCATGTATCTCTGTTCCAAAATAGTCCCTATGCAATATGGTACTCCCTTATTCAGATACAATAATCCACTTGCATGTACTAGTTGTGTGTGCTCATCTTTCAGCATAAGAAGTAACTTTCAGATAACAGTGTTCACAGCTTAGAAAATGAAAGTTCTAAGAAAATGATGAACTGCAGCTGGAACAAGCCAAGTGCATTCAAGTATGTGGGTATATGTACCTGAATAGTAATGGAAGAGCCTCATTATTCCAAAATGCAAGCCATTCATTAATTGTAACAGCAAGAGATTTGGCCCTTCAAGATACCCAGTGGAGTTAGTTACTCACTCTTTTTGAACCAATACAAAAGTACCTAAGTAACAGCACTGGACTGCCTCTATTTGCTAACAGTTCAGTTATGCTACTGTGAAGTAGAAGTACATGGTAACTATACCTGCAGAAGTTGGTGGGAACCACAACAGCATACCCCACACATGTTCCTCCCAGACAGTTTCCCAACTCATGGAACAGCCCATGAGCCATGGACTCCAAAGGCAGAACAATGAGAAATGCACTCATGAAGATCCCGTTGGATGGCTAGAAAGAAAATAGACAGATTTAGGTACTGCATAAAAAGTTCTTCCTATACACAGCTTTAATGTGTTTTCCCTGTGTTGATCAAACATAACATGGAATGAGAATTATTATATGTAATGAATACTTACATCTTTACATATACATTAAACAGTGAGTACTCTAAAGACAAATGAAAGGTCAATTTGGAGGTTTGGGAAGGCACTGGTGGTAAGCAGGGATCACTCTTCTGAAAGGAATGCATTTGAAATCAATAACAGCACAGGATTTAGGATTGAAAGTCCTGATCATAGCTTAAGCTTCACCCATTTAAGTAGTGATATCAAATGCCACAAAATTACTTATGTGTATAAAGTAAATACTTCTGTAAATATTAGCAGGATTGGGACTTAATCAGTAAAGTACTGCAGACAATATTATGCACCTAGTGTGAGAGGACAGTGTACTATAATACAGCATTAAAAATAACTGTTTCACTATTCTTGCTTTTTAATGCTAAGAGATTTTATATATATACACACACACACACACACACATTTATTTATATATATCTCCTCAGCAAGGTACAATTTAATGTGTCACACAAAGACATGTTAAAAACATTACTGTGATTACTGCATTCTGCATTATTGTCTTTTTAAGACAATTCTTTATGCATCTTGATACGGAGGTATCACAAGAAAAAGAGAATTACTACAGGACTTTGTAGCATTCACACAGCTGATATTCTTCATGACACTTTCCTGTTTTGTAGCTAAAAAGCAGTTTTGGAAAGGATTACTTCAGTAACAGTGAAAAGTAGATCACTTCAATTAAAAATGTAAGGTTCCAAAACTCAGTTGCAGCCACTAATGCCAGTACAATAAAAACAGCCTGCTGAAATGTCAGGTGCCAGTGAGAGGCAGATCAGATTCAAGTTTCCCTTATTTATTTAAATATGATGTGACTGGGTTTAATAAGGCATAAAATGCTTTAGGAAAGGTAGAACGATACAACACATAATCAACCAAGAACATTAACGTTCATGGTGAAATTCTCAAGTACTCACGTTCGTTTTGCAGCAAAGGAAATAAATTCATGCCTACAGCCTCCTGTCTACGGCCTCCCATCACATTTATTTTACGTGTGCTCTCTTTTGCTTTAAACAGGATTTTGCTTTCCTGTTTAACGCTCTTAGTGATTTGCTGCAGACTGGTAGTTGAGCTTAGCACACAGAAAAAACAATTTACATTTGGAATGCAAATCATAGTGGAAAAATGATATTTAAACCAACTCCATTCTCACTGGCACACAGAGCTAACACAACAATATTCAATTTTTAAGAACCCTGCATAACTTCCAAAGAAAAGCTTTACTCATCTCCTGTGCTTCCAGCCCTAAGATCCTGTGGTTTCTGAACGTCCCAGTTTTAAATAGTAGTCCACTGTACTTCTGATAGGATTTCACCCGAGTCCTTGAAATGGTGACAGCAATACTTTTACCACAAATAAGCACCAGAATCTGATATTACCCGATAACTAACTGATAACATTATTGACAGCTGATAGCCCTGCTCTCAAATAACTGATAACTGTTAACTGATAGCATAGTTCTCAAATTCCACCACCTGAAACCACCATAAAATTATATCCAGACCTGACTAAGCTTTACAGAATTCCTTACCAATGAGAAGTTTATTTACCTAGTTTCTAGTGCTGAAGAGCAAGGCCATGACACTGAGCAGACAATGTATCACACCATCAACAACCAAGGAGAGCTTCCCTTACCTGCAGCACAGCACACCTCATCAGAAAAGTGTTTAATATGTCGTGATTGGCTAACATTTGAGCAACAAAATCAGTTCAAATAAGAGTCTGTAAAAGGTGATAAGTCTCTTGATAATAAAGCAATCAGATTTCACGTGGTGTAATGTAATCTTATATTTAGTGCTAATAATTTGAATCCACAAGGAGTAATGCCTGCCTATTAAATGCACGTACATTATAGGAGATTCATAATCACCTTGATGTGCATCATTTTCTTAGCCATCTCAGAAGACACCTTCCATCATTCCAGACATATTCTTTACCAATTATGCCTATTGCTCAGTGGGTCAGGATCACTGGATGAGTTAGGAAATGGGAAGTACTCACAGAAGTACAAAGAAGCACTCATGAAGCAACTCTCAAATTTTGTGTCAGACCATAAGGATTTTCAGAGTAATTTCCCCAAACCACAGTATAACAATTATAGCACAACCTCAACTTGTTTTGTTGTGAATAAGGAGAAAAATAACCCTGTAACTAATTTTTGTGCCAAGCGTATCAGCAGAAAGAGCTCAGATCCCCAAACTCTGAAAACAAAAAGGACTCAATGACAACTTACAAAAATCTGCCTAGCATTCAATCTTTAGAAACTTGGTATACGATGTTGATGAAATATTAGAGCTCTGGCTAAACTAGTTTCAAGATTTGGAGGTTTCTGAAACTGTAGATGCCAGAAGATAACTTGCCTTAGGTTACTGTAAAAATTGAAGGGCTCATTGGAAAAGTTTCCCATTTATCATCAGTTAGCGGTTTTTCTAAACCTTGAGAAGCCTGAATGCACAGACCATGAAGTGGTCAAGTTTTAGAACTATGACAAATCCAGCTTTTCCATCACATATAAACATGATGTATATAAATATGAGTTTTAGATCTTGTTATAACAAGCTGCTCCTATGTTACATTAGTGTTTTAATCAGAATGATCAAATTACAAATTAAAAAATACACTGAACCATAAAAACAAAAGATATCAGTTGAAAAGGACCACAATGATCATCTAGTTTCAACCCCCCTGCTATGTGCAGGTCACCAACCACCAGACCAGGCTGCCCAGAGCCACATCCAGCCTGGCCTCCAGGGATGGGGCACTTACAACCTCCTTGGGCAACCTGTTCCAGTGCATCACCACCCTCTGTGTGAAAAACTTCCTCCGAATATCCAACCTAAACCTCCCCTGTCTCAGTTTAAAACAATTCCCCCTTGTCCTATCACTATCCACCCTCGTAAACAGTCATACCCCCTCCTGTTTATATTCTCCCTTCAAATACTGGAAGGCCACAATGAAGTCTCCCCGGAACCTTCTCCAAGCTAACAAGCCCAGTTCACTCAACCTTTGCTCATAGGAGAGGTGCTCCAGCCCTCTGATCATCTTAGAGGCCCTCCTCTGGACCCGCTCCAAGATCCACGTCCTTCCTGTACTGGGGCCCCAGACCTGGATGCAGTACTGCAGATGGGGCCTCACAAGTAGAGGGGGACAATCACCTCCCTCTCCCTGCCGGCCACTCCTTTTTTAATGCAGCCCAGAACACAGTTGGCCTTCTGGGCTGCAAGTGCACATTGCTGGCTCATGTCCAGCTTCTCATCTACAAGAAGAATATCTCTAAGAATATCACAAAGAATATCATTACGTCATTAATTTAATGAATTTGTATTTTGGAAGTTTACTTAGAAAATGCTATCATGTTCTAAACACTCCCAAGCCCCTAAAACATACACTACAGAGCGTTCTGCAATAACAGAACTTGAGATCATCATGAAAATTTACAGTTTTCATTACATTTCCAGCTGAGTTAAAATTAAAAAATAAACAAATTTACAATTAATTGCTGAAAGTACTCCTATTAATATGAAGATACTAGCAGGAAAATTCACAAATGCTTGTTGGATACAGGTCTTACTTAAAAAGGTAATCACCTCTAAAATCTATCTTGCTCCGTAGTTTGTACTAAACGTTAAAGAAGAAGGGGAAACGTGCTCTACAAGGTTATGAGTCAACTCAGCTCCACCTGAGGTTTCAACTCATCTTCATTTAGCTTCCATCTTACGCTACCAAGTAGTAAAGCATATTTATTGTTAGGATATATATTTCATGTGTATTGACATCTATCTAATGTAAAGATGCTGGCACTTGCTGTCAGCTCTTCATCATAGTTTTGATTTAGAAGAAATACACCACTAAGAAATACAAGAATGATTAACGATGTTGGAGAAACTTTACAGTAAGATGAAATATTTTAATTCAGCGCTGCCAAAAAAAAAAGGCCAACATTTTAAAATATCCAAACTATAATACCACAGCAAGAAATAGCATCTAATTAACTAATTATTGTAAGTCTTAAGGTGGTCCCTAAGATAGCAGCTCAAATGCCAAGTGGAGACTTAGTAAATCCAAAGGTTTTGATGACTGCCCTTAAAGGAGCAGATGGCTGTGCACTCACAGGTGGAGCCAGAAAGGGATTTTGTTCTTTCAGCAGTTCAGCCCATTTTCACTCTGCTGCTGACTGCTCAAGCAATCTCAGCCCAAAGCAGCTCTCTGTACTACAAATGCCCACTGATCCCAGACCACACAAAAAGCAAAGAGAAGACAGGGACCATCTCTACAATACCGCTGAAAAGATAAGAAGCTTTTTTTATCTCTTGGCTTCTGGTGGTTTTATTGTTTGGCTTTTGCCTTTGTCTATGTTCTTCTAAAGAATATTTAGGAAATATATAATGCATTCTCGTTTCAAATAATGTGGAAAAGTTTTCAAAAAATACTTCTTGCTGTGGCTACTGAGATGACAGACAATGAAAGATGAGTGAGATTTACTAGCAGTACTATCCTTTGGCTTTATTTAGCTTTTAAAGCAACTTCATGGTTAAATGGAACTTGTTAAAACACCAGAAGTTAGAGGTACCTTATATCCCAAGTATACTATTTTATATTCACAGATAGGATAACTCCATTCCCAAGGAGAAAACCACTGTTGAAACAATTCCAACACAGCATTTTATAACCGAGCATTAGTGACATATGACTGATCAAAACAACAATGAGGAGGAAGAAATAAATAAAGAAGCATTAAACTAAATCAGAAGCCAGTTACAAATACCTATCGAAAAGCCCTTCTGATTAAACAGAAATTCATAAGCAGATGTCAGCTCAGATTATCATAGAGCTGCCAAATGGTGAAGCTGGCAGGGACCTCTGGAGGTCATCTGCTTCAGCCCCTTGCTTGGGCAGGGCCAACCAGAGCAGGCAGCCCGGGATCACCTGCACCAGAGAGACACGACTGAGGAGGCTTACAAAGATGGATTTGTGCATTTGTAAGGAAAAATTCTGCCCTGCATTTCAGTATCCAAGCTGAATAGTAGCTCTCTGTTCTTACCTATCCTTGGTCTTGTGCACTTAAGGAAAATAAACAAGTAATGCTGCTGAGCTCCTCTCCAGACATTCTGCAAACACAAAGCCACATACACTCCAGGAAGAGAGCTCAGGAGAAAAAGAATAACTTGATAACTCATCTATAAAGGATAGCTTGTTCTAAATGAAAACAAGAGGAACTCTACAGGAAGAAAGACAACTTGAAGACAGAACTTGTGAAGTCCAACTACCAGAAGAAACAGCCTTATAACAAATTATTTAATGAAAGAATAGTCTCTGGAGAACAATAAATAATCCATTGCTTCTGACTAATAAAATAGTACTGGAAAAATCAAGAAAACTGTTTCAGAATATAGTCATCACATGCACATCATGCAGGCAGATTTCATGCGTTGTGTCCCATCCCTGACCTCTGCTCTAATCACAGGAAAGCCCATCTCTCAGCCAACGTGCATTTGTAACAACAGTTGTCAATTTAAAAGTGTATCTACTGGAATTCTGTTTTTTTTTTAATACAAAAACTTGAAATTCTGCAATTAATCAGACTGACAGTAATGCTTTAACATAATTCAGACTCCTCTTACCTTGGCATACAGCACTTAAAAATTTGATTTTTATTTTCTTAGAAAAAGATTCCTCCAAACCTTCCCAAGATCTTTGCTTGCAAATTCCAAGACCTTCACGTGCAATTTTTTCATCATTTTATTAGCATCTGAAAGAAGTAATGTCTGAGTCATTCGCATGTCTTCTGCTGGATTCTGTATCAACCAAGAGCCTAATTACAGACAGGCACGTGAGTAATTGCTGAAATGAGTAAGTGCTATTGGAGTTAAAGAGGCTATTGATCTGACTAAAATTATTTACAGAAAAATAAAGGCAGTGAAGAACGCTTGCTGCAGATTTTTGCAAGAAAAATTTCAGTGGGTTTCTACTGACAAGTCAAGGTGTCCTTCCCTTCCAGCAAAAGCAGGGATTATTCTCAGAAGCAGACCATGTCATTACGTCCCACTGAAAACCTGCTACTCAATTTTTAAATGCAATCAGCTTTAACAAACTACTTTTACATTTCTTGTGCTTCCTGAGCAAATCCTCTGACTTCAGGTAGACTCTCCACATTTCAAATTTGATCTGTCGGAGAAAGAATCAGCTTAGTTCTTCCTAAGCACATACAAAGTCCCAGAAATAGAGACTTACAGCCCTTGGCTTATTGCAAGGGCTGAA
Source organism: Chrysolophus pictus (assembly GCA_037305975.1). Lineage (NCBI taxonomy): Eukaryota > Metazoa > Chordata > Aves > Galliformes > Phasianidae > Chrysolophus > Chrysolophus pictus. The sequence goes on from CM074576.1 coordinate 169,535,637, forward strand.
CTTCCTTTAAAGAAAGGTCCTTGGCTAACATGCCTTCCATCCTCCACAGTCCTGCTTGAGACAGAAGAAAATAACATAACATGAAAATGTAAGGGTGACTGTATTAGGCGACATCAAAGGTCCATCTAGGAGAATGTTGTCTCCACAGAGTCTAATCAGACGCCTAGGTAAGACTGTAAGGACAAACATTTATGTTTCCCGAGTATTCCAGCTACTGGTGGCTTACAGGCTCCTAAAGCCAGACATAGTTTCTTATGAGAACATAAGCCTCAGGAAATGTGCTCCCATCAACTTGTCAGGTTTCCTCTTGCACCTCAGTGACCACTCAGTGCATGCTGTGATACAGTCCAAGCTAACTTGGCTGTACTCAAACTTGTCTCACGCCAACCTGATTCTCATCTGCTTCTGGACTGGAACTTACTTCCTGACACCACAGTATTTTATATTCTTATATTCCCACTTAGCTCATTTTCATACTGAAGCATTCTCATTTAGCCATTCCTGTTTCAAGTCTCTAATGAATTTCATCACTCTTCTGCAAACCTTCTCCTGTCCTCTTATCTAGCGGGTGACAAGCAAGAATTGCATGATTACTGAAAATATTGAAGCTATGGATTTATGCAGTGCATAAGAAAACCTCCAGTTCTTTCCCAGCAATTCCCAGTACTTAATTTGCTTTTCTGACCACTAATAAACATTAAGCTGATGTTATCATGGAAAGGCATCTACCAGTCTTAAAATCTTTTTCTATTACATACTGACATCAGCAGTTTTTTTTTGTTTTTTTTTTTTTTGAGCAGGAGTTTCTAAAAACTAGAACACAACACATTAAATCCCAATTTATACTGATAAATTGTATGTTGATATATCATTACTTTCTTATTTCTAATTATTTTGAAAACTGACATTGGCCAGAAAGATACAGAAGAGGCACAGCTGCTTGCAGCTCCTGTAACTACCAAGGTATTCTTTTATTAAGTCATGCTCTGGCCAGGTCTGATAAAACACCACCTTTTCTGACAGCAGAAGAAATAGACAGAGAGTGATCTGCGAGGCAAACATCACACCTCTGAGACAGAAATGCTTTTAGCTGAAGACAATTGCACTCATAATCTTAAACTAATTCATTACTGTAAATACACAATGCAAGAAACACAAATACAGTAAAATAAGAGTCAACATAATTATCTCTGAAAATAATTACAATTATAAAATGTATTTCCGGATGAGTATGTGGTTCAATGCCTTTCATTTCTCCCACTATGATTACTCCTCTTCCCACTCAATAGGTAAATATGCAACCCATCAGACAGAGGTGATGAGTGACAGCTTATCTTATTTACACACAGGATGCTAGAAACTGAACTTAACCAAAAATACCAAGGTTTTAGCTGAATTGTCAGCTTGCCTCTTGCAAAATGTCCTGCACAAGGCATTCTGAAGCACAACAGCACTTCCCCAGAATTAGAGAGGCCTGAAAATGATCAAACACGTAACAGCTGCAGTTATTTTGGGGCGCACAACAGGGATGGAAAAAAAATGACACGGAATTATCAGCACAAAGAGAAAAAAGTAACAAGATGAGTTTGAACCCAATCTTCCCTGCTTATGCAGGCAACCCACACTCACAAAGCAGCCCTCCTGAAGGCTCATCAGTCAGATCGGTGGGGAGGGGGAAGCCAGCCCTGAAAGGCCCCACACACAGGCACTGGAAACCACCAGAAGAAACCATGGCCCCCAGCTACCTGGCCAACTTATACAGCTGATCTGTTCCAACTGCTTTGCTGGGTACAAACAGGTGGAGCAACTTCAGCCAATCCATTTTTGTAATTATTAACTCAAGAACATTAAAGGAGTAGAGCAAAGACAAAGAAACCAGAAACCAGCAAGAATGTTTGAGAGATCGTGAGAAATTTGCTTTTACTGAAGAAGTCATCTGGCATAGCAAAATTAAAGATCTGCATTCTGCTCAATAAAAATCACATCATTTGCAGAAGAAAAAAAATATGGAAGTCAACAGTATTAATACACTGAATTCTGTATTTACTGCTTTGTTTCCCAATCTATTGTTTCATTTCTTTCAGTGCATTAGCACCTTCACCTTCTGTAAACACAGTCATAGAATGGCTTGAGCTTGAAAGGAGATTCAATACCATTCCCCCAAATTGCCTCAACCCCCTTGCACCCACCAGCTCAGGCTGCCCAGGACCCCATCCAACCTGGTCTTAGACACCTCCAGAGATGGGGCATCCACAGCTTCTCTGGGTAGCTGTGCCAGCACCTCACTACCCTTTGAGCAAATAATTTCTTCCTAACATCTAATCTAAAACTATCCTCTTTTAGTTTAATGCTGTCACACCTTCTCCTATCATTATACTCTCTGATAAAGGGTCCCTCCCATTCTTTTCTGTAGGCCCCCTTTAAGTACTGGAAGGCTGCAATGAGGTCTTTCTGGATGTTTCTATTCTCCAAGCTGAATAACTGCAACTCTCTCAGCCTCTCTTCATAGGAACATGCTCCAGCCTTTTGATCACTCCTGGCTTTCCTCTGGACTTGCTTCAGCAGCTCCACATCCTTCTTAGGCTAGAGTTGAATGCAGTACTGCAGGTAGGATCTCATAAGGGCAAAGTGAAGGGGGACATGCATCTCCCTTGCCCTGCTGGTCACCTCTCTTTTGATACAGCCCAGGATATGGTTGGCTTTTTGGGCTGCAAGTGCATACTGCTGGCTGACGTTGAGCTTTACATCAACCAGCACCCCCAAGATCTTCTCCTTCAGGCTGCTCTTAATCTATTCTCCACCTAGCCTGTATTCATGCATGGGATTGCCTCAACATGTGCAGAACACCACACTTGGCCTTGTTAACTTCATGTTGTTTGCATGGGCGCATTTCTCTTGAGCTTGTTTAGATCTCTGTGGATAGCATCCATAGCATCCCCTCCCCGTAGCACATCACCGTCATCACACCATCTGATGTGGTGCCATCCATAAACGTGCTGAGGGTGCACTGAATCCCACTGTCTGCATCACCGACAAAGATGTTAAATAGTGCTAGTCCTAATACAGACCCCTGAGGGACACCACTTGTAACAGGTCTCCACCTGGACATGAAGCTGTTGACAGAAGATCTTGGAGCTCAACCATCCAACCAATTCCTTATCTGCCAAGTGATTCATCCATCACATCCACATCTCTCCAATTTAGAGACAAGAATGTTGTGTAGTACAGTTGCTTTGTCCAGATGGATAATGTGAAAAATACATTCTGGGCAATTTTCTTCTCTACTATTTTTTGGGGTTCTTTTGTCCTTTCTGCAAGTTCAGGCACTGTAGCCACGCATGCCAAAACTTCCCATCCTTTGTGGCAAGCTTGTCTGTTAACCTCTGATGCTCCTAACAAAGGACAAAGACAAGCCCAAAAACCTTACCCTCCTCTCCCACCACAGCTTTTATAAAACACCTGTTAATTGCCTTTTCAAAAAGTTCTGTAATACCTTTAATCCACAAGACTATTTAATCTAAGAAACTCTGCAGGAATGAGAAACTGTTTTGGAAACACTACAGAGCTATTTCTGCTACATGTAGCAATTTTAGATCTTTGTATTTTAATATCTAATCGATAAAATTCTTTTGAGAGATGCGTGAACATAAAAAGAGATTAGTGAAGTTTTTCAGATCAACCTAAGAAAGCAGACAGATGCCAAACTCCCTTTTCACCCTGTTGCCCCAGTGATAACACGCAACGTACTTTAATTTTGGCACTGAACAAGCATTTTGAGAGGAATGTATGTTTTCTGATAAAGAAATCACACAGGTCCTAAGTGGGGGAAAAAAAACACCACAAGAAGTCTTAAGATAAGAACACTGATTTTAAGAACTGGTCTTTCTGAGGACATTTCCTGTGATATGTACAGATTTGAACGTAAGCCGCTGAGAGCACTCACACCAACCACTTGCTGGTTTGTCATCAGACTCCTGACTTCCCATAAATGATTAAATACAAGGCAAAACCATTGAAAAATGCGTTCTAAAAACAAATGTTTGCCTTGATTCTATTAAAAGTCCATAAAATGAAGTCCTCAATATGGTGTGTGTTAGTGGGAACTGATGCAGTGATTTAGTTTTAGAACAAATTTTGTGGCACGAGTAATTTGGAGGCAAAATAATTTTCTAAGTAGGTAAATTTAAAATACTTTTCACACTTCTTTTACTCTGAAAACATGACCTGAACTTCCCATTCTGGCCATGAAGAATTTCCAGTTGCCTTCATTAGCCACAGTCAAGGCAACACAAGGCGTTAAATCAGAAGAGGAAGTTTCTGAAGCCAAAGGTTCCAACTCTGAATTGCTAAGCTTTGATGACACGATACACCACCAAATGTCACAAGAATTTCAAGAAGCCAGTAATTCTCAGGGACATTCTCGAGGGGGAGATCAAAATAAAGAGATTATTACTTACTTGCCAAGAAACTGCCCCCAAAACAGCAGTTGCGAGAAGGCTGAAAAATACTAGCTGTTTTGAAATCAAACAGAAGTGACGCATTCCTTTAGATGCCATAACTCTGTCAAGGCTGTTGTTTTCTGCACAGTGGGTATAGTACACTTTATGACAGTCATTTAACTTTGTGTGAAATCCCCAAAGAGTTATAAAAAAGATCACGTGACAGATCATCCAAAAAATACCAAAGATAGAAAAGCCAGGTATCACAAAGTACCAGAGATCCAAATACCGTAGCTTGAAGGCAGCAAGAATGAAAAAGATTAGTTCAATGACTCCGACTGAGATGACAGAAAGCCTTCTGCAGATTTTACCACGGTACAGGTAGGGCTTCCATCGTTCTGTAACCGAAAGTCCACTGAAATAGACATCCAGGAGGGGATCTGAAATCAGGCAGCTGAAGAAACAGGCCAAGGCAAAAGGGTTTGTGGGAATTTGCAGTGATGGAAAAAAGAGTAAGGATGCAATGGCTCCAAAAATTGCCAAATTCGGAATTGCCAAAAAAGACTTCATACGTAAGTCAATAATCAACATGGCCAAAGCCATAACCAACAGAATAATACTCATAGATTTTTCTACCAGCATAGTTGTGCTGGCAATTGCAAATCCAACTAGCTCCAAAAATTCAACTGTTGTCAGCAGAGTCGGTCGATGATGGATACATCCACAAATCCTCTCAACCAAAGAACATAATACCCTCAAAACAATGGCAGAAAGGAGCAGATATTTAGTAGCTTCTTCTTTCACATCATTTTTGAAGGCAGAATTATTGAGAAAACAGAGAAGGCCAAGCAAAAAACCAAACCAAAGATTGGAGAGACTCAAACTTGCTGTTTCCATTGAAAAATAGTAGTACAGTATACTGGCAATTCCAAGAACAAACAGTCCAAGAATAAATATTACCAAAATCAGCGCATCTGCAGTTTTTTCCCACCTGACATAAAGGCCCATACAAATGGCAACCAGCAAGTTGAATCTGGCAAGATAGCCAAGATATCTGACTGACGAATGCATGTTCACTTCTCTGTTTGCTTCTTCCAGCCTTGTCATTGCTGCATAGAGACAATGACTAACGCAGTAACGTAGTGACCCACACATGTAAACAGCAGTTAGGGGTTTTTACCCACTTGACTGAAAGAAAATGTTTGGGTTTCATCCAACAAATTCAATGTGATAGCTGCTTTTTGTAGTATCATTTCAGCAACAGTGATCTTGAATCTTTGAAGTTCCTGGAAGAGAAATTTTAAAAAATGTTAGCGACAATTAACTCCCTTTAATAGTATACAACTTAAACACAACACATCCATTTAACATCTGAAATACAAAATGAATACAAGACGAGTGTGTTCTTAAAGGTCGTTCAAATTGGTATCATTATTAATATATCATACTGTTCCCACATAAATCTTATTTCATAATTTGAACAAGAAAAATTTAAACCAAACTCGGCCCGTGCAGCTTTGCCATGCAAACCAACCACTGGGTATTTGTATTGGATATCTAAGGGTATCCAAAGCATTTCTGTTTTATCCATTACCTTATAAAATATTTCACTACTGCTTTAAAGTATTGTTTTACTTTACTTCACATTTGTTCTACTTTACTTCACATTTTTAAGTTCTGCCTTTACACTAAACCTTCTCAATATGTTTTGCAAGTCTTCCTTTTACCAGCCAAATAGCTTACAAAAAGAACTTCACAATCAGTTAACAACCTTCAACCCAAAATAGATCACAAAAAAGGCAATTATCATTATCTCCAATTCTCAGAAGGGGAATGGTTATATCATTTATCAACTGATTTGGCACTCACTGTATTCAGAGATAAAATTCAGCCTTTTTTTTTTTTTTTTTTAACATAAACTCAGTGCCTTCAGTTTTACCTCTGAGACATTTTTCCTCACAAAACAAACAACAACAAAAACAAAACAATCAAGATAAACATTACATTTAGAATGCAAACTCTTCCTACCCAGACCTATTTAACTGCCATGGTTTTCTTTTCAGTGCAGAATCATAGAATGGCTCAGTTGGAAGGGCCCTTAAAGACCACCTCGTTCCAACCCCCTGCTGTTGGCAGGGTTGCCACCCAATGGATCAGACAGACCACCCAGGGTCCCATCCAATCTGGACTTGAAAACCTCCAGGGATGGGGCATCCACAACTTCCCAGGGCAACCTCAGTGAAAAAAATTTCCCTAGCATCTAATCTATATCTCCCCTCCTTCAGTTTAAAACCATTCCCTTCATCCTATAATTATCAAACCATCTAAGAAGTCTGTCTGCCTCCTATTTAAGCTCCTTTTAAGCACTGGAAGGCCACAATGAGATCTCCCTGATCTTCTCTTCTGCAGACAGAACGAGCCCAACTCACCATAGCAGAGGTGCTCCAGCCCTCTGACTATCTTTGTGACAGTGGCTTTCTCTGAATATGCTCCCACAGCTCCACATCTTCTGTGTGCTGGGGACCCCAGACCTGGGCACAGTAGAGGGGAATAATCACCCTCCTGGCTTCCGATTCAGTCCGGAACACACGGTCATATTTTAGGTGAGATCTATGGAGATCTCACTAGGGATCATCAATATTTTACAGGATATGCTTCTTCCTGGTCTGAACTCAATTTTGAAACATGAAAACTACTGCAATCCTATTGGTGTTTAATCTTACCAAGTTTACATGCAAACAATACCATTAATTTCCATAATGAGAATTCCTTTGAGAACTTTTGTTTCTATTTCCATCAACATCTACATTTCACTGTATTTATTTATTAGGAGAAATATTAAAGAACACTTTGACTGAAATTCCTAACTTAAGGTCACGTTCTCTCTTCAGTTTTACGTTTCAGTTTCTTTAAATGAGCCAACAAGAACAGAAGTGAGGGATTGATCGGCCTACATGTTTTGGTTGCTCCAAAGACTGATATGCAATATCAAACCACTTTAAGTAAGTGGTTTAGTGACAAACTGAGCCTAAGGATTCCTATTTTTTAAATTACTTAAGATTAGTAACATTTTCAAATCAACTAAGATACATTCCAGATATTACTTAGAATTGTGCATTAAAAATCTGTTTAATTGAAACAGAATACACACAGCTACTCACAAGGGATGGCTATTACATGATACTCTGTGAGTTCTCTGGATTTCAGCAATGCATTTCACAGTACTCATTAATGATTTATATATATAAACTGAATTCACAACTGTCTGGACACTTAATATTTTGCCATTCACCCAGAAATACAGGTGCCTCTAAGCATTTCACTTGTTCTCTGTTCACATAGCTCGCACAGCCCAAAGTTAGCTATCATCTTTCTGGTGACAACATATCAGGTATTACAGCTCTGTGCTTACTCCTGTATTCTTGTACCACAACCAACATTCGCTCTGTAGACAACTTGAGCCTCTATTAAACTTCCACATACTCTCTCCCTCCACACAAAGCTCCCAGTTTGTGGCTCGAATGAAGGCTAACACAGAGGAATAATTACACATTCTCTTCCAACTCTCAGCACTGATGTTTGATGGCTGCTATGCTGAGCTGCATGTTCTGTCCTGCCGTCACAGAACCTTCCTGGCATCCTCCAAGACAGGGATTAATGCTGGAGGTATTCATGCAGACAACAGCCTCATACAAGGCACTGGACTGTCCCACACACAAAATGTGTGAGCTCCCACACAATACCTGGCTTCAATTTTTGCCACTGCTGCTAAATCACTTTTCGTAGGCTGTTACACAACAAGCTCCCCACAGCAAGCCTCTCTGTCTGGCTGAGCACACGTCAAGCTGGGTTTCGTTGTCATCACATCATGAGAAAAACGAAACAGAAACTGCTGCTACTGGCGTCAAGGTGTCTGCATGGGCACTTCGATAGCAGAAAACACAGAGCTGGTTCAGGTGCTGAGTTACCTGCAGCACAGCAGCATTCTGGCAGCCCAGACTCTGAATCCAGCCTCCTCTTCCTGATTTTCTATTGGATTAGCAAAAATGTCCACTAAGAAACCATTCTATTAGCCACCAATGTTCTAATCAAAATGCACAGTCAACATTTTGGTTAGAAGCGTAAAAAGCCATATTTTTGTAATTTATGTATGATATGACACAGATTTTACCAAATCACTGTAACACAGCAAATCCAACAGGGAATTCCTATATTGGATTTATTCTTCAAAATATAACTATCTGCTGTTTTTGTCACTCATTTGTGTTTAAACTTGGAACAAAGGACAGTTCAAAGTTTGTCTTTCACCTCAAACTAATGGCCTCTGTGTTTCAAGCTGCCACTGCTGAGTTGAACAGTTGATCAAATCAAACTCAGATACCGAGTAAAACAACACGTGCACGTTTCTTTGTAACTACTCTTTGAATTTTGCAGACTTACAGCTGCAAGAGCCTGGAGCCTGCAAACAGATTTAAACACTCAACTCTGCAGGAGCTTTTCTGCACAAAAAGGCACAGCGCTCCTTTTTGTACCACCATTTGCACAGGCAGAAAAAAACCCCAAACTGCACCCAAAGTAGCACAAGGGCGGTTCGTTGGTTCCAGGGCTGGGCGAGGCCCATCTAACTGGATTCCCAAAGCCTGCAACCGGACCTCACCTCCTCCTGCCACGTTCCTCCAGTTTCGCGAGTATCTGTAGCAAAAGCGACTTTCGGCAAGAAAAACACCGTTCGGTTAACACGCTAACGGCACGGGCTCCAGCCTCAGAGTAACGATTCCGTTCGTCCTCAAGCGGCAGCACGGAGCGCAGCCCGGCCGGCTGCCCGGCCCCGTGTCGGGGCACCCGCCGTCCAACGCCGTGCCAGGCGCCGCCGCTGCCGGCGGCACAGGAGCCCGCCGCGCCCCGATGCGCGACGGCCGCTCCGCGCTGGGGGCCGCGCCCCGGGGCTTTCCGCCGGGACACCCTCGGCCCCGCGAGGCCCCTCGCCCCGTCCCGCACTCACCTCAACAGGCGTCCCGCCAACTTCCTCCCGCGCCGCGCCGCCGCCATCTTGAGGCTGAGGCCGCGGCTACGGGCAGCGCCAGGGCCCAAACGGCGGCGGCGGAAGGGCCGCGTTACGGGCTGCTGGCGATGAGAGCGCTCCCTGGGGCGGCGCCCGGCTGCGGGAGGACGGCGTAGCGCTCCGAGGAGCCGGGCGGAAGGGGAGCGCTGAGGGCGGCGGCGGCGGCCGAGCCCGAAAGCGAGGCGGGGAAGGCGGGAGAGACGCGCTCCCGTCGGCCGCGCCAGGAGCGGGCCGCTGCCTGCAGGCCCGGCGCGGTACTCGTGGCGGAGCGGGCTGCGGCCGCCGGGGAGGAGCATGCTGCGTTCCCCGGCCGCCTCCTGCCAGGGGAATTCGGCAGGCGGTGGAAACGCGGGAGCGGCGGCGCGTTCGCCGTTCCACAGGCGCACAGGGTGCAGTGCTGACGGAGCGGAGAACGAAAAGCAAAGGCGCGCCCCGTAATCGGTCCGCCGGTGCTCAGAGCAGAAGGAGGCTGTGCTGAGGCACGACGCGGCGAGCCGTGCCGCTCTTGCCTCCCCGTCATTTGCTGGCAGCCGTATTCTGCAAGGACAGGATTCAAAGCCATTTATTATGCAGAATAAAGTCCGTGTTTCGCTGCACCGCACAGCGCAGTCGGGTGGGCAAGAGGAGGAAGTTTCAGGATCTTAATAGCTCCACTGCTTACGCGGACGAAATAATAAGAGTTTGAAGTTCAGACAGCTGCCATACGGCGGCTCTTTGAATTGCAGGAGTGTCCTTCCAGCCCTTTTTCCTGCAATCCCTTCATCGCAATACCACCCGCAGTCGAAAAGCAGCATTGCTGAAAGGCAACAGCTGGACGCTCGAGGAGCTCCAGCTGTCATCCTCCCTTTTCTGCACAGGAGCCTCAGTCACCTCTGCCATCCTTACCTCTCAGTTTAAATAAAACTGGCCAATTGGCCTAATTCTTTTTTACATATAATTTTTTAAAAGCCACGAGGTCACCTGCTTCTGATGCTTTAACAATATCATGGACAGCACTGAGTTGACACTATTTTTCAACTGTGATTTTGCTTTTCAAGCAACTATTTGAAGACTTCTTAAAGGATGGTTTACTTAAAATACAAGAAGAAAATCCAGGTGTCCATGCAAGCTAGCTAGATGCAACCCTTCTAGAAAACTTCCCCCCATTCCACAGGTTAGGAAAAAGGAGCAGAAACTTAAATTACACAACTTTGCACAAAATCAAAGATGTACTGTGGATAAATGGAGTTGTGATGAAAAGTACTTTTAATAATCACTTTCAAATCAGCAAGTCTCTCTGAGACAGGAAGATTCTGCAAGATGCAATACCCAGAACAGCTGTGAAACCATGCTTTCTAATCTTCACTCTCAGGTGACAGAGCATTGGAACAAGCTGCCAGAGAGGCTGTGGAGTCCTCCAGAAATATTCAAAACCCACCTGGATGCTTTCCCATCCAACCTACTGTAGGGAACCTGCTTTAGCACAGGGGATAGACTGATGATCCACAGAGATCCCTTCCAACCCCTACCATTCTGTGAAGAATGAAATACACCAGCTAAGCTCTACGGTACTAAGGGGACACTCCAGTTCTACTGAAATTTAATTTTCCTCAGTCTTGCAAGACTTGTGTTTTCTATTCTTTAGGTTGCTTTTCCCACCGCCATCCTTTCCCCATACCTTCAGTCTCGAAACCATCATATAGAGGAATATAGGAATGATCCCAAAGGGCAACAGGTGCTGAAAAGATATATTTCAGAAAGATAAAGGGGAAATGAAGAACATCTAGAGTGGTAAGATCTGCATTAGCAAGTGGGTCATGTTGTAAGCAGGCAAGTGAAGAAATAGGAGATGGACTGGAGGAACTTCAAAACTCCTTCTATAAAGCAAAAACCACAACTGAGCTGAAGCAGTAAATTTAACATCTTTACCATAATTTGGGCATTTATAAAATAAATAAATGCAGCTGTTTTATTGAAAATTACTATGCATTGGCTTTACTGAACTTTAGCATAAACTGACTGGACCTGCTGCTCACCAATGCGGAGGAAATCATTAATGATGTTAAGATTGGAGACACCAAGCTCAGTGGTGCAGTCCACACAGTAGAAGGAAGGGATGCCATTCAGAGGGACCTCGAGAGGCTAGAAAGGTGGGCCCGGGTGAACCTGATGAGGTTCAACATGGCAAAGTGCAGAGTTTTGCACTTGGGCCGGAGGAATCCCAGGCATCCATACAGACTGGAAGGAGAGGTCCTTGAGAGCCACCCAGTGGAGAAGGACCTGGGGGTCTTGATAGATGAAAAACTTAATATGAGCCAGCAGTATGCCCTGGCGGCTCAGAAGGCAAATGGTATCCTGGGCTCCATTAGAAGAGGGGTGGCCAGCAGGGACAGGGAGGTGATTGTTCCCCTCTACTCTGCTCTTGTGAGGCCCCATCTGGAGTACTGCATCCAAGTGTGGAGCCCCCAGTACAAAAAAGACAGGGAGCTGTTGGAGAGGGTCCAGAGGAGGGCCACGAAGATGATCAGAGGACTGGAGCACCTCCTCCGTGAAGACAGGCTGAGGGAGCTGGGCTTGTTCAGCCTGGAGAAAAGGCAGCTGCGGGGTGACCTCATTGCAGCCTTTCAATACCTAAAGGGAGCCTACAGAGGGGAGGGGAATCAAGTCTTTGAAAGGGTAGATAACTGCAGGACAAGGAGAAATGGTTTTAAGCTGAGGGAGGGGAGATTTAGGTTGGATGTTAGGAGAAAATAGGGGGAAATTCTTTACAGAGAGAGTGGTGAGGTGCTGGAACAGGCTGCCCAGAGAGGTTGTGGATGCCCCATCCCCGGAGGTGTTCAAGGCCACATTGGATGGGGCTCTGCGTAGACTGGTCTAATATTAAGTGAGGAAGTTGGTGGCCCTGCATGTGGCAGGGGAGTTGGAGATTCATGATCCTTGAGGTCCCTTCCAACCCTGGCCATTTTGTGCTTCTGTGATTTTCTGACTGCAGAAGGAAAAGTAAAAATACTCCAAGATTTTCAGTTGTTGTTTTTTTTTTTTTTTAATAAATGTGCTTTGTTCACAAAAAGTAGTGACATAAAGACAACAGAAATGCAAATACATTTTTTTTTCTTTTCCTTGCCAGCACCTTAAGAACAAGAGAGGTTCGTCATCTCTTGCCCATTCAAAATTTTCAGACATTTCATAACTTAGAAACATTCTCTTTGCACCAAAGCTAAATAGCCAAAAACTCCCAATACCATCAATATTGTTCAGGGAGTAGTAAGTATTTACATAAATCCAACTGTCCTCCTTCACAACAATCCACTGTCCCTTACATTAAAGAAAAAAAAAATTAAATAAAAAAAGAACACTTAAGGTATGTAGAATAAGCAGCAAGAAAATCAAGCTGTTATGAAACTTAGGTCCCTAAACCACAAATACAATGGTGACACCAAGCTGCCACGAAGGTCTAAATCTTCAATGTTAATATAAACTTTTTAAAGATGCATCCCAGTCTGAACAGCTTAGCTGTATGAATCACAAACCAGTTTATACTGATCAATGTCAACATTTCTGTTAGCTGGTACACATTATTTTTTAAATTAGAATGACAAAATGCTAGGTACACTCTGAAGTAGGTGCAAGTTAGTTGGTTTTTTTATTTTTCTTTTTTTTTTTTTTTAGAACAGCTGAATTTAGAGCACCAGTATTTTAAGCTTTAATACGGCTATTGCTGGAGTCAGTGAAAAAAAGAGAGGTTCTGACCAACTATTGGGGACTATTTTAGTTAAAGTGATCTTGTAAAGCATACAAGTATATCTGATTTTCAATTCATTGTGTATTTCTTTCGATGAGTACTTCCCATAAAACATTACACAAGCAGTATAGCTGTTTGGTTTGTATATAGCTGTATCATTCAGACTGATTAACAAATTTGAGTCAAATATTAGGGGACACTATGAAAAGAGAGAGAAAGCTTATGTTAAAGAATAAAGCATTGCAGTCCAGTTCACATCTGAGCGTAAGTAGGACCAGTGCAGTATGACTTTTTGTAGGAAACTGGAGAGGAAAAAACAAACAGGTCAAACTGACACTTCAAGTGCAAAATTTCAATAGAAAGGAGAAGTTTCATTTTTGCAGCAACCACTGTGAAATTCACACTAACATTTCAATTTGTCTGGTAACTCCTGTATGATGAATATAGCGTGGTAGATGAATATGGTGTAAGGTGTATTTCATCTCAGTCACCTATGAAACTACATGTTAGTATTTTCTATCATGTTGCTGCAGTCAGTATTAAATCCATGATGCGGCACCTACTTCAAATCATTTGTCATAGGCACTTACATACCAATTTAAAAGCCTAACATTTAAATTCATAACTTCTGGTCATTAGGGCAATCTAAGCTAAACTAATACTGGTTCCTCTATTATTAATGCTGAAAAGAATTTATTTTTTTCCTACAAAATACTTACAAATTTATTATACAAGTTAAAAAACTTCATAAACATAAAATGCTTGTTCCACCTTCTTACAGTGCAGATTAGTTTTCAGATAGCTACAGAGTTTTTATTCAACTAAACAGAAGATTTAGGTCCAAATAAGCAAACAGAACAGTGTATGTTAACTTCACTTTTGTGGTCTGAATGACTGTGCAAATGTAGGTATGCCTTGAAAAACTTGTGTAAGTATGTTCCTTTTAACAAAAATTGGTCTGTAGTTACCACACAATTGTCCTTAATTGTAGACTTCTCAAGTTAAAGTTGTTTTTAAAACACATAAATAATTTACTTTAAAACATGACAAAATAACACCCTGCCCCTCCCCCACCCCCCAAAAAATCCACAAAAAAAAAAAAAAACCAATAACCCAACATCAAAGAACACAACCCCAAAACAGTTTGAAAAGAATACAAAACACTATTATCAGGGAAATACTGTTATGTGTTAGTGCTTGTACACAGATATAATTGCAAACTCATGTTCCAGCTTTGAGGTGAAACAATCATCTAGACGTACCATACTCCTCTGTTTGTGCAGGGTAATCTCTTCAGGAATCTCACGTCTATCTGCTATTTATGCATTGAAATTACACAGCATGTGTAACTTTGGATTAACCTATTCAAGTGTTTTGGTGTTATCTCAAGAGGGCAGCAATGAAAGTAAAATCAAATGTGCATTACAGTTTCTCCAGCCCAGGCTTAACCAGAGTGAAACAAATTTTGGAAATAAGTTTTGTTCTGTAATTAAGTAGGGACATGTGTAACCAAGTGTCTTAACCCATCTGCACATTTAATTAAAGTGCAAATTAGTTCTTCCTACATTTACTTCTCAGAAGCCAACCAACTCCAGTGCCTTAAGCTCAATCACATTAAGAGTTAAAATATTGAAACAACATTTAGCAAATTAAATAGAATTCACACTTCACAGCACTAAAGAAAAGAATGGTACCTTTCTGGCAGAAAATTAGTGATATATATCCTAAAGAAAGTAACAGCAATTTATGCTATGACAAAAGTCATTTGCATAAAACTTTTCTTCACTCTCATACAAGAATATATTTTAAAATTCAAAAGTAGAAAAAAATAGCAAACTCTGTAAACTTTTGCATTTTCTTTATGCAAACCACTGTTGTGTGTTGAGCCCGTGTTAGTATAGCAAAATTAGTTAAGCAAGAGGTTTGACTTAGTACGTCAACTGCTACATTAACTTAGAAGCAATACAGGATCTTCGAGCTCATAAAAGGGAATTGAACTAGACTGGCTTTCTCCAGAGTCCGAGTCATAAGGAGCATCAGGTAGCTCCATAAAACCGTAAGCTAGCTGTTCATCTTCCATGTCTGATCGAATGTAGCAGGAAGTGTTGGAATACTCCTCATCCTCTATACTGTTGAAATCCTGTGGGATATACAACATTCCAGGGTAGTTCCTGCTAACTAAGTCACTTGTTGTTTGCAGGGAAGTTTTCCTAAAAGCCATCAGGTGCATATGAGAAAACTTGGAATACTTAAAGCGTTTAAAACCCAAGGATTCTATGGCAATTTTCCAGCTTTTCATCATCATAGCCCGACGATTCTGATGAGATGAATCAGGAGTTATTACAAGCAATAAGCCATTCAATACGAGAAGTTCGTGTGCCTTTTTACAGCATATCCACCGCTGGTAGGGTGATGGAAAATAGGAGAGGAGGAGTGAAAAAACAACAACGTGGAATAGTTCTCCAGGTAAAGAATCAATGGGATTTTTCAGTTGCTTAAGAAAGGCATCTATAGCATCTTGTGCCAGCTGAAGAGGTTGCTGAATTTGAAGATTTAAGAAGTCACATTTGTATACGCTCTGGTGGAACACAAAATCAAACAAAAAAATCAAGGTTAGTTTAAAGAGCAAATACACAATTCACAATCAGAGAATGAACAGTAATATTCTCTTCATTCCCTCAGGGAAATTTCAAGTCCCCTGAACACCCCTCATGCTATTAAGTCAAACACAGTAAAACGGCAATCTGAAAATCATGGATATTATTAGCTTTCACAGTTGTCAACAACTATTTGAAATGTGCAACAACATAGTGGAGGTTTGATAGCTGAGAACTGTTTATTAAGTGTTTATTAAAAAGAAAAACAGAAAAAAAAAAGGAGATTGATTTGATATATTCCACTAGAGCTTTCTATCTCAACTGATTTTAATAAAAATTGTATAGCTATACATTACTTTTGTTTCTCCAAATGCTGGAAGCATAGAATATCCCCTATTAACTATCAAAATCCCATGCTTTTGTAGTATAACATGTATTGCCAATGAAGTTGGCAAGAGTGAAAACGATGCGAATTTAACAATTCAAATTCAGATTTTTTGTTTGTTTTTAAATTATTTTTTAAATAAACTGGAAATCATATAGTGAAATTAAATTTGATACCTCAGTATTTCCAACAAATCTTTAAGGTGTCCAAAAAGTTTAATAGTTTGGTGTCACTTGGAAAAAACTAACCTTCCTTACTTGCACAGAAACAGGAAGAAGCTGTGGCAAGGCACCCTACATCAGAAAGTTGAAGTGCACTTACAGTACACACTTTGTAACAGAGATGAACGTGCATATTTTAACTGCTGCAAATGCAGAGTTTAGCCAGAGAAAAGCTTAAAGATCATATTTTAATCGTTTGTGAGGCCAAGCTGTCAGATGGAAGCAACACCATGATGCAATGTACAAAAGAGTAAATTTGTAACACCTTCAATCACACAGCACTCAAAAGTAATAAAGCTATTTACTGTGCTTAAGTTTTGACACTCCATATTCAAAATCTAGAAACGACTTCTTTCCAAAAAAAGCTACTGAGATAAAAGGCTGCAACAAGATAGGAACAGAAGTTGGTATTAGTACTTAGAAAACATGCAGTGAGAAAGATGAGAGCTGAGACAGAAAATTCTGCAGAGAACATGAAAGGTGGAGGCAGACCTGTTGTGTTTTCATATCCCCTCAAAGTATTTATAGCAGGTTTTAAGTAATATTAAGAAAAGAACAAAATACGACAATGTATAAAACAACTGAAAAGTAAATTTGTTTCCAAATAGAAAATGTGGTTTTGTATACACAGGAATAATGTTATTTTCTTCAGACAATGTGCAATAAAAGTGAGAAAGAATAAAGCAGCATGCAAAAAAAATTGTGATTCAGTTGTTCTAATTTAAAAAAAAAAAAAAAAAGATTGTCATTATTTCAGTTTGATCAAGGAATTTCAATTACAACTATTATACCTGCAGGCTTACATTTTAATATTCTTCCTTTTAATATCTCAAACAGGAAATTAACAGTAGTAACTTCAGGATATCTAGGTAAGAATTTCAGAAGAAAAGTGCTGTGGACTTAAAGGTTACTTACATCACTGAAAAAATGAGACTGAAAATATTTCTCTATAGTGGAAAGATAATCATAGAACAATTAAATAGAAATAATGTTGAAGATGATTTCATGACTAAAGTACACTGCAAGTGGAATCCTAAACTCTGCAAGGCAATTTTAGGAAAAAAAATGCTGCTACACTGCTAAACTGGGGTTTGCTGGTTAAAGTCTAAATGTGCAACTCTTGAGCTGATCTTAACAGTGAACTCATATTTCAGTGCACAAACTGACATTTAAGAACTAAATGCTGCTCATCTTTTTCTTAAGTTTGGTACCATTCCAGACTTCTTTTTCCCCTAAGACTGTATTTACTCAATACAACATCTGCTGCATATTCAGCTTGTTTTCCAGCAGTAAGAAATCCTGTTGGGACTTCCACAAAATTGAAATTCGCTGTTCATTTCAACATTGCTGTTCTCCCTTCCTGTACCAAGCGGACAAACTAAACTACTATAAGAAAATAACAGCAGCTAATTATTCTCTGGAACATCTGCCAGAGATACGGTGTCTGAAAGAGTGGCCAATGAAAACACTAGGAAATCTGTTCCACTCTTTTAGTACAGCTCCACCCAACCTGCCCACAAATGACCAAACCTGAACTTTTAATAGAAACATATTTCCACATTCATATCATGGTTACACATCACAGTTTCTGTGTATAAAGCACACAGATTCTAAACAGTTGGAACACAGTCTTTCATTAAACAACACTAAAGTTCCTCTCCTAGTTTTTCTTCAATTATTTTCAATACTCCTCAAATAAGCTGAAATATTGTACTCAGCTACTATATCTCTCTCTGAAGAATTTACATTAAGAAAATGGATTAACCTATTTTTATTAAGGCAGTATTTAACCCTCTATTCAACATTATTTAACAAACTGACCTCGTGAAAAGCCTCTATGATTCCATTTGTTTCCAAAAATATTTTGGTATCTAAAATATCAGATAAATCAGAAGATTTTAAAGGTTCTTCTATCTTCGACTTCAATCACTAGGTTACTCCACTTATTTATTTATTTATTAAGGTCAGAAAACAACACTCCTGTACGAGTGGCTGGTATTTTGAAATCTTAAATGAGTGGAAGCAACTGCTGGATAAGAGATCATTTTTTTCAGGAGACTATGGTGCTGATACAGTTCAAAGCAGTTATCTTGAACAGATCAGGATTAATTCTAATTTGGAGGTGGGCCTCAGCTTACTACAGCAGATGTGCTCGAGTTCACACGTTCTTTTCAAGAATACCTTCCATTATAATTTTGTTTACATGTCTGGAGATGAATTATGTGTTAGTGGACTAAATCTGGTGACCAGAACAAAATGCCAAGCACTTTGCAAGTAACACAACTTCCAAGTTAACCACACTTGTAAGTCTCCACATCTAATGAGCTATTACCTTAGGCCACTGATTTGCATTTTGAACTTCTAGAAAAATTCAGCCTAGAAGCTGGCAAGATATGTATGGTCACAGAATTTATGTTATCTGACAGAAATGCATCCCTTTACATACCTTTTCACTCTATTGCTTTGTCATTTTACTTGGTTAGTAAATACTATTACAACTGATAGAAGTCAGATCAAAACAGAAAAAAAAAAATCAAGAAATGGAACACGATTGCAGAAAAAATGCATTTTGGAATCTTACTATATAGAGAAACAATTTATCGGAAATATATTACTTACCATAGAAACAGCCCTAAGTGTTAATCTTGTCCTCAGGACTGAGGCTTAGTATTTGCAGCAATAATCTCAAAATCCCCTTCAGAATGCACTTCTAGTTACTAGAACTCTTCACAAAAAAACTCACAAAGTATAGGCAATGATTATTTCTTTGTCAGAAAACATAGTTTACAGGAGCTCCATGCCTAACCATAAACCAACTCAATTTTTTTATGGCTTTTAAGATGCAAGAACTCATCTGAGACTTCATTACAAGACAACTACTGAAGCTTTTCCAAATAAGATTCACAGTGAGGATATTTTCTTTCTTATTTTTAGAACCAAACAATTACAGCTATTATTTCGGAACCACTGGGAATCAGGTTTATATCAAATATAGCAAATGTTACGTACCTCAACAGCTGGAACAATATCTATGCCAACCGTCAGAAATTCTTCAAACTTCAGAAATGGATTAAAGCAGCTACCAACATCAAGCAATCTGATTTTTCCCAAGGAGTGAAGCAATCTAAGAAGTAGCAAGAACTCTGTTTTATCAAATGTTATTTTTGAAACCGTATTTGAATTACAATTTCAGATAATTACAAGAATTTTTTTGCATTATCTTTGTAGTGATTAACAGAAGTGAATGCATTACTTTAATTGCTGAGATAGCTAAAGAATCAAGTTCAGTCAGTAAAGCACATGATCCTTAAGCTGAAGACTTTATCTTAAGAGCACCTTCAGTTCCATACCTTGTGTACTTAGAGTAATTCAATAAAATGCTAATTTGTGTCTAATACTCAAGCTGATCATTTTGTTTCCCTACTTACCTCTTTGTGGTACTTATTGGTGTTTAAATCATACAAGTCATTAGAGTTTAAATTTCAGGAGTACGAAAGAGAAACTGACAACACTTCATGACCTACCTACCATTTTGAAGAGCATCTTCAAATGTCAAAAGTCAAATGTCTTAATCAGTTTAATAAAGACAGAGGACACACAACTGTATTCCAAGATAAATAAAAAATTCCTAAAAATGAAAACATTTGAATATTCCTTGCAAAATATCTTAAAGTATTCTTTCATTTTAGCTAGTATTTTTGAGAATGGATGACTACTTGAGGTTCACTCCAAATTTATTGTGTTCTTCCGAAAACTCCTCCTTAACTCTCAATGATCCACTGCAGAGAAGATGCCGAAGAAACAGAAGAACCCTTGTAGTCTTCAGCAGAACAGTAATACTAACCTTAAAGATTTTGTTTATAGATAGAAGATATCTAGGGATCACTTCTTTCAAACTACCTGCACCACCAAGGCAAAGGGCTGCACCTTTGAGTTAAAATTGCAGGCATTACCAAGCTACCCTGTAACACAGCCAGTACTGAGCAAGACTTTAGAATGAAGATGATTGCAACATTTTTTTCCACTACTTGGATGCTAGTCACTATGTAATCTGTGCATCACATCGAGTCAAGCAGGGGACCGTTTGGATCCTTGTGGCAATAAATTACAAACAGGCTGAAATCAAGTATTTTTTTTTTCTGTGTAAGGTTAGTATATAGCTTCTCAGAACAGTGGTCCTTGTCTTGCAGATGCAGACACTAATGGCAGACTTTCTCATTCAAACACACATCAGTATGCACATGTGCATTCTGATGGTAACAGCAAAAGAACCGGAGACACATGGGACCACAGTAAACAAAAGAGAGACCCTGACTCCATAGTCTAGCACAGAAAGATTTCCCATTAAAAAAAATAGAGCAACAGCCTCTAGCAATCTTAAAATTTTCCATTTAAAGGGTGACATTAAATACCTGAACAGATTAAAATTAAGTATGTAACAAAGAATTCTTTAAGTGGGGAGAATGCCACCACACCTATGTTAGAGTGAAAAAAAGCCACACTGACTTATTCAGTTTCCTTCTCTTATAAAACTTGCAATCTTGACTGCAGTATTGCTTCTGACTCAGTGAGGAGGGTGCAGACCCCAAACTATGTCGTCTGACAGCATTAAGGCACACTTTGCAAAGCTTCACCTCTGGATTCCATGCTGAGCAGAAGCCAGAAACTCTCTTCTACACCAGTGGACAACAGATCCAAGATATGACCAGGCAAACACACTTCTTTCACTCTAATAGGCTCTTTTTTACTCTGATAAGGCTACCAGACTCTAAAATCAATGCAAATATACTTCAGGATCTTAAAAAGCAGCAGATTCACATACTCACTTATGTTTTGACTTTTCTGCTGCTTGTCAGGTTTTCACTGTCCCTCAAAATTGCTTATTAGCAGTTCTTAAGCTGCCAGTTATAAATGAGAACAGGATCCTAGTTAGGTGCTTTAAATAATTGTGAAGCTCTTCAGCAGCTCAGACATCTGCTTCTTTCAGCATGGCAGCTCTCAAGTCAGGTTCCTCAGTAAGAACATAACTGTCATCTAGGTGACAGTCACTGATCCAATTACTGTGTTACAGTCTTGCTAAATTCATTGATAATCACCCTTCAAACTCATTACCTAATGATTTTCAGTCAAGGCAACTAACATTAAAAGCAAGGGAAGTACACTGCACTGTAGGTAATCTCTGAACATATCTTGAACTCAGAGAGGTTTTGGTCCTTTCTTGGAGATATTCAAAACCCACACAGACACTTTCCAGTGTGATCTACTCTAGGGATCCTGCTTTAGCAGAGGATTGGAATAAATCTCCAGAGGTCCCTTCCAATCCCTATGATTTTCTGAATGCATGGTTCTCTAATGCATTATATATAAGTAGAAAAAGAAAACATTAATGCTTCAAGGGCCAGACTCCTAGTTTGCATTTTTTGATTATTAAGCTACAATTTATCCAAGGATGGGAGGAGAACGAAAGTTCAGAGGTCCTGTGCTATTGCCAAAAGAGCAGAACAAAGCTCTGAGTGGCAACACAGGCATGTCTCAAAGTTTTCAGCAACATCCACACATAAAGGCACCCCATAGGAAGGACTAGCTTGCTGAAATACATTAGGAAAGAAGGAACAATGGTTTCACTGCCTCTTAAGATTCCACCTAAAACCTGAGAAGAATCTATACTGTAAATGATAAAATTAAAGACTGTTTAACCTGAGAGAAAAAAGAAGAGAAACAATACTTAAGCAGAACAAACAGCAGATAATATTCATTTTTATCTTGCAAGACTGAACCACTTCAAAGACCAGCTTCACAACTGAAGATACAATGCCGTAAGACACGTTCCTGGATATGAGAAAGTACTCTGGACAATGCATTACCTTTCAGTTCTTTTTCACTTTCATCTCTATATTCATGAGAGTTATTTCTGCGAGATCCACCAGCTTCAACTGTGCAAACAGGCTTTGTTATACCTATAGAAAATCCCTCACTCCTGAACTTACAAATCTTATTCATAGCATTACATGACCAGAATGGAATGATGCTATTTCAACCAGCAGGAGTACAAGCTCCTCTACATCCCATGCCCCAAGATTCAAACACTTCTCTAGCTGATTTAGTATAGATGTGATACAACAGCATTTCAAGAGGAAAGTACGCTTTGCTTCATCAACAGTTCATTTTCATTCTGATAAAATTCAGTTTCTTCTTTGCCTTGTACAGTGTTTGACTTTTACGGGCTGTAATTTGTAAGAGCTAGGCCTTGTTGCTATAAGGTCTGTATAACTACTAAAAACCTTACTGTCATGTATTGCCTACTCCAGGAAACGTTAAGAATCCTGTATTTGTCAGATATGTATTATCAAGTCTTGAGAAGGACGATGGAAAATAGGTCATGGTATTGATAAATACTTTTTAAGTTATGAAATAAAAAGTTCTGTATTAAATACTTTCTTTACACACAAATTAAACCAAAAGATAAGACTACAGATCTCTGGTAGCAAGATGAAGCTTGTGAAGTTGGCTCTTCAAAGTATGAATATAAAGCATAAGCAGAGAGAAAGCTTGTGCTTTATCATGATAAACACTAGAAAACAGGTCAACTTCAAGTAGCGTATGATCAAACCTATTGATTTAAACAAATCAGTACCAATCTGCCACTTGTAGTAACAGAAACATCTTGCGTTACCAAATGCTAGCATTTTTGAGATGGTATGAGGAATTAACATCTCATCAACCCTTTGTATCAAAGTGCTTTGTAGTTCTTATTAAAAACATATATTCATGTTTAGGTTGAGTTAGTAAAATGAACACTACAAAGAGGAGAGGATAAGAAAGAGTTACTTATGGGAAGCCACTGCTTTCATTTTGGCAATATCTTCTCGGTTGCTCAGAACACAGAACATTGGGGTCAGTGTTTTAACTATTCAAACATTTAAGCAATTGAGATCTTTATACCTTTTGCAAATGAGAAACCACAACCTTTTGCAACATGAGAAACCACAAAAGATGCCATCTGGTAAGGACAGACATCTGCAAGTAGCACGAGCAGCATGCTAGTAATTAATACCGCATCTAACTTAAAGCTTAAGAGCTGCTTACAAAAGACATGCTATCATAATGAGAAACACTTCACAGAACAAAACAAACCACTGCTGACAGTTGTTAGAACTGGTCTATGAAGAGCATGAAGCCAGTTATAAAGGTAACTTTTAAGAAAAATATGCATTCTTTATTCCATTATACTTACAATGAATTAAATTATTCTCATCACATGTGGAGTAGCCAAAAACGTGACCCATACAATTTAGAGAAAAAATAGGATGGGACTGTAAGTGGGAAAAAAAAAAAGCTACTAATGAATACCAAAAATAAAATTATTACTTGAGTGAAAAAATCAAAAAAACAAAATTAAAACCTGTTAGAGAAATACGTCAAGAATACTCAACTTCCGCAGAGCCAGTCATCGGAAAGCTGCCATATTTAAAATTAAGTGTTACAATTCAAAATTGCTTTTGAAGTGTATAATTGGAATCAAGAGTTTCTCCACAATAATTTATGAACAGAAAGTTTTAAGTACTCTGTTATTTACATTTGGCACTTAGTACTTACAAAAGCAATTGACTTTTCAACAATACTGAACAGCCATTAGATCCTAACTTAATTAACATCTGCTTTATTTCACCTCAAGCTTTAATATAAATTGCACTGCACAGTAATGACATACAAAAGCGAAATTACTCTAACACTTAAACGATGATGACTAAGTTGTCATTCTCGAGCAATCTTTATGGCATCCACCAAAAGTTATACTATAGTTCAATTATTCTTGAAACATGGATATATTCACAAGAAAATCCAACCTTTTTACTATTTACTAAAAAAAAAAAAAGGCATCAGACCAATCTAACATTATAATGAAAAAATTTCCAAGTAAGTCCCAACAAGAAAAAAGAAAAGTCTGGAAAACAAGTATACTTACTCTTCTGTTATAGCTTCATGATTTGTCAAGCCAAAGTTTGGTAAGGGGTCTTCAATCTTGGGAGGCTGGGAAACATTTAAGGCTGGAGTGGTCTTAGAAGCAAGAAGTGCTCTCTTTTCATCTTTCTCAAGTGCTTTTCTTTTCCCTCCATTCTGAAAATATTCCCGGCATACACTGAAAAGGCAAAGATTCCCCAGAGAAATGGAATGGTATTTTTGATCATTACAGTAAGATAGGACACAATTCAGAGGAATAAGAGATATAAGTTCTAAAAACTTTTCAATATATCTGAGTTCTACTGCATCTTTGGGAAATCAGCTTTAGGAAAGATGTGACACCCAAAAGACACACTTCAAGTCAAGCAGTGTTTTTTTTTCCCCCAAAATTAGGCTGTAAGACACAGTTAAGTAAACAGATTCAAATTAGCCTTATCTGTATAGACTTTCAGAGCAAGAAGAGAACATTAACCGAGGGTAAATGACAGCTGACACTTAAGCACTACTACTAGTTATCTATCAAGGCATGCTTGCATATATGCACTGATAGTTATTAATTACAAATACAGGGGCTTTTGAAACATGCATGTTGTGCAGGTACTGAAGAAATGCGGGGTGAAAAGAAATAAGTCAAGCTTACGGGCTAAGTTAATTATACTTGTTTCTAATTTTGAGTTTGCTTTTTTTTTTCTTTTCCTTTTTAATAATGTATCTTCAGTAGCTGTATTATTACAGAAGACTTATTTTAGCTTTCGTTTTTTATTTCACTTAAGTATTTCGCTAATAGGAATCTGAATAAAATGATCAGTCACATTTATCAGAAAGGTTAAGC
The DNA here is from genome assembly GCA_037305975.1 of Chrysolophus pictus. Classification (NCBI taxonomy): domain Eukaryota; kingdom Metazoa; phylum Chordata; class Aves; order Galliformes; family Phasianidae; genus Chrysolophus; species Chrysolophus pictus. Next base: position 169,560,856 of record CM074576.1, read on the forward strand.
AGTTTAAAAGAACAAATGTAAAAAAAAAAAAGTTGAATTGCACTTGCATAGTTCAACCAGTAGTCAGCATTACGTATGAGACACAAGCATTATGTTCCAGAGAAAAACTGAACTGTTTTGGACAGAACTAGAATTGGAAACAATTTGCTGCTGTGAAATTAAAAGCCTGACTCACCCTGTAAAAAAAATATTTTAATTAGATGCACCAGCCAAGCATCTGCATGAGAAGTTTAACAAAAACAGTATTTGTTCAAATTATGTTTTCACAAAACATTTTTATGATACTTTCTTCAAAGACATTCAATTTTTTGTTAAAAAAAAAAAAAAAAAGCTGCAGAGGTTTGAAGGTAACATTCCAGGACACAAATTCAAACTTACTTTCATAGCATCCTATATTGTTTTATTTCACATTCCAGATTTGGAAGGGATATGTTGATATAAATACTACCTTAAAATCACAAATAGAGACGAAGTCTTGAAATACACAGGCCTGATCTAAGTATAGATGATATTATAGGCACCAAATACATCTAGCCTCTCCATCACACATGACGTGAAGGAAAAACAAAAGAAAGTATCATTACTGTTAAGTTTTATAAGGAAAAACATATATCAAACAGGTACAGATAGAAACCACTTTACTCCAAACAGTCAGGAAACGACCACTTTGAATCTGTAAACATGTAATTACAAAAACACATTATTCATGTGTCATTTTTGCTGTGAGGTAAATTAAGTTCTGTTGGACAAACTCCTGTACTGACATACTTGTATGGCCTCAATATCAAAACTGACCTGTGTCTACCAAAATCAAAGCACAAGCAAGTTTTACTTGCCTAAGAAGCCCTTATGTATTCTCACACTAAGTAAGTAAAGTTTAAGATGCAGACAACAACCTTAGGGTAGAAAACACAGCCCTATGAGAAATAAACACAGTAAAAAATACATTCATAATCAACAAGTTTCAAGTTACAATTCTTCAGTAACCAAAGCTATTTTCAGATGAAAAAGAAGCTAGGTGGAAAAAAAAATAAGATCCATGTCTTAGCAGTATTGAGCAAGATCACACAGAAGCAGTAACAGCAGCCCAGGCTACAATATTCCCAAAAACACATACTGTGAAACCATACCAAGTCTGTGAGAAATTCCACATACAAAAAGACAATTAATTCTCTAAAATTAAGAAAGTTAAAGTCTGTAATTTAACTAAACAAAAAAGTTGAAAAAAAAACAAACAAAAAAATAGAAACAAAACAGAACCCCAGAAATACACTTGCATTACTCTTGTGCTAATAAAAGTCATATTTTATGCTATATAAAATTATTTGTTCATAAGCATACAAGTTTAGAGATGTCTTTCATAATTTAGTTGAGCGTTACTCAGTGAAAGAAAACACAAACCCATCTTCCTCACACTGTTACAGCTACCTTACCACTTTCTTAGCATCTTGTTCAGTGTCTTTAGTTTTACTTAGAAGTCTTCTTTCTTGTTACCCCTTTTGAAACATTCTAGTTAATTAACATCATACAGCTATCAGCATTGACAGGTAAGTCGGAACAAATCAAGAAGCCCAGTACTTTGGGAGGAAATGTATTCTTTTTGCTCCTCAACTATCGATTCTTTTTTCCACTTGCCAGAAGCCATTACATTGCCCAGCTTAACACACAGATAAGCACTTGTGTATGAGAACCATCTACTTTTAAAATGCAGCCTAACTCCTTCTGTCACTGCAAAGAAGCCATTTCTGCCTCACTGTTGATACTGCTGTAGTTCAGTATTTTTCCCCAATTATTTTATTCCTCCCTCTCGTGTCAATTAAGTCCTGAAGCATAAGACACTATTAAAGACAACCGTGATGAGAAGTGTCTTCTCCTGGATTTTCACTGGCAGACAAGAGAGACCAGAATCACGAGAAGTTTTACTGAAGACTGGGTAAAACTCCAAGTTCAGATTGCAAACTTATGCAGTAACTCAAAGAAGCAAAAAATACCAAATCCAACCATCCAAACAAGCAAACAAAAAACACAAACAGGTAAGAAACCACTGATGGATTTCATCACAAGATTATGCACTATCCATTGAAATCAAACCTTACAAGTGTGATGGGGTAGCAGTGATCAGATGGGCATTTACTGCTCAGTACCTAATAAGAGGCAACACACTCAACAGTTTACCCCCACAGTAAATTGCTGATGTAGCCACGTGCTTATGTTTATTAAAACCCCATCACCAATCACACTAGTTTTGAGTATGCAGTTATAAAAGACTATATTTAACAATGGTCTCAAGTAATGAACAGAGCATCCTCTTATTATCTACAAAGAGAAATAAAATTAATTAGTTTATTTTATAATTTTGAGAGCTGCCACAATGCAATTTGTGGCAAACGTCTCTGACATTTAAGCTTCCACTCTGGTGATATATTAGCTCTGCAATTAACAGACTTGTTCATGAAGAGTTGTGCAATTCAAATGCTACCTGAGCTTACACTTGCTACCAGTTTACACAGACAACAAAAATAAGCATTTAAGTTACAAACTTAATAAGTTTGCTGGCAGAGACAGGTGAAGTTTGCAGCTCATGGTTTACTAAAAGAATTCTAGGTATTTCCTCAGTTCTTTTTTTTTTTTTCCATTCTTCATATCTTAAATGACAGTTTTTTCAAGATGAAGAGTCTCGTCCCACCCAAACTCTCCTGCCAGTTAGTCTGGACACTTAAAGAAACTCTCGGTAAAAGCCAGTATGAACATATACTCAGGAGATAAATGGTTTGATAATAGACTTAAGCTAAGAAAGAGAAGCTTCCCTGTAGAGTGCACTAACCAAAACCATAAGTGTTTTGATACCACATAAAAAATAACAGGGGGGAGGTGTTTCAAATTCTCAATTGCCAAAGAAACATCACATTAAATATTAACGACTTCAAAGAATTAGCAGTTAGTTCTTCTTGCCAAGTAATAACCAGCAACTAAATTAATGCTGGTCACCTTTCATCTTGACAAAAAAGCAATCTCTGACAGCTTTTATGAATGATCAAGAGTTTCAAGCGGAAAGTTCTGCAGGTCAAGAACTGACACAGTTCTTCTCTTTAAAACGCAGAAGGAAGGAGGAAAGAGCAAGCCTGATTTACATTCCTCACTATATTTATTAACCAGAATCTAATATTGAAGATGAAATTCAGCGAGGGTACAGAGAAACACACTTCCCTTCAGAGGTGAAGGAAATTCTAGTTTCCTAAAGTCAACTAAAGCAACTGCTAGCCTGAAAAAAAAAGAAGCATAAACTCCTCTACAGGTTTAATCTCCCCCACTCTATTCTGAAGTAAATCAAGAAAATTAACGTTTTCAACTTTCCCTTGGAGGCATTAATCATGAGGGAGGACTGGAAAGCATTTTGCTATTATCAAGAGTGTCCAGATTTAGGTTAAGGAAATTATACATTCAGCAAATATTACAGTACAAAGTATTATAAGCTGTTAAAGTTCAATGCGAGAAGCTTGCATACGATTAATTCACATTTATTTTTCATACTTTGTTTTAGTTCTAGAGATTTGAGACTTTTCCTTTTGAAAAACACAACTAGGTCTGAAATCAGATGTTTCTCCTGCATTGTACCTATCCTCCCACCACAAACCAACTTAGAGTCAACACCCTTCATTACCAGATGATTCCAAACTTGAAAACAGTCAGCAGTCATCATATAATCAAAGCTCTAATTAGTTCTAACATTCAATGAACAGATACAGTTTTGTCAGAACAAAGTATTATTTAGAAGGAAAAATAAAGGTTACCATACAAACATGCACAATGAACATTAGATCCTTTTTCTACTAAATAGTTTCTCTCCTTCTCCTTAACCCACCTCCTTTCTAATTCCACTGAAGGCGAGTTTCTCAACTAACTGCATTCACCAAGAAAGCACCAAAATAGCACTGTAGGGACTTTAAGCATTTATTTATTGCGTCCTCCAATCCCAAACAGACCATGAACACTTATCCTCAAAGACCCTGTAAAAGGATCTCCTAGATTTTACTCCATTTGACCAGACAGCTCCAGATTCTAGGAAAAAACATGGCTTTTGTGGAAAATAAATGTAAGACCCCTGAATTTTTCTTTACCTTTTCTGGAGTTGTTTTTTGCTGTTGTTTTTTAAATGCAGGGAACAAAGTAATGCTTTAATTAAGAGAAAAGCTAAACAAAGTATTTCAGATATTTTGTAAATAGCCTCATTAACATACTCCAAGATGTTTGTCTTTTTTGAAAAAGTATCCTGTGATTGCTTCATATTCAGCTTGTGGTTTGCAACAGAATCACAGAATGGCCTGGGTTGGAAGGGACCTCAAGAATCATCAGGCTCCAACACTCCCGCCACATGCAGGGCCACCAACTTCCATATGTAATACCAGACCAGGCTGCCCAGGGCCCCATCCAACCTGGCCTTGAACACCTCTAGGGACGGGGCATCCACAACCTCTCTGGGCAGCCTGTTCCAGCACCTCACCACTCTCTCTGTAAAGAACTTCCCCCTGATATCCAAGCTAAATCTTCCCTCCCTCAACTTTAAAACCATTTCCCCTTCTCCCACCATTATCTACTCCTGTAAAGAGTTGACTATCCTCCTGTTTATAGGCTCCCTACAAACACTTTTCTAAAGGACTGACAAATAACCAATTACTTCCTAGCCTGTGTCTGTATAGCTGATAGTATTTAGCACAGTTAATATCACTGTTAATTTCAGTCCAGCCCTCACAGTGTAAATTCTTCCTTGCTTGGTCTCATTTGCAAATTTAATAAACAGACTATATTCTAGTAGATTACTAATGAAAATATTGATTAGCAACAGATTCAGGGACAGACTTACAGAGCCCTTTCTCAGTGAAACAAATATTTAAGATAAGCATCTAATACCCATTCTCTTCATTTTTTTCCAAACACTTCTCCACTCCCCTAACAGTAAACTGACCAAGACCGTATTTCTTCAGTGTACTGAAAACTCTCAAAAGACTTTTTAAAAAAATGCAAGTTTAGATAATGTTTTGTCACAATGGCTATTTCAAGCTGATTCTGTTTTTTCATTATTAAAAAAAAAAAAGAACCGCCAAGTCAACATAAGTTGTAACACTGATGCAAAAGCAAAAGAAAGAAGCAAATCAGCTGGCCTAGCTTATTTTGTTCTAACTAGAACCAGAACAGGCCGGCATTCATTATCCATACAAAGGTTTACCAGGCTACCTATGCCAGCAAAAAATTAGAAGTTAGGACAACTAGGGTAAACAATCTTATCCATCCCACTTTGGTTTAAGCTCTGTGTTAAACAGAAATTACACGAAACAGGGGTACATTTCCAAACATCACTTGCTACACTGCATTCAATTTTCTGAAAATAAAGAAAAAAGAAAGGGAAAGACAGCTGAGTGTGGTCCATGCTTTCTACAGTACCACATGAGGTTTAACTAAACTGCATCTGGAAGGGGACAAGGCTGTAAGTTCTCTCTTCCCATGCTAAAAATTGTATCCTATTGCCCTGAAATATCAAATCACTCCTGTACAATGTGGCATATAGTCAACAGCACAGTCTGCCACTTACAGCTTTAGCTTTTATGTTTTCTAGAATCTGCACGTGTGTCAACTAAATAAAAAATTAATGCAGTAAAAGAGAAGGTTTTTTTCATCTGTTTTAAGAATTAGCATCACAAGACATGTTCTCCCAGTATGTTCAACTAAATAGCAAGATACACCTTTTTACAAGGAGAACCCTGCAGGAAATATAATCTTGACCCTGAAAATAAGTATGCATTTCATATTCTCTGATTTACTTTACTGGGTGCTTGGTTATACAAGAATACAAGAAAAAATAATGAAAGATCAAAAAAATATTTTTTTTCCTAGCTCGTATCACATGTCTTAAAAGATCTTCCTTAAAAGGAAAACAAAAGCCTGAGCTATCCTTTCTTCAACACAGATACACAAGTGGTTCCCAAGTATTTTCAGCATTCCACTCTCAAATGAAACTTCATTCAACAGATCAGCTACCTTCCTGCTGCCATGGTGACACTCTGTTAAAGCACTGAACAAAAAGCTTTCAATGAAGTTTCACATAAGTGAAATTCTCTTGCATGCAATTAAGCAACTAGACACAAGGAGGAGTAAGGACAATGGGGCCTGCCATCTGTGTGGCACACCTCCTGCCTGTTGACAAGGAAAAAAAAAAAAATGCAGAAGACAAAGTTGATCTGCCATGTTCTAGTATTTAGCCATTGAGGCCTCAGTTTCCACAAAAGAAAGAATTCTTTTTTTTTTTTTAAACTGACGTGAATCTCCTGGCCCCTGAACGTTGTGTGCAGAAAAGATCTGTGCTTGAACTGAAGATTTACACTGAGTGCATCTTAGTGTCTCCTATCAGGTGGATTCTATTCGTAGTGTGAGGTCACGCTCCCAGGCCCAAACTGGATATTTATTTGTTTACTCTGTAAATCTTATAGGAACCATAAAACCACCCCCCCAAAAAAACACCTAACAAACTAACAAGAGAGCCAATAAACCTCAGTACACAGGACATCAGCTGTTCCTCTGGTGTCAACATGCAACATTATCCTGTCCTGCAGGGAATGAAACAAGCTTGCCACAAGCTAAAGGAATACCAGTTAGCAGAAATTGCTTTTAAAAAAAAAAAAAAAAAAAGACAACTTTTTTTTCCCCAATAAAATACCACATATCAATTAACAGTCAAGTTGAAAAAAATATCAAGCAGTGTTCCCTGGGAATCAGTCCAGGGTCCAGTACCATTAGTATCTGCACAGATAACCAGAACACGAGAACAGTCACTACTTCTCTTAACTGCTCTGCAAACAATGCCACACTGGATAGAGAAAGATGATGCAAGGAAAACCCAGTATTAGAATTCAATATAATTTCAGGGAGTATCATTTAGTAAAAGAAGTACAAAGGTCAAAGTTTCCACAGAAGTAACAAATAGCACAAATACTAGGCAACTGAGAAAACCTGTAAAAAAAAAAAAAACAACCTGGCAGTTGTGGATCACAAGGGAGCATAAATCAAAGGCACATTAATATAAAACAAACAAATGAACACAATAAACAGAAAACCCACCCAACAAGATCAGCTGCATAAGAATAGTTTATTACAATCTCATTAGTTATTTCTTCACTTTATTCACCTCCAACAAGGCTAGTGTAACACTTCATCCAGTTTTGAGTGTAGTTTTTTCAAACTGATTCACCTCCTCTGCAACTGGGACAAAGTTACACAAAACATGCCCAAGAAACAGCCTGTAAGAAACACTTAACCATGTTTACTTAAGCTAAAGAATCAACTGGGAGCAGTCTTGGGCAGAGCAACCACTAAACAGTAGAGTTCTCAATCCTTGGTGAAGTCAGGAAAAGGGTCAGCAGAACTGCTACCTTGGACTTCTGCGGGGCAGATGTGAAACTGTTCAGGACACTGGTAGGGAAGGTTCCTAGAGAGTCAGAAGGTCATCAGTATCCTGGCTTTTATCAGAAATAGTTCAGCCAGCAGGAGCAGGGAGGTGATCGTCCCCCTGTACTCAGCTCTGGTAAGGCCACACCTTGAATGCTGTGCTCAATTTTGTGCCCTTCACTACAAAAAAGACATCAAAGCTTTGTCGTGTCTAGAGAAAGGCAACAAAGCTTGTGAAGGGTCTGGAACACAAGTCTTACAGGGAATGGCTGAGGGAACCAGGACTGTTAAGTCTGAAGAAGAGGAGGCTCAGAGGAGACCTTACTGCTCTCTACAACTGCCTGAAAGGAGGTTGTGGTGAGGTAGGGGTTGCCTATTCTCTTGCATAACGAGTGGAAGAACTAGAGGGAATGGCCTCAAGTTGCACTAGGGGAGGTTCAGGTTGAATACTAAAAAGACTTTCTTCTGACAAAGAGTGGTTAAGTGCTGGAACAGGTTGCCCAGGGAGGTAGTGGAGTCACCACCCCTGGAGGTGGTTAAGGAAAGGGAAGATGTAGTAGTTAGGGCCATGGTTTAGTGGGCAATATTGGTGGTAGGTGGACGTTAGGAACTAGATGATCTTGGAGGTTTTCTCCAATTTTAATTATTCTATTGATCTATGAACTACTGATACAAAAAGAATCAAATATTAAATAAGAGCCTGCTGTAGAGAGAAAGAAAATAAAGTTGTTATTGACTTGCTCTACTTTCATCAAGCACAGAACGCCTCGAGTTGCCACCAGGTTGATGTACTCTATATTAACTGTTTCACAGTCCATGCCCCTTCCTCCTCCCCCGCTCTGATTGCTTGTTTTACGGAATCCAAAGATCTCTGCAATAAAATGAAATGTAGTAATGTCATCCTTGCTTTTCTTCTCTTTCTTTTGCTCATTACTTTGTATCAGTCACATATAGGATGATATTCCAAGATTAAAAGGGAATGGTAATCTGTTAATATTTAATCTATTCAGTTTTAATCTACACTGTTTTTTAAAGATTCCAGGGAAGCTGGAAACCTCCACTGCTGCAGCGTTTTAAAAACAGACTAACAGATACCTACAAAGACTTTATTACATATAGTTAATATACTTTCTCAAAGTTGGATTGATTAAAATAACTTTAATATCATGATGGAAAAACTGAAGTTTTTCTAAACATCTAGATATGCAAAGACCTTACTCTTAGACTTACATCATTTTCCTCTGTCTAAAGACATTCCTGAAGGCAGGATTGTGCATAAAGTCTTTTTCAGATAAGATTTCAACAGTATTTTGTTTTATTCTGCTGTAAAGGTTTCACAGTACGCTTCAGATGCCAACCACAAGTAGGAATCCTGAGTGACTAACACTTCTCCTATTTTAGACCTCAGTTTCCTCAAGGATTGAAATAGTTTAGTTGAACTCAATCCAGGATTTTACTATTAGGGCATGCAAGAAGTTTAAAATCCATGTACTTACATGCACAAGTCAAACCCATATCCTGTTTAGCTATGGTCATTGCATTAGTTCAGTTTAGATTCAGATAAACGTATATAACATTACTTCTTAAATTTACTTGCAGCTTCAGCACATGAAGAAAAGGAAGTTGTTTGCTGAAGCTGCTTTAAAAAAAAAAAGTCTAATTTTAGAAGAAACTACTTCATTACGGATTTACAGTTTGTAAGTTGGAACAGTAAAAAGGTATTTGCTTTAGGAACCAATACATCATTAACATTTTATAGAACAAATGTTAAAAATTAGCAAATAAAAAAATCTATATTGTAAAGAATTACAAATAGAAACACGCAACCACATCTTTCAAAGACGTGAGGACTTACCTGCAACACCATTCAATTCGGCCTTCCCCTTCACAAGTTTTTGCCCAGTGATTATCTGCAAGGTTCTTCATTGCCACAGCATATTCACAGAGAGTTTCCTCATCCTCACAGTGTTCACGCCAGATTTTATCAAAGTCTCCCACTGAGCAAAACAACAATAAAAAAAACACTGCACATTAGACACAACATGTCTCATTATCTTCATGGCAAAGTCCCCATCTTCCAATTAAAGAAGTTACATAATGCTGTAAGAGATTACTTTACCTGCATTTAACAAAATGAGGCCCCCTTTCTCTAATCAAACACAATACTTCATCAAGGCTTTGGAGAAGGGCTATCAGGTACTTGAGAAGCTAGCAATATTCTCAGAACACTGACTTTGTTCACCTCATTCCGTGAAATTAAAGTCACTGGGAAGTTCTGCTTCCAGGTTTCTGTAGACGGGTATTAAACATGACAAACATTTTTAGAAACGAAAGAGTGGAAGGCCTCCTAGTTGCATTCATGTTTGCAGTAAGTACTCTGCATGATATTACACAGAAAAATGCTCAAATGAAAGTTTAAACAAGACTACACATTTCCTTGGATACACTGGAAAAAGAATTCAAGCCTTCACTGATATCTGTCTACGTAGTCAGTATCAATAAATTAACTTGTAAGCAACAGTACTGAAGAATCAAATCAATTACAGTGGGGAAAAAAAAAAATCAGACGAATTTGTCTGCCAATTTCCACTAACAGTTTTATTTTCATGTTCCTCATCTCACTGAAAGCAAGTCTTGCAGGTTAAATTCTAACACTTAACTAATTAAACACGGTGATTTTCCCACTTCCCTACTTCTGGGAAGTACCCACTTCTAGCTTGCTTTACATAACGTACTGCCGAACAAAAACAAGGTAAATGCTAGTGGTGCAAGCTACAACTCCTGTTATAGTTTCTACTGCATGAAAAACTTTGGTATACTTTACTAAAAGACTCTTCTGCCATAAGAAAAAAAGATACGTGCTCACAGGTATGATCTTCACTAATTCCTTTTTTGTTTCTTAATCACAAATGTGCACACATCTAGTATAGATTTATATATATATATATCTGCAGAATAAAAATTATGCATTGATTTTGCATGCTCACTTTGATACAGCTAAAAGCAAACGTACACTCTGAGATTTGACTCTGACAACAAATATTTAACAGCATGGTTTCAGAACCAGTCTTGTGGCCCCTTAATATGACAAAGAAATACTTAGGAAGTGCATCAATCATAGCTGACTATAACATCTGCTGAAGCCTGAAAGTAGCTTATGGAATAATTTGTCTTTCTCATATCAGTAAGGTATTTCTAACTCATTCATGAGAATCCCTTTGATATGCTTCATTTCAATTAGCAGTAACAGATTTCTTTCCATGGCAACTTCTTCTTTTTGCATGCGTGAAAAACAGTAATACTGCCTGCTTAGCCCATCTGTCCTCCAATTACAGCAAGACTGCATATGAGAGACAGAAGACTTAGAAGACTTTAACCAGCCATCTAAGTTACTGCCTCTGTAAGTTTGGTTTAGGGATGTCACAACTATTTGCTCTTCAAAAATAATCATCTGCAATCATCAAAATGAGTCATGTTTCAATGAGGTGTTTACACTGCCTTGCATGAGACAGCAATCAGGATGGAAGGCCAGGGAGTGTACATGATACTATTTTAGTTTTAATACAACAGGGAAGCTAAGCAAGAAATCACGTATTCTGCTTGCTGTGAGACAAACACATGAGAAAGCTGTTAGACCGGACAAATAAGTGCAGTATTATATTTGAGCAGTATCCTTCAATACTTCCCAAGTGATCCAATGATCCAAGTTCAGGGAGACATGCTCTACACCAGCAGGCACGAGCATGGTCCCCAGCTGCCCACCAGCACAGGGCATGCCTGAGGAATGCACACTGGAGGCACAGCTCGGCCGGTGTTTCTGATAGAACTTAGGGCTCACTTTGCCAGAGCTGTCTGGAAAGCCTTAAGTGGAAGTAATCACACAGGACACATCAAATTCTACTGATGAAAGAGAGCAAGAAATGGTATAGACAGTGTCCTACCAGCAAAGGAGGCAAAACAAGCACAAGCTTTGCTTCCATTTCCTCACAACAGAAGTGCTGAATCTATGCAGACAGCATCAAGACAGAAAACACTAGCTAAGCTTAAAGTGTATTCTTAATAGCTATTTAATTGTGATGAAATTTAGATACAGTTTCATAGTTCTTTTACCACACACTCTGAACCTTACTGCATGAGCCTGACAGCTGTAAAACACTTGACAGACATGCACTTGCTGGAATTTTGACAAAGAACATGCAGAATAGATAAAAAGGAAAGAAATAAACAAGTAAACATTCAGAAAGAAAAAATATCACCAATAAAAAAAATCTCAGTTTAGCACTATTCTTCTTTCAGTCATTTCACTTCATTTGGTCTATTTCTAGACAATAGTTCCATTTCTCAGTATCACTTTTTCTTAAAAATTCAGAAATAAAATGGATGGGGAAGTGCAAAGATAATATACTTTTAGCCAATCCATCCTTTCTTACAGAGCAGAAGCAGTGCCTCCTGACACCAATTCCTTTTATCTCCTGAGCAAAGTTGAAGATGTTCACATTTCTGAGGGCTGAATGAAGGGCTAAATAGTCCATAGGTACAGAATCTAAAATGCAGTACACAGCAGCAGATCTGGAGCTATTTGCACCCCAGGACAAGAACTCTGAGTTACAACAAAATTGCCCATGGCAGTAACAGCTTTTGGCACTGAGCTGAAAAGAAAAAAGGAACAATGCAGACTGTTAGAGACATACAGAGCAAAAATTTAAAAAAAAAAAAAAACACAAAATAATTCCATCACACATCCTATATAGATCCAATTCCACAAGCGCTTCTGCTTTGTTACCTTTTACCCAAACAGATCTACAAGTACAGAAAACATAGGACAGATATAGCCCAGTTTCTGTTTGGGGAACACCTCAACAGACACAGGAAAAAGGTGGATGAAAGCATAAGAGGACAGATGGCCATGAGTGATGTGGGAAAGTTAAATATAAAACAATGCTTTCTTTTTCGAAGATGAGGAGGCATTCAGAAAAAGCATGAAGAGCAGCTTCAATGCAAAAAAGAATGCACAAAAATGCATAATTAAGCTTAAAGTTCACATAGCTTGGAAGACTAAGGGAAGAAAATTCACGAAAAACTTCAAAGAGGCCGCTTCTCATTCTGAAGTTTCTAGACCACAAAAATCACTGAAAGACAGAACGGTAAGCAAGTGTATGGTAATACCTGTGCAACACTTCTCATACAGTTATGTCCAAGGACCTGCTGCTGACCCTCTGTCAGTGCTGGGTCTGATGTAATGACCACCTGTCTGCCCTTTTCTCAAACAACTGCAGATAAAAGGTTTTCTTAAGAGACTGACATAATTGTGCAGCAACCTTCAGTGAAGCATTTGAGGTCCAACTTCCCTTAAGCAAGAACCATGGCAGTGAGTTATTTTAACATGTTTTCCACATTCCTCTCCAATGCGAGGTTAGAGAAGGCACAGACAAGGGCATAATACAAACATACAGGAACACAAATTCCAGAATCATGCTCCAATACTGTCCACGCCAAAAATGCTCATGACTCCTATCTGTTGACAGACTCTCAGGGAGTAACTACAACAGGTCTTGCAACTTCAACTGGTACCCAGAAAGCAGCAGAGCTGTGTATTCAATTTCACAAAGAATATGTTATAATCCACATACAAATACCACATTAACTCTAGTGCAGTTCAGTATTTATTTGTGTAACCAAAAAGACAGTAAAAGGTGCAGAAAGGCTCCACTGCAAAGCCAATGCTTACTAAAACAATAACATCGTCTGTCAGGCAATCACTAAGGCTGTAAATTAAATAAAATCTGTGGTAGCTAATCTAAAGGATTTAAAAAAAAAACAACTATCACATCTTTAATCACATCTTAAAGTCAATATTTGGTTTTGTGCGTCCAACTTTTCATGTCAAAATCTCATGACCACACCGTCATGTGAAGTTTAAGACTCCCTGACAGCTTTACTATGCACTTGAAAATTATCTTTTATGCAATTTTAAACCCATATTGGGTATTGACTCTTCAGAGACGCATCTTAGAACTCCACAGAAGATCCAGTTACACTGAAATCCAGCTTGAAAAACACCATATTTATAAGAATTATTTATAAGACATCCTAGAGTTCAAGGCCAGATTGGATGAGACCCTGGGCAGCCTGGTCTAATTTTAAATGGGGAGATTGGTGGCCCTGCATGTGGCAGGGGGGTTGGAGACTCATGATCCTTGAGGTCCCTTCCAACCCCGGCCATTCTGTGAAGACTGGCACACCACAGAAGTCTCACACACCTATCAAGCCATTACTGTCATATTATTTTAAAATTATTTAAAACCTCGCTATCCTCTCTATCCGAAATTGCCTGGAAAATATGCTGCCTACTCTTCACCTTGAAGGTTAACTACTTTAAAACCCAAAAGCCAAAGCCCACCTCTTCCTAGCACATCTGCCAGTCAGTGAAGAAATAACTGACCAAACTCATAGGTTCTCCACAGCACATCATTTTCTAAAACAAAACCAAAAATCCACTAATATTTACTTAGAATACATGAATCCCTCAAAATAACTTCCACTAACAATAATAGTGCACGCAGAATAGTCAATCACACCACCAAACTCAACCACAGAGCAATCACCTGTCACTGAAACCTGTCTCAAAGAACAAGTTAGTCACGTAGATGTTATTTTTAAATGACCCTAATTACAAGATAGTTTTAATTTTGGGGAACAGCAATAGACAGGTAACGTTAGCTGTAAGTTCTGGCAGCTGAAGACATTTTTTGTACTGAAAAATTCTACAGATTCAGATGGAACACCCCTCATTCCACACTGAATTATAAGAACTAAAGGTTTCCAGTACAGCCAGGGAAGACCAAGTCTATTATTCTTGATGGGCCAATCCCACACTAACTCCTCTCCTCAAATGGTCTGCTTCTTAAAACAAAAATCCTGCTTTCTTCCATTCTAGATTCATTGTTTGGTTTGGTTAAACTTTAAAAGATTACTCTTTATAGAATGTTAAATACAATTGTCATTTGGGGTATGTTACACAAATAGGAAAATTAGTAAGTTGTTGTTTTTTGACTAGGACTTCTGACAGAATACATCAAATCAAATGTACTGAAAACACTGTTTTTATGTAAAAAACACAACTCAGCTTTGCTAAAAACAGTATTTTTCACTTGAGCATGGGATAAAAACCCAAACAACTGATCTGATTCATTTTCCTTCAACAAGTAATAAAACAGCTAAGTCACATGGAGTTAAGCGTACTATCTGCACCCAGGAGACAACTCTGGTAATTATGCTTTTCCTTAATTCCCTTGTTGCCAGATAGTGCAATCACCTCTATCTCAAAACAAATTCAAGATACTTTGCCCGTCAGCAAACTAGATATAATATCCCTAAATTTATCTGGAACTATGCACTTTAGATTGAAGTAGATGCAATGTGGTATTAGATCCTAATCTCCCTTACCCCCCAGAAGAAATACTTTGTCAGGACTTGAGGAAGACTGCAATTACACAGCTATTATGTTCTTTTGGTAAGTTACAATTTTCTGAATTTAAAAGTAGCTGTAACAAAGAAAAAGTCAAAATAAGGGTTTGAACTTCTGGCTACCTACATGATAATATGAATTGGTAATAGCAAAAGATGAAAATGGGGTGGATTGCATCTATTTGACAGCTCAAAGTCTTCCTGAGCACACCTTTGGCTTCTATGAAACAACAAAAAAAAAACCAAACAAATTTAACACACTGACTAACAATGAAAGAAACACAAGTGACATGTTCATATTTGTCCAACTGTGTTAATAAAGCTCTGTGAATTGCTCACTGTTGAAAAGGAACCTATGTCCATATTTACAAGCACCCATGACAGTGCTGGCTGACTTCAGCTGACAGGCTGCTAGCCATGGCTGTACCTAGCAAGCAAGATGTTCCAGCTTTCCTTTTTGCTGTTGTTGATGCCAATGCACTGTGGAATGAAAAAAATCCATCTCACTTTTAGCTTCCTAAGATTGCCTCTCACTTATTTGCTGGAAACAGTAAACAAGCTTCTCCAACATGCCTATCAGTAGATGGGGAAGGAAACCCTACGCCATGAGCTGGGCTAAAGCCGAAATCAAATTCCTATGAATACTTTATGTGATAATATTTCTTTATTAACTGTAACTCATCACTTGAAATTCAGCTGCACTAATAGATATCTGGATGCTGTGGCAGTGATTAATTACACAAGGAATATTAGCTAACACTCTGCTATTTAAAACTCTCAGTGTATACAAGCCAAACCAGAAACCTACTAACATCTGTCTTACTAAAACAACACATGAAAGATGTTTGGTATTTCTGCTTCGCTGCTGACCAGTTTTAAACGACTGGATACAGAGTGCGAACTTCAACTCAGACAAAGTTCAAGCAAACAAAGCCAATATTTCTGTCTTCTCTGACTAGTGCTTACTTTACATTTTCTAGGATTTACCTGAAGTGTCTCACAATAAAATCTCATTTTACAATGCAAAAATATTGCAAGTGCATATATATTTTTCTATATATATATATATACACCCATGTACACATATACATTAACATATACTGATATCTATATAGATACTAGATAAGGTCAGATATAGAAAACCGCAATTGCTAAAAGCTGTACGAATCTAACATCTGCATCTTCATAATAAATGGACTTCCAGGATATGTTCCATTTGCTAGTTAGGGTCAGCTTTCATCACCCTGAAGAATGATTTGTGTCTCCAATCCACCATAAATCACTTCGAGGACTGATGGCTGTCACACAGATGTGGAGAGCCCATTAGCAATGGCCGAAGCAATTACTACCTGCAGATGTTGACCAGCCCTCTCTCTTCCCCAAACCTGTCTGAGGGACATGCAGCACTTAACACAACCAAAGAGATAAACACATTCACATGAAACTGATTTTAGAAGACCTGTGTAAACATAGGGGCAAAAATCTGAAGCAGCTGAGGCAGAGGCACAGATTTCACTGTGCTGAACATGCATCAGGAACATTGTTTTCCCTGCAAAAGCGATAAAAGGAGCTGAGAGGGAGGTCACATACAGCTGTTTGTTCAGTGGATTCAAGTCTGTGCTGTAGCCAGTGAGCATCCAAAAAACTGTGGGCTAGCTAAATGATACCAGTGATTTTATTAAATGCCCCAATCATCCTGTAAAATATTATGAGATTTCTAATACAACTTTCACACAAACTGTGGAGCACAAACTGTAAAGACAATTGTATCTTCACACCTACATCATAAAATAGCATCATTTCTAATGAAATGGCATTTAGTTCGTTGTTTGAAACTGTAACAGTATCCCCAAATGTTTCTCTCTTCCACGAAATTAATGCAAGAGAGGAAAGATGAACGGAGATCACTCTTTATACATACATTTCTCCAGTAAACCAGTTTTAAGCTTTCATCAAAAGAGGAGTAAAAGCTGTTAACATATCACGTAGAGCTCAGTGACAGTTTTCCTGTCCTGTGAAAAACGTGAAACAGGAAACATTTTGAAATAGTGACATCAGGAAGAATTTAAGCTTTCTCAAGGTTTTTTCAAGAAAAACATGAGAGGAAGAGATTATAAAGCAGCTGACTTCTGAACAACACTTTTCACATAAATGTGTCCACTACTTACCTACTCAATGTCTTTACTACTGTACAACATGGCTCTAAAACTTATTCCAAGTCTTCCAACAGAAAACAGTATCACTTTTTTATGATTCAAATACGAAGTACAACATTAACACTACACTGGTGTGCACACAGCAAAATATTTCCTAAAACACCTTCACAGATCCCTCAGAATTTTTCCACTTGTACTAGGTGTAGGGTTTCCAGGGAGAAGTAGGCCACTGCAAAACATCTCCCCAAACTATATATATAACTCCATAACTGAGGGTCATGCCGTACAGAAAATGTTTACTTGATAGAGGTCTGCATGATTACAAAAAGAATAGAAAGAAAATGCTGTCTCTGTATGAAGAAGGGATTTTTATACCACAGTAAAAATCAACCCTGCTTGGCTATTATAAGCAATTGGAAACAAGCAAGCTAATATTACATTGCACATGCTCAACAGATCATGCTTGGTTCCTGATAAACCACTCAATCTGCTCTACGAAGCCTGTCTGTGAGGCCTGACAGGCATCACCACACTGCAATCAAAGCAGGGCTGCAGGTACCATAAAGGTGCACACTGGAAAACACTGCAAACTTTGGGTCACCTGTGGTACCGAGCAACACAACCATGAACAACTCTAATCCTGCAAACTGTCAGATTTTTCCAAATTTGGGTTTCAAAAAAAAAAAAAAAAAAACCACAACAAAACCACAACCAAACAACTCAAAACCTAATTTCTGTACTTTCCAAGTGTTTATGTCAAGCACTCAGAAATCTGAAGTTTCCTGTAAGCAAAAAGCTAAGCACCTGAGAGCTGTTGTCTCAGCTTTTGGATTTCACTCTGGTGTGTGAAGTAATTAAGACTCAACTAATCCATTTGGACAGGAAACAGAAGCAGAACTCCAGACAAACACATGATTCTCTATGCTAATGAGATCGATTCCTAGGTGAACACTTTCCACCTCAGTGTGCTTGTTCTCACTTGGGAAAGTTTTCTGTAGGCAGACAGTGCTCACAGGCTAACCTGAAGAACAATGTGTATTTTTAGGAACCACTAGACAGGTTTTGGCTGTGTCTATCACTGCCTTAAAGGAGTCTGACACAACTTTTTAATGATTAGCTAATTCAGTTGAGCATTTGCTTAGCACAGAAAAGAGTTTAAGCTGATCCATCTCAAACACAGTAAATGCTTGTCATAAATACACTGGCATGGACCATGACATTACATTGTCACATTAAGATAGGGTTTCAACAGATTTCAGGAGTTTGTGGCTTTTCTTATGAAAAGATTGCCTAGCCCTTGAGATGACGTGATGCTGACTGAACTTTCCTCTACTGATTCCTTAGAGCTTGGAAAAAAAGTGATGAATTGCTAGTTAAAAAATACTGCTTTTGCACTTGGACAAGTACGTGACTTCTTTAGAGAAGTGTTAGCTTGCAGTTTTGAAGCATACTGCTGTAAATTTTGCATTTTCCAAAACAAGAAAGAGAGAACTATTGTGGGAAATAAAACCAGCAACTGTGCCGACCATAAGCAAGGCAGGTGATAAACAGTCACCTTCTGTGACTGCCCCATTACAACACAGGCCTTGCTAATAGCAGCAAGGCAAGTGAATCCTCAAATAAATAAGCTATTAAAATCAAGGCCATATCATTTCTATCAACTTCTCTATGCCTCAAGGATGCATGTATCCTCCTTCAACACTTCTAGCACAGTAACTTATGATCATATTACAGTATCAAGGGTTTCCCTAGGTCTATCCACCCTATGCAACATCATCATATATCCTTCAGAAAGATATTTAACAAATGCTTTTATTTTCCCTCCAACAAATTAGTACAGACAAAGCATCAAAGTCCACTCAACAGCAATTCTAATACTGTTTGCTTACTTCGATGAAATGGACATTAGTTGCATAGAACTCCAGTAAATGTGAGAAGCAGGATTAATTAAAACAACAAAAAACCAATACAAGACTGGAATAATGCAAACAGCTGGGTTATTGCTCTCTATGGAGGTGGATGACTGTGGAAGCAAGAGGCTTTACCTGCATAATGAAATGTAAGTATATAACCAAGGATGGGTTTTGTTTACTTGTTTTTGACCTTGGCTTTTTTGCACACTCACTTCTAATTCAAATTTTACCAAGAGATTACAGATTATTTAGTCATTTTTTTTACTTCGTTAGCAAACTGGCAGCTTTGATTTTGTCACAGTAATGTACTTGCCAAGCTCTGTGTTACAATGCAAGAAAGAGGAGAAGGCACTTCAGAGATCAGAGCATCCCAGAATCATGATTTGAGAATGATACTGAAGGAATTTCAGAAGGAAATTCTCGAGCCTACTTTCAGAAGCAGAGAGGAATGTGAGGAGAAAGACTCAGAGCTTCCTTCCACAAGTGAAATTCTCAAATTGAACCTAATGGATGAAGTGCTACTCCCACAAATCACAGACAACTTGTGTATTACTGAGTACGAAATCCGTGGATGCTTCCCTGCTGTGTAGATGTGATATGATTAACTATTTGTTTTCTACACCCTGTCCATGAAAATACTCACACAGCTGCTAAATTAAGTGACTAGAAAATTACTGTAAAATTTTCAGTAACTTCAAATTCACAGGACCTACAAAGTAAATCAAGGTATTATTTTTTCTTTTAACTAATGACACTGAACTAAAGATAAAGCAACTTTGCATAATAATCTGCCCTTTGCTGAAAAGTATGCTTACACTGATTTCCTTATAATTTAGGCTTCCATCTAAAGCAATTCAGCTGATACAGAGATTGCTCACATTTCTTGACGTTAATAGTGCCAATGTTTGTCCTTTTTAATCTGCATACACTCCAAACTAACAGAAATGTGACCTGCTGATAGCCAGATTCCTTTGCCAGGATCTGACTGTTTAAACACGCTGTGTTCCTTCAACCAAACACCAGGCAAACACGGGAGATCCTTCCTTTGGTTTTGGCTCACACTAAGGCCAAAACAAACAATGACTCTTGATCAGTGCCTCCATAGGTAGTTATCTGCCCAAATGCTACAGATAGGCTGCTTGGGGATTCCAAATCCAGAAAGCAGTCCAACCTTGTTTCTTTAACAGATGCGCCATGGGAAGACACGTAGGAGCTGCAAGAACTTGTGTCTAGAACAGCAACAGTTCCAATTTTACTTGTGTCCTTCTGGAGTAACAGAACCAGCTGTTTGCCAGGTCACCGAAGAGCTGCAGACTCACTCATAGAATGAATGGATGATTTTTTTTGCTAATCTGTGTTGAACAGATAATTGCCATCAACCTGAGCAGCCCTGCCTGCAGCAGGGGGGTTGGAGCTTGATGATCCCTTTCAACCCAAGCCATTCTATGATTCTATGAAAAAGCTACAAACTCCAGCAGGGAAAAAATAACAACTCCAGCACTCACGTTCAACCATTTCTGTCATGTTTTAAGCACTTCAGTACCACCCAGAAGAACCTGGCACAGGGGCTTAATAACGATGGCCAGCTAAAACACAAAGCAATCTATTTTACTAAGCTTGTCCCAACTCTGTCGCTCAAAGCCCCGGCTGAAGAAAGGAGCAGAGTAACAAAGCCTTCCCAGCTCACCGTCCATCTCTCCGCTCTCCTCATTCCCGCAGACCTCCGCAGTTCGTAGATGGATCCCCGTGGCGAAGCGTCTCCCCGGAGCCACGGGAACCGAAGGCGCCGCTCACCTCCCCGCGGTCCATCACCGGCGCAGCCCATCGGGAACCAGGCGCGCTCCCCCCGCCCGCCCCCCCCGCTCACCCCTGCGTTAGGATCGTCCCTCGGGGAGAGCTCCGCCGCCAGCAGCCCCGGAGACCCCGCCGCCCCCCGCCCGCAGCCGGAGCAGGAAGCGGCCGCGGAGCCGCTCCGAGCCGCCCCCCCCACCGCGTCACGCCCCCTTCGGCGGCGGCCTCGGCCCGGCCGTCCCGCGGCCCCCGCCGCTCCGCCGCCCGCGGAGATGAACGGGGCGGCCCGGCCCGGGCGGCGCGGAGGGGGCGGCCCCGTCCCCGCGGTTACCTTCGCGGTACTTCTTGCGCAGCCGTCGGTGGACGCTCTTCACCACCCCCGAGAGCTTCTCTTGCTCCAGCTTCCGCTCCTGCTCCGGGGGCGGTGGGGGTGGCGGCGGAGAAGCGGCAGCCCCGCCGGGCCGAGGCCGGGACCGGGGAGCGGCCTCCATGGCGGTACCGCTGCTCCGCCGCGCGCAGCCCGGCCGAGGGAGGTGTGAGCCGGACGCTACGGGACAACGCGCGTGCGCCGCCCTGCGCCGCGCGGCATGCCGGGAAATGGAGTCCGCGGCGGCCGGGCTCCTCGCGGGGCCTCCGAGCACAGCTATGAACGGGATGGGTCGAACACCGCCGAGCTCGTAGCAGGGACGTCTGTCGTGCAGCTGCTGGCCCGTTCGGCTTCTCTAGCAGCAGCTAATTGCGCCCTCTGAGGACGTTCATAAACGCTAAGAAGTTAATTGTGGTTACAATTAAATCAGTGACAAATCACACGGACTTGGGCAGGGTCAAGGTTTCATCCCGATGAGAATTCGGTGAGATGCACCACCTCGCCCTGTGGGCTGTGTGACAGCTCTATCAGCTCTGTCTGTCCTGCCAAAAGGATTATGTTGTGTCCAGGCAGGGTACGGCATCATTCTGCTCTTCCGATAAACTTCTAATTGGAGATGCAATTATCGAAATGAAATAACTGTTCAGACAAAAGCTTTTCTTTGTTATCGACTGCAAAGTCATCCCTTTCTAACCTTACTCTGAGCTGTGCAGGCAAAACCTGCACTCCCTGCATGGGGGCTGTGTGCTGTGAGTGAAGGCCTGGCTTTTCCACTTTGGTTCTTCCATCACAAGTTTTACGTGCCACTGCGTATTTTGCTGTCAAAGTATTGCAGGCTTCTCACTTCCCCGCTCAAAACACAGGAACATCATGAAAGGGAATTTAAGCTTGTCGCTGATGATGGCAGTAAGAAGGGATAGAGAAGTGTGGTGTTGTAGTTATTTTTAGTTAGTTTTTTTCTTAACATTTTCAAACTGTTATTAAACAAAATAGGACAAATTAATTAAAAAACAACTACTGTACCTAGTGTATACTAATTTCACTTTCACTTGGAAGACATCTGGAAATCAGTGTCTTGTACAGGTGATTCCATTTCATATTCACAAGAAGCTAAATTGGCATTAGAAAGGAGGCTCAGTGCTGCGGCTCTATCTTGCCTTGCTGTAGTGCTTCCAGTTTTATATGCAGGCCACATAAAAACATAAAAAGAGGAGATTGAACTGATAGCTACTGGGGACTTTTTGTTCTAAGGGCAGCCTACAGGTGGTTAATGCTCCATCCACTTTAAGTTGTGTAGGATTTGGGGAAGCACAGAATTAAGAAGAAAAGCATGAGTCAGTCCTTTGTGTGTGGTGTATTATCAGGCGGCCACTGGGAGTACTGGAGGGACAGAAAGGAGATGGAGGCATTTGGAGAATACCTAACTTACTGCTGTGGGATCAACCCTACCGCCCTCAGCCTGGAACAACTGAACTCAGGGTACATGTAGGGTACATGATCAAAGCACAAGTGGATCTGTGATCTGGAAAACTGTATAACTGCCTGTAGAAGTTTGTTCCCTTGCTCTGTCACTCTCAGAGTAAACAAGCTATTTCTCATGTTCCAATGAACTTCCTGTGTACCAGTTTGTGCCCATTACCTGTTGTTGGGAACCACTGAAAAGAGCCTAGTTCTATCCTCTTGACTCTCACACTTTAGATATTTGTAAACATTGATAAGATTCCCCCCTCAATCTTCTCCTCTGCAGCCTCCCAGCCTTTCCTCATAAGGGAGGTGCTCCAGGTCCCTCAACATCTTTGTTGCCCTCCTCTGGACTCTATTTAGATCCCTGCCTTTTTTGAAGGGAGAAGCCCAGAACTTGGTGCAGTACTCCAGATGTGGTCTCAGCAGAGCAGAATTTACATTCTTCATTGCTAAAGAAGTAAATTATAATTTTAATTTCAGTAAGCAAGTAACAGAGCATTACTGGATTACTCAGGAGTACACAAGGAGGCTTTGTACTTTCAGAATACGCAGATTCTTACCTTGGTTTGGCAATGGAGACATGCTGTAAATTCCCTATAGAATATGTGGTGAGAATTAGCTTCCAGCAATGGAATCCAAATGCAAAGTTATCAAAGGAGGAGCATGTAGATTCCAGAAGGTGATGGCAAGCTGGTGATTAAAGCAGGACTGGTTCTGGCAGAGCTGGAACTGATGATCCAGTGATCTGACGAGGCAGGGAAAAATAATTGTGCTGAATACATTTCTTGTACACAGTACAGGGAGAGTCAAGGAACAAACAGAGATGAATACCAGTCTTGTAATTGTCCCTGAGGCAGGACAGCAGAACTACTGATAAGCATTTGCACTTCCTCCAAAAGAATAAGAGAAGTTCTTATGTCCAGATGGAGACAATGGAGTTTCACTACCTGGGAAATAATCTTTTAAGCAGTTGTGCCAGCTACCTTAAATATAGAAAATGCCTGAAAGATCCTCTGTATATTACCTGCTTTTTAGGAAAAAAAAAAGCAGATTTAGGGCAAACTAGGATTGGCTTGGGTTTTTTGTTGTTGTTGTTTGGTTGTGGAGGTGGTGATTTTGTTTTTTTTTTAACATTTCTGAAATATCTTAGCACCCATCACTTTTCATGGATGGCTTTAGAAAGAAAAGCCTAGATTCACAGACTAGGAAGAGAAATTACCCCTTCTCTATCCAGTGTTCAATTGGCTGGGGTGTTGACTGAGGGTGTGGGAAAACCAGTTCACATGCCTGCTCTGTCTACAGGAATCTGAACCCACATTTTCAGTACCCAGTGATACAAAGGGGAAGTGCTTTTCTTTCCTTCCCTAGGGAAGGGTGTCAACAGTCTATATTTTCAGTCTTTCTCCTTGGAAAAAACATGGAAAAAAAAGTAACATAAAAACTTTCTGAAATGAGTAGATCAGCAGTGCTCTGTTTCCATTTCTGTTTCAGTGGCAGTTTGACAATCAGGTCTTTTCAGCCTGTTCATCCCTTCTATCATATTGTTTCTGATAGTTGGAAAAGGAAACAAAAAATGACACAGCATCAAAGAGAATAAACTTCTGTAGATAACGCTCTTTATCTACTGTGATGGCATCACCATAAGAGTCTCTAATGCAATGCAATCTGCGAGAATATTACCAAAAGCATGTAATGATTTTAATGGAATATTGAGATACTGAGGTAATTTACAAGGAATAAAAGGTTCCTTTGTTAGATGTGGAACTATTCTTGCTATGTATACATGAAGGGAAGGCAAACAGGAATCAACAGCATATTTGCTTTGCATTTAAGATATTCCTTATTAATTGTGGTGTCCTGTAAGCCATGAAATGCAGGTAATTTGATTTTAAAAGTGGGAGTCACATGTCTAAATTTGCACTGAGGCAATTATTAAGAGTTAGTCCATTATTACATTTCTCTAGACTACACACTTTAGTAATTTAGTAATTAGAAATACATAGTAATTAAAACTGCTACCCCATAACAATAATTTTTGAGTTATAGAACTGAGATTTCATTCCTGGAGGTTGACACCTCTGAAAGTACATTTACATCAGCAGTTCCATTACTTAGGCCCCTGTGCTTTTTTTTTAATGGCAAAAATAGGCCTGATAATGACTACAATTTGCATCTGACATTCCAGTATTTACTGAAATAAAAAGTTTGCTTGTGGAAAACAAAAGATTGTTCTATTGAAGGATCGATTAATGTTCCTCATGTAGCTGGAGACAGCCTACTTAGTGACGAAGGCTGAAAAATCCATCCCATCTGCGGTCTCACTATGGAGTCTAACAGTATATTCTCAAGTTCACCAGAATTAGACACTGACAGGGGATTTTATTTTCTGAAATCATGTCTTTTGCTTGCTAGCTTGTGTTGCAGTAAAGCAGGGATACTTTTATCAGTAGCTAGCATTTCTGATAAGCAGTGCATTAGCTGCTTCTATTCTGGTCAGCAGATACCAGCTTTGTCTGTCCATAGGTGGTTGCTGTTTCTTTTGACGTAGGAAAGAAGAAGCTGAGAATGCTTTCATCACTTCAGTCTGTCATTTGTTTAATAATAATTAGGTGAATTAAACTATTGAAATGCTTACCGAAAATGTAGCGAAGTTCCTAATAACTCAGTTATTTTCAGTTTTATCTGCAGTGCAGAAAGGAAAATGATCCTTTAATATTGAGAATAGATTATGCATTTTTTTTAATAAAAGCTGTACTTCATAGTATAAATTCTTTGTAGCATGCGGAATGCAAGCATATGTAATTCTCTGCTAAGAAAGATCACTAAATATAAACGTAACTTATTGAAAAGTAATCCTGTATTCCTTCAAAAACCTATTTTTTTCATTGATTTCAGTCTGATCAGATTCTCCTGTTATTTAGAATGAATAAATTATTAAATGAAGACTACCAGATACTCTTTCCAGGCTGAGTTTCTTAGTAGCTGATTTCTTGTTGCCATAAAAGATTAACTCATAAAATCACTTTGATTTAGCAAGAGATGTCAAAACATCCAGCAGGTCTAACTGGTTTTCTTTTGATGTCAGTCAAAATACTATGTGGTTTTAGCACTGATTCATGTTTCTGTCAGCTGCTATGCACAAGATTGCTGAGTAATCAATTCAAACACAGTAACTTGAAGAAAACTCAGTGCTAGTAGAAAAACTTTAATGTTTGATTATTTCTATATCTAGAGAACCTGGTAGCATTAAGGATGTTCTCAAACCTGGAATCCAAATTCAGATCTTCCCAAATGGGTCAGATACGTACAATTCCAGTTCAGCTCAATAGCACTGTAGCTGTACATGAGGTCATTCTGAACTTAGGAAATACTCTGTATACTCTGCAGTATCTGTAATCTTGTACTGTAGGTATGATAGCCTGACTCATAAACTAAGTTGACCTCACAGTCTGATGGGAGTTGCAGGTACAAAAAAGCACCCAAGAAAGACTAAGCTGTGTGTGAACTGAGGAAAAGAATCTATGAAGGAAAATCTGTTTCTGTGATGCTGTGAATAGATCAGGTTATGCTGCGTCATTTCACTTTTCTCTTTCTTTGTCCTTCTAAGTACTGAGGGGGTGTGTGAGAAGATATTTTGGGTATATTTAGATATGACCTATAAAGGAAATGCATCCCTAGTACATGTAAACTATTCTTGCCTATCCCAAAGATGGCCCAACTCCTTTTCATCTCTTCTGTCTCTTGAACACTGTCATGTGGTTTATGTGGGACTTGACTGAAGTTCAAGTTGTGTTTTTGGAGAACAACAGTGAACCCTATTCATAGAACATCAAACAGAACTCTGTCTTCAGGATGATTTATTGCAGGCGGTATGACATGCTTCAGGGGGAGCAAGGAACGTTCAAGCTCTTACCCTGAATACACTTGCACTGTGTATTCAGCCTGTACATAGTTCATGTTTTAGGGTAGGGTAAGTTTGGCTTCAGGGATGCTACTGTCTAAAATGTTTTCAATAAAAATCAAAAGGGTAAATGCTCTTCATTGGTTTCAAGGGTCAAGACTCGGGAACTTGGAGAACAGTGGCAGGCATGTGAAACTTCAGATATTAACTCTGCTTCAGAATTTTTGGCAGTAAGCACACAGAACCTCACACTAGTTTTCCCACATGAGCACCATAAACAAAGATTATGTAGTGAGACGAATGATTTCTGTTTACTCCAGAACATCTAATAGAACAACTGTGACGCAAATACCACGAAGTGATTTTGTTCCGTATTTGTGGCTTTTTTTATTTTGATCTCCTATTGTTATGGATTAAGAATGGTCTGTTAGCAGCTGCCCTGAGGTTTGAACATGACAACAATCTGAATAAAAGAAAGCATTTCAGGAAAGTTTATTTAAAGATAGGTAGGGCTGTGACAAAATTAAATAACTGTTGAGCATACATTAGTAAACTATTTGACTGATTACAGTCAAAACGTAGGAAATAGAACAGAAAGGTACTGTATCAGTTAATGGCAACATACATTTCATATTTCCATGCAGATTTTATTTAAGATGAATTTCTTTCAAATTTCTTCTAATAGAAATTTCTACAACTCTCCTAAGAGAGTACTGACATTAGCCACCTTGTTAACACCTAGAAAAACTTTAAACTAATAAGCTTCCATTGTTGAGTACTATAATTATGGTTGGAATCTCTAGTCTTTTTAAAATAAAGAATTCTCACTCATTGAAAACTCTTTAAAATGTATGTGAACTCCATATGAATTGTTACATTAAATGCAGATTAAAAATACAATTATTAAATAGCAAGGAAGTATCCACGTATCTTCAAAAGCGCCTTCTTTCAGTTCTGCTTGGATTTGTCACATAGCTGGGACCACAGCAGCACTTCTTCCTCAGCCTTACATCAGACCAGGGGTTGCAATGCTGAATTTTGCTCTGTAAACTGTGGGAAGTCTGGATGTTTTTCTGCAGGTGCCCAGACGAGATGCCTCACTATCCATTCACAACAGTTGGCTGCCTTACTTTTCCCAGTACTCAACAACATGCTTTCCCTCCCTCAGCATGATCCCAGTCTCACTTCTGCTGCCCACTCCCATCTTACTGATATGTGGGGTTTCCACAACTCCCATCGATTTGTTACTGGGCTTAACTTTAACCTCACTATCCGTAGTGGAGGGCAGCTCTTGTGTTGAAGCTCAGCTTTGCACTCATACAGAGAAACACGGTGGAGAATCATCTACTGTACACCCATGTGCCCAAAATGGAAGATGACAGCCATTTTGATGAAAGAGAAAACACGTGAGGCAGTCTGAGGAAAGGCTGCCATCTACCTCATGGTGAGGCTCAAACAGCTGCAGCCAGAGGAGCTGACAGTGCTAAAAACGAGAAAGGCTCACTTGTCCAGGGAGGATGGAGGAATGCTGGGTGCGAGAAACTTCTTGTAGAGCATGGAGGAGGCTGTGTGCACAGTGAAAGTTATGGTAGTCACCACATGGTATAAATCTTTGTAGTGTGAGGCAGAGAGAGGTGCTGTGATTTCTCCAAGGGCAGCTTCAAAATGTTTCACAGTATGACCATAGCGTTGCTGGCATTGTTGCAGGATTGGGAAGTGCTTCCAAGTCACACAGCAGCTTACATCTCATCTGGCTTTAATAGGATCTCAGTTCTGTGATATAAACAGTGCAATAATTACAACCACAAAACATTTTTCTCCCCATACAGCTGTCATGTTTTTATCATTCATTAAAAAAAGAAAGGGAGAAAGGAGAGCTAACTGACAAGAATTAATTTCTACTAAGTCTTATTGTCAAGCAGAATCTCCTGCAGAATATGTGGTTCTGCTTTCCGACAGCTAAATTGTGCTGGAGATCAGGTGTTAAAGGGCTCTTATTTGCTGTTCTGATTTGTTCCTTTAAACGCTTTGCACGTAGATCTTTGTCACACAGTTTTTCAAACTGATGCAGATATTCCTCACAACGTTAATGGCTTCATTAGGGAAAAATGATACTAAGAGTGCTTTTGTAACAAAAATATCTATTTGGGAGCTAACGTTTCCCTACTGGTCACCAAGGAGAAGATGTGTTTTGGAAGCCATATGGGGCAAGCATAATGGGGCAGATGGCTTGCCAGTGTTCCTTGATTTAAGAAGGGCTTAAGAACAAGCAACAGAACTTCTGGTTGCTGGAATGTACAAGGTGGTTTTGCTGAATGAGAGCTGGATTAAATGGCTGCCAGCTCCTGGATTGTATGATCAGTAGGTACATAATTTCATATTATAAAGTTTACTATTTTCCTCCTGTGGAGCCTGATGGGATCAGCAAAATGCAGCACAAGCCTTATGACAAGGCCTAGCAGCTACTTGAAGCAGTCCTGTCTTTCGTTTTTTGGAAGCTAAAATGGTCTCCTGGAGGCTTTTCTACATAAATAGAAACAGCCTTTTCTTAGAAGACAGAAATCATTCTGAAACATCAAAAAAGTAATTGTGGCCAATTTTCT
This sequence comes from Chrysolophus pictus, assembly GCA_037305975.1. Taxonomy (NCBI): domain Eukaryota; kingdom Metazoa; phylum Chordata; class Aves; order Galliformes; family Phasianidae; genus Chrysolophus; species Chrysolophus pictus. Next base: position 169,589,955 of record CM074576.1, read on the forward strand.
TACATAACTCGTGACCTTTCAAGCTCTATTTGTACTCATAAAGGTGATTTTTATCTATCATTACTTAAAGGTCCCAGAACAAGAAGTGAAATCAAGGCCAAAAATGCATTTTTTAAATTATTCTGAAGCTTACTTTTCCTGAACTTTTTTTTTTTTTTCTTCATGAGAAATACTAAAACTTATAAGAAAAGTTAAGAACAAATTCTCTGTGTAAAAGCATTTCAGGTTATATTTCCCTCTGGTAAAAGGCTGCCTTAATTCTCTTATCCTGCACTTAGGGCTGAAGTCTAAAGATCCATAGTTAAACAGACAGATCTAGATGGCCTTACAAATGCTGGAAGGTTGTCTATGCATGTGTTTGTTTTTACATGATTCACTCTTACAAAAGAAGTTGCTTGTAAGCCTGATTGAATACGACAAACAGAATTCTGCTTGTCTGTGAAGGCTCATTTATGAGAGAAGTGGCTCAAACGAAACAATGTGGAATAAATGCTTTGATTTCATTGGTGCTGTGGACACCAGTTATATTTCAGCGATGCTTAGCAGTGAATTCCTGGGGCGCTCAGAGTTTTGGCTCCAGCATGAGACATCCTATGGATCCTTCTTGACAGATTTTTTTCCAGCTACACAGAAATCTGATCTGCTCTATGGCCTTGACATTGCTTAAAATGCTGAGGAATACCTGGCATCCTCCTGTGTTCTTGTTTGTGTATTATGCATGGTGGCTTTCCTAACATTAGTCTGTAATTTATGGCAGCCCAGCAGTTGTTGCCTCAACTGAAACAAACTTACAATGGGGACAGAAATCTCTGAACAAGGGGCATGCGTCCAGCTGTGAACAGATACGTCAGTTTACCATGTCAGAGCCCTAAGAGGAATAAACTTTCAGAAGGAGAGAGAAGATTAATGGCTATTGTACTCTGAATTCACACCTGGCTTGTTTTGCAATAGCTTCTTCATGTAGATAAACATAAATGGGATCCTGGCCAATTTTCTTTTGCTGGAGGAACATTTTGCTCTCAGGGATAGAATGGTTAAGAGCGCTACATAAATGTTTCTATGACGTGAATCACCCTTACCTCTGAATCTTTTGTGCTTGATATTCTTTAAGTTACATCACTTTTGAAGGACAGGAACTGGATTTCTTCCTGAAGAAGTTTAACTGGAAATTGCACACCAGTGATTGTTCTAACACACCCTACAGGTAACTGGAACATGTAATCTATGGGCTGTTGAGCAAGAATACAGAAGTTGATCCTGTTATTATTTTGGATTATGCTCCAGCATAATTTCCTATTTTATGCTGAATTATAGAAATAATAACAAAAAGGTGAGTTTTTAAAGTTCTGCATTACTCAGACTTCTACAGAAGTGTTAGGGTGATTTTTTGTTTGTTTGTTTTGTTTTCTCTTGCAATCTGAGAAACTTAATGAGGTTTTTAAACTGTAAAGAGAGGGAGTTTCCAAAATGCCTGTGCTACCAGTACAGTAAAAGACTTCTGCAGAAGTAAAAGACTTCTGAAAGAGTAACTGAATCATCAGAGTTATTTTTAAAGGGAATTTTGTTTTAAGTACATTATATTCAACATTCTCTCCAGGGCATGTGCACAGTAACTACAATACTTGCTTTTTTGATATTTCAACTTACCAGGTCATCTGTAAATGTTCTGGAGATTCATCTTCCCATAGAACCTGGCACTAAAATGAAGGCGACAGGCAAATGGTCATAGTCTGAAGTATTCTCTAGTTATTGGGGATTACTGAATTCACATATGCTTGCTGGATCACAGAAATGACTGACATAAGCAGCAATCACTTCTGACAGCAATTGCTTATCAGGTCTAAATTTGAATCTCTCCAACTTCATGGCAAGGCCTGTGTCAACATGCTTAGTAAGTGATCTGTGATCAATATTACTCTGCATGTGCTCTTTTCACAATAGTTCTACAATCACTCGGTTGGCTCCAAACCAATGTAATCTGTCTATCCTGTAACACAAAAACAGTGATGGCCACTAGATCATGTGTTGGCAGCCACCATGTAAACATGCAAATCTTACTTGATAGATAGGGAAAATACCTCTGCAGTTTTGGAACCAGCTGCAGGTCTCACTGCAGGAATATTAGTCATTTTTCTCAGAGGAAGTATTTTCTCACTTCAGTCCTTCACTGTTTCTTGTGTGATTTTATTATTTCACATAAAATTCTTTTTAAACATACCTGCTGAGTCCTTAAATAAGAAGACCAGAACATATTGAAAGCAGAAGAGATTTGTAAATTGAATAAAGCTGAAAGTAAAGAACCAAACTTTCAATGTAATACATAAATTAATTGGCACAGCACGCTACTTTTTGTCATTAATGGAAATTTTTCAACGTAGTCAGAACTGCTATAGGAACAACTGCCAAACATCAAAATTTGTATCACAGGTGCTGTTTAGAAGTATTCAGTGGTTTCTGACTCACTGAAAAACAACTCCCACTGTATTACTGTGGCCCCTACCCGGATCCACCACTCCTTATGCTTTCATAGCAAACAGTTTGCCACTTTCTGTCTAGCACATAGGTTATCAACATGGAATGGTGTACCATTTAGTAAATTAATGAAATGTGGACATTAATGCAAGGAAGCATAAGACAAAGACCTATAGAGTGAATGTCACACACAGTCTAGAAAATCTGATAGGTCTATGAATAAATTGAGACTTATGGCTGGAGCTGGATTAGGGCAGACTGGGCTCTAGGTAGGCTATAGCCCTAGATCAACTGCAATTTCACTCTTCAGAATGGTCCTTTGAGGCAATTTATGGGAAAAATATAAATTCCTTAATTTTACCTGGTTAAGATTTTGAAGCATTTCTTAACAAAGAACAGGGCTATATTTTTTATTATATTTTCTCGAAGAACATAAGAACTGGCCAGCAACAACTGTGTGTTAAGCTAGTCCTGATCTGAGTATCACTTTTCAGAAAGGAGATTTTTAAAGGGTGTTCAAGGGGGAATTGTGTCCAATTACATTGTTTTCCTTAACTCCAGGGAACTGAGATATCTGTTTCCTGTCAAGTCACACACATTGTGTAGTCACCAGTGCACAGTGTACGTGCTAAGGAAAAGACACTTTGCATCATACATCAGTTAGACAACATAGCAAGGGCAAACAAATCAATGGTTCTGTCTTCAAATGAAAACAAATGTGCTTACTTACCAACATTTGCATCTTTGCTTAGGATAAGCACAAGCTCCTTTCGTATCTGTCAAATTCACAAGTCTGGTTGATGTTGCCTGTTTTTTTCCAAAACAATTACTTTTGCATTCACTTGTTTGGCCTTACCACTACCTTGGGTAGTAACCGGATGTCAGAAAGGAGTCAACTGTTGAGGCCATGAGCTCTCTTTAGGAAATTTGCTCAGAGAACTCGTTCTTTACCCTGATGTCACAGATTTGAATCTGTCCAAATTGGAATTAAAAACAATTAATTTCTCATGAACGCTCTTCAATAGCTTCTTTTCTGTCAGGGACAGTTCCTGATGGCAAGTGTCTGTGTAGCAGCTAAGTCACTAATGGGATCTATGGGTTGGTTTATGAAAGAAACAAGCCACCCCAGACTAATCTATCACAATCACTGGAAATTCTGTGATACACTTACACTTCAGGACATTCCAGAAGTTGTCCTACTTCATGTGCAACAGTCAAAGTTTGCAGCACTTAAAATAAAACTGAACTAGGCTTGAAGCAGAAAGCATAATACAGGGACAGACTTTGCAGGAAGGATGGTGTTAGCTTGGAATAGAAGTACCTCTTGCACTATCAAGGAGCTGTATTCTCTAAAATAGAGGAGGAAAATCTCAGGAAGAGGAAAAGCACTGCCACACTCTGAGCCATGTTCCAGAACATGGTCAAGAAGCATCCAGAGTATGAACCTGGAAGCTTCCACCAGCCCTGCATTTAGTATTAAGTCATGTGGTTCATTTTTTGGTGAATTCCACAGGAAACACTGTCAGTCATAAAGCCTGTGCAATGTGGAGATGATTCTTTTTAGCCGTGAGCTGTGCAAAGCAGCCATAAAATACTTTCCTTCTGCCTGGTGTACAGGTAAACAGTAACACACTGTATTCAATAAAAACAGGAAAAACAGGTATGTTGCTCACAAGCTTGAGCAATCTTGGGAATGCTTCTTAAATCATACTTTCTGTGAAACAGAATTTGTTTCAAAAACAGTCATTAGTATGATTGGTGATTATGATGATATGACCTATAATACATTCCCTTCCCTCAAAATCCAAGTATTGGGCTGTTAGTGTACCCCAGGGCAGAAAACCAGCTGGAGCCACAGCTGCACTGGCAGCAGATGTCACAGCCATAATGCTCATTGCCTTTAGGTGTAAGACCTATGAAAACAAAATCTGTTTACATGGGAAAACAAGACAGTAGTACAGTGCTATTCGAGCTACAGGGACTTGCTTTCAGTGTCCATAGCTGAAGGCCATATGAAATGAAATTCAGCTTTCTGGCTCTAATAAATGTAATAGTAAATTCAGCTGATGTGCAGAACCATTGGTTCTGCAAAACGCAAGTGAAAGATTAGAAAAAATAAATTCATTTCAAGATTTTGTCTGCCTATTAGTCTGGAGGAGCATAAACAACATTCTTTGGGTACAGTATTGTGAAAATGCTAAGAGAAAAATGCTGTCAGCACCTCAGTGCTTGCATGCAACTGTGATATATAGTCACTGGACAAAAATAAGTTTGTTGCAAAACCATCCTTGGAGCTGCCTTTGTTTCATTATTAACTCTGGCTTGCCAGTTGGAAGTCACAAGGAAAACTATGATTTTTGGTGTGTAACATACCTGGCAGAGGAGTGTAAGAGCATGTATCGTAAATTTTCCTGCTGGAGATGGGTGGGAGTAAAGGGTAATGGCATGCAATGGCATGCTGAGTTCTGGGAAGAAAGGTCTGAGGTGGCTCACTGCAATTCATAGCAGCTGTGGGGTGTGAGTGCTGGCATTCCTTCAAGCCGCTCTCCTGGCTCCAGGATTTTAGCTGTATTGCAAATGTGACGTTTCAGTGATCGCTGTCCTCAGCTGTCCTTAGCGTTTTCTTATTGGCAAAGCTGGTAGGAAGAAGTCAGGCTCCGTGTTTCTGTCTGCAGCCGTATGGCCCAGGTCAGGGCTCAAAAGGCAAATCTGCCCGGCACTGACAGGAGCAGCATGAGGAGAGTTCATTGCTTGCTGTGAGTCACCCGCCTGAGCTGCCAGAGAGAAAGAGATCTTTTGTGTTTTCTGCCTGCTCCTGGCTCTCGTTACTGTTGGGAGACAGGAAAAACAAAGCATCCTTTGACTATTTTTATTTTTAGATGTGTTTTTGCCTCTCCTGTTATTTAGTACTTGACATCTAAAAAGCACTGAGATGTAACTGACTTTCCTGCTAATTTCACATGAAGCATTGTGTGGAAGGATCCTGTAGTCATCATCTGCCCCACCTCCTGCTTCAAGCAGAACCCTTGCTGATGCTTAGTCAGAGCAGCCCTGGCTGTGTCTGGTGTTGACTGGAAAATGCCTGAGGGTGCAGGTCCCATAGCCTCTCAGTAGTGACTGCAGTGTAACACAAGTGGGAACAGGTGCTGGCGGTAGGCTGCTGTTTTTCACAAGTTTGCTGCTTGGTAGGAATGCAGTCAGTAGAAGAGAGGAAGAGTAAACTTTCTGTCGCATCAGGAAGCCAATTTTGCAGCCGTTAACCTTGACGCAAAGTCCATAAATCATGCTGTAGTAACATGCATGATTTTTCTTTTATTGTGGCGATTTTCACAGGACATCAACTTTTAGAATGATATAAACTAAGAACATCATCTTACTGTGCTTTATGTAGAAGTTTCTAGAGGTCTTCACTACAGACGTATAATTTAAAATGTAACTTCAGCATACTCCCATATTGTGAATTAAATGGCTTAGAACTAGACTTCTGCGCAGAGAAGAAAATGCCCAATTGCTATCAGCAGAGTTTTCCAGCTGTGAGGGAATATTTGAGGGGACACTGCAGAAAAATGCTTCACAGAGAGGTATTCAAAATAGAAAGGTTCTAGAGCAGATGTGATTATAACAAAACAACAACTCTTGGATCTACCGTTAGGTTTAATGAGTGGTAGATGTACATCCAGTATCTGCACTTGCCTTCCTGTAATAGGACTGAGCCTCTGCATGGTGTTTTATTTTCTTTTCAATTTCCTCTCAACCCACAGCAATGCTTTTTTGAGAAGCCATTATAATGGAATTAGTGTGTGGTAGGAGGAAATGTGTTTGTTTGCAGCATGACTAGGGAGGATGGAGTTTGGAAAGTAGAGGAGTGTTCTCTTGTCTAAATACTCACAATTCTGGTTAAGGGCTCACAGAGACAGTTATTTTTATTTAGGGCCAGTTTAGTAATCGTAAGTTTTAAATGCAGTAATGCAGAGCAAGTCCTGAGGGTGATGGACAAATGAGACAAGTTCACAGTGTGATGAGGCTGCAAAAAATGAGTACTGTACCAGGTATGTAAATAGGGTATGACTTTTCAGAACAGGAAAATAATTTTGCTTCTTGCAACTTTGCTTACACTCGAGAATACTGTAACCAAGTTTAAAAATATTTTGTAAATGTGATGGAATCCTAGACAGTTGACAGCAATCCTAAGGTTTTAAGAAGTGATTCCTGTGGAGGTAACAAAGGAGTTTAGATATAGAAGGAAAAAGCTGAGGCTATGAGGACTCCTCAGTCTGGTCTGACCTATGCTATTTCTGTCATGGGAGGCTATTGCTGGTATAAAGGAAAGGACATGGCATGAAATCAAAATAACTGCCCTACTATTTAATTCTAGTCAAGGTTTTGGTGATTTGCCCTGTTTCATGAGTGGCTAGAGGCATCGAACTCTCCTACATCAGCTTGTCTGCCAGCATGGCTTAAATTACAAGTAACTCTGTCTTCTCCAAAATTTTACAGCATGTGAGTTCTTCTGTGAATGAAAAATTCATGTTCCTTTCTGTGTATAGCCATGCACGGAGATAATAGTGCATCAGTCATGGATGTTTATGATTTATCTAAAAATTTGGGCCTAGAAACAAGTGCTAGCAGATAAGTAGGTTACTATGGACCAACTGTGCTAGTGCAAGGTCATTAGCTTAGTTTGGTGAGTTGTGAACGTATTGGGATAAAAACAGGCAAATAGCTGATGATGTAACTAGGAGTTGTCAGACTGGATGTATCTAATATCTGCCATTGCACATGGCTGCAATGTTTTCACAAGCCACCTGTTTACAGTGCTTTTAGTGTGCAGTGCATAAAAATGCTGGATTTGTCTATAGTATGAGCAAAAAAAACACCAAAAAACAAGCGTAAATCCTTAATGTAAGTGTACATGTGAGTACATATATTATGTAGTCTCTGTGTTTGTCCAACTAGCTGGCAACGGTGTTACAAGTTTGGGAGAAGCAGACCTTCTGGTATCTGACCTCGGACGTGACATCTCCAGCTCATCTTTGTATGTAGCAACATCCTGAATGTCAAATACCAACAGGATGACAGGTACATTTTGATACTATTTTAATGCATGAGTGGAGGCTATGTGGCTAAGGCCAAGAAAAATTTCTGTTCTTTAAATCACTTCATATCATAACCAGGCTTGGCTTCAAACGTGGAAGAAACAAAATGGCTGAAGGAAGTAATAACTTTTTTGCTTCTAGAGATAAGTGGTTGAAAGATAATTATCTCGTATTAAATATCCAGTGTGAGAATTATAAGACTATTTTACTGCTCTCCACATGAGAGAAACAGCATATTTCTAAAAGGTTGAAACAAAGATGAAAAGGGGGACAGATTTTTCAGTAGTTGACTGCTCCTTGTGAGTAGATTTGGTTTTCTTTTTCCTAGAAAACAAATATTTATGAACATGATCATAAGCGTTCTTTTTTGTTATTGTAGGGATAAACAGCATTAAGTTAGTTTAGATATATTTGAGCTCTGTTGCCATCCTACTCCCAGCATTTAATCTACTGCACACAAGGTACAATAAAGCTAGGGATAATAATGTCATGACATCCATTTCTAGTGATGTGAGTGGGAGTTTGCAGAAAGTGAAGAGTGCTGCTGTTCTTCAGTGTTCTGTGCCCTTGGGGCACCTTTCCATCTCTGCTGATGAGTCCCATGCAGAGGGGCCTCCTATAGTGTATGTTGGGTTCTCCTGTCTTCTTCAGTGCTGTCACAAATATACCTTATCAGGTACCGAAATATCCATAAGCACATATGATTTGTCTTACCTTCTCAATCTTACTTTTCTCTGCAAAATAAGTATAGTGTTATGTTCAAGATCACCTTTCTCTTCTATAAGGCCCTTACAGACATTCTGTGATATGCACCTGGGCTAAGACATCATCTGACTGCCACAACCAAAAAGTCAGCTGTGTGAGGCAGAGGTTTCCTGGAGATGGATGCAGGATCTCTTCTGGTCTCATTATTTTCTGTGCCAGATAGAAAGGAAACTTGAAGTCTGCCTTCATTCAAGCTCACGTACTTGATGGTGAATGATTGCATATGCAACTTTTATCCTTTCTCAGGAAAAGTAGGATGGGCTCTGTACATGGCAGATGCTGTGTTTTGTTTCTTTAGGTGGTTGGTTTTTATTTCTTGCTGTATTATGATTTGAAAGCATACACAGTGTGGCATGAAAAATGACTGGGAACCTGAAGAGTGCTGCATTGCTAGGCTAATCGTAGTGCATATTGTTTTGTTCAAAGGCTCAACCCAGGTCAGAAGTAATGTATATGTGTGAAGATCCATGTATGTGGATGTATTTCTTCTCCTTCAGTGTTTATAAGGTCCCTGTGCCTGGGAAGGACAACTTAGATCAGTGCTGCAAGGTTCTGTTTGTTTGCTTTGGTGCCTTTTCACATGCATTGTTTTCTGAACATTAACCTCATAGTTGTTTGTTGTCCTTTGGCATAAATGGTTTGCCAATATTTGGAGCTTTATTTGTCTTCTCCCTATCAGCAGCAGAATTTGATCTTCCTTGGGTGTTTATTTGTTGCAGTGTTGTCTGCTTAATTCCTATAACACACTATAGAAATAGACTTCTGTGACCAACGTTTCAGCTTACGATGGTCAAGTCTGACTTTCCTACTGGTCCCACACAACACCAATCCTTTCATCTTCTCTGTATCAGCACAGTTTGGGCCACCTGCTGGGTTGCTTTTAGCTCTTACAGTTCTTACACCCTCTAAGAACAGAGCTAAAAAAATATCTGCCTCAGCCCATGGCCTTGCAATTGAAAGAGGAATTAGAGAAGCCTATTGACCTAACTGGCCTAACTGCTTACTGTACTGGCTTTAGTGTTGGTCAGGAGTTTCTGTTTCAGGTGTCATCTCACATGAGAGTACCTAATTAGTCCTTCCTTCAGTCTGAATGAAAGGTACTTATGAGGCCTATGCAAGTAATAGATTTAGTTGTGGAACAAGCATAAAAATCAGATGTAAAATTGTTTGGCTTTATTCTACATTAAATGTACCATTTTGACTTGAAAATGTAATTTTGGAATGAAATGTCTTTTAATTAAAATGCATTAAAATTGTTGTCTTAATTCAATCTGATCGTAATTCCTTCCAGATTTGTCTTTGCTCAGCATAATTTCTGATCTCTGAAAATGCCTCCCACCCCTATTGTTCAGTATACCCATTCACTTTAACTGAATTGATAGATCAGTGGCAGCCTTTTTTATTAAGGCTAAAAGTAGGCTCTGGGAGATCATAAAAGCATCTTTTTCCGTCAGAGGTCAACTTTAAAAGCTATTTTTATTTTATACATTTTCTCGTTCTTCCTTTCAGTGATTGCTTTCCTCAGATATTGAGCACTGAAGAAAGCTGCCTAATGCTCTTTTCCCAGCACTTTATCCACACAAAGGTCCTCATGTTTTCCTTTACTTGCATTTATCTACTTATATTAGAGGCTCATCTTCTTCTGCCACATGCTCAGACTTATTTCCAGACTACATTCAATATCGCAGTCATTTTAGAATCATGGTTAATTTCTGCCCTGGTCCTAGACCTACTTTTTCACATATGCACTTGGTAAAGCTCTCCATAATCCTCTTACTCATTTGTCCAGCATTGCTAACACAAATTCTTTTTTTGATGTTCTTGCTTTTACTGAAGTACTTGAAATTCACTTCTTGAAATATAGCCATTTACAGCTGAAAAGAAAGATCTTTTCATCTTATGCCAAGAAAAGTATGATCACTAGTTCTTTAATTGGGATTAGTTCTTCAGCAAGGTGGATTCTCTTGTGCTTGAAATCTTTGATTTCAGGATCATAAAACTTTAGCCTGTGTAATTTATTCTTTTCAAAGCTTTACACCTGCTTTGGCTTATTTCTCCAGAAAAGCATGCAATTGGAGAACCCACAGCTAATGCCAATTTCCACAGATTTTTGGGGGAACGCAGAATTTTTAGATGTTAGACAAGATAGTGCTGGCTTGTGCTATTAGAGCCTCTGATGATTTTGTTTTGTTTATTGTTTTCAGCTGATGTGGAGTCCCAGAGCCTTCCTGATCTGCAGGTGATATTTTTCTTTTTGAAGCTTTGTTGTTTCACTTTTTCTAAGTGATAAAGCTATATACTCTGAAGATGTTATCCAACATCTTTGATTATGCACTCAAGAAGACAGGGTTTGGGTCACTTTGCATGTTAAATTCTGCATAATCTTAATGTACTTTATAAACAACTCCTAATCTAAAAAGAATTGAGACGTAACATTGATGTATAATTCATGCCTTCTTTTATACAGGGTGCAATATGCACATGCTAGCAGTTTCCTCTGGGGCCTGTAAACCGAACTGAAAATTGTTTTGACTTGTGCTCAGTGTAGTGTATAGAATAGTAATTTTACAAGATATATCTTAATTGTCAGAGGAAGAAGTGTATTACTATCCAAAGTAGAAAGTAGGACAAGAAATCTGTGTCATGTCACAGTCATTAGTCCAATCAGAAAATGAGCAAAGAGGAGGAAGCATGGAAGCATTAACCTTGTCAGACATAAAGGAGAACTACCTTAAAACTAAGATTAATCTCGTAGTGCTTATTCAAATATTATGAATATCTTCTTTCATCAACTGTTGTCAACTCTTAAGAGTTCCATTCTACAAAATATATCAAAATGAAAGATTCTAGGGAATGATTAGTGGGCAATAAGAAAGAATAAAATAGTTTTATATTGAAATCCTATTAATTTAGTCCTCAAATCCATGGGGCTAATGGGAAAAAGAGATCAAAATTATATTCTAAACCTCATATGATATTTTCCTTGGTCTACAAGAAAGGATACAATATTATGCCCACATCTGCTTAATAAGGTTTTGTGATGGTTTAAAGTACATGAGAAATAGGCACAAAGAGTTAACAGGAGCAACCAACTGAACTGTTGTGGGAAAAACCTCTTGTAAATATTTTGGGGACCTTTCATTTCTGTTTTGTTTGTTTTCTTTGTGGTTTTTATTTACTTATGCTGAATTTACTTTTTTTTTTTTTTTTTTTAAATATTATCTCCTTTCTGAGAGGGATTTCTTTTTCTTGGCTATTTTTCCTTTCTTAGCTATTTTTTCATACTCTTTCTTCTACTCCTCTTTCTGTCCCTGTCTTTCCTTCCCCTCTAACTCCAAAGGCCCTTGTCTCTGTAGTGTTGCCTCCTCAAGGTCAGGCACTACCATCTCCTTTCTTTTTTCCTTTCCACTTCTCGGCATTTGTGATAACTTAGAGATACTTCACTAATTTCCACAATGATTCACACCTTATCCATCAATGCTAATGTCGGTAGAATTGTTTAGGCTATGACAGGGATTTACACTGTTTATTTGTGCTGTAATTGCCACATCAGCACAATGTGGGCAGACATCTGTTTTATAGATGAGGACGCTGGGACAGGAATTTCATTGCTTCAGTAAGGGGCAGAACCCAGTCAGAGCCTGGCAGCTCCCCATCACCTACTTATCAGTCTTTCAGACCATCACAATAAAGCTGGTGTACAGTCACAAGCAGCTCCTGGCAGCTTGAACAGGGAGAATGTGGTGGCACTAACAATGCTGGAAATTTCCACATTTGTTTAAAACCACCTTCAAGACAGCAGAGGAGTAGTACAACCACTCTTCCAGTCTTGTCTGGCTGTGTGTAAGAAACTTATAGCAACAAATTTTCCAGTGGTGAGATCCAGAACATTACAGAGATACTCAAGAACATTGTTGGAGTGAATTTCAACATTTCTAGCAACTTCAGAGGGGGGGAGCAGTGGGATCCCCATGGTTGGCCTGGATGGCTGTGGGACCCCCACCTCCTCATGTGGTTGCAGAGCTGCAGCAGCGCTAACGCCACAGGCAGCAGCCAGGTTTCCTGCACTGCAACAGAGAGCAAAAGGATGCATTCAAGTGCTTTGGAGATGCATCTCTGGGGAGGTTTTGTCCCAGTTCTGTTTCTCTTGTTGTTACAGGCTTTTTTTTTTGTGTGTGCAAAACCATTACAGTGTGCAAGGTGATAGCGTTTAAGAAATGAGATCGTTCTTATATGCTTCTCAAAAGGGCTTCTTCTGACTACAGGCTTTCCTCTTCCTGCTCATGACAGCAGCGCCAGCATGATACTACCAGTATTAGGTGGATATTTTAGTATAGTGCATTAACTTTAATGAGATGGAGAATTTAGGGCAGTACATGATTGTAGCAATTTAGATGAATGCAGAGATTTGCGCCTCTTCACTGGAGCCCTCTCTGTGGCTGTCCCTGTGCCTGTTTGGTCAATGCGTTCATGCTAATGCCAGCCTCATGCTGGTGTCCATACAGCCCTTCTGTGCTGTCCCACACATTTCTGCCCTGGGAGCAAGCACAGTGGGAAGCAAATGCAGACCTGCACTTGTCAAAGCAGCACAGCCTTGACTGAACAAAGTGTCCTTTCAGACTTACCACTGGACTGATACACAAGCCTTGCTCTGGTCAGCAGAAAGCACCTGAGACACCTGCATAAGGAGATGGTGGATGGTAAAAACCGGGTATTTCATAGCCATAGATCCTCTATATCAACAGTGTCCTGTAAACTGTTTTTGTGTAAAATGGGGCACAGAAATAAAATAAGAGCACAAACTGGCAATGAGAAAATACTAGTTAGCACAATGCATAAAGGTGTGGCTGTCAGTAAAGTCAGCTTCTCATCCTGTGGGCATCACTTAGGAGGAGAATTGTAGAAGATTTTTCAACTTTTACACTGAAATTTGCTTCACCAAGGAGGGTTGTCAGATTTCTAAAGACTTGGAATACTTTTATTCTGAAATCCACTTGTGAATGAAGGAGGCAGGAAAAAAAAGTTGCACAAACCTGAGCCAGAGCCAAACAAACACAGCTTGCTAAGTTAGGGAAGGGGAGAAAGCGGCAGAGTGGTAGAGTAGAGGGGTTCAAGGATTTAACCTGGAAAGACAGTTAACCGAGAAGAGCTGGTATGAAATGATCACTCATCACTGCCCCAGTCAGCAGGAGGGCAGCAGGATGCCAGCTCTGCGCCCTGAGATGTCCCGCAGCTATCCTGGGACCAGTGGCAGAGTGTCTGTCCCATCCTGTGCTGCCTAAGGGCTCTGCCACCTCTGTGTTCTGCTTCCACACCGACAGAAGTGTTTGCACTGCGTACAGACAGTGTTATGGCCCCAGCACCTGGGAAGGCTGTGGTATGGTATTTTTCCACTGTTTGCAGCTCCGTCTCCAATTGTGACTGCTGGGAGCTCTTTTGGCCCTTTTGAGATCCTGTGTACATCCCTGCAGAGTGGTGTGAAGTACTGTCAAGCAGAAAGGCACTTTCTGCCCACTTCACCCAGATGTAGTGACTGTGCAGAGTCCACAGAAGCGGAGAACAAGTACACCGTGTTCTGAAAAGTAATTAGTCACTGTATGCGAAATATCAGTGGAGCCTTTGAGGGAGAAATTGCTAAATGAATCAGTCTTGAAAAAGTACACCCATTTAATCAAGTGGATTTAAAAATCAATCTGGTTCATCTGGTGCAAATCTCTAATGTAGATTTCTGTTAATCCTTTTAACCCTTGTGTATATCAGTTTGGCTCGTGTCGGTAAGTTACTGACTGAGAGCAGGTTTAATAAAGAGCTTAGTTCCTGTGTTTTCAGTGATCCACTGCCCAACTCCTAAGTGCTTGGTACCTGGGCTGAAATGCAACTGGACTGTAAAGGATACAGGCTTTACAGAGAATGCGGAGAACTGATCATAGAATCATAGAATCATAGAATAATAGAATGGCCTGAGTTGAAAAGGACAACAATGATCATCTAGTTTCAACCCCCCGCTATGTGCAGGGTCGCCAACCACTAGACCAGGCTGCCCAGAGCCACATCCAGCCTGGCCTTGAATGCCTCCAGGGATGGGGCATCCAACAACACTGTTCCAGTGTGTCACCACCCTCTGTGTGAAAAACTTCTGAATATCTAACCTAAACTTCCCCTATCTTAGTTTAAAACCATTCCCCCTCATCCTGTCACTATCCACCCTTGTAAACAGTTGTATCCCCTCCTGTATATAAGCCCCCTTCAAATATTGGAAGGCCACAATGAGGTCTCTCTGGAGCCTTCTCTTCTCCAAGCTAAACAAGCTCAGTTCCCTCAACCTTTCCTCATAGGAGAGGTGCTCCAGCCCTCTGATCATCTTAGTGATCCTCCTCTGGACCCGCTCCAAGAGCTCCACGTCCTTCCTGTACTGGGGCCCCAAGTCTGGATGCAGTACTCCAGACGGGGCCTCACAAGAGCTGAGTAGAGGGGAACAATCACATCCCTCTCCCTGCTGGCCACCCCTTTTTTAATGCAGCCCAGAACACAGTTGGCCTTCCTGGCTGCAAGCACACACTGCTGGCTCATATCCAGCTTCTTGTCCACCAAGACTCCCAAGTCCTTCTCCGCAGGGCTGCTCTCTAAAAGATCTTCCCCCAGTTTATATAAATACCTGGGATTGCCCTGACCCAAATGCAGCACCCTGCACTTGGCCTCATTGAACTTCATTAGGTTTTAATGGGCCCACTTCTCCAGCCTGTCCAGGTCCAATGTACTTCCTTCCAACGTATCAATTGCACTGCTCAGCTTGGTGTCATCTGCAAACTTGCTGAGGGTGCACTCGATGCCATGTTTATGTTATTGATGAAGATGTTGAAGAGCACCACTCCCAAGATTGAGCGTTGGGAGATACTACTTGTGACCGACTTCCACTCTGATGGTCTGAGAGGGCCTTTGGACCAGCTCTTGTACAACAGGAATCTCCTCCAAATTAGGGGCAGGGGATGATGAGCACAAGGGCACACCTGGGCACATTTGCCAATGCCATGTCTACCAAAGGGGATGTAAAGCTGTATTAAAGGCTCAAAAACCCATTGCTGAATGTCCTAAAACATGCATCATTTTAGAAATCTTCTCTTCTGACTTGTGCTCCTACTTTCTGTATAATCATCTAGCACATGAAGCCTGTGTGCATGGTGCACAGTACAGGGACGTGCCTCGGCTCATGGTTTCCTCAGCCTTAAACTGGCTTTTGGTAGCTGCCCACTTCACTGGGAGAGATTCCTCCTGTTCCCTCTGCAGGTGCGGAGCTACTAGGGAGCAGAGACCACCATCACCACATATCTGTGGAGCAGAAAAGTGAGAGTCCAGGAGGGTAGCAGAGTGGTAGGGAAGTTCTCACTTCATAACAAAATCATGGTTTTTCAGCCAGTGACTGTGAAACAACATGTGACACACTATGTTTTCAGGAGACAGGTAGTTCTTTAGAGGCACCTGCCTCTTTCCATGTACTGCACTGATGCCCCTGCGCCTTATTCTATAGTGCCTTAGAGGCACAAAGAGGCTACAGATTGCATTTTAACATAGTCCCGAGTTTCTTCATGCAGACTGAGCTTTGAGGCCTTGTCCATGCAGACTTTTGGAGCTGCCCTTTCACACACCACTTCATGCTGTGCTTTCCCTTTGTGAAGTTAAGTCTTTGCTTCTAGGCAGCCGAGAGGAAGGGAGTGTGCAGGAAGGGAAGCACAGGGCAGAGCAGGATTGCTGCTTCCTGATCTCTGGTTCTTCATGTACGTGTCTGAAGCACGCTGTCAGGAAAAAGGTAGGACTGAAAGGGAAGAAGGCAACAAGGTCAACCTCACACTGCACCAAGCACATCTGCAGAATTTCTGGTCAAAATGGATGAGGCGCCCAAGTGATTAGTTGAGGAGTTTAGAGGAATATTTGGCCTTCGAGGAGAAAGTAAAACTCTTTTGATTATTGTAAGCATGCACTATCTGACCTCAGCAAAGCAGTCTGATTGCTGTTTTCATCAAGCTCATGAAGTTTTGCTTAGAGACCTGCTTGGAGGAAGCTGGATTAGGCTGGTGTCTAATTGAGTTACCTGAGTCTAATTCTGTTGTCATAATTGCCTGGGGGAAGCAGAAAGGGCTGGTTACCAATTAAGATTTTAATGTTTTTAATTTTAGAGAGTTTGAAGGGTATATGTGGTCTAAGAAATCTATCTAATTGATAGAAAAACAAGTTAAATATCCTACTGCCTCAAACTCTAGCTGTATTCTCCATCCAGGGAATTCAGTTTTCTATTTTTACATTTGACAAGTCAGGCCTTTGCAGCCTGCAGGAAGACTGGAATGGCCTTGTAATGAGAAGCTGACATCCTAGCTGCTGCTCTGCTGCTCTACAGTGAGGGCCAGGTGACGGATGAAAGGGGAGGCACCTTTTCTGCAGAAGAACAGCTATATCTTATGTTTCCGACTGCTGTGACATCAGTGCTTCCATCTTCCAAAAGTCTATCTGATGTCTTCCGGCACAAAGAATAACAGAAGAAAACAGCTAACCAGAAATGAACAATAAGGACTGAAAGACTGTTTTATGCTTCTTTGCTCTTTGCTGAGCTGAGATTCTAGCAATCATACGAGAAATACTATTCAAAATGCTTGCTATAATCTTGTGTCCCATTCATCTTTGTAAACTGCAGCTTGTAACAGAGCCCAAGAACAGAGTACTGCACAGCTACACAGAGTGCTGCTAAAATCTGGCAGCCCTGTCTTCTCTGACAGTGCAGACTGGTGATGAACTGAGTGGCTGCCCCAAGATAACACTCAGGATGTTTGTAATAATGGAAAAAAAAAGTGATTAAGTATTAAGCAAACTCCTATTAATTCTTTTAAGATTTCTCTTACACTTTTTACATGAGAGAGAGAATTTGAATGACTACTGATGTTGTAAACTTCTATCTCTCTAGTTATATAAGGTGCAATTAGCCTAGTAGGTTTCTTTTTGCCTGTGGTAGCTTTCCAGATGCTAAGGCTCATTCCAGCAAGTTAGCAGTGGCTCCCTAAAGAACAAAATGACAGTTTACAAAAGAAGCCAGAGTTCGATTTCCCAGAGTCTGACACAGTGCAGGTCCATCTTTGTGATCTGCTGGGACTCTGCTCGCCTGACCCAGAGGGCAGAGCATCATCTATCCATCTTCAAGAGCAAGGCGATGGCATCAAAGCAGAGCTCCGCTTTCTTAATGGCTTCTTTGAAGCCACAGCAGCAGAGAAGGCAAAGTACAGCAGCTCCCTCTCTCTTTCTGAAGAAAAGACAGCACAGCACGTCTCTCCACAAGCGACATATATAAATGCAGATAAATGAAACATAATTTTATGGAATATGCTGCCCTTGGGGAGTTCCTATTTCTGCTGAGTGACCTTATTCGTCACTGAAGTTTTAATTGTAAAGCTGCACTGTGCTTTTGATAGGGCTTTCTTTGAGTGCAGGTGGAGAAATCTTTTGCTGCCTCCTCTACCTCTCCAGTCTTTGCGTAGTAACTTGTACAAGCAGAAATTGATGCCTCCCTCAGTACCTCCGTTATTTTCATGTAAAGGAATATGCCATGTGAAAACAACTGAGAAAACAGTGAGTAAAGACTGGATGAGGCTCTATAGCTCTCCAATTGGTTACGAAGCTCATTTAGGCTATATTCATACTGTTTTGGTGATCTATCTGTAAAAACAGCAAGTAAGTAATCTAGTATATGTGACTGCCAAAGCAGACATTCACTGAAAATTGCAAAATGTTGGTGAAACATATTACTGAATTCTTGTCTTAATGTATGCAAGTTTATTGCCTGATTTACATCAATGCAATTAAGTTGAAAAAAATCCCAGTGAAGACGCATGATCAATTTATTGGAATACTTCATTTTTAAATTCAGACAACTGGTGGCAAGCTACTTACTAACAAATGTCCGAATGTGAATAATTGTTGAAATGGATATTTGTATAGTTTTGTATAATATATTGAGAAAAATCACCACTGTTTGCAACATATTTCAAAGCAGAAGGAGAATAAATTAATTTCATGTTATATTCCTTATGAAAAAGCCCTTGGCCCTAATGCGCATTTCATAGCGGTCTTTTTTTTTTTTTTTAGTGATAAGACATACCTAAAGTAGAAATGATATAAGGAACTTCAGGGAATGTTCTACTAAGTGCTTTGCCTTAAGAAATGAGTACTAAAGCATCAACATAAAGAACGTCTGCTCTTTAGTGTAGGTCTGCTCTAGTTTATATTCAAAGATAAATCGGCTGCTGATAGTCCTCTCACCAAAACATAATTTTCTGTATATTTTTGGTATCATCTTTACTCATTTACAGTGATTTATTATCCTGCAGTTAAATAGTTAGAACTTCTTTTCAGAACTGAAGAAAACGATCACTTTTCTCCCTGATTGTGTTTCAATCCGGTATAGCCTACTGATTGAATGCAGAAATACATTGCTTGTTCAGAATGACCTCTTGAGTTATATTTATACCTGCAGACTTTAGTCTGGTTGAGCTACCGTTTGGCTGAGGTGCAAGTTATATAAAGGTCTGGGCAATAGCTCCTAGCCTGATCCAGAACCAGCCTTGTAAAGCCATTGTTTCAATTAACAGCCAATAAACTAGCTGCCCAGTGGCATCACAAGCACAAGATTACTTTGAATACTGTGATATTTGTATGCCAATGAAACATAATATTTCTGTGCTTTTCATAGCTTCATACAGATGAATACTGATGCACTGGCATACTGCATTTTAAAGTGGAGCTCCTAATGGCAGAATAGATGTAGCACATATTCTTTTGTGGATTTAGTGCCCCAGCTTTACCTTCACTCGTGAAGACCGAATGTGAAATAAGCCCACTAATTATTTGGTAATGTTACGCTTTCGTTTTTCTTTGAATACACCTAATTGTGCACTGAAAACAAAATCCACTTGTAATTTTATTGGGCTTTTGTAATTTGTTATTGACTTTTATAGATTATTCAGTAAACTCAAATTGCTTTTTGTCTTAATTGAGTCTTGTCTGCATTCTGCACTGGTCAATTTTCAGCCTACCATCTAAATTGCTTTGTTGTGCCTCAGTAAGACTGATGAGTTGATATGATGGTGTATAACATTTATTTTATGCCTCATATTCCTCTCAGCTTGCACAGAAAAAATGATTTTATAATTAATGTATTTTGTAGTTGATGCTAGTGGATGCCAGTTTTCCAGAGTTAAATATAACGGGGAGAACAGTTTTTGATCACAGTCTTCCTTCAAATGTTTATTTTTTATCCATCACCTATTTCACAGGGAACTTGTCGGAAATCATCTTTAGGAATTGTAATGCTTTTCTCAAGTTTGAACAGAGTGTTGCAGTTTGCAGATGAGGGTGAATTTTGTTGGGTCAGAAATCAGAGGTTGCAGGCGTTCAACGGTACCATTTGCAGATCACTTAATGAACAAGTGTTCAGGTGCATCACTAGCTCAGGCCTCTCTCACTGCTGGGTCTGTTACTGGTTTTTGATGCAGTTAAGTAACTTCATTTTTTTTATTCAAAGTAAATGTTATTTAGTGGGTAATAGACATTTTAGATAGCCCTTTTCAATCACAAGAAACCTACTGATTTTTTTTCTAAAAAGGCTACAACCTCATTTCTAACTTCTCACAGTTCTTAAGATATATTAATGTGAAACTCAAAAAAGATACATCAGAGTTCCTATGTAAGAATCTTGCTGGTTCCATTTGATTCCCATAAGAATGACCCAGAGATTTATGAAGAGAGGTCTGCAGAGGTGGGTCACACACAGTTGGCTATAGAGACATGCCTTCCCTGTTCTGCTCAGCTGCCTCCAGCCAAGTTCAGGTTATTTCCCTGGGCACTATGGGCATAAGGAGCCAGTTGTGGATAGGCCGTGGGTTCAAGGCAGTCCAGCACCAGCCAGCTGAGCTACAGAACAGCTTAAGCCATACTGATGCCTATTTGGCAAGGGAAAACCTGCCATTCCTTCTGGTTAGGCTGTGCCCCCCCATGCAGCATGTCCTGTTGCCTGGGGCAGAGCATGGTGCATCTCAGTGTCCCTTACCCAACACCAGTACAAAAAAAAGGAGCTGTCTTTTTTTTGAGGAACAGAAGTGTGATCACATGGAGGTGTGGGGACTATACTGAAATTTTCTGTTTTTTCCTGCTTGGCTGCAATTCCATTCCAGCAGGGATGATAATCAGCGTTGTCTATGATTTCTACCTTCTGACACATCCCATCAGCTGGGCATGATCTGAGCCTTTACTGGGTCTTTAAGCTCAATAGAAATTTGCATGTGAAAACTTCCATCTTTTGCCAGCTGTAGTTACATGGCAATGATCAGATCTGTCCTGACATCACCTTCTCCGCTTGTGGTGTGAAGTTTTCCTTTCTTGCTTTTGTTTCAGCTATTAAACTGTCAAAATGAGCCAGTGCTTTGTTACTGTACTGAAGCTGTATTTGAAGTTTTGTTGGAATGCTTGTGTGAATGGCTTTTTTCAACTGTTAAAAATTGTAGAATGTATCTTTCAATTTCCTTTGCAGCATCTTTCACTACAAATCAGTTGGTGGTTGCATGTCTGTGTTCTTCCACATCTTGTTAGAATCACAGAATCATAGAATCACAAGGTTGGAAACGACCTATAAGATCATCTAGTCCAACTGTCTTCACACTACTGCTACCACAGTTTGCTACCACAAACTACTAAACCATATCTCGCAGCTCCTCATCCAGACGCCTCTTGAACACTGCCAGGGACAGCGACTCCACCACCTCCCTGGGCAGCCATTCCAGTGCCTGACCACTCTCTGAGAGAAAAAGTTTTTCCTCATGTCTAACCTAAACCTCTTCTGGTACAACTTGCGGCCATTTCCCCGGGTCCTGTTTGTTGCCTGGGAGAAGAGGCCATACCCCTCTTCACCACAACCTTCCTTCAGGAAGTTGTAGAGTGCGATGAGGTCTCCCCTGAGCCTTCTCTTCTCCAGACTGAACAATCCCAGCTCCCTCAGCCACTCCTCGTAAGACTTGTGCTCCAGACCCCTCACCAGTTTCGTTGCCCTTCTCTGGACACGCTCCAGGGCCTCAGTGTCTTTTCTTAGTGAGGGGCCCAAAACTGAACACAGTACTCGAGGTGCGGCCTCACCAGAGCTGAGTACAGGGGGATGATCACCTCCCTGCTCCTGCTGGCCACACTATTTCTAATGCAGGCCAGGATGCCGTTGGCCCTCTTGGCCACCTGGGCACACTGCCGGCTCATGTTCAGCTGAGCATCAACCAACACCCCCAGGTCTCTTTCCTCTTCACAATCGTCCAGCCATTCATCCCCAAGCCTATAGCGATGCATGGAGTTGTTGTGGCCAAAGTGCAGGACTTGGCACTTGGCCTTGTTGAACCTCATCCCATTCACCTCAGCCCAGCGATCCAGCTTATCTAGATCCCTCTGAAGGGCCTCCCTACCCTCAGGCAGATCCACACCACCTCTCAACTTGGTGTCATCTGCAAACTTACTGAGGGTACACTCTATGCCCTCGTCTTGGTCGTCAATAAAGATATTAAACAAGATAGCGACCCCTGGGGAACAGGTCGGTAACAGGTCACCAGCTGGACTTAACTCCATTAATCACTACCCGTTGGGCACTGCCCTCTTGCCAGTTTCTTACCCAAAGGAGTGTATACCTGTCCAGAAACATAGGAAACATAAAAAATAGAAAATCATACAGTAATAACTTGTTCACCAAAAATAAACTCAAACATAAGAGCTCCATATATAAAATTGAAATATTCTTAGAAGTACTATCAGATCTGTATATCCATGAACTAAGAATATACACATTTTTAAATTGGTTCTGACAAAATACATTTTTTTCATGTTTATATGTCCCTGCAGAAACAAAACGAAGCACTGAAAGTAATATTATTAATGATCTATAAGCAGGTATAGAGGTTATATTTGTGTGGCCCAAAAATAGAATTGAAAAGGAGACCTAATTTTATAGTGCTGATATGGAAGAAACTCATATCCACTTTTCTTTGGCAGTGCACCATCTTTATGTAGATTCATTATGAAGTTACTACAACAACACTGTCTTATCCAACAAGCTTAAAACTGAGGAAATATCTAGGCTTTGTAATTACTACTGGCCACTTTAATAGGGTATAAATATCATACACAAAGTCATCACAGGACACAAAGCCAGCTATCCTATAAACCAGTGTAATGTACTGGTGAGTTACATCTGTGGATTTTATAGGACTTGTCATATGCAAGCTCAAATTAAAACAACTTGTCTTTCTATAATTAATATGTCAAAGTATATGAGAAACTGAAATGCAAATGTAAGAGCAGGATTTGAAATACTGTTCTAAATTTCTGTTACTCTTCTGAGAAAAAATATTTCATGAAAATGTTGTTTAGCCTCCCCAAACCCCACTACGTTCCATTCTAGTCCTGGGAGTAACAACTACTTCAGAATTTGTTTCTTGCATTACTATGGATTTTGTGTAAATATGTAGTCATCTTTTTACACACCACAGGAAATTTGTACTCCCAGTGTGTGTGCTCCTGCCTGAATACCATTTTGGTTCTGAGACTGATTTGGTTTTGAAGTTGATTGGTAGCTTTTGCAAGTACGTGCATCTTTTCTGTTACTTTGCTTGTCCAGTTTTCCTCTGTGACTGCTGACGTGCGGTCTATAAGGAAGACCGCTATTTACTTACTTGCTGATCATTAATGGCAAGATAATTTCCATCTAAAAATAAATGAAGATGATTCTGTTTTTCTAATTATCACTTCTCAATAAATATATATATATATATATATATTTAAGTGAGAAATAAGATATTGTATTGTTTTGTAAAACATTTTTTGTTTTAAATCAGAGATCATTTATCTGAGTCAAATAACACCCGCTAATGTCTTACTCCAGGGTTTGTCATTGCAAGTAAAACACTTATTCCTCTGCCTATTAACAAATTTCAGCTCTGTTGCACATTTTCCTTAAGTATATAATGCTTACTTGATACAAAATTAGTGTGGGTCTAGAAAGAGAAGCCATGAAAAAATCGGCCCTATATAATAGTTGTTGTGAGGATATTAATTTTTCTAAGTACTGAATGAAGAAGCACACTCTTAGTGCTTATTCATATCTTTATTTCTGACTGGATTTCTTCTGGCTATTGAGCTTTATAAAGGATTGAACAAAACTTAAATACCAGTTGCATCTAAACGGTATAAAAATATTTGAGTAAATAAAAAGATAAAAAAGAATGTGTAGAAATAAATACTGCAGGAGCCACCAGGTTTTTAGAGGAATTTTTTTGGTAAAGAATCTATTTTTCAATGGAATATTACTGTACAGTTTTAGCTAATTATCCTCAGACATCTTTTTGTTATTATCTCCTCTTTTTAGTGACAGCAAGTGCTACTGTCTGTGTTAGAAGAGTGCTAACCCTTTATTACTGAGAATCTCAAACTTATTGACTTTCTGTGGCATTCATTCACTATCTGGTATTCTGGAACTTCTTCTGTCCAATATCTCAAAGCAGAGGTTCTTCATTGGCCCCTGAGGATGGCAGTGTGATGTGCTATTGGGCATGGACGCTGTGAAAGCCTGACAGATCCTGTTCTTCAATCTGCTCGAATTTCTATTGACTTCTCATCTTCCCCTCTCAAACAATTGGGATTAGAGAGAAGCCACTGAAACAGAGCTGCAAAGTCAGGAGTTTATGGTGCTCTAATTCAAATGTGCTGAAGTACAGGTATACACCCTTTGCTAAAGGTAGCAATTAAGGAAAGAAAGAAACTTAAAAAAAAAAAAAAAAAAAGGATAAATAACTGATGAATGGGAAAACTTGTGAAACGATTGATCTGCTCAGCCCATGCTGCTGCAAACAGGAAAGCTCTCTGAAAGAAGTTACAAGAATGCTTGCTTGTCTTGCTTGAGGATTTGTAGTCGTACTCCTTGTTGCAGCATGTGAACTCCAGTAATACTGTTTTGTTCAATTGATTCTTTTGCACTGTTATGTCTTGCTTTACCAATAAATTAAACAGAAAATAGCTGGGATTTTAAGAAGTTCACATCTCTCTGTGAGCAACTAGAGCAGAAAATCTTTGTAGTAATTGACCTGCTGAGACTAATTCAAATATTCAGTGGCTCTAATGTCTTCTGCCTTATTTCACCAAAGCCGAATACAGCAGTCTTCAGGAGTAATTAGAGAAACTGCTGTTTTTTCCAAGCAATTATTTTTGGGTAAAGGTAGAGAGACAGGGAAAAGAGAGGCAGGAAAGACTTGAACTAAGAAAGCCAATTTTCAGGCTTGTTTTGTTACAAATATTCAGGGTGAATCTGTTTTGTGTTTAAGAGGAGTTGTTGCACTTGCTTTTACCACAACATCCTTTGTACGAGTCAAAACTGCTGGAGCACTTTGTGTTGGATGCCGTGTTTTTGGCTGCTGCTATGAATTGTTTGTATACTTGCATTTATGACTTTTTGCAATCCCTGAATAGAGCAGGATTTGTAGCTGTTTACTGGGGGCCTAAAGCCAGTTATGCTTTTCTCTGTTCCTCATGAAATTACAATTTACCATATTCATTGCTGTCTCTCCTGGCAGCACTGATGGTTGATCTGGGGGCCTGAGTCTGCTGGGCACCGGCTTCCTGGAGTCAGCCATGGAATCGGAGGCCTCTCCCGCCTCTCACATCCCAATGAGCTGTGAGGTGACGCTGTCCCTCAGGAGGGGGGTGGTGGAGAAGGGGTGACATGGGGAAGCTCTGCCTGCCACGTGTCATCTGAGGATACTGTGAAGGAGCCCTCGGCTGTCCCCGCAGGGCTGTCTCTGGCCTCATGTCAGTGTTCTGTCAGCACAGTGCTGTCGTTGGTAATAGCAGGGGCTGACTGCTGCCTCCAAAAGTGCGTGTGAAGCATTTATGACAAGAGCAGCTGACAAGACCTTCATTAGCTTTTGTCAGTGGCCTTATTATGCTGAGTTTGGTGAGCACTGGGTTCTGTCCCTGAACATGGACCCCTGTCCTCCTTACCCCAGGGCACCGCTGTCAAACAAACTGAACGCACTACTGAGTGGCTCAGTACATCTCATAGGCACGAAGCCCCAGGCCTGGGGCTGTGGTCACCAAAATGATCCTTCTTGCAGCTGTGGCATGCATGGGGATCTGAGGGTATGTTAGCCCCTTTAGCCCTCCCAGGGTCCCCAGCCCTGGCTCCAGGCTGCCCATGTGTGCTGGCCTTGTCTCCTGCCTCAAAGACTTCTTTGGAGTTTCTGCTCCTACTTGAGACACCGATCCCTTCCTTTACTGTCTGCAGTTTTTTTATCGTCACTCCTCTGTCTCTGACCTCCAAATCGTTCTGTTTTAGGCCTTCTCAGCCACTGAATGCACAGGCTGCAGCTGGAAACATGACTCAGACTCTCTCAGTGCAATGCCTGAACCAGTTTGTACTCCAGTGCCACTTCAAGGCACAAGTCTGTAAGGTCAAGGCTTTAGATACTGGTTTGATGTGGCCTGCAAGGAAGAGGAGCCACTGCTAAAGCTATCAGATTCTAGAGAAAAGTTAAGATTTCCTGTACCTCATGTTTAAATACCATGCATGAGAAGCATAGGTGATGTGGCTTTTCCCTTCTGCAGTTGCAAGACATCTGAAACAGGAGCTTTTGTGCACATGCAGCTTAGTGATCTTATACCACATACACAAATCAGCTTTGCCTGCCCATAGTTGATCTTTATGCCAGCAACAGTGAGTCTTCCAGATTTTTACAGTAAATCGGACATCTGTTAGAGACTGTCCCAGACTGAATAATATTATCTCTGTCCTAAAACAGCAACTCTGTTTAATATGCTAAGTATTTACTGCTCCAACAGATTAGAGAGGGCTAACCTTTGTTAAGTAACACCCAATCTGATACAATTCACCACAAACTTTCTCCAGGGTGAACCTGGACACACGGTCCTGATCAATTTCAGGTGGGGATTGGGATTGTCCAAATTATTTGTGCTTGATATCACACGTCACAAGGAGTAAATGTTTTTATCATGAAAAGGGACCAAGAAGTGAATGGAAGAGGAGACAGAGGTGATGTAGTTATTCAGGTGACGTGAAACAGCCAGCTGATTTTGCAGTGATTCAGCTCTATTTATAATGAACTTCTCTTTACCATATGTAATTTGAATCTGTGTTTCTTTATACTTATCCCCATTTCATATGATGTTTTTGGCTGATCTTGGCTTCCCTTCACCATCTTTTGATCCTTTAGCATTATCTACACCTGTAAACCTGACAGATTTTCAGGATTTTAATTCCTACAAAGGGCAGCACACATCACATTTTTCTTGCAAAGCCTTCCCATCCCTGAGCTGAACAGAGGAGAGCAGTTTTCCTTGAGTCATGTGGAAACACAGGGACAGAAGGTCTTTGGTGTGCTGATATCCGTAAAGCACCCTGCACTTACTGAAGTGCTGCAAAGAGAGAGGTATAAGAAGGAACAGAAAGAAGTTGAGGCTAAAGCAATTCAGTTATAAGAAAAAATAATCAAAGACATTCATTCTGCTGCTCATAAATGGTTTCTTTTCATTTTCCCTTATAAAAAATATCTCACTTCATTTTTTATTGTCTTCCTCAGCTCCTTGTGAAATCCACAGACACAGTAATCACTCCTCATTTCCTCCTGTAAAACAGAAGGTGACATACGGAACAATTAAGGATTTTTGTTCATAATAAGCAGCAATGTTTAAAACAAGAGAAAAAGACTCCATTTTAAAGTAGTTTGGAGAATGAGAGGACAGACTGCTGTCTCAAAGAAGCCAGGTCTTAATTTGTAGAGAAGTAGAAGCTTTTTCTTCTTTATGACTGTGAAATAAATTATACCACTCATGGATTTTGATTTTCAGTATTAACACTTGCTGTGGGATCTAATCTACTTTCTATTGTCTCAACCCAAGCTGATTAGTGATATATCATTAGCTAAGACATTTTTTTGCTATTAGAGAAGCTGTCCTCAACGAATACAACCCTTTCTCGATGAACTCACTCTCAATAGCACCCTGGCTCAGGCTGCCTGTGCCTTCTGATACTCCAAAACCAATTACAGAGCTGTCAGCAACAGACAGGCTGTGAAACAAATCTGCACATGTACTGGTAATTTCCTGCACCTTGATACATCCTACAGGGTTGGCTGCTTCAAAAATCCCCATGTCTGACCTGAAAGGCCAATTTTACTTATTTTTCACTTAACGTCAAGTCCTAAGCAGCTCAACACGTTAGTAGCAGCTTAAACAAAACTATAATGTACGATATGTAGAAAATAATATTCCAACTGATAGATCAGTCCAAAATATGTTTTTCAACTCAGTTATGAACATTTTGAGACATGTTTTCCTCTCAGTTTGAGCACAAAAAGGGGAAAAATCACTAAACTTGAAGTAACCTTGTGTGAATGGCAGATGAGATGCAAGTTAAACATGTTGCAATAAATAAATACACACTTTGGGTTCTATAATTTTCCATTGCATTAATTTGTCTGAATATATTTAGATCAGTAATTTAGACTGGAAATTAAGGCTGTTTATGGCAACTGCTGTATGGCGGTGGAAATATCGTTTGATGTGCTGTATTTTATAACCATGTCATTGACTTTTGAAAACTGCTTCAAAGTTAAATGCACAAAATTACTTTGGCAAAATATTTTACCATACAATTAAAACATAAAAGATGAAAGGTTAAAGAAGTTAAAGGTCTTGCATATTTTATGCATAAGATTTAATTTCTCTAAGAGCAATTTAACTGACCTGGAATTACTTCTATAGAAAGACACTGTCTGATGTAGTCAGACTATCTTACAGAAATCTTGCTTTCTCTCTTTAGTTTTAATTCTTCATTTATTAATATATTCACTAGCTTAATGTTTGGCATCTTAATTTTTCAGAGCCTAATTTAACCATCCTATGGCAAGAGAATAAAAGCAGAAATAGCAGGATTCCTTTCCTAGGAAAACATGCTGAAATTACAGGTTTTGCTTCATGGCATCCATAGGCCACATATGAATGACAGCTCTCTTTGCCCCTGTGCCTACAGTTGGGCTACCGGTGTTCTTCTGATTAGCTGCCCAGTTTTTGGTCAGCAACAGCAAAACTTGCACAAAATCTTTGCTTTCTGAAGGGGCCAGTGTTAGCGCCAGCAATAACGTCAAGGATAGGTAGCTTTTAAGTAAATCAAGTGACCAGAGCAGCCAAAGAAACAAGTGAGCACTTACTACTAGGATATCCTACCTCAAGAACAACCTTCACAAGAAGAAATACATGTTTTTCATGCTCCTGGAGATGAGTACTAGTGGAAAGGAGGTATGGAGGGAGATAGCAGGGATGGAAACCAGCAGGCTCTCAACATTGCACACAGTGGCAAAGGGATGATTCTGGCAGGGGTGGGGATTGTTTTTAATGGAAGAGCAAGTGGATGAGATATGAGGACAAGGAAGTGATCATAGCACAGATATTGGAGTAAGAAGGTAATAAGCATAATATAACACTCAAGGTGAAACTTTAATAGCTGTAAAATTGAATGCAGTTTTAAAAGTAACAAGTAAAGCTTTGATGCATAAAAATTCCATTTCACCTAGAAAGAAAAGAAGAATGAAGAAAGTAAACTTCTATTAAATACAGAGAGCTCTCATCCTCTAATTTCTATCATTGTCTCTGAAGGGCTGTTTGGATGAAAATGAAACCAAGTGACTATGTGAATGCTTACCGAATCCACATCTCCTCTTCCTAATTGAAAACAATGCATGGCAAAGCCTCCCACTGAAAGTCAACACTGACTCTAAGTGTCCCTGCTCTTGATTGCCTTTCTGATACGTTTTACACTGTTCAAGAACAAAAAGTAAATAAACAGACACTACTGGTAACTTGTCTGTAGATCCAAGAGCTGCAATTATGTGGCTGTTATACCATTTGTAGAGAGTGTCTTTCAACATTTCTATAAAATCTAAGTTTAATGGACATGTTTCTCATCCTAAACATTTACACAATTTTTTGCCAGTCCGAAGTCATCTCTGTTTTTTGTTGTTTTTTTTTTTTTTTTTACACTTAACAGCACTTAAAAATGAATATGGAGATCCTACGTCAGTATTTCAAAAATACATAGAAGTGAAACATAGCCTTCTAACAGATTAAATGGTCAGATTTAAAGCACATGCATTATATAATTGCTTCCACAAACTGCATTTTAGAAGGTTAACTAACCCTTTTAGGGCTACATTTAGCCATGTTGTTCCAGTGGAAATGCTGTTCCAAAACTGCAGCTTTGCTTAGCTCTTCCATTTAGTCCTTAGATGTGTGTTTACACATTCCTTCTAATCTCTAGGTTGAGAGCAAGTCATACTCACTTGTTTTTGTGTCGCTTTGTTTTGTGACTTGGTAGTTCTTTTCCCTTCCTGTTGTTTATCCATGAATCATATCCTCTGATCTAATTACCAAACCAGTTGTTTCTGATATGATAAAATGGGCTTCTCTCATCATTCAAGCACTCTCCTCTGTATCCATCTGCTGATGCTGAGGACCAAGTGTCCAAACATTCAGGAGGTTTTCATTTGGACTTCATTAATCAATTTCTATGAACCAAATGCCCACGAGCAGTCAGTGCACTTAAAATTTGTCTCTGAGATTTATCTTCCAGTTTAGTTTTTTCTGAAGTGAACCTGGTGCGTATGCTCTATGACCACTCTGTGGTGTAAATCAAAGTGCCATGAGCAGTGATTCACTTACAAAGCACCCTCCTCATCTGGACTAAAATGCTGCTGTAAACACTCCCTGAGAAATCCATGACACTTCCTTGAGGAACTGGGATTTTTCCAATGCATTTTTTCCCCAAAAAACTCTTTCTTTTCATTCACTACACAGCGAGGGTGATGCAGGACAATTGGTTGTTGTCCTCCATTTCTGTCTCTTAAAATAAGCACAACATTTTTTTAACGAAGAGGAACACAGACATCACCATAGGCAATTAACAAATACGCCGCTTCTTTCTACTCCAAACGTTTTGGTATGATTTTTTGTCTTGTAGAATAAGCTAATTAAAAGAAAAAACATTTTTATTATGAAATAGTTTTAAAATGCAGACACTAAAAAGAGTGATCATTTATACACTTCAAATAAATGTGCTTCTGAGTTTTTGTTCTAACAGCTTCTTTGTATTTTTTTTTGGCTATTCCAAAATGGCATGATTTTACTAGGTTCTAAATGTGTTGAAAGGCACATTAACCAAGACAGGGGAAAAAAAAGAGCTATATATAGTTTTACTGTCCCTTTAGGGAACCATTGCTTGAGCTTCATTAATATGCATTTTAGCACAATCTAATTTACTCATATGGCTGGCCCCAGGTGTTTGGAAAGGCAACCAGAGGAAAATCAGATCATACTAAAATTAGAGACAAGAAATATTGAATGCCTTCCCTTTTAGGTCCTTGAAAGGCACATATTAATTATAACTGGATGAATTTATGAAAACTAATACTATGAACAGCTCCAATAGTAATTATTTTTGAAAACCGATACTTACCAACATGTATATTCTAATCAAAGAGCACAAAAAATCGTCTGTTAAAGAAAATATGTATATACTACCCCCTCAAAACATTAAATATTTAGTACAGTGCCCCCGTGTCATTCCTTTGATGTATATTTATCCACTGAAAACGGCAATACAGAGCCTTGTTTTTTGCCTGCTGCTTCTTGAACAGCTTCTGATGGGCAGAGAATTAGATCTTGATGGTTTGCCCAATCCTTCTAAGGGGGGAGAGCGCATCTCTGGTTACAGAGAACCAAGGGCAGTGCCACTGGTGTCACAAAAAGTGACAAGATGTGGGGAGAAAAGGTTAAAAGCGACTCCCTCTGCATTGTTCAAGGAAGTGCTCTGTGTTTTCACTGTGTCAATGGGAAGGTTTGGCAAGCAAGCCTTCACAGCTGGTCTCCGAACTGCTAACAGGATGTAGTGGTGCGATAAAGGGGCTTTATATATTAATTTCCTAAGTGTCCTCTTGATTTGCAGCAGGAAGCATAGGCAAAACAATGTCAAACAAATTAGCCCTGAAGGTGCCTTTGGAGCTGTGCTCAGTGGTCTGCCCTTGCCTGGGCGCTCTGAACTCTTCAACTGGGGAGGTGCTTGCCTGAGGAAGAGACTATTTCAGAATATATCTGTAGGGCTGAAACAGCCTGAATTACAGCTGGAGCAGGCTACTGAGGACTGCATATGTTATGGAAACACTTAGTCATCTCCAGCGAGATTCTAATTTGAAATATCTGACCTTCCTATGATTCAGAAATGGTGAGACTCCAGCACAGAGGTTGGCAACAATGTGAGTAGTAACACAGAGATTTGGATCGCCTGTGTGTGGGGAAGTGCTGCAATCTCTCCGGGCTTTGTGAAGTCTGTAAAGAAATGAGGAGAGTATCTCCTCTAAGGTGGTCAAAATAATTTTAGTCCTCTTATCAGAAATTTAGTCAGAGATTTTGCTATTTCAGCTTGAAGACAACTTTACTTCTTAAAGAAACCACATTAATTCTGCTTCAGATAGATCCTGATTTTAGGAGGAACAGCACTGAAGCACACTCACGTGCAAATCATCTGATGTTTGTCAGATATCCTCTCCATCATATCTCAATAAAGTACCACAGACAAACACTACTTTGATGTGATAAGCAGGGTGATATTAAAGGTGAATACTAGAGTGTGCTATTAAGATGGAGCTTAAAATGTACTTACTGAAAGGTATAAAGTCTCCACAGAGGGTGCCATTTAAGAATAGTCCATCTAAAGAACATTCTCCTAAAGCAAACATCAAAGAGAGGATAGAAAATATGTTTAAGGCCAGGATTCTTGAAAGAAATCAAAGACATATGAATTTCATTAAATTGCCAAGGAGCTTTAGGAGAAGTAGATTCAAAATGTACATGAAAAAGATTGCAGAAAGTGAAGAGGGAAAATAAAATATCCTGTGACCCGAGGGGGAAAAAAAAAACAGAGAAAAAAAAGATGAAAAAGGATAATTCAGAAATACCTTGAAGAAAAAAGTTACACTGCTAGATGGAATGACATACGGGAAGGAGATTTTGCTCCTATTTGGCCACAAAAACAAGGAAAAGTCAGTATCAGAACCGACTTGTTACACAAATATGATCTTTTAATCTTGACAAACTGCAAAGGGAAAAAAAATGATTGAAGCCTTCTTCTCTCTGTATTTGTTGTTTCTTCTAGACTGAGAAAACAAGCAAGTTCACAGGAATGAAAATACTGCCTTTAATCATTTAACTACCTATTAGCAAAAGTAAATGTTTTTGCAATATGGCAGTAAGTCATCCTCCTCTGAGTGTGTCAATACCATTGTTACACAAGTAGGAATGACCATGGACCATAATGAGAAGATGTTTTGTTCTGCCCTGGCATTCCAGGAGCCACCCACATGCAAGACTGTGACCATGCGTGCAGGACTAGCTGAGTCTCATGGCATTAAAAATCAGCAGCAAAAAGGGGAAAGCCAGCTTTAAAGGGAAGCCAGCACCCCTGCAAATGTTCAACTTCTGTGCTTCCAGCAAGCAGTAATTGGGGCAGCTGCAGTGTAGCATGTTCTCCACTCTGACTCCTGTCCAGTTCATCCCCCTCTTGTTTAAATTACTTCTTTTAAACCAATGGTTTGAACGCTGATTTGTCTGTTCTTTGAGTCAGCACTTTGTTTCACGGTGGGTGAAGGTGGGGAGTGTGCTGCTACGTGGCCAGGCTGCCCAGGCTCCTTTAGTGCCTTTTTATTAAATGCAGCCAGATAAGGTGCTATGAATGCTGTAAGAAAATACATGAGCAATGTTAATTATATCTATTCCACATGACATTTTGGTGAATAAAATCATAGAAAAGCAAGGGTATCATCCAAATTATATTCTATGTGTCATCATTACGGTTAGTTACATAGTGCCGCTGATAAATGTGTTTTTGTACATAAAATTAGATCCACTAATAAGTACTTTCACCAAAAAATGTGTCAACAGCCAATGGGGTCAGGGAGCTGTGCACATTAAATCCCAGATGAGTTCGACTGTGGGTCTATGTCTACACTGTCCCTTGGTGGCCAGTTAAGTATATGTAATCCTGATACTGTAGTTTGGCTAAGGATGGGCCATCAAAGTACACTTAAAAACAGTTTATGTGCTTAAAAACAGGGATATTTAAGGAAGTCGTGATACAGGCACTAAAGAGGTTTGGTTTCCATTCATTCAGACATCTGAATTCAAGGAGAACTTAAGAGAGGAGCTGCCTCTGAAACAGGGTAGAGAAACAGATCAGAAAGAAACTGTTAGGATTTAAGTATTTGTATTACTCAAACATGGACAAAAAAAAAAATGAGGCTGAGTTCTACCATATTCAAACCTGAGTTGTTCAGGTTTAAGTTGTACTGGCTCCTGTAAGAGGTTATCTATTAGCTGTGCAACTTGGCATAAATGACAGCACAATTCTGCTGCAGATCTGGGAAAACAAAATTTGTTGGGTTCTTGATCTCACTGATCCTGAGGAACCTATGCAAATTTATACCTATAAATAAACTATGCAACTGTTATTATTAGCTAGTCATGCTTCATTGAAGTCTAAAATTCCCTGCTTGTCACATGCCAATGTGCTGTGAATCAATATTACTGTGCTCAGCTGTAAACTTTGTGTCCCACACATCTTTGAAGAGAACATCTCTGCCCTTGCCTGATCCTGAAGATACTTGCAAGGTCAGTCTGAAAGTTCCTTGGGCATGTAAATACAAGCAATCACTTCATTCAGATACGTACAGAACCTATTTCCTGATAACAGCTATCGCAATCAAGAGTTTGAATGCTTTTCCACCTCAAAGGTTCATCCCGTATCTGTGCTCTCAAACCCTAACACCTGAAAAAGCAGCGCTAAAAGTAAGATCTGGAGATCATCTAATCCTCTGATGGTCCCATACTGGATAAGTTTGTGTTTGCATCCCATCTGTTGCTTGAGACTTTTGGCAGTGGGGATTCTATCTACCATTTCCTCAAGGTGGGCTGTTTCAGTGCAAGAAAATGCACCTTAATATTCAGCTTAGATATCTTTTCTTTAATTAAAGGCTACTATCGCTTCCTGTCTCTTCACCACAGACATGAGGAACAGATCCTTCTTTCTTAGCAGCAGGTACCCAAGTTTCTGATCATGCCCCACACCAACAACCTGAACTCTTCCGTGACCTTCCTTGTAACATACGACATGTGGACACTGCATTCCATTTTTCTTCCTGTGTTTTCTGGTTGGGTCCTATCATCCATATAGAATTGTGTCAGCAACTTGACACTGCGCGGAGCAGCGTAGCCTTCTGTGGTGTTGAATACTTGAGACAAAACCCAGAGGGCTTGCAAACAATGTTGCTGTTTAATTCATGAACTGACATGGTCATACACCAGACATTTGGGAGCACTTACCTAGGAGCAGGACGCTCTGATGTCTGGCCTCTCCTGAGCCTCTGAGCATTTGGATTCACACTGCCCCTGACCAGGAGAATGCCCTTGTCTCTGGCTGCCCCGGGGAGCTCTTCCTTCAGCTGCACTTGATTTGCTTTGCAGCCAGGCAAAGATTTTCTTGTGCAGAGAAAAAAAGCTCAGGAGAAACGCAACAAATGGTTATGGCATTGGGATGGGAATGGCCTCTGGTGTTAATTAATTTTTATGCTTTACAGTCCTCGCTCTCATGTAATTTCATTGCCAGTCTGTTCTATAATATAAGTATAATATAGGGCAAACCAAAACAGAAACAACATCAAAAACATTCTAAGGGTTTACTTTTGTTTGTCAGACAGAGACAGGACTGATGTGCACATTATTCTTATTTTATTCTTATTCCACATCACTGAGACAAGCATGCCTCCATTTCTTAGAACCTGCTGTATGTATGATTCATGTATACAAGAAAATTGAAACATAAAAAGCCCATGTATATGTACTTGCAGGGTAAAGAGCAGAGCCTTGGCCATAACGAATTCCCTAGGAGTTCTCTTTCCACAGGAGAACATATTTGGAATAAGAAATAGCCAGATAAAAATCTCCATTCAAGGCAATGGAAAATTACATCACATACACTGTGTATATATATATAGGCTGGAAGGTGTGTGTTTCCAATAAAGATACCTGAGTTCTAACCTGAATTAAGGTGCTAAAAATAGTAGGATCCTGTTTAGCAGAGGTGACATAGGAGACCTCCTTAGTCTCCTGGTCTCCCAGCAGTGCACATTATTCTTTAAAGTAAGACTACTCTATTTTGATCACCAGTGCATCATCATACATTACAGTGCTTCATATCTGGATCTCCATTTATTCCTCAGACATTCCACTGTATCATTCTGCATTCTGGGCCAGTCATGCTGCTTTTGCACATCATCGTTATGCACTCAGCAAAGATGATTTATTCACACAGAGAGAAGGAATTGCATGTTCAGGGTAGGCATGGAGTGTGACACACCAACAGGGTGCCCTTGTGAAACTCGATGTTACTCAGCTGTGTAATGTAACACCTAAATCACAGTTGATCTGATAGCAGGACAAAGAAATGTTCATCTTCCTTTTACCCTGTAGGTGTGGCAATTAGAAGTTTTTCCTTTAAAATCTGTAATTCCCCTTGCTTGATATTTTAGCTAGGATAGCATTGTGTGATGAAAGTCAGGTCAGATGCACACAAGAAAGGACAAGCCATAACTGATAAAAGTTGCACTGCAGTGTCTGTGACAAGTTTAACCATCAACTCCTCAGTTCAGTAAGATAGATAATTTTGGTGCCAGTCATTTTGCACAGGGTTGGGTGACTGGACCAGGACACCGTGGGGACCTTTCATCATTCAATCCCTTCTCCATCTTCTGTGGAGATATTCAAGACTCATCTGGATGCTCACCTCTACAACCTATTGTAGGGATCCTGCTTTAGCAGGGGGGTTGGACTCAATGATCTCTTGAAGTCCCTTCCAATCCCTGCAATTCTGTGATGTGTGCCAGGATGCTGGGAGAACTGACTGTCCGACTCCACTGCTGTGTGTCTGGGAAGTGTGTAGTGACAGATAGCCTGGTGAAGTGGCTAGCAGAGCAGTGGGACAAGAAAGCTCTTAAAAGGAACAGGGAAGTCCATAGGCTTAAAAGTCCTTTTGTAGGATCAAGTGGTGTAAATTGCCCCAGCTCAAAAGAAAATCTTTAATGTTAGCAACACGCCATCTACTTGGCAGGGAAAGCTGGCAAAATCTCTTGCCTCCTTTGGGCCATGGCTGCCTTCTGCCAGACCTGTGATGTCACCCACTCCCTCAGCAGCCTCCATTCGTGATGTGTTTATATAATGGTATACTACCTAAAAAGGACATATGAAAATAGGAAATGTTTCTTGTTTTTCAAAATGTGCATTTAAATTAAGCTGTTTCAGTGGTCTTTTCAATATTATGCAGAATTAACATGCGTGTTTAATCAGTTGAATTGGTAGACATATCATTAAAAATAAGTAAAAGAGATCTGGTTGCTCAAAGGAAAACTATAAGAGCATATTCACTGTCCAGACGAGTTGAGAATCCATCCGCATACCCATAACCAGCATGTAACGTCGAAAAAAAAAAGGCAAAACAAAGAACAAAGCAAGATGCTCAACAAAGCAAGCTGCCTCATGTGGGAAGGAGATGTCAGCCACCAGAGGGAGTCGTGTGAATGCAGCACAAGTTGCACAGGACTGGCCATTGGGCATTCCAGAGGTAAGCCTCAATGACCAAACTCATCGGCCACAGCTATTTCTACAACCAATACGTGCTGAAAATCAGCCCAGAAGTTTGGCTTTTGGCTAGCCGTGCCTGGGAAAAAAAGTTACTCAGCAGAAATGCTGACAGTGCTTCGTACTTAACCTTCCTCATTTGTACAAATAAGTGTTTGCTCAATAAAAGTACGGAGTAAGCTATCCAAATTTTACGCTTGAAAATACAACTCTGGGATGGAAGATCAGGATATGCTTTAAATACCATGGACGCTTACACTGAATTCATATAAAAATCTCAGTAATCTGAAATTCTCTTGGCAACAGCTTTGCTGGTGATAAAGCAGGTTACCTCTGATTGCTGTAACAGCTCTGTGCTGCTGACAGCAGAATGAGTTGGAGAGCATCATGCGATGATGGTTGGCTCTGGAGATGAGTAGAGGATGTAAGAAATACGGAGTTGCTTTTACAGAATTATTCTTCTCATCACATGCAACATTTTAAGAGGTATGGGATCTACTCTAAATAATACTGAAGACTTTTATCCTTTCAATGTGGTATAAAAGTGCCTTACAATAACTTAAGTTGGTATGAGCTGATATTTCAGCAAGAAAAAGAAGCCCCTTGGAGAAATCAGTGCCTTGTTTGGTCCTACTTGCTGCACTTTAACTCACATTATGTCTGACAACTACTTTAATATGGAAATATATGCATGCCCCTCTCTGAAGCAGAAGTCCTATTATAGCTTTAGGATGCCACTCATCACTTACTGAAAAGCAGACTGTCATTAAATGGGGTTAGCACTGTGTGTCAGAAAAAGGAAGAAACGGGAGAATAAGAAAGCACTGAAATAGATGAGGAACAGCAGTTCCAGGCCCTGGGGAGATCACAAGAACCCACACATTGTTATGTGGAAGCTAAAAGGTTGTATCAGGGTATATATGTTGTATTATACAATACTAACACTATACTATACTGTACCATACTTACTATATTATACTGTACTATGCTGTACTATACTTATTATATTGTAATCTTATTATATCCTTACCTATATTTTTGTTTGCTTTTCCCTGCCTGTTGCCTATTCCCCTTCCCATAGCCCACTCACTGCTATGCCTCTGTAGCACCCACACAGTTTTTTCTGCAGGTCTCTGTCCAAAACTAAGGCTAGAACATGTCACAGAAGAGCTGCTGCTGAGTCTTTAAATATTATTCTTCTGCCATGTGGGCAAATTCATTGTGAACTTACAGATCTTTTGGAACTGTGGCATTTTTCGTTCTACAGACCCAACATCCTCATAACCTTTGCAATTTCCACAGTTCCATTTCACTACAATAAATGTGGCGTAGGTATATCTGCAAAAGCCAAATCCAGACCATGAGTACCTTTCTTTCTAGCTTTCTTTTCATAAATTGCAAGAAAAAAAAATGAATGCCACAGAATGGAACTGCTCTGGAAGTAGAGTAGTAATTTTTTACTTTAAATTATTGCATATACAGAACACCACCTGTTCAGAAGCACAAATATACTAATGAGGTAAAATATTTGGAACGTTTATTTTTTACTCTTCATACTTGCAAGTAATTTTTAAAATGCAGTTTGAAAAAATCATTAATTTAGACAAATTAAAATGTAATACGCAGTTTGGTTCAATAGGTCTTAGCCCACATTTCAGACTATTGACACTACCCTATTTATTTTTTTGGAGATCAAATACGGATCTTCTGAAAAGGATCCGTGGAAGGAATTTCATCACAGTTAGCAGGCACAGCCATGAATGTTCTTTGCTGCTGTTACTATACTATAGCTAAGTAAGACTTTACAGTGCTTGCTAGCACTCCAGATTGGAAAATGGCAGAATCTGCAAAGATTCATGGATCCTGCTTTACATCCACTACTACTTTACTTCTTGTGTTTCACCAAAGAAACACAAAAAGAAACACAAAGAAAGGTTGTGTTTCAACCTGTTATGAAATTTTTCTACTTATCACAACTCCTGTGCTTAGTGTTTGTGAGTACTTTTATATGACACATAATGGAGATGCAGTGTTATCCCTTTTGGGCCCTGGGAGGCATATATACTCATGGAGGGAGGGAAAATATATCCACTTTTTCATTCAAGTCAGTTGAAATTGGTTCAACATACTCAGCAATGTTTAATGACTTCACAAAACAATTGTAAATACAGTTAGTACACTTGCTTGTCCCCTTAGAAGACATGAGGTATAGTGGCTCCATTTTAAATTGTCTACATAGAAAACTGTGGCCTATTTCAATTCATGAGGGGGTGGCTGAGTCACCATTCCTGGATGTGTTTAAAAACCGTTTGGATGTGGTGCTCAGGGACATGATTTAGCAAAGGGCTGTTAGAGTTAGGGTAGTATGGTAAGGTTGTGGTTGGACTCGATGATCTTTAATCTTTTTGATCTTTGGACTCAATGATCTTTAATCTTTTTGATCAGGTCTTTTCCAACCTGAGTGATTCTATGATTCTATGAGTTTAAAATAAATGCTGAAGTTTCTGGCAGAACAGATATTTCAATATCTATTTTACTTTAAAATTGGTCAGAAAGGTTTTTGACTAAACTTCTGACTACAGTTTTATTCATTTTTAAGTGTTGGTAAAATACGTTTTATCAGAGAATTTATTTAAATTAATGACATGTAATTAAGTGCAAGTGGAAGAAAAATGTCATATTTTTTGAGATAAAGTTCTTAGTTCAACTATCATTTTGATTCACTCTAGACTTCAGTGCTGGAGTATCAGTATGAATGAGGTAGAGTTTTGTTTCATATATAATTCTTTATAACATCCTTATATAAAATATTAAGTGTTCCAATATTAAAAATCATTTTACTTTTGCATAAACATGATCCCAAATTCACTGTTTTTATCCCACTTCGGAGTGAAGCACTTTGAAAGATTAGATCTTCCACAGAAATGAACATCCTATTTTCTTACATATTGCATTTTACTTGCTTGGAAACACCACTACAAACAGTTTTAACATGAAAACTGATGCATGTGACAAACAAGAAGTTCATAATAATGTGCTTGCTGCTACGTTAGCTTGAAGATATCGAATCAGATTTTGTAAAATGCTTCTTAAAGTTCTTAGAAGTATGACTAAGCCAAATCCTTTATGTTTACTAGTATTTTAGACGACAGAAGAAATACAGCAATTAAATGTTACTCCCAAAGCTAGTTATTTTCCAAGTCAAAAGAGAAGAAT
Organism: Chrysolophus pictus; assembly: GCA_037305975.1. NCBI lineage: Eukaryota > Metazoa > Chordata > Aves > Galliformes > Phasianidae > Chrysolophus > Chrysolophus pictus. Next base: position 169,630,313 of record CM074576.1, read on the forward strand.
ATGGATTTGGTTTTTTGTACATTTCCTTCTAATTTAGCAAGGAAAACAAAGTGAAAGATGGACCATTTTTGGAGATGATGAAAGAAACCTCAGATGTCAAGGAACACATAGCACTTTTCAGGAAAAAAAGAATAGTAAGTAATCCTTGAGCAGCACTGTAATGTGACATTTTTATAAGGAATTCATTTTGAAACAAAGTCAAGAGGTACTCAAAGAGACTCAGAAGAATGCAGAGGAAGTCAGGTGGATGGGGCCAGGCTCTTTTCAACTGTGCCCAGAGACAGAACAAGGGGCAACAGGTACAAACTGGAAGAAAAACTTCTTTACTTTGAGGGCGACAGAGCACTGGCACAGGCTGCACAGAGAGCTTGTGGAGTCTCCTACTCTGCAGATATTCAAAACTCATTTGGATGCTTTCCTGTGAGACCTACAGTAGGGAGCCTGCTTTAGGTGGGGGCTGGATTAGATCAAACCTAGAGATCTCTTCAAACATCCACGATTCTGTGATTCCATAGTTCTGTGATTTTTATGTTTTCAAACTATTTGAAGAAGGCAATGACTGGTTATTCTTATTCATGACAAAGCATCCTTCAGTAGGAACAAACACCAGCAAAAATAGGAAGGGTAGATACCTTCTGATGTGCCCGTCTTCTTAATTCTCTCCCTTTTTTAAAAAAAAAAAGTAACATTTATTATTTCTAGAACCTTGCTTCCAATCTCCTTGGAAAATTAACCAAGGCATTAACAGGTGAGAAAAGATACAAATGCTCAAGGAATGAAATAGAAGTACAGTCAAGGATCCACTCATGACCAGATCTTGGATATTAAGGAGCAACTCCCCCAGACAGTGAAGTGAAGACTGGTCTGTCAAACACAAACACTTTATGAGCAAAAAGCCTCTACAATATTTCAGAAGTTCTCTACCCAAAGGCTACTAATACATCTCAACAAAGTTCTTAAGGGGTTCACTGTTGGTCTTTCCTACAAGAGCTGGATTTTGGGCAGCTCTGCCCACCCAGAGGAACCCTTCCAGTTATGCCAGTTATGCCAGGATGTGCAGCAACCTGCAGAGAGTTGGTGACCTTCTTCTGTCCCTGAGGCCAGGGCTTATTCCCCCAGCTGCTGCTTTGAAATGCCACCATCATCCCCTAAAAGGTTCCTCTTGATCTCACTTGCTGAGAGAAGGACCTAAGAGAAGGAGTCACTAGCATCTTCTCATTACAACGCCTCCACTTACTCTGGCTGAGACATGGATGTATCAGGAATATAAAGCAGCTGCATTGGATGCCCTGAAGAAACAGGCTTGTTTTCAGCAGTGTGGAAAGGCGGATCAGCTTATTTGGATTCATCACTGCTGCGTGAAATTATGGGTTTTGATTCTTATTCAGGGTGCTCTAAGGAGAAATCCCAGTGGAATCTTTTTGAAAACTGGGTAAATGCAAGAAGAATCAGGCTCATTTTATATAGTTATTTCCCGAATGTAGATTAATGCAGATCACCTCGCAGTCTTTATAAATTGCATTATTCAGCTGATGTATTTCTCCCTTGTGGAAAGCCACAGCCTGCTGAAGTGAGTCTAGATACAGACTCAGCTGTTTTAATTTGCCTTGTGTCTGTTTACTTGCAAAGATACTAAAGGACAAAGTTTTATGAACCTAAACCACACTCAATGGCTTAAGGAAGAGAACTGTCCCTGGGTGGCAACGTCTTTTGTTTGTTCTTGAGAACTCTATAAAGGTGAAATTGCCATTCCTACTCAGAAAGCAAACCCTTTTCCAGTTAGGTACCACCAAGGTTACTAACAGCTACATTTCTTCCCTTTGTTTTCTTGTTTTGTGTCCTTTCTTTTGTGACAGACTGCACTGTCTGAGCAATGAGCTGTGAAACTGCATTTGTTCACAAAATGAAGCTAAAGTGGTTTGGTCCCACTGCAGCAGAAATTCAGACTTTCCACTTTACCTGCAAAAGAAGCTTTGTCCCAAGAGTTACAAAGTAAGATGAAAAATAAACAACAAACAAATGTAAGTGCCAAAGATCTGAAAAAAAAAAAGTGCAAAAGAAGATGGGCTCTGAATTTTGTGGTGCAACTCTATGTTATTTGTGGTGCAAATAACAAAACCCCTTCTATAAATATAGCCATATAGTAACAGCTGGAAATCCAGAAATAGCTTGTTTTCCATTTAGAAAAATGAATGTGGCAGAACCCCAATTAACAGAGCCTTGTAGCAGAACTGGTCAGTATTTCCTTTGAAGTGAGCACATTAACACACCAGAAGGCTCCCAGCCTTCTGCTCTAAGACGGCAACTTATGGAAACATTAAAATATTTGAAGGCAAATTTTCCAATGTCTTTGCAGGACAAGTACTTTCTCCCAGAATACTTTATGCACTTGTGAACAGCCAAGTATCCTGCTCCTGTGAAAGAAGGGAGTATGAAGGCAGTCAAAAGGAACTGTCATTTAATGGAGAAGTATCCTCTTTCCCACTTGTAGAGTTCCACAATTTCTGGCTAAATTCCTCAACTGGATGCACAAAAGATATTTGCCTTAGGGGGATAAAATAAAGGAGAAAGGTTATGGAGGCACTACATCAATGGAATGTAAAGGTTAAGCTGAAATGGTTTTCATTCTAATCCAAACATTTAGTCCTTTTAATTTTCTGAATTTTTTTCTGTTTTAGTCTGACTGTGTTTCAAGGCCAGCCAAATGATTTGCTGTTTGATCTACAAAGATAAATGCTAAGCCATGTAAGAGCTACTTGTGCACTCTAAGATATCCACCAAATGCTGTGCTCTTCCAGGATCATTAAGCAAAGGCATGCAGGAGTTGTGGCAACCTGGTTGCAGGTCAGTAACTTCCATCTGTGATGCTCCTGCATCTTTTCTACTTCAAAAGTGGAGGGACATCTGGAATTACTTTCACTGGCAGAAGATCTTTTTTATGAACAGAACAACTCAGCTCGTCACAGAAACAAATCCTGGCATAACACTAGGAGGAAGTCAACCCTTCGACCCCATTTTGAGAGAGAGGAGAGCCATAAGGCAATATTTGAAAAGCCAGATATCAAAAAAATGACTTCTGAGTAAAAGCGACTCAAATGAAATATATTTCAGAATCACCAGGAACCTATGTGTCTGATTGCCACTGGGATTTTGTCTAGTAAACAGTCCTTAGCAATGACACTGGAGCCTTCATTTGACCAGTTGCATATATGTGAATTTTGGCAATCAGCTTGAAAAGTTTTTTGTTGTAATATTTTAAGCTTGCCAAGGTGGCTTTTAGTTAGGAGCATTTCAACAGCTCTCTAACACCTTTTAAACTCTCAGAGAAGTTTCTGCTTTACTTTGCTGAAGGCTGCTTTAGGTAGAGTAGAATAAAGGATAAGATGTTAGTGTGGTTAGCTGTAGACCCAGGAGAACCAAGTTCAATTTTCAGTTCCACCATAATCTTCTTGTATGACAGCTCATTGTTTCTGCTTCAGTTCATCATTTTTATTACTTCTGAAACAGAGCTGAATATCTTTCTAGATTTCTTTTCTGAGCAAGAGGCTTGGAGTCATTAAATGAAAACAAATGGACTAAAAATATGGGTGGTTAGAATGGGAAGTTTTTGTGTCTCTGAGAAATAGAAATGACACTAGTTCCTATCTTAGAGCTGTAAAACTTATGGAGGTGTCAGTAGTTAGGCCATTAAAGTACAGAAGCTAAAAACAGAATGTTTGGTTAAATAGCTGATAAAACAAAAAAAGATTTTCTGATGGAAATCTTTGGTATTTTCTATAGAAGGGAGGAAGTTCACAATTTTTCTGAATCTTGAATATACTCTATCAATAGCAATAGAGAAGCTTGATCTAAAGTTTTATTTTAAGAAGGCTCATACCTTTAATACACTTATGTATGAATTTGCCAGCATAGCTAAATAACAGTAAGAAAACAGTCACTGAATCTGCAAAAATTCGAAGAATCTTTGATCTTAGTGAATGAATGACAAATTGATTGTCGTTGACTCAGTGGGGCCTGAACTTCACTCACAAAATTTTAACTCTTATCTGGTCTCTAATATTATAAGTGAGAATGGAGGTGCAGCAGATGTGGATAATGTGTTGGAAGGATTTTCATTTACTCATATTAGTGACGATAAAAAATGGACATATAGTCAGAAGTTACTTTTTTAGTTTGCTTTTTTTTTTTTGGAAAGATATAAAATGGTTCTTTGAAGCCTTTAACACATTTAACATTCCCATGGCAGTAGGTTCTGAGACAAATTTGGCAGTCTACACTTTAATTTTCCTTACATTTGGAAAGTGATGCCAGCGAATTTAGAAAATGCTAAAACTTTTTCCTAGAACTTGATCACTCAAAGAGAATTTGAAGAGAATGTATCTTACCAAGGCCTGCGAATGGGATGTAAAAGTGAACTCGGGCCATGCTGGATGGAGCTCTGGGCAGGCTGATCTGGTGGGTGGCAGCCCTGCTCACAACAGACAGGTCGGAAATAGATGGTCTTTAAGGTTTCTTCCAACCGAAGCCGTTCTATGATTCTATGATTATTTGATCCTATGGTTCTATGATTATGTGATACGATGCAGTTCACAACAAATAGATTAGTTTGGATTAGAACTTGGAACTGGTGTCTGAAGATCCTATTCTATCATTTCTTTTGGAAGAATGCTTAATATGAGAGTACTTGTCACCTATTAATTGGAAAGCAATTTATTCCTTAGTTTTGAGAAGAGGAAAAACTTACTTTAGGTGCATTGTATTTTCTTGGCCAAATCTGTCTTTTACTTCTTAGCAACAGTTGAATAGATAAAGGTACAAGCTGGTCTTCTTTCTCTCTATTGTTGCTTGGTCAGGACAGATGGTCAGTTCACTATTTTTTAAATTTTTTTTTAGAGTTTCTGATGATGCAAAACATGTGGTGGTGCTCTGTTCTATGTCACTGAAAGATATCAGATTAAAGAGCAGCTTGAAGAAGTAATTAGAGTTTTTAAGGATCAACAACAGAATTTACAGTTGATGCCAGATATTTTACATGATGCCATATTGACATTTTTGGAAAAAGGATTTGTAGGAATTCCCGTCCGTCCGTCCGTCCATCCATCCATCCATCCATCCATCCATTGTAGTTTAAAATTCAGACAGATATTTTATATGGGAAAATTGTGGACCACAAAAGAGTTTTAAAGATATAATCTCTGTGCAATAAAAATGAAGTCTAAAGCCATTATAAATCATAGATTTCAGCTGTCCACATCTTTTTAATGACTTTACTTGGTTTTTAATCTATGTATGTATCTGTGAGTACAGTGACAAATTAGAAGCAGATTTTAACTGTTTGCAGTTCAGGAATTAATTAATCTGTGAATGAATCTGCAGCTCTGGCCTCTCAATTGCTTTGAGATAATTACACTGTGATGGAAGAGCATTATGTAGTCAAAAATTAGAAAAGAAATCAAATTTTGAGACTAATCTGATCTTTCAGTATTTTGAGCATAACTGAGGTTTTCTGCCTTACACTGCATCAGCAACAATGTAAATCTTCCAGGAACTATTTCAAGAGGAATATGACTTACAGCTCTTTATTAACTCCTCTCTTATCACAAGAATGATGGCATGAAAACCTATTCCATTCTATTTCAGGGGACTTCGATTACTACTGAAAAGCTTCTGCACTTCCTGTCATCTGCACAGGAGTCTTTCTGAGTCACCTCTCAGAAACAAATTTCTCACTGGGGACATATTTCTGTTCCAGTATTTCTGGTTGTGTCCAGGAGTCAGTGGATAATTTGGAACATTCAGGAAAAGCAAACATGCAAAAAAACCCCTTGTGATTTGGTTAAACAAGTTTGACTAAAACAAAAAGTACTTACCTGCAGACAGAAAAAGTTGTTAGAATAAAGTCCTAGATGAAATTCCATCCTAAACTGTAGACTAACAGCTTTGTACAGTCATGTAGATGGGAGACACTGAAAAACTCCCTTCTCTGGTGAATCAAAAATCCCACTCTTCTCAGTATTCTATCAATGATGTTAACAGAAATTGGTTATATAATTTCACAAGTAAGACAAGCTCTGCATTTATAGGCAAAGTTCTAAAGAAGTTAACACTAAGCATATTTGCAGACTATTTTTAACCAGATGTATGGAATGTTGAACAATTTCTCGTAGTCCATTACATTCTGAAGTTTTTCAGAATCACTTCAGCTGGACTGTATTTATTTTCAATAGTTCTCTTATTATATATGTAGAATTATACAGTTCTACAGAACTTGACAGCCTTTATCAAAGGCAAAAACTAGCTTCAATCAGACACTGAAAATGCAACAATCCTTATGAAATAACATGGTTTCATTAATGTTTGCTGCAGAGTAGCATCCAGACACTGTGCTTAGTCTTGACTGACTTGCATTTAGAGTAATATAAATACACATAATATGGAACAAAGAAAAACAATAACATTCCTCTACTCTTCATCAAGATTGAGGTTTTACTCACAGTTTCTATCACAATATATTTTCAGTGAACTGGTGCTTACCAACTTATCCAGGCTTTGCAGAGTCCCATTAAGCAGAGGTATTTCTACTGCAGGTACCAGTACGAGGTGTAAGACAAAACAGTGTCAGAGATATAACTAACAGTGGTTGCTAAACTCTTATCAAAATACAAAAAGGTGCATAAATCCATCTGGTTTCAGGTCTACACTTATACATGTGCTTTAATTTAAGCTTGTGTTTGAAGCTTGTTGAGTCCAATAGGGATTATCACACTGATGCTTTCCTGGTCCGGAACCTGCAGGAAGTGTGTGAAGGAAGATGTGAGACAAGGTACAGGGATTTTCTGCTACCTGAATGGAGATTCAGTTTTCATGACAAAACGTTGTCAAACAAATCAAAGTAGAACCACCACAAACCCTGCAGTCCATGTTGCACAGCCAGTATCATTTACTATTCTATTTCTGCCCAAACACAAATATATGAATACTGTTAATAGAAGCAGTAATGCATACACATGGAACTTTCCATTTTCAAAACAGTTTCACAACATGAATTGCGTTCAAAACAAATATGCTCTTTGAAAATATCATGAAGCATGACCGTTATTTTTTCAGCATGATATATTTTACAACTTTACACTCTTACTTCTCCTGTAAGTAGGTAAATTGTTGGCCTTAGCCTCTTAATAATGTGCTTCTTTATGGAAATATTATTTCCCTTAAAAAAGGAAAAAAGAGAAGTGGATTTTCAGGAGACTAGAACCTGGAACCCCATAATAAATGAGGCCAATTAAAAGGTGAAAGAAATGTGTTGACAGGAAACTTGAAGCTTGTTGCCTGTGCAAAGGGGTTGGGGAACAACCCAGCATTCATGTGTCCAAGCTGAGTAATTAGAATACGACTACTCAGAATCTGTGGCTTTTTCTGAAAATATTGACTCATTTTCAAAAGTGTGTGTTTTCCTTCTGTATATAGAGCACACTTCAGGATGATTCTATTTCTAGACAGACAGATGCCATTACTTCATTTATTCCTCTTAGATTTCACACATTACACTGTGAAAGTTGTGCCCAGCTCTCCGTGCTGTTTTGCTATTGCTGTAGATATTCCAAAAATAACATTTATGAAGGTGATATTTTTAGTAATCCTTTTAAATTAGCTTGTCATTGGTGGCAATCTCCTTAACCATGTTGAATGTTTTCGGGTGCCCAAATAAATGTACATACCTCCATAGGAGCATTGTTGTATTTTAATACTAACACCCTTTTAATAATAATAATGACAGAAGATATCTGCTGTATGTGAGTTTTTTGGAATCTAAAGTATTAACTTCTATTTTTTTTCTCAAATGAGGTTGAGATACTGAAGAGTAATATGAAACTGAAGTGGTCTACAGGAACAGGAAGAAAAGTAAAAGTCTGATGTCAAGATCTGTGGACAGAAGCAGTGATGAGAGTTTTAAATCTTGGATACTGAGGGCATTGTCTGCACTTCTGATCTCTATGGGGCACTGGAGCAGCGGATGCTTTGAGTTACTGATCAGGCTCCTACAAAACCAGAATAAAATATAACTTCTGTCCCTCTGAGGATGGTGATGTAGTTTCTGCCTGCTATTGCTGAGGGAATCAATGCCTCACCGAGGAGAAAACTCACATGGGGATACAATTTGCATATATGCACCTCACCCACAGGTAAATTGCCACTGTGTAAAATAAACCTTAACAACGTTCCATCTTGTGTCATATTCCCATGCTGTACAATGAGTATTAATAAAATCTCCCTTCTTAAGGAAGCCATCTGTTTGTAGCCCAGCTCTTTGTCAAGCCATAAGCTTCTAATTTAATTGAGATTTTCCTAGGTGACAGTATTTTCTTATTTAAAGCCAAGCTGGTCATTTTTCAGTCTCGAAAATCTCTCATACTAAATTCCTTTCCTATGAGTTAAGAAATATTTCTTGGACATCTTTAAGCCACTCACATAATAACTTCTGACAGCATTAGCGTGTTTGAGCCATGGCATCCTGGAATGCTACTATTCCTAAAAACGTCAGAGAAAATGGTCATGATTGTTTATAATACATTGTAAGTAAATATATATATATATATATATATATTTATTTTAAGGCATTTTAAAAGAGTTTAGACAATGCTGGCAGTACTTCAGCATCTTTTGTTGTCAGAAACTGAGCTGTTATTCCCGTCACTTGCTGACAACTGCTATTCTAATGACTTAACGCATCGTAATGCTCAAGGACAGCAGTTTTTTCTTTGTCAATACATTACCTAAATAGGAGACTTCTAACCAAACGTATTTGTTTGGTTTTTCATAGAATCATAGAATCACCATGTTGGAAAGGACCTACAAGATTATCTAGTCCAGCTGTCCTCCCATTACCACTGCTACCTCAAAGCTACTAAACCATATCTCGTAGCTCCTCATCCAGATGCCTCTTGAACACTGCCAGGGACAGCGACTCCACCACCTCCCTGGGCAGGCCATTCCAGCACCTGACTCTTTGAGAGAAGTAGTTTTTCCTTATGTCTAATCTAAATCTCCTCTGGTGCAACTTGTGGCCATTTCCTCAGGTCCTGTTTGTTGCCTGGGAGAAGAGGCCAAACCCCTCTTCACCACAACCTCCCTTCAGGAAGTTGCAGAGTGTGATGAGATCTCCTCTGAGCCTCCTCTACTCTAGACACAGGACAGACATTTTTAAAATACTATTCAGGACTTAATTAATTAACCCATTCCGTAATGAGCAAAAAAATCAATAAGTAAGCATAACTAATGAAACCCATTCTGATAAGTCAATAAAAATCTGTGTATCAAAGAAACCTCAAGCATTTATTAGGAGCTGGTAGTCACAATGTCTCCTTACTCACAGGAGCTCTATAAATCTATGATCTACAGATACTGAAACGCTAACCAAATCTTCCCTTACTGTGTATCATGGTGCACTATATTCTGTATAGACGCTGAGTAAACACCAAAATTATTCTGTTTTTTTTTGCTGCAGTACCTTAGACATCAGAAAATGTTTCAGTTAATTACTGGATTTACTGTATAGAATATATTATAGGTCATCATCTTTCTCTTTTAAATCTTTTAAAGTGCAGTGATAGGAATATTCTTCTTTCATATTATTCATCTCATCTGACAGTCAGCTATCCCACTTGCTTCAAAATATCTTTTGAATCAAATATCAGTCCCCAGAAACAATTTGCAAACTCTCCTAAAACATTTGCTCCAATCTGAAATCTGAGTCTTATCAAATTTCACCAACGTAACACTGCTTGTAAGTCTACACATCTAAGCAACACAGAAGTTTTTCTATACTGAATAAGAGGCAAAGTTTGTCAAAGATTCTAGTCTTTCTTCCCCCTTCCCCCTACCCCCCATCCCGAAAGTTACCATGCTCCTAATCTTCCTTATCTCTACCTTCTATTTTGTGAAGGTTCACCTGGGAATGGATTAGAGATGTACAAATACGGTTATTATTTTCTATGCATTTTTAAATGAAATCTTATTTTTTTTTTCTTGCATGCTCACTCAGTTCACCAAAATAAGCAGATGTTTTACCAGGACACAAAGTTGTTTCCCTTGTACAGTTCCCATTAGACTGAAATTCATCACTGTGATTTCATATACCAGAGTATTCCATTCAAAGTGCCTTCAACATTCTACAAAGGAATCTTTCTCCTTGAGTCAATAATCCAAACTTACAGTAAAACTAGCAAACATCTGTCAACAACTGTTCTATTTTTATCTATAAGCACAATAATTCTAATAGATATTTTAATAGATTATTTGTGTGTTTGTGGGTTGTTTTTGGTGTTTGTTTTTTAAGGTTTTCATTACTTCTTACACCAAGAATGATCTTGAATTTGATTAAATCTTATTGATCCTTAATTCTTGGGTACACAATTTGAGTCTTTTTAACAAAGGAGTACAACACTTCCTCTACTCTAATCCTCAAAAAAAAAAAAAAAAAAACAGAAAACAATAGATTATATATATTACTGCTCACATCTTCTCTTTTTAAATATTCTCCTTGATTTCTATCAATAAAATCAGATCTCAAAAGTACTTAATAAATGAAGTAATTATTTTTATCAGAATTTTGGAGCTAGGGAAATAGAAAGATGAGGTGGTGCTCAAAATCAGCCAGAAAATCAGGGTAGGCCTGAGAGTTCCATTTCCAGAGTTAATATGTCTCTGTCTTGACTTCTGTATGAATTTTTCTCTGAATTGCTTCTGGACTGCAGCACTAGTTTCCCCATAGTTTATTAATTTATTTTAATGCTATTTTTGATAAAATTTAAGGCTACCTACACTTTATCAGAGTGAGCAGGTGCTCCTACATTCTCTCTGATGAGTTGTGATATAAAAGAGCATACATTGTCAGCAATATTTACATCCTTCTGAATTGCTTCTTTTAAAACTATTCGAGAGTTTAGCTCAGCTTTCTCCAAAGTATGACCTGTCACACAGCCTGACTAAACAGTTTTCCTAGTCCACAACCTATTCCTGCAGCCTATTTTCCAAGCGTCTGCAGGCACGAGCAGGGAGTGGCGTGCCAGTTGAATTTACTGTTTTCTCTGCCTATGTCTTGCCTCCTTATTTACCTATCTCCACATGCCCCACATCACTAGATAGACGTGCCTCCAGCTCATGATAAAAATAACAGCACCCCCCAGTAAATTAAGGATGTACTTCTTGTCCTAGGAGTGCTCTCGTAGATGTGGCTGCATGCTGTCCGTCTGTGTGCTGCGATGTCTGACAGATCTGGTTCTTTTCTGTTTGATGCCTTGATGACCTTCCCTTGTGATAATGGCGCTTGCTGATGTCACTTGGTATAGTGCCTCCCTTACCTCTTAGATGTAGGTCACGGTATTTATCACTCCATGATTGGCAAGATGCCCTATATGTGCAAAATGACTTACAGGATTTGCAAGGTAAACCTGTTTGCTTGGCTAATTTCAGAGAAAATAAGAAATGAAACTATTAAGTAAGATCTCTCATGTATATTAACATTCATGCCTGAATCAGAGCAGATGGCTTCTTCTTGCATTCTTACAGCAAATCTACTGCTTGCAAAACAATTTACTCTCCACATCACGCTGTGATTCTTTCTAGTCAGTACTCTCTTACAGTTTAAAACTTGCTTAAGAGTTTTCCTTTTGATATATTTATTTCAGGCCGTAAATGGGAAAATGTATATTTTTAATAGATGACCTACTTAACGCGATATTTTCAAAGAAGCTGTGACATAACTCTTCCTGTTTCTTGGAAAGGTTCTCATTTCCCAGAAACTTACACGTTTCTGGAACAACTAACAAACTCGAAAGTACCTACCTTTACAAGTCACTTCTGTAAACAAGGATGCGTTCTGATCTGCATTGAAGTAATTCCCTGAATTGCATTTATCTGAGACATTTGTTTCAGAAAAGGCTATAAGATCTCTACTACTTCTTTGCTTATCTTGGAAGTTAAATATATAAACATTTTTTTTCATTAATTATAGCTGCTTCCATTTCATCTTTAAAAATTTAATGATAATTTTAAGGTTAAAACAGATTAGAGATTCAGTATATTTTTTTTATCTCATACCAGCAAGGATTTTCTCTGACACCTTGCAATAAATCGTTTGCAGAGTACATCTGTATCCAGTACCAAAGGCAACCATTGCCAGGAGTAAGAAATACCTTGGTAAATGGAAAATTTTGTTTTATTTTACCCACGTGGAAAGGGAACTAAAATATTTTCTGGAATACAGTTCTGATAAATTTACTGTTCTTTGGAAAGAGCCTTCAGAGATCTCAGAAGATGTTAGAGCCACGTTATAGAAATGTTAACTTCTTATTTTTCAGAATAGTAAGCTTTATTTAAAAGAGTTATGTAGAATTTGTAGATTTGAAATGACAAATATTCTACATAAATTTAGTGTTAGAAAAGATATTTTAGAACTCAGAAAGCCTTAATGAAATAGTGTCAATGTTCAATCTACAGTAATTTTCAAAGGAAATGATCTGTTCTTTATAATGGCAGAGCAAACCTAAAGAGCAATTATAACTTTCCCTTAAATTCTATATCACTTTTCCTATGAGAATGACAGACCCACACCAAATTTTTGGAGCCCAAAAGGCCTTTAAGAAACAACTCTGATGAAAATTTCTCATAGGAAAATACACAGATGGAAGAGCTTGTTATGATCACAGTTGGATAAAAACCATCCCAGAGATTTGCAAATGGCAGTTGGCAGAAAGCATGCAAATTACGTTCCTAGTTCAGTATATGTGGGAATAAATTTGTTATGAGTTACTAATTTTTATAGATACTTCTTCCTGGCTGTTTGTTTGCTTTGACTTGCTTTTATTGGAAGTCATGAAATTATGAAAAAACTTCGTGATAGGGGTTGCAATTACTGTTATTGTAAATGGAGATGGGACTTTGTACTTTCTGTTTAATGTCTGAAACAATTGCAAAGGAAAACAGGAATAGAAATACTTCTTGTTGGAAACAACTACTTCTCTTTGATGGTGGTAGACGTGAAATAATATCAAAAATAATGGTGAGTTGTCACTTCAGACATTTCAAATCAGTAGGAAACACTGGCAAACTACACTGACATCTGCAACATTGAGAGATTATTACCAACAGAGAAAAAGCATTTTCAGAATTTTGCAATATTTTATAAGAGAGTTCTCAAATGTGGAAAGACCCACACTGGAAGAAAAAGATGACAGAAACGGGGGAGATTACACGTATAGGAGGAAGGAGTATTTAGGACCAGAACTTTAGATATGATTATCTGCTACACATGCAAAATACAACCAAAAGAAGAAAACTGACATTTCTAATGATTGACATTATTAAAGAAACACACATGATGGAATGGAAAGCTAATGAATCCATATGTGTAATGTTCAGATGTTTATTACAGTTTTACAAATAAATGACTGTATGCAAAAATTCTCACTTTATTGATTGAGGTCTTTACATGGAAAATATAAGCTTTACTAAGAGACAGGACACATGATCTTCCCACTGCTTCTGGAACAGCCCCAGTCTAGCCAGGAGGAAGTGCAACACTGTCAGCACTTTATTTTTTATTTTAAAAAGAACAAACCAATTTTGTTTTAAAATAATGAGGACACATATCATTCACGAATAAAACACAGAATCTTTGCAGAATTCATCCCAAATCTGTTCTTTTGAATAACTCTAACCATAATAATAGGGTTCTCATGCACAAAATCACAGAATGCCTGAGGTGGGAGGGGCCCAATGGAGACCACGTGGTCCAAACCCTGCTCAACCAGGGATACCCAGAGAAGGGTGCCCTGGACCAGGAAGGTTTTGAAGACCTCTACAATCTCTCTGGGCAAACTACTCCAGAGCGCTATTATTCATACAGCAAAAAAGTACTTCCTGATCTTCAGAGGTAGCATCTTGTGTTCCAGTTTGTGCCCGCTGCCTCTTGTCTTGGCACTGGGCACTACTAAAAAGAGCCTGGCTCTGTCCTCTTTGCAACTTCCCTTCAGGTATTTACATACACTGAGATGATCTCCCTGTTCCTCCTGTTCTCCAGGCTGAACATTCCCAGCTCTCAGCCTTTCCTCATAGACTCTCATTTCTTAATCATCATTATGGTCCTCAGCTGGATGTTTACAGTAAGTCCACGGTATCTCTTGGGAAGCCCAGAACTGTATACAGACGAGGCCTCACCAGAGCTGAGACAAAGGGGAGGATTACCTCCTTCAAGCTTTGGCAACACTCCTCTTAATGTAGCCCAGGATACCTACCACTAACCTCTGCCTCATGGGCACATTGCTGGCTCATGTTAAATTTGGGGTCTACAAGGACCCTTGAGTCCTTTTCTGCAGAGCTGATTTCCAGTCAGCTGGCCCCAGTTTTTATCAGCTTATGGGGCTGTTACCTCTCCAGGTGCAGGACATAGCACTTCATGCATTTTTGCTGAACTTCATATAGTTCTTATCAGTCCATTTCTCCATCTTGTTGAGGGTCCTCTGCATGCAGCACAACTTTCTGCACACATCTCCTAGTGCACTACCATCAGCAAAGTTCCTGAGGATACATTCTGCCTCATTTTCTAGATTGTGTTGAATAGTAATGCGTGCATGATTGACCCCTGGGGTACAGCACTAAATACTGGCCTCCAGTGAGACTCCATGGCATTGAATACACCCTCTAGATCTAACCGTAAAGATGGTTTTAAATCCATCTAATTCCTCATCCAGCCCATACTTCTTCACTGTGTTTATAAAGATATCACAAAAGGAGTAAAAAGCTCAACTGAAGTAAAGATAGACAGTATCCACTGTGCACCACCATTCCACCAGATCAGTCATTTCATTGTAGAAGGATGCAGTTCGTAAAGCATGACCTTCCCGTCACGAATCCATGTTGTTTTTTGTCCATGCTCTCTCCCTTTGGTCCCACCACTCTTGCAATCCTCCAAGCACTCTTTTGATAAGAGTTTTAATAATTCTTTTATTCAAAAAGTGCTTATGTCCAGTGGCTTGGGCACTTTCCTAAGCGACATGATGTAGCTTGAAGAGAATCAAAGAATTAATACACAAGTTTGATGTTTGCTATTAACACTGCCAGATTTAAGATATAGAAAGTATTACGCTTACATCCACTTAGAGATACTGTATATTAAGTTTAATTTGATATACTCTTTATACATACAATTTATTGCTAATGCAATGTAATGTGGATTTCCAGGAATCCTGACAAGTCTGGGAAACCTGAATTAAAAGAGTGCATGTTCCAAGAATGCGTCAGAGCTGTCTTGAACCATATATGAAAAGTTATGCATGTGTTTTTAAACTGTTCTTCCATCTTTCCCTTTAATACGGTGCATTGGGCATCAGCTGAAGCCTTCTGTTTTCAAATAAAATTGAATGTTCTGGTAAAAATTGTGACTTTTGGACTTGAAGTACTTGCAGTTTATTTTCCTGTTCAATCCATTATGTTTCCAATTTAAACCCTCCATTAGAATGTTCAGAGTAAGTTAATGTGACAGTTGTATTATTATGAAAGGAGAGCATGATATTTTTAAGACTGTGAATTGAGATTTTGGGATGCCAAGCTTTCAGATTTCATTTAGACAGACAGTACTATCACCCAAAAAAACACTGTTTTGGAATGTAAAATTCTCTTGTCATAGGATCTGTTCTCATTTCCCCACTGATAATATATCAGTACGAATGGCTACATATGACACACAGTATAATATAATATCAGAATAAACATATGTTTTGGGTACTGTAGGATATTAGGAATATATGCTGTTTGTCCAGATCATTGTCAGAACACAAATGCAGGGTACCAGTGATCCTTGTTTCAGGGATTTCAACTATAAACTCTACTAGATTGGCTCCATGGTTTACAGCAGTTTTGCATAAAACAATGTTAATTTCTTCTTCTCTTTCTAAAGAGGAGGTACTGCTGCAACAGCAGCATAGTCTATACACTTCTTGCTGAATAAACCAAGAATGTATAATGTTTTGCTGGAGAAAAATGTGAACTCTATGTAGGCCAAACAGGATTATCTTCTTAATGACAGCAATTTGCATTACTTTTAATAGGATTTATTTTTAGTGGCCTGTAGAAGAAAATGAAAGAAATATCTGAGCTCTTTAAACAAGATGTTTCCTAAATGAGTTCATGAGGTTACATGTAATGCTGGTATTGTATAGGCACCACTGTGAAACAGGGCTAAATACAGTGACATAACCAAGAAGAAACAGGAAGGAATTATTTTAGCCCTTTTGAACATAAGAAAACATTTTGTTAGTGAAGAGAAATCCTCGGATAATTTTGGATGGGGGATGGAGAAATAAAGGCTTTTTGTGAAGAGCAGAGTGGAGCATCTATGGGGGGTGCAGAGAGGGCCAGCAAAGATGGTTTTGCTCAGGCAGCAGAGCCAAGCCACAAGCTTCCTGCTGCTGCTATTTCCTTCTGCACAGAGGCAAAGCACTGGGAGTGGGGAAAACACAAGCTGAGACAATGAAATTTTACTCCGATTGATTAAATTAATGGTACCTAAGACTCCCCCTCTGAACACCAGATAAGATTGTAATTCTGTGGTCTGCCAGATATTCGCATTACCAGGAAAAGCACAAGAGCCATATGCCTCTGCCTGGGTTCTTGGAAGCTACTCTGCCAACCTCCACAGTGAAGGTGAGGGCTGTTGCAAAGAGCCTTCACTGCTGACATACAAAGAACAGCATAGAAAATATGCAACTTAATAGTAACAGTTTTTCAGATGTCATTTCATTTTTGTTATGTACCCACACACAGCCTGAAGTCTTTGCATAACTTAGGCCAACGTCTCTAAGTTGTGTCAAAAAGCAGATGCCACCTCTGTGCCTCACAGTGGGGATGTGTAAGCTGCATAGTAAAACAGCTAACCAGATTGCCTTAACTGTAAAACCTTGCTGATTTGTGAACTGCTGTCCCCCCTCTACCCTTTCCTTACATTTTATATGCTGTACAAATTTGCATTTTTAAAGATAAAGGAGATCAAGCCCAACATTTAACACAGTATCATATGGTGTAATTTTATTACTAGCTAAAATAAATTTAATTTATGTCACTAAAGAAGTTATAACAGAAAACTAAAGCTATCTGAAGGCAATTTGGTATAAGCTTCTTCAGCGGTCTCTGTAATCTGACCACAAAGTACTGCAAATATTGAATCTCGTTAATTTGAACAGAAATATGATCTGCGTTTCACTTCCTTTACAACAATTGAATAGTTGATAAAGTATTTGTTTTGAATGGATACATTTAAATGAAGGAGATACCAGTATGAAATACAAGCCTTTAAGAGGAACTAACTGCATGGCTTAAGTTACTGTAAGATGGAACTGGCAGTTGACTGACTCTGAATTCCCCAGAGGAAGCTTTACTTCCAAAGTAATCATAAAAACCGTATCAGTAAAGTGCTGCAAAAATAAAAGATGACGCTTTCACAGATTATCTCTTGTTTGAGTAACCAGGCAAAATGTCAAATGATTTCATGCCTGTATAAGGAGCTGCTGAAAAACTACAGGAGTATCAAGAAATATAGAGATGTTACATAAATAGTCTATAGTATCTGATTACTCTGTAGTCAATAGTTTTACTTGCTATAAAAATTGCTTAAGGAGATACCCTTGAGTTACCTTCATAAAAGATGAAGGGAAATACTATGGGAGGGAAGGCTACTGACTACAGCTAACCTATCAGATGCTTTGGATACAGACTAGAATGTCATGGCATCAGCTGTTGTATACAACAAAACAAATGTTTCAAAGTTACAGAAAGAAATAATGTCAATGCTTCATTTTCTTATCAAATGATGAGTCATGCAACTTGTAGACTGCAAGTGGGAAATTATTGCTTGGGTTGGTGAAAATGCCCTTTGTATAATGAAAGCAAAACTCCTGTTGATAAACTTTCAATGCTGACTTTCAATGTCTTATCAAGACAGAAAGGGGCAAAATTGTAAAGAAAATAGGAACACTATTGCACCAACGTGGACGACTTGCCTAATTGAACTACAACAAACCAATCAGTGCAGCTCTGAAAATGAGCTGAAAAATCCACCTTTACAACATTTCCAGCTGATAAGTCAAAAGTCACTTTTGTACACTGTACATTATTTATTAATAATTTATGAATAATAACTTGATTAAATACTCCTCAAAAGAGAACATATCTGAGTTAGGACTCCTCTGAATAACTTGGATGTGTGATCTGTACTTGCATTTTGCTTCACAAAAAGCTCAGCAGTTACACCAGTCAAATTACACCAGTCAAATTAGACTATTGAGGAAGGAGAAATTCATTTCACCAAGAAACTTCCCTCCAGCATTTCTGTGAATGAGCCTGAGTGGACTAAGCCCATGAATCACCCATACTTCATGGTAAAGAGCACAAACAACCACTAAGAATGAGTAAGACACTTTGACTTGGCCTGAAAGCTAAAAATATTAGCTGTATCTCAGCTTTCAAGCTGAAGTGCCAAAAGAACTCATACTATTGACTGAATTCCAAGGAAAGGGAATTTTCTTCAAAATTATCAACAGAATGTTATAGGTTTTTATGTGTGATATTCTCACATCTATAAATGACAAAAAATCCCAAGTGGCTAGAAGGATTATCAGCTGATAGAGGTGGAGGCTGTGGTAAGGAGGTGCTACAAAGCAATATAACCAGCCCATGACACAGCACAGAGCATATGCCCCTACGGATGGTACCAATGTTAGCTTGCAAACCCCATTTAGTGGATAAGGTCATTTTGAACCGATCTGGTACTTTCTGAGTACTAAATACATGGCATAGATTCCTAATATACTCAAGAACATCATAGGCAATACTGTAACTCCACTGGCACAGAAACTTATTGGCACGAAGCAAGGAGCTGAATCAGAAAATAGTTTCATTTTTGTAGCAAAATCTTTTGCGTGACGTCAGCAGAAACAAGGAAGCCTGAATTTGCAATAGAACTGAGATAAGACTGAGCTGAGTCATTACCTTTTGGAAATATTAATGGCAAGCTCTAAGCCTGCAGCTTGCTTTAATTTCTTGTCTGTTTCAAGAACTGTTTTAGCTAATGTAATTCTTTACTGTGTGCTCTAACTAAAGCACAGCGATCCTAAAAACAATGAGAAAACACAGAGAAGTCAGAGATCAGCCAAATGGCTTCAGCAGTGTGTTTCAGAACTACTGCTCAGATACTGATCCTATTCCAGCCATCTCCCATTGCTGTGGCTGCATGTGCACTCAGAGCACAGCATACCGGCATCAGGAATCCTCCCTGATCACAGGTTCTGCCTTTGTGGATAGGTAAGGAAGGAATATTTTGGTTTGAGAGGACTTCTCTTCCTTGAACACCTGTTGCAGATGGTGTTTGTTGTTCGTTGGACAGTTTTTCCCAGTTCAACTGCATGCAGCTAAGAATGTAGTGATGACAGAACCTCTGACAATAGCACAAAATGTGCCCAGTATAACCTCTGTTGGACAGATTGCTTCATTTGTGGTTGAGGAGGGCAATTATGAGCTCTATCCTTGGGCAGGACCAGCAGCAGAGTAAAATCCATTATGGTTAAGTGGCAATTGTGCTGTCTTATAACACAGAATAGCGGAAGCAACTGTAGAACCTACGGGCTCCTTTGGTTTTGACTGCAGAAGCAAACTGGGACTTGATACAGCACAAGAAAAAAAAAAAAAAGGCATACTGAAGTCTAATGCCATTTTGCGTGAGAATGGCATAAAAAATGTAAGATATAAGACATTTGTGATGTTTCTTTTTGTGTTTATTACTGAGGATTCCTCTCAACAGCGTGCAAGGATACAGACATTCACATTTTCCAGAGTTGTAAGGATGCCTGTAAAAATATTACCTGTTTCATCTTATCTGTGGAAATAGTTCATTTTTAATGGTAATGCTTTAAATAATGAATCACTTCCAGGGTTGGGAGTAAGAAAAGGCATTTTCCATTTGGTTGTTCATTTTCTTTATTTGCAGAGGCCGTGTAGGAATTCAAATTAAAGGAATCTGAAGTGGCTGTTTTTTAAGATAGAAAAATGTAAACAACACATATAAAAACATTCTCACAATGGCTTGAGAAGACATGTATTCCTTAATGGAATAATACAAATTCTATCTATTTTTCTGCAGTTATTGTACTTTCTCCCTTCAGATGTGAATCTGAGAAAAAAACAGATTTGCTTTCCCAGTACAGCTTGAAATGAAATATTAAATAGTTGATTTACAAGGAAATGTAAGGTGTTTCAAAACAGTCTCTTTTTGCTTGAAACAAATTTACTGCAGAAACAGAAAAATGCATATTAGTCATCAAAACCTGTTTATAGATGAGTTTAAAGCGTTATCGGCTAAATGATTCTGATCATATAGCCTAAATTCCAGACCAACAACGCAGAGGAGAATTAGTGGAGTATGGATTAAATAGCCAGAGGTAACTGCAAATAAGGAACAGTAACAATTTGCATTTGGCTTATGACATAAATCCAATATAAAGGTTTGTATTCTCTAACCCGGTGTGATCCAAATCATACTTTCCATACTGAGGTCAAAATTTTAAAAGTGAGTGTTTATTTTAGATATGTGTTTAGTGAAGGCCAAATACTTTCCCAAATACATCAGGTTTTTAAACTTGGAAATAATCCTAACTTCCAGTGCGACTATATCAGTGCAGGCTCCTGCTG
This sequence comes from Chrysolophus pictus, assembly GCA_037305975.1. Taxonomy (NCBI): domain Eukaryota; kingdom Metazoa; phylum Chordata; class Aves; order Galliformes; family Phasianidae; genus Chrysolophus; species Chrysolophus pictus. Next base: position 169,651,049 of record CM074576.1, read on the forward strand.
TGAGGAGAGAAAGCAGAAGCCTTTTAAATGGACGAGGCATGAAAGCTGCATCTTGTTCGACGAGCATGGATGTCCTCTGCACTGGAGCTCAAGGTCCCTCTCCTTCAATCCTTCACCTCAAGGGATGTGCTCAACTGTGTAGCAGCTTCCTTCCAGTCTCTGGATCGGATTTCTATCCCTTTGGCATTCACTACCCAGAGCCCTTTTCTGAGGCTTAACACCCACCAATGTCCTTCTGAAGGTGGAACAAGTCCCATGGTTTTACTTTAGCACAGCACAAGTCTTCTGTAAAATCGAGTCCAATAGACCTTTGTCCAGGAAGAAAGAGGCTTAAGTTTTTGCCTGCTTCATCCTCAGTGAGACCTAGTCTATATGTCAACCACTGGCAAAGCTGGAAGAAACTCCTCATTCTTCTGGCTGTTTCTCAATTTCACACTCAGTCAGAACTTCATGGAAAGCAAAAGCTCTTTGCCCCTCTGACTGCTGCTCTGACAACCACCTCCAAGAATGGATTCCTTCCATCACAGCTGTAATACAGTGCTTAGTACTGAGGTAAGCGCTGTCTCTCTGCCTTAAGCTTGACTTAAACCTAGTTCATGGAGTTGACCTTAGAAGGACAGAAGGTGGGGACATTTAACGTGTGTGAGTTGGCTGGGTAAAGGTGGGACATAAACACTAAACTTTTCAGTCCAGGCAATATGGCTGCAGTTGTGGGTATGTGTGGTATCAGTATCACTGGAAATTTTTCATCACAAACACAAAAATGCAGGTGTTGACAGATTTGCTTTTGCCTAAGGAGCCACGCATAGTTCTGAGGACCATGTACTATTAAAATATATTGCACCTTGCTAAAATATCAGGATTCCCAGATTTTGGATACAGACTTATCTGCTGAACTTAATGCTAATTTAGTTGTATAGTACTGCTGTAAATTTATAGCTTGCAGAGCTTTGTTGAAATCTTTTGGTATAAAAGGTCTTGTATACATGTAGGTAATTAGTATATAAGAGAAAATACATTGAACTAGTGAGTAAGTATCTGCAGGGTGATAAGAAAAGGTTAACAATCGCTGCCAGTCAACCTCAGACAGTGACGAACAGCCTGAAAACAGTACTGTGAGGGCAACAGCAGATGCTTCAAAGCTGGATGGAGCCCTGAAAACAGACACCTGAAGCCTATTGTTTTATAGGGCTTTCTTACACATGGGAGTGAAGTCACCAAGAGGATGATAAGACTTTTCTCCCTCAGAATCCTCCTGGCAAACGAGAATTAAGCATTTAAAACAAAGTAGCTTATTCTAATAGAAGGGGAAGAGGAGCCAAAGGCTGATATGCAAAAGCGAACCCATTACAGATGTCTGGGATGATAGGAATGCTTGGGAGCAGAGGCAAAGCAGTTGGTTGAGGATTGAGATTGTTCGGCAAGCTTCAAATTATAAATTGTCCTTTGTGGTTCTGCCATCTAATATCTCTGCTCATAAACGCATTGGCTGTAAGTAAATTAGATAGGAATACAGTATCTGCTATTGTGACAATGCTTTCTTGTGGAAGCCAAGCCTCTCTCATCAACAAAACGCTTTGCCAGAATTGCTATTACATTTAATGAACCAGAAAATAATACACAGCCAGGTTAATACTCTTCCAAAACTTCCATTGGAGGCCACAGCCAGGGGAAGGACACTGTATTAGTGACAAGTTGCAGGAGGTCAATTACTATGCAAATTCATTTCACCTGGTAATATTTAGCGCACAAAATTTCATCTGGCTTGCACTGACTGGAAGGCAGCTGGAAGGTGAACACCCCACAAAAGTGTTGTAGTGGGTTACTGCATTACAGATGTTATCTTGTATTTTTGCCATTTCCAAGCTAAAAAATGGTGAGGACTTTACCCCTTTAGTCATAATAACCTGTTGTCCAACCTGAATACCCTCCTCCCTATCAACTAAGTTATTTAATAATGATTGTCCCCCATTCTCATTTTTGCAAGCTGATGCACTTCCAGATGTAGTACTGAAATACCACAGAAAACTACTATTTTCCCAGAAATTCTTACTTGACTATCTGTGAGAAATATTAAATGTTTTAGGACATTTTTTTTAATGAGGTTAGAAACTAGTTCTGCTGATGGAAATGACTAAAGTAGGATATGATAAACATAGAGTTCAGATAAGCACCAAGGCAGTGCGGTGCTTACCTAATCTGACCTCTCTTTCTTTCGTCCACCTGGCACTGCAGAGCAGTGAGAGCAGTGAGTGGCTGAGTTATGAGATCCTTCCTTTAATTTACATTGTCCTTACGTGCTTTTGCTAGTAGAACATGCGCAGAACCATTTGCTCCATCAGGGCCCCAATGCCGAGACACTGCAGTCCTAACCCTCCTCACACACATACCACTGATCATCTGAGGATTTTTGGTACAGTCACTGTTTCATCAGCCTTTCTACTGGCCTACAGAAGGCTGATAAATTTATTTTTCCTGGATGAGATTAAACAGTAGCCCCAAATAAAGCAGTTCTTGTAGATTTTCAGTTTAATAATTCCTTTTTGACTTTCTCTTCAGTGCTGCTGTGGGCTTCTCTAAATCTTGATCAGCTTTTCAGCATTCACCAAAACAGCAATTGGTCACAGTCATCTGCTGGCAGCCACATCAGGACCAAATGTGCACGAGACAGCCTCTTTACTGACATTCCACACTGCTTTGTTTATATTCTGAAGGATTTCCACGGCTCCTTCAGCCACACTCGTGCACAGGAACCTGTGTCTGGCTGATTATCTTCCAGGACATCAAGTCATCCTGGCAGTGACTGCACACCAGAACAGTTCCTGTTCTTCACGTAGAGACAATAAACTGAACAGAAATGTACACTGTTTGCTTGCACCTAGTCAGAAGCACACTCCTAATCCTTTCAGTGATCTGTCAGCCTCATCATTCACTGCTCCTCCATTTCTGTGCACTTTATCAGTTGTGGTTTTTTTTTTTTTTTTTCCTTTCAGGTCACTGATAAAAAATGAAGTCATCTGAGGCCAAGAGCAAATCCTTGAAGGCCCCAGTAAAATTTTTCCTATTTGATGCAGATTCCCAGTCTACAGTTTCAGGCTGAGGTCTGTCAGTTACCTAGTTCTCAATAGCTTTAATCAGTTATTTTTGTGTCCCGTTTCTTAAGCAGAAAGCCGTACAGGTCTAGGTCAAATGATGTGCAGAAATCTAAGTATGTTACACCCTCAATATCGCTTTTAAGAATTACATTTGTAATTTAGTGTGAAGTACTGAAATTTCTATTTATAGGTCAATTTAAACTTTTAAAATTGAGATTAATCATTCATTAATCCTATAATGAATCCTATCATTAGGAATAATTATTGTCCAGGTTGTTTTTTTTTTTTCCAGCTCTTCCTTTATCTGTTCTGATACTGTCACCAGGCTAATCACTTTGTAACTTGGGTAAACCTCTACAAGTATTCATCCAGCATAAATGCTTCTTTGCAGGCAGCGGTCCAAATTTATCAGCAACAGTTTAGGGATCTGTTTAGCAGGTTTGCTACAGAGGCTACACCTCTTAGCAAAGAGTGAAGAGGGATATTCACTGGGTTACATAACATCAATTTTCTCCATGCTTGCTTTTCTTTCAGTTTCATCAGTCACACAGCGCTGTTTAAACAAGGATTTCATTTCAGCAAATTATTCCATAGTTTAGTCTTGGGGCATGGCACGAAGCAACTGACAGTTGGAATTCCTTTAAACTAAAGAGAGATTGAATTATCAGATCTCTAATAATTCATGGAGCCTTGTTTGAAATTCCTCTGGAAATGATTTTGTACTCTGGATTCCCTTCCCACATGTATGACATAGCTGCCTTATTTTTGGTTATTCCAGTGCATCTCCAGAATTACAGACACCTGAACAGTCATTTTGGTTTCCTATTCTATATCACTGAAGTCAAGGATAAAGAGTCATTCACGTTTCTGGCAGTGTGCCTGGATGATATTCTGAATTCTCAACTCTATACTGATTTCACTAATATCAGCAGACCTATGACAAATAAGGACTTACTCTTAGTCCACATTTTGTAAATATTATAAAAACTGTTCTTTCTTTTCTAAATGTCACCATTCTGCTTTTAAGGAAAAGTTCTAAATTGTTCTATACTGAGTTATTATTAATTTTTCATCTTGTGTCACTTAAGTGTTGCATGCTCATATTCCCTAGTCAAATGAAAGTATAATTTAATAACTATACTTAAAATTGTACTTAATTTTGGATTAAATTCAGTGGGGTCAATTCAACCAGATATACTGTAGACCTTGGTGAAAATGCCATCTTCTAAAGAATGCAGTTATTAATTACTATGAGCCAATTCATCTCTGAGTTAGGTATATACAAACACAGCTGGATTTAAACCAATATCCTTGAGGACAAAAACCTTCAGCTCCTTCAAAGATCAGACAATGATAACAATGCTATCCTTTAAAGAGCTTGACCTGAGACAAATCTGACCATGCAAACCTAGCAGTGAACAATCTAAAATGTGACTGGATAATAATATAAAGTTGTTTATATAAACAATGGAAAGAAACAGAGTAAGTTCTGCAGTGATTTCTGATCACTGGTTCTACTTTGACATTTTTTTTTTCTGAAAGGGCACTCAGAAATAAGAAGTTTAAACTTTCTTCATTGTATCTATACACTGAATATACTGTGCATAGGAAGCACAAGAGGCAAAGAGCTCTTCACCTTGGAAAGACATCAATTTATCCTCCCATCTGGACTTTTATGATTAATTATTAATGTAGGAGTGAAATAAATAAACTTCTGAATACTGTATAGGAAATTCAGATTTTCTAATAAAACACTGAAATGAAAAACAAGCACCATGGATCTCTGTGATCTATTTCTAATTCGGGACAGGAATGAAGGAACCAGTCTACTTCATAAATTATCTTCCAAAAGCAGATAACTTCAAATCCTTTCTCATACCTAAACAGAACCTGTGCTCTACAAACCTTTTATTCCAAGATTTTGCAGTGAAGAGGAAAAGGTATTTGAATTCCAGCTTTTGTCTCATAAAATTTACAAAATGATGTATGAGTGAAAGTCGCAGTTTTAGAGAGAAAAGGATTTTTTAACAGATTTTTTAATATACAGGTATTCAGATCAGCCAAGCTGACCCATGGCATCCATTAAACATGTTAATAAAATAGTTCATTCAAACTAAGAATGAATTCTGCTGTTATCATTCCTACTGTGTGCTGCAGCGTTGGCATCAGTATTTTATAACTAGCCTCATAGGACAAAAGGTATAATCATTCCTCCCTCTTCACTATTTGAACTGCAGTCAACAGCATAAAACACTAAACATGAATTTAAAACTAGACAGTAGTGACAAACTAGATTTTATTCCCTGAGTAGCAGAGAGAGGACAAAAGAATCTGTGTTATCATTTACTTCGAATATCCTTTTCCATGTGTGTATCAATACTGCAAACATACATGTATGTACATAATTAATGGCTTGCATTGCAGAAGTACTACCGAGGCTGAGATTAGGACTAGGGTTAGGGTTACTTGACAGTTACTTGACATTTTTACATTTTTTGTACTCTAAATTTGGAGTCAGCTTATGAAATGTCTTCAGAATTTCCCATTATTTCCAGAACCATACTTTGCTGCTTGCTCATTATTATCAGGACAGAAAAAAAATGTTACGCAACTTCTCTCTTTCTTCATGATACATTTGGGTTTCCTTCAGTGTGTCCCAAAACCTTGGGGAAATTCTCACTTGCTTAAACAGTGACTAGATCAAGCCTGGAGTGAATCATTCAGGAGCTGTTTCTGTAATCAGACATTCACTTGCCAGGGGACCGCTGTTTCCCTCTTCTTGCCATTTCTGTTTGTTGCAATCCAATCCCCTCAGTCTACTGGTATTCAAATAACCTTTCTTTCAACTACAGAACACAAGTCATTTATTCCCAAATCATTATTTCAGTTCTTTTCAAACACTGGCAGCTACTATTCTGCTGATACTTAATTGCGGTATGAATTCCTCTTGGGAGGAACAGCCCCATCCATCGGCACAGGCTGGAAGCTCTGATGTGAAGTAGCTTTGCAGAAAAGGACCTTGGGGTTTTGGTGGATCCCAAATTGAATGCAGGCCAGTAATGTGCCCCTGTGGCAAGGGAAACCAACAGCCTCCTGGGCTGCTTTAGGAGAGCTAAGCAGGAGTCCTGTGCTTAGCACTACTGAGACGCATCTGGAGTGTTGGGTTGGGTGCTGAGCTTCGTGGTATACAACAGAGATTGAGACACACAGGAGTGAGTCCAGCTAATGATCATCTAGAAAACTAAAGGCTGTGACATATGGCGTGAGGCTGACAGTTGAGACTGTTTAGCTGGGAATGCTTAGGGAGGGATTTACCGGTGTGAGTAAATGCCTAATTGAGGAGTAAAGAAGAAAGGGTCTCTCATTCTCAGTGGCAAGATAAGAAGAGATTGGCACAAATCAAAAAACAGAAAATGCCAGCTAAAAATAATAAGTCAAATCTCCTGTGTGGGTGGTGGAGCACTGGAGCAGCTTACCCACACTGGTTGTGGATGCTCCTCCACTGGAAGCACTCAGAACCTGACTGGACGCGGCCCTGACCAACCAGCTCTGGCTGACCCCCAGCTGAGCAGGCCTTTGGACTGGGTGATCTACAGAGGTCTTTTCCAGCCTCAGCTTTCCCATGGTTTCAGCTAAACAGCATCATGGGTGGGAAGTTGGTGTTGGAATGTAGTTCTTACACTGCTATATCCAATTCCATGCATACTGAGATATATCTGCCACCAGGAGGACCAGCAGTGATGAGCTGATACTGTCTATATGCTGTATTTGCAAAATGAGGCCCTCTGTAAATTCAAGAGACTCATTTCTATTGAGCCTATGCTTTCAATTACATTGTTGTGGATTGTTCTCTAACAGAACTTAGCACAGGACTGCATTCTATACACACTTCAGTGGTTAGACAGGTTTGATGGAAGGAGGGAATCAATAATTTATGTTCTTTTAAAAATATCCATAAGTACATCACAGAGAATATCAAAACTTTGGGGAAAGGTGATATTATTATTTAATGCCTTGTTGATGAGGTTTATTTTGGTAAGCTCTTGACAGCACAAGGTAACATATCATCTTTGTGTTGACATAAACACTATCAAAATGTGAAAGGATGCCTAGCAGTAAGAGATCTGCATCCAAAATAGATTTTTGAGAGAGCAAATTATTCTTTTCCTTCCCAATAGCTTGTTGGTTTTTCTTTGTTAGAATCCTGCCAAGACCTCTGAGCAAAATTAAAAAGCATTTTTATTATTATAAACCATCCTCTCCAGGTCTCTTCAAAATTCCATTTCTTTCTGCCTTTCGTTCAATGTTGAAAAATGTTTGTTGGTATTTGTGATAGGAATGAACGTCTTTATATTTCCACTGCTTTTGCAGTATAGCTGCTTTCATTACTCACTGCACTTGTGCTATTCATTTGTACATTGGAGACCAAGGCCTTTTTCTATTTTTCTCCCGTTTGTCCTTTGTTTGGCTTGTAAGGAGAGTGATTCAGAATGCTCCAGAGGGCAGTGTTGCACTGAAAGCTTTGGTTCTGTGGGTTTTCTAGGCTACTTTTTGGGCATCAGGAGGCTCAATATTATTTATTCATGCGCAGACTTGCTAAATTGACCTTAAGTCTTAGTTCCACAATAGCCTTGGATATATACATTTTACGATTGGGGTCCTTGCAACAAACATACTAATTGTGAATGTACACATAGTGTGATCTTCAAGGTTTTTCAAACGCTGAGATAGATGGAAGCAATTTAAAATATACAGTTAAAAATTACGGTAATCTTAAATAATGATGTGCTAGCTTCACCAAATTTCTCTGCTCATGTCACATGGGGGAAAAGGAAGAGAGAAATCATCCCAACAAGGGTACATGACAGCGATGTTCCCAGTCCCTCGTAGGAGCTCTGAAAAAGAAGAGCATTTCTCAGTCCTGATTAAGGCCTCATAGGAGCACACAGAAAGGCTGTTGGGGAAGTATTAAATCACGTATCTCCTCCCGTCATGGCCTACAATAATTTCCCTCTGCCTTCCCTAATAATTTTCATCTGCCCTTGATGGAGTATGCGCAGCAATGTTTGCTGGCCTGGAAAAGCTAGGGTCACTGGGTCCAATTGTCACTGAGCCCTAAACTCCTTGAGAACTTTCCAATTGCATTTATCTTATTTTTAAAGTATCTTTCAAGTTTATCACTAAACCGAAGATACCTTGGCTGTGCTTAACCTGCCCTCCTAATTAAAGAATGCCTACTAATGAAAGGTTAGTCTCAGCTCAGAGAAAAGTCCTGCTGCACAGTGTGCTGCTTGCTTGGAAGCATGAGCAACGACCACAAAGCTCTGAGTATCCTGACTTGTCAACCATGCAGCTGAGATGTCCATTCTACCTCAGCTCCTGGGTCTAGAAGCACCTGCTCAGCCCCCCAACCACTCTGTGAACTGTGTTTAGCTTACAGGTGCAGCTTCAACTGTTTGAATGCCAGCCTGCACTCAGGAAGAGGCTTTTGAAAGCTGGCATGCCACCTTTTATAAACGTACCCTCTAAGCAGCAGAAATGGGCCAGGTATAATGATAACATGAATTGAATCTACCAGAGGTATCTGTTTGTATGGGGAGGTATCACAGGGTGGTCATTGCAAGCTGAAAAAAAATCAGTGGGGGACAGAAGAAGGGTTATGGAACATTTTGTTCCTTAGCTTGTCCTTGAGCCTCCATACCACTGAACTAGAAAAAGACTAAAGACCCTCCCATAAATGCTCATGGATTTAAGCAGTGCTGGCAAGGGAAAGCTGGAAGTTGTTACCTGAGAGTGAACAGTGCTCTCCTGCAATGAGACATCTAGAAGCAAGCAAAGGAGCATAAAACAGCAATAGCTCTAGATACGGATTTTTACTTGCTTAATTTTTGTTGAACAGGGACAAACAGTCTAGCCCTGCTGTTGTTGCCCTCGAAGAGTGCACTGTTTCAAGTGTTTAGCAATTGGAGGACAAAAGAAAATACTGACAGAAGTGGGGAGGTACTTGTGCAGCAGAAGGACAAAGCCCAGAATAAAAATACCTACCATCTGTACCTCTGGTAGCTACCAGCCTGCATTTACTTTCTTCACCTGAGTACTGGCTGCTCAGAAGCGCCCAACAAGTTTACAACATGCTCACAAATGGGAGAAATATACCACTCTTTAAAGTGCTCATCCAGCAGAGGGAAGGTTTGCTGTTTGCTCTCTCGGTAAATATATCCCCAGATTCTTGACTTGAGGAGAGTGACACACTCCATGCCAAGAAAAGGAAGAGGAAAAGAAGATACTGCCATCTGCTTGTGTAGAACTACATGTCTGTGCACCAGCTCTCCTGTACAGATAAAGAGGAATAACACTTCCCTTTCTGTCAGATTCAGTCTTGAGTATGAGACAGTGCTCTTGTGCAGAGACCTGAAGAAAGACTGTAGGATATCCATGCAATAAAACCTCAGGCTCAGACTTAGGGACCTACATGTCAGGCCTGCATCAGCCTGAAGACCTCTCTCCCAACTGACCAGCCAAACCATCACCTGGCCTGCTGGAGCTCAACTGAGAGCCAAGGGAACCCCAACTGCACACAGAACCCCAGGGGATGCACCTGCAATCCACAGAGCTGCTGTTCCCACTGGGTTGTCTTGTACAGCCTTTTGTGGGTTGAGCAGGTTTGGGTTTTAGCACTGTACTGATGTGATCAGTTTCAAATACTAAATGTTAGGCATCACTAAAATCCCCTTAACTAATGAGACTGGCAAAAGTAAAAAAAAAAATAATAAAAAAAATCAGGTATCAATACTTGTATTTATCTATAATATTTTGTGGTAACCCAGATACTGAATTGCCCAGGCAACTGTGCCTTAATTGTGTGTAAGTGCCAGCTTGTATTTTTGCAGCGTATCTACCCTGACAAAGGCTTTTAATATTTAAAATCATGCAGATTATCTATTCAGTCTTCAGAAAACTCATTGTGATGAATTCAGTATCTCAGTTTCAGGCACTTCAACTGCTGACACCTTTCTTCAGGCTAGAGAGAGAGACTTTATTAATTGTACTGAAAATCCTGTGCAAACATTTAAAAAATGTTATTTAGTACTCAGTAAAATGTTTTTTTTTATTTTAGTATGCCACCATCTATCAATGTTGTCATGAGTATCTAGATCTCAGAAGTCTTTTTTTTTTTCCCCTCACTCTCCTTTTAAAATATATTTTTATTCTAAGTGCCTCTGTTTATGCAAATGTATCAGTCATGTCACTCAGAAATGCTTATATCATATCTGAGGTCAGGAATTCAGCTGTATTTAAATTATATGCCAGATGGATGGGCAATGCATACATTTCAGTTCTTTGACAACTTAATGAACATATCTCTTGGCAAGATGAGGCTATCTGAACATCCCAAATCATCAGTCACAGTTGTCTCCTAACTGTTGGGCTGCAATATACTGTTAGCAACAAGAGCTGACCACCATGCTATCTCATCAACCTTTAGCTGAAAAAGCTATAACAATTATTTGCTTGCCTAGAGCAGTACAGCCATTTTACACGGCCTTGTCAATTACAAGGGTAAATCCAGATTTATAATGAGTTTCAAAAATCTAGAAACATTCGCTAATTAATTCTCCTATCATATCCTTCCATTAAATTATACTATCAGCCATTCTATTCAACTAGCAAACTGTGCAGAATAAAAGTTTGAGGGAAAAAAAAGCAACTAACCAAGCAAACAAAACCCTGAACTAAACATTTTCAAACTGACAAATTATCTGGCTATCTTATTTTTGGAAGTTTATCCTGAAATACTGCTTAATACGGCTTAATCTACATAAAGATGTCAAAAAAAAAGAACTTTTCTTCACATCAAATTTTGAGTTTCTCAAGAACAAAAACATCAGCAGGGAATTTCAACTTACACTTAGCAGAAGGCTAAAACTTAGCAAAGCTCTCTAACCATAACACTTTTGATCTATTTTGCCACCTACATACCTATTACACTAACATAATCTATACTTACAGGTGCTTTATTGTCATACATATTGGTTAGCTGGTGTCTTAAACTAAGAACCCCAAAGTCCTTGAGATGTTTAAAACTAAGGGATAACTAGGAAGTTGGCCTGTATAAATCATGCAAAGTCACCCTTGCAATGATATTACCAGGAAACCTGCAATGAGAACCTGGAACTTACTGGCTTTCTTCCTAATGGTCACTTCACCAGACTAACATATCACTATTATGGGAGATAATGATAACAAAACACTGCAGTGCTCTCAAATTGCACAGAAATGGCACTTTTGCTGTTCTGAAAAGCTGTCATCCAGTCTGAAAGTCGTCAAAATTGCTGGGCCAACATGCTCTAAATACAGTGTCACTTATAAAGAATATGTAGTTTTTCTTAGTTGAGTAACAAAAGTAGAATTACAAAAAATAGAAAGAATAAGAGTATGGGAGTAGAACAGAAAAACCTATTACAGTGTCAAAAAAAGAGTGAACAGGTAAATAATGGACACTAATCTTTCTTCAAGCTCCAACTAAACTCAGATATTACAGTGGCTACAAGACACCGAGCGCACCGGAACCACAGCTGCCTAGACACCACTGTTAGAAACCCTTATAATTGCTTTCTTTTGCATGGCTTAACATAAAGTCACTGGTAAGCAGATCCTCTAATAGACAATAGCAACCTGCTCCTGTCTGGGCAACCTCGTTTTGTTTCTTCCCAAATCTTTTGCAATATAGCAGTTCTTCCCTTCTTTCACCCTCCCTTCTTTCACCTCTCCAGCTAATGCCATTTCCTTTTCTCATTGTCAATCCTTCCATCCTTGCCAGAGTTCTTTACCTACTGGAATCTCAAGCGCACATCTCTCCACTTTAATTCAAGAACACTTACTCAAGCTTGGTTGTTCCTCCAACCTTGCCTTCACCTGTCCTCACCTCTCACCATTCTTTTGAATATCCCTCAATCTCTCTGGCTGGCGTCGTCAGCATCTTTTCTCCTCTGACTCCTCCCATAACAATTCAGGGGTTAGATAACTTCTATCTTAATTTGGAAAAACAAAAAATCAAAATCAGGTTTTTGTATCCCACTTATTCCTTATTTTTCACAACTACTCTGCCATCTTAGTCTACTTCTCCTTTTAGCTCATAGACTGCAGCCACTATATGGAGTCAATCTCTTTGGCTTTCACCAGCTGTTTTCACTGAGCCTTCCTTTCAACATGACCTCTGATGACCTCTTCTTACCTAATGCTGAGGATCAGTAGTTATTTTCTGTTCCTCATTCAGCTTCAATGACACTTCTTTCTGCTCTTCTTGGTCTATCATCTTTCTTTCTTTATCAAGAGGTTCCAATCTGCTCATGTTGACAGGCTATCACTGACAATTATCACTGACAATTACATTTTCAGGAAACAGCCTTTGTACTTTCTCCCAAGCTGCTCTTCTCTTCTAAAAATCTATCCTCTTGTTATTTTTCAATCCTTTAAAAACTTGCCTTTTTATCATCTCTCTCCTTCTCTATATTAAAAAAAACTCCAACCAGCCAACCAACAACAAAAACCAACCCAATACACTGGGATCTCTTCCCCCACCACGCTTACCAACACTGTCTCAGAATTTCCTTGGAATCTCACTTGCCTGTACCCTTCTTCTAATTGCGTGCTTTTACACAGAAGCTGCTTTTTCACAGAACCTAATACAAAAAGGTACTTGTCCATAATGAGGCTGTTAAGCAACATGGTTATATAAATATAAATTACAACAGGAGTTCAGATTTCACTGCAGCAATCATCATATGAAAACCCTGACATGAAGAAAATAGAACCAAAATGCTTAAGAATGTGGTTTGGGCTTTAAAAACTCCTTTCTTAGACAATTCCAATACAAGTGAATCTATTGTCTTTAGAAATAAAGGTTTATGCCTGACTTCACTGAAAGCAATAGGTATTTTATTACTAATTTCAGTATGGTAAGGGATTTTCTATCTGTCTTATCAAATAGTCTTTTTCAATATTTGCAAAGAAGCAGTCAAATAGAAATAGTTATAGTTACAGCATTTCACACTTATATTCAGTGACTGGAAATTATCTTGACAGCTTGATTTCTAATTTTGTACTACGTTTGTATGCTAAATCTGACAATACCCAGGTAGAAAGCCAATGTTTAATGGATCACAAACATGACTTAAGAAAACACAGCTTGTTTAGCTTTACACTGCCTCTTCTGAACTTTAAATTAATACATTATTTAGTAGCCAGCACTTGTGCTTAGACAGCATGGCTCAGATATCAATACCACCCCAAACAAACACATTTGCCAAGCCTGTCTTGTATGAAAGGGATTGAAGATGTGTGCGTAAGAAACACGTCAAAGCAGGAAATTAACTCCTTCAGCTGCAGTAACTGTTACTGTATCAGCATTTAATTAACTGGCATCAAAGCATCACAATATTCCCACTGATACTGTGTTTTCCATTGAGACTTGGGGCTCCCCCAGCTGGGAGAGGGCGATGGGCATTTCTGTGACTGCCTTCAAGTTAGGATGCTAAGAAACAAATTTAACATGAAATTTTAATCCAAAAGATACAAAATGGATTTTTTTCCAATACAAATGAGTACAACACACCCCAGCTTTTATGCCAGTGTGCCTCCTACAGGAAGGTGATCTATACAGAACAGTCTCCACAAACAGTGGTTTCTGTGTCCTTCAAGATTTACATTTACATTTTTACAAGGAAATTATTTCATCTCCCATTCATTCCCTTTGCACGCACCTCTTTTTCACCCATGAAAACCAGAAACTACTCACAACAAACACTGAAAGGAAAATAAGTTTCAAACATTTGAACAGCATGGACCGTGTCCAAATAACCCGTCTGGGCTGGCTCCTTAGGCTGACGGGTTTAGTGACCAGAACCACCCACAAGCTGCTTGGGGCAGGAACCAGCCTATTATGGGTTCAAATTCCAGTCCACCCCTATGTAAAGAAGTGGGAGCAAGGGTTTGCCAGCAGCATTCCAGCCCATCTTACTGCAAATACCCTTACCACCACTTAGGAACTTACAAAGAGGTATACAAATGTGTCCAAAGGCATTATCCACTACTACTAGCACAGGAAGATACTACTAAATGTCCCTCATCTTCCTACCTGACTTTATTCTCATCATGCTCCAGTGTGATGCTCCATGCCTTCCACAGGAGCTTGAAGTGTCTCTACTCATTACCAACTATACTGCAGTATTTTGAGGAGTCTGAAAAATAATCCATATACATGCATATACGTCCTTCCTTGAAAGCAATTGGCAGATTGCTTTTGCGCATAGCCTATGACACAGATTACTGCTAACACTCTGCCACAGCGTCCTCTCACTGAGAACTAGTCAAGTAAAAACATCAACACTTACATGAACCATCATAATCTTCTAGTTTATATTGAGACAAGATTTCACAAAAGACGGAAGATTTTCCTTGAAGAGGGACTGTAGGACTGTAGCCAAAATTACAAGGATTACTTGTCAAATGATACTCTATTTTTTATTTTGTTTGTTTTGCTTCATGTCCCTCTTGCTATAGCTTTGACAGAATATATTAACTGTACATAACTATACTTATTTGTGTGTTTACTTGTGTTTACTTTCATTTACACAATCATCTTACAAAAGGAGCATTTCTCTTTTGTGCTAGGTATCTTAGGATTAAATTTAAAATTGCAGTTATCCAAATATGTTATTTTAGGAGCCCCATCACTATCACTTCTATTGCCCAGTCATTACCATAAATTACGACACAGAAGCTAAATATACATTTCCAGACTTTGTGGTGTCCAAACAGTCCTATAGTCAGGGAGATCGAATGTTCCCTGCGGTGTGCCATAATAATCTGCATTGAGTGTTTTGGATCAAATAGGAGAAATTTCCAAAGCTTAAGGGCCTTGACAGAGAATTCAGGAAACGTAATTGTAGAGTGCCTTAATTTCAGAAATAGGATTTGTGTTGTCTTGAACACAGGAATTGCTTATGGAAATGAGCAAGCACATGCTTTGATATATACTTCCATAATCAGTGCAAAGCCACAAATGTTTTACATTAAGTATGTATTGTAAAGACTATACAAACTCGATTAAGCATAAAATCAAGTTGTGAGGGGTGGGATGGAGTGGACTGGCAGAGATAGAATGCATTTTCAAATTAAATAAAATAAAAACAAATCAAGAGTAAACCAGATCTCAGTTACTTCTAAGAGGGCAACAGAGCACGAAACACCAACCAGCTGACATAAACATTTACCTCTGGACCTCTGCTTCCCCCATTACTTCTTCTGTTTTGAGAAGACAAACACGTATCACTTGTCTGCAGCCTCTGCATGTTTTCTGGGCATTTCTGATCTCTGCTCCCTGCTCCATGTCACCCATTAATACCAAGGGTATGCACAAATGAAGCCTGACCTAAGATCAGTGTGGAAGTGGTCACAGGCTAGAGGTGCACTGGTTCCATGGGAGGTGGTTTCACTGAAGGAAAATGGCAGGATTTTAGCTAACACATAAACAGGAGGGTAAACATTATTGTATTCCCCCACCTGCTGCCTAACGTAGTCAGCATATATACATAAGCTTGTCTTAAACTGTCTCGAGCACCCAATCCTCCAAAATTATGCAGAACTCTGTTTTTAGCAACTTCTTCAATTTGCTTAAGGATGTTAACATGCCTGAGCTTTATGATTACAGAATGAAAATCACATAGTTAATGGTAGCATGAGAATTTAATCCTGCTTATAGACACTAGCAAAACACAGACAAGCTGATAGACTATAACCGTGCAGAAAATGCAATACGTATATGATAACCTTTTTCACTGCAAAGATAACCTCAACAAACGTACTTCTGGCTTGCTTCTCTTCTCTCCAACATACTTTTTTTCAAAGTTTGCCTTTGCTTGTCTAAAATTGAAACTCTAATATTCCAGGAAAATATGAGAAATAATCAACTGGAAGCATGAGACTGGACTTTGTTTATTTGTTTTCCTAAGTGATTGCTCGCATTTTTAAACATAAGCTTCATAGGTTTGTATAAAATGTCACTACAACAATTTAATAAGTGGCATACTAATTGAAATTCAAACATATCATTTTATACTTGGGATTTTTAATTCCACATTACAGAATAACTTGTCTTAACCAAGAAATGACAGGATGACAAAAAAATATGCATCTTTGGCTAGATGGCTCTTTAACAAAGGTGAAGTAGACTCTTCCTGAAATAGCACAGGGATAATTTTGAATAATCTCTGGAGACAGTAATTTGTCTAATATTTATTGTAGCTAATGCAATTTGTTGAAGATTATATCAGACGAATTCTGTTTTCAAAACTTGTGCTCATTAGAAAGCACAGTACAAAGACTGTGATGTAAAGAGAAAGTCTCTCTGGATTGCATCAGTCAAGCCACTGTCTAAAGACATTGCTCTTTAAGTGCATCAGGTACACAAACTCACTGAATACTGAATACATTTATTTTTATTTAAATGGCTGAAGGTTGTTACTTATTTCCTCTCTAGACTATTACAAATGTAGTTTATTTACTGTGGCACTCCTTTGATCACCATATACTTACGTAATTACACATGTAACATAAACACACAAAAACCCTTTGCTATTTATAATGAGCAATTTTTAAAATTCCTGTTTTTTCCTATACTGTCTAGTTAAAGACTTTATCCATTGAAATGGACAGTTTCATCATATACTTTTTTTCTAAATATAAAGCATGAGCTATTTTCCGGCCACTCAAGGAAAGTCATGGTATGCAATATCAAACTCTTTGATTCCTTGCTGCCCTATGCACCACAAAATGCCATCTTGTCCTGCTGCTAATGAACACAGCCACAGAATGCTTAAGTTCATTACCAATTTAGATCACTGGTTTCTTCACACTCAGAATCACTTCAGTAAACAAAATGTGAGAACGTCTACTGAAATTTACTTTTGAAGAATTGTATCTTAGAGTGAGCCCTTTCTTTTTTCTGAGAAGTCAATCAGATTAGTAGTGTGCACTTACATGGCTCTCAATGAATATATGCTGGAAGGATGTCTATGTGGTATGCAGAACTGTACAGTCAACTCCTGGCTGTCTGTGGGTGTGTAACCCAGGTTGCAGATTAGCACAGCTATGCTAAAACAAGTGGAAAAAAAAGGAAAAACACCCACCATTTTCCTTTGAGTTTCTACTTCGGCTTTTTACTTCAGCTTAACTTCATTCCTCAAAAAACATAATAAACACAGGGAATTCTTGCAGTCTAGAGTGCGTATGCTTTGTATTATCTATGATTTAGCCTTACGCAAGTTAGTCCACACCATTTCTATTGTCAACAATTGACATCTGACTGTGTAACTATGGAAGAGCCTGGCAACCCACAGTTCTATTTAACATTTGCTAAAAAACAAATGTTAGTCCAAGTACCTCTCTAATCTACCTCAAAAAACATCAGGCTTCCCTTTGACGTTATTTATTAAACACACGGGTAATAGCAGCTTGCAGTGACACTGCGCTCCTATAAGTAAAATGTTTTCACGCTTGAAAGGTAAAGCAAAGACAATACAAGCGAAAAAACTCAGTGCACTTATAAGGAGATAGATGCAGAAGACTCCTCTGCCCCCGAGGCCTGGAGAATGGCTGAAAACCATTGCGTAATAATCTTTTATGGCTGTACCAACAGCCTTGCATTAATTTGCTAACTGTACATTTGATTTATTTAGAGAGTTTATGCAGCAACAACTGTGGTTTCGTTATGAAGGGGTTGGAAGAGAGGAAACTGCTTCTTGTTTCCTGCTCCCCATCCTCATTTTTACTTTGCGTAACACAGACAGCATCTTCTTCATTACCAAAGCCAAAAGCCAGAGATACCCGGTGTGCAAGACAAGCGCCATGGCATGACAGCTGCAGCTATGAAGGCAGCTGGAAGGAACCAGAGGTCTCTCTGTATTCAGGAATGCAACCCAGACACCGACAAACTTTGGGCACCCACTGGAAGTCAGTACAGCTCATCTGTCTGTTCTGGAGGAGAGATGGCTGAGATACTTAAAGAGCACTGGGGCAGGATAAAATATAGGACTCAATACATAAAATATCTCACCTTGAAGAAGTGATGGAGGCTGCCAAAGGGCCAGCGGTGCAAATAGATTGGGGGAAGAATCAGAGGCAGACATTTTTTTCTATACAGCATCTGTTCTTACACTTTTTTTCTGCCGCTAACTTCTCATTACCCGTGAGCATTCAGCATCAATGCAGACATAAGCCAGCATGATATTCTTTGCTATTCTGAAATAGAAGAGTAATCTACCAGCCCAGTAAGCTTTGGCACCAATGTCACATCCGTACTAAAATGAAAGCAGAAGGCTTTTCATACTGTGATGCAATCATGTACTGAATTGGAAGGAAACTTCTTGCTTCTCTGAATTTATACCCTGATGCATGAGGCCTGATGTGGCAACTAGGATCAAAATGACAGCCATGTCAATATCTGCAACTACTACTTTGGTTCATGTATATGTGTAGTTCTTGTAGGAACCTCTCAACTACTCGACATCCTTTGCCAGTGAGTTCCAGTGAGTAATAACTCTGTATGAAATGTTACTTCATATGTTGTCACTTAACTTCCCTACACATCCCCTTGTTCTTTTAACACTGGAGAGAATAAAGGGAATTACATCTCACACAAGACTTGTACTGGAAAAATATAAAAAATCACTTAAAGCACTTCTCTGTCAGGTAGTAACACGCTTGCATATCTTTCAATTAGTCAAAGGAATTATGTTGATATCAAAAGAAAAACATTTAGAAAAATATTTGCTTTCAGACTTGTTTACTGTTTATTATTTTAATTTACATCAGTTACTGCTTGCAAAACTTCCAGGGAAATAATTTTAAATTGTTTTTTTTTTTTCCCCCACTGCATAGTAAACACAGCCTTAGTATTTCAGAAGCATAGTACTATAGAAACGTTAGGGCCTGCTTCTGCTCCAAATGAAGTTAATGGGAAAACACCAACTGACTTTATTAGGAGTCAGGCCAGGCCCCAAATATGCAGCTCTTGAAATGTCATCGTTTTCTGGCTAATTTTCAGAACCGACTACTTCTACAACTATAACACTATTTACAACTTTATTTATATGTATTTCTTTATTACAATATGTAATATCAATGTTCCTTGTAAAGGTTACTATTTTATAGAAATTAGACTGAAGTTATTGCCAATCAACCTTTTAATAAACTTAAGTGGGATAACTTTCAGAATTTTTCTCAACACGCGATTCAGCTTTTATGCACTCTTTCCATCTTTGACAATTGCTTAACTACCTTAATTTCAAAGCCTTTTCCAGCGTAATAAAAAAGTCCTTTTGGTAGAAGTTTATTGGTCCCGTTTCAAATTATGTTCTGAAACATTCTTGTACTGATGAGGACTCATTATTTCAGCAATTTTTTCTGTTTCAACACAGTATATTAGGCCATGCCTCTCAACCAATCAACCTCAGTATAAAAGTGTAAGTGAGGTCAAACAGATTGCTCACTAAATCTTTGATCAAGTTGTCTGATCACATATAGACACAACTCTCTGAATTGTTGCATATGTTGTATACTGTTATCATACAAATTTAAGCATTTCCATTATTGACTGCTGCTTGTGTACGTATAGATTAACTTGCTGATCATAAAACTACAACAAAGGACAAGATACACCAATACTGAATCAAGACCTCTAGTCTTGTCGCTCCAGAAATTAAGAAAAAAATCAACGTTCTTCATGATCGACTGACTCGTGATGTTGTGCTTCAAATATACACATTTTCCAAAATCAAACCATGAAGTTAATGTCAAATACTGTGTTGTAACTTTAAATATAACTGACATATTAAAACAGATAGATGGGTAATTATGATAAACTACACAATAGTGCTACTGTAGATAATATCATTTATCAATCCTGTGGTCCCCATCATTCATGCATTTACAGTTTGGGAATACAGTGACTGCAAAGGATAATAATTCATAATGGCTACATTCTCAGTACTTCATGCTAGCTCACTAGACAAAATAAAAAAAGGTTAATTGTATAACTGGAAAAATGTAAAATTTTATTCCAAGAAAATTAACAAGCTACACAGGTAAATTTTGGCAAATGCAACTTTATATTGAAATCCACACATCTGTATCTTAAAGAAGGAAAGACTCACAGACTCTAATGTATTTCTAAAATACTAAGAAATCATATTATATGCTTTCACAAGTTAAAACTTAAATAATTTAAAACAACCAATACACCAAAATGTGCAGAAAATATAAACAAGACTGTGCCTTCAGTAGAATAAATGCTTCACAAATTGTGCAAGATATCATACTAAGGCTGCGGTCTCCCCATGACAGCTGTCTTAAAATATAAACATACATCAACTGCCTGTGTTTCTCAGAACAAACCAGAAAGGGCGGCACACCTAGAAAAAAATTGTATCATCCCAGTGATGTGCATACTGATTTTGGGAACCATCGGAGTAAAAAGGAAAAAAGAGGACTAAGCGATCGTTCATGCACTCCCAAATGACTGACCAGAGTCACTGATTCAATTTTCCTTGCTTATTTGCTTCAATGCTAAACAAAATGGAAGATACTAGATAACCCTTTAAGGCAACATGTGTTTATTCTGTATAATTATAACTGTTCAATTATGACTGGATATTATCGTTAACGTTGCCTAACAGACTGATATCTAGCTTTTTAAAAAATATAAATAAGAGTTCTATTAAACTTTATACCAAATCAGCAAAAACCACAGAATACAGTTAAATGTTATTATTTCACTGTTAAGGAAAATGGCATTTAGAAAGAGTAATATATTTGGAAGAAAAAAAAAAAGAAAAAAAAAAAAGAAAAAAAAGAAAAGAAAAAAGAAGTCTAAATGAGAACAAAAATACTGCTTTGGAATGCTCCCCAAAACTTACTCACAAGGCAAACAGATTTGTAAGTGTGATAATCCAATAATGCATGGCACATCTTTAATCAGTTACAGTACTTGAGTCCCCAGTTTTCAGTCTTTGCAAAACAATAATTGTATGAAATGTTTTAAAGGTCTTCAGATGTCTAAAATTAGTTTTATCAACACATTAACCTCATATCAACTTAATTTATTAAGATGTCCAATGCTAATGTTTCTGATGGTCTTATTTTATGTAGTGATATACACAGCATTTAGCACTGATACTTAGCACCTGCTACTTTCATAATCTAGATTTCAACCACATAAAGAAATTCAGGGCAGTAGTTCAGTCCTTTGTTCTTAATTACAAACCTTCAGCAGTGGTCAGCAGGAACATGTTTAGGTTTAAAATAGGATTAGAGGTGAGCTATTGCAAAGACTGCAGAATGTTGCCCAAATCCTTACAACTGCTGACATCCCATTCTTGATTTTCTTCTCAAGACATGGCTACAGGCCACAATTGCTTAGCAGAGAATGGTAGTGTTTCACAAGGCTAAAGATTTACAGATGCTCCCTCATATAACACAGTAAGGTTCCCTTGGTAACCTGGATTTTCTGCAGTAAAGAAGGGTTGTGCTGAAACAGCGCCTCAGCTCCCTGTTGGAGAAAATGCAGACAAAAGGATTGATTCCAGCTTGGGCAAAACTCATCCAGACAGCGGCCGTTAGAAATCCCCCCGGTACTACAGGCCCTCTTGCAAAAACTCTCCAGTAACAGGCTACCAAATAGGGACCCCACAAGGTCAGAAAGAGGAATGTCATGATGTAGAACATTCTGCTGATTCTCTTCTCCATTTTGAACTCGTCTAAAACCAGTAGCCTTCTCCTGCCCGTGGTGTTGGCGTTCTGCCTGATTCCCAACAAGGTTGGCGGTGTGGGACCCCTTCCAAATCCAGCCAGCCAATTAGCAGCTGCTTGACCACTCGCTCCGGGACCGTGAAATGTCCAGTTCTGGCTCACCGCTGCAACAAACTGGACTGGCTTCATTTTCCTGCGATCGTGAACAAAAAATATCAGCTTGAGGTAGACAAGCTGTGTGGCTAGGAGGATGAGGGCAAGAAGAAGCATAAATCCCAAAGAATCATTAGCCCTGAAGGAACGATGCTGGAAAGTGCATTGGTCTTCCTCCCTAATGAACGAGTAGGTGCCCACATCTAAAACTGGGGGGAAAGCCATGGCTACAGAGAGAGTCCACACCATACAGATCACGGCCAAACAAGTCCAGAAGGTCAGCCTCTTTGTATAAAAACGGTGGTGGGCAATAGCTAAGTATCTGGTGACGCTTATGCAGAATAACATGAAAGCGGTGTGAAAGCAGGACAAAACCCCCAAAAAGGCAATCACTTTGCAAGTAAGAGTCCCGTACGTCCAAGTAGAGCCATTTTTTACAGAGGTGAAAACAAATGGGAAACAAATTGCAGATCTGAGGATATCTGAGCAGCAAAGATCCAACAGGAAGTAGTAAGGAGCTCTATGCAAGGTCTTATCTTTGACTAGCAAAATGGAGATCAGAAGGTTACCCACCACACTGACTCCTATTATGAAACCCAGTGAAGTCAGTTTCAGAAAAGCTGTTAAAGGAGAGAGATTTTGTAAAATGTTGTCAGCTGCATGGCTGTAGTTCGCCATAGATGGATGGATGATATGTATATTGCCTCAGTCAAGTCTCATGATCTATATATAAGAAGAAGGAAAAAATAGATCCATACATCTTACTGAAAATGTAATCCACAAACAGAACTGATCTGGTGTCTAGTCATACAGTACATCCTCTTCGTTCTGATTTGTCATGCCATCAAAATATCTGAAAAAAAATCGAGCTATCAGTTCTTAAGTTAACAAGAAATGATGTCAGAAAGTGCTAACAAAGATGGTAATTTATGGAGAAGCAAATGAAGTTGTAAATTTGACTACTATTGTTTGTTTTTAAAAATCACGAGGCTTTCATAGATACATACATACATACATACTGTTCGGCATGTTTGATCACTGGCATCTCACAGATCTGGCTGGTTACAGTCTCAGAACTGGCCAGTGCCCCTTAGCTTTGGTAGCGTATGTCATCCTACAGTCAAAGCCTCGGAGATTTTATGAATCGAAAGATTCCCAGTTTGCGAGCCCAAGAGCTAATCACTGACATCCTTAAAAAAATCCCCAACGGCTGCTGGTATTTTGACATTACCTATGTTTATTTTACGGCTACGGTATTTGTCAGTGTTTTAGAGGCAGCTGCTGTGTTGATACGGATCACACCCAAAGAAACCCTGCAGAATTTATGTTTTTTAACCCGAGTCACCAAAGCACATTCATCACACCGTGTTAGTTCATGCACATTCTAAGAGAAACGGGATTCATTATCTCCCTCCCTTCCTCCTGCAAACCGTAATTTCATCATTTCGGCTTCCAAACAAACAGGTACGCCAGGCAGCCGATGGCACTGTGCTTCAGGGTCCCCCCCTCTCCGCTTTAATGCAAATCTTTAAAGCCTCGACATCATTCGGAATAAGCAACGCTCGATGTAAATACCGAGACAAAACAGGCATCACACCCAAGACATAATGCCCATCCTTCGGGGAGGGCTGCTTTGGGTTACGCTTAAATAAACATATCGTACATCGACTGCATCTTTTATTATCATTATTATTATTTTTTCCCGCTAACTGGGGCTCCACGACGCCCGCTAATCCTGCCGGCGAGCGCACCGGGGCACATTTCATGCAGCAAAACGAAATAAATGGAAGGGCTCTGCCTGCCGCTGTGCCGCCGTTGTTTTTTTCCTCCCCCCGCGCCGGGGACAGAGCCCCGCAGCAGCCCCGGGCTGCCCGCCGCCCGCACCGAGCGCCGCTCCGCCACCTCGGGCGTGCGAAGCCCATTCCCGCTGAATCCCCAGCAAGATCCTCCCGTTCTTACCGTCCGCGAAAGAGCCCGATCGCCGCCGTGTAAACAGACGCCGATCAGATCATGGCATCGTTTTAAAACCATGAAATCAGGCTCCCCCTCCCCCTCCCGCCGGCCCCGCCGCTTCCCCTCCTCCGCGGAGCTGTCCCCGCCGCGCGGCCCTGCCTCCGCGCACACGGACACCGCACGCACCGCACACACCGCGCACCCCCGCCCACGGCCATGCAGGGCCGCGCCGCGCCGCGCCGCACGCAGCCGCCGCCCGCCAGCCGCAGCCGGAGCCCTGCGGGAGCCCCGCGGCGGGGCCGGGCAGCGCGCCCCGCGCTTTGTCCGCTGCCATCGCGGAGCGCTCCCCGCACGCACCCGCGGCTGCGGCAGCCCCGCTCCAGCCCTTCCTCCCTCCTACCTGTTGGTGCCGGAGAGCCCCGCATGCCACAGCCGCTCCTTCCCGCGGGATCCCGCCGGCCTCCTTTAAAACCCTCCTCGCCTCCCTCCGCCGTCGCTCGTCCTCCTTCCCCTCATCCCTTTTTCTTTCTTTCTTTCTTTTTTCCTTTGCCTCGGTACCCTGACGGAGCGCCCAGTCAGCGGCTCGCCCGGCGCATGCTCGCAGCGCCTCCTCCCCGCGCCGAGCCCCGTCCTCCCCTGTCGCAGCGGCACGGTCCCCCCCGTACCGCGGCGGCGGCGGCGGCGGGCTGGCCGGGGGCACGGCGCCTCAGCGGCGTCCGCTCTCCCGCCGGGGGCGCGGCAGCCGCCGTCTCCGCGGGGAGGGGAGTGCGGCCCCCGCCTCAGCGAGGGGAAGGCGGCGGCACGTCCCCACCGCGAAGCGTAGCCGAGCCGGATTTATCGCCGAGCCCGTTCGAGGAGCGGGAGGGGGAGGAATTTGGTCCTGCGCTCCTTGTTTATGCCTTTGAACTCCCCCTCCCGCCCCTTTCGCTGGAAACGGGGGCGAGGAAGCGGCCGCCGCGCGGCTGTCGCCCGCTCGGATCCCGCCGCCGGCGGTCCCTGCCCCGTCCTCGCCCGGGGGTGCCTGCCCGCCGCCTCCGAGCGGGGCTCCCTGAAACCGCCGCGGTTCGGGGAAGGCGTATTGGCTGCGGGGTCGTCAGGGCGCTGCGCTTCCCCCGAGTCTTCCCACCCCGCCGCCGGCAAAGCGCCTTTCGCAAAATTCAGGCAGAACGGCGCAGAAATGCCAGCGCGCTGCTTGGCGGCGGGGCCGAGCGCCCGTGTCAGCCTGCTCTGCCCCAGCGGGGCCAGCGCTCCCCTCGCGCGGCGCGATGGGCCGGACGGTGGGGCGACTCGATGGGCCGGGCCCGGTGCCCAGCGGGCCGGTGCCGTCAGCGGACGGAGCCGGCGGGACCCGAGGCGGGTGCGGCCTAAATGCTGTCAGCCCTTAGGCGGAGCACTGTGGGGTGCCGCTGTCCGGCAACCTGAAGAAAATGAGAAGAGTTTGGGGAAAAAAATAAACCCTTGCAAGAGCCTGTCCCTCAGCCCTCCTGCCCCTTCAGGCTGTATGGGAGTTTATCCAAGAAAAATAACATTTAAAAGAGAGTTGCACCCAATATAACTTGTTTTAGCTTGAAAGAGGTTGTGGAACTTCTTTTGGATAGGGAGATGGGGGTCCTGAGGAACTTAGAATCATTAAGGCTGGAAAAGGTCACTAAGACCATGTAGTCCAACAACCAACACATCCCCACCATGTCCGCTAACCGTGTCCCTCAGTGCCGCACCTCCACAGTTCTTGAACACTTCCAAGGATGGTGACTCCACCACCTCCCTGGGCAGCCTGTGCCAATGCCTCACTACTCCTGAGAAGTTGCTTTCCCTAAGATCCAGCCTGAACCTCCCCTGGAGCAAATTAAAGCCATTAGCTCTCATCCTATTGCTGTTACCTGGGAAGAGAGACTGATCCCCACCTCACTACCTCACCTTTCAGGAAGTTGTAGAGAGCAATAATGTCATCCCTGAGCCACCTCTTCTCCAGACTGAACAACCCCCGTTTCCTCAACCACTCCTTATAACTTTCTAACTGGGATCTTCCAGTTGTGTCAAAATGGGTTATTCAGGGGAATAGACAGTATTCAGGGGGTGCTTCATAATGTGCGTCATGTCTTTGAGACCCTTAGTAGACTCCAGGTGTCTTTAAAGCTGCTGTCAAAGTTTGGGTTCTTTTTGCCACTATCTAAAAATCATTTTAATTAAGGGCCAAACCACAAGATTGGTTTCAGTGGCAGTGCGGTTAGGCCCAAAGATCTGCAGTCACTGGACAATTCAGTTACTTAAAACAAAAAATTGCAGTGTTTCAAGCATTTGTCTTTTTCTCGAACAGAAAACTCAACAGAGCTCAGTTGCCACATACTTTTTTCTTTTTTTCCATGAATGTAATCAATATGAAGTTGGGTTGGTGGCTCATCTTTGGGGTTAATTTCCCTTTTACAAAGATTTTTCCAGCTGTTTTGCAGCTACTCCTGTTGTTAAATATGTGCACGCAAAGCTGCATCTACCGTGACTTTTATAGTCATTCTCAAAGTTAAAATGTGAAGAACAAGAAAATGACTACCAAGCTGGTAAGAACAGTCTTTTTAATACAGCAAAGAATTCTCTGATGCTTTAAAAATTAAACACTCTTTAAGTTTTAGGGATTAGGGAGCAGGTTGATCATATCTGTTACAGGACAGTTATAATATGTTCATGGCCAGAGCCTATTTGTAGACTCTTAATTTAGGACTTGTGTTTAGGAGTAAACAATATGACATTATTGTCATTGTCATCATTCCAAAAAAGGTGTCATGCAGTAGTTTCTAAGGACAGATGTAGAGATCTGTTCTGAGTAATTCTTCAGAACAACAGTTCTAGAGAACAGAAAGGTACAGAAAAAGAATAGTGAGGAAGCCTTTCTCACAAAGTGAGATGATTGCTCTGGGCAGCCTGGTCTGGTGGTTGGCAACCCTGCACATAGCAGGGTGGTTGAAACTAAATGATCATTGTTGTCCTTTTCAACCCAGGCCATTGTATGATTCTGTGGTTCTATGATTAGGGTAGCCAAGCAGAATTTCTTGGGGTTTTGCAACAAGAAAGGATCAGAAACTCAGAGTAAGTGGCCCATTCCTCAGTGTAAGGGCAGCAACATTAAGGACAAGAGAGAGAACCTGTGTGCCATGTTAGCATCTCAGAGGAAAGAAACAATTACTGTTGGGAAGGTAAATATCTTTTCCTCCCTTCTGAATGGAAGTGTGTGTTAGTGTGCTTTTCCCCAGGAAAGAAGGGGAAGAGGACAGAGTACAAGTGAAGAGTAGGAGCAAGAGAATTTACTTACCCCATGAGAGCTAACAGCAGAGTGATTAGAACACTCCCTAGAGACTATGAGAGCCAAAAATATTTCCTGTATTTACAGGTTTGGGCAAACCTACTGTAAATTTATTGAGAGTTGTAGTACAGAGCTCTTTCATTTTGTCCTTAAATAGCTATTTAACTTTTCAAGAAGAATCGTAGAGTAGAATGTTACTGGTGAGTTACTCTGCATTATTGTTTGTAACTAAGGGTCCCATATTTGGACTGTTAAAATTTTCTTTTCAGACAGTGTTTGAGAAAAAACAAGAGTCTGGATGCTGTGAACTGGACCTATTAGATCCACTCGCAGATCAGGATCACCTTTTTGGAGAACCATACCTAACAATATTTGGTCTTCAGCAGAAGATCAAGGCAGCTCATTCCTGTGAGGTTTGTATTTGGGCACACACAGCCAGCTATCAGGAATTCTGGAACCTGCATGGTGGATGGTCGAATACTATTGTAAAGAAACAGCAGTAGTTTGGGTGCATGGCACTTGATTTCTTTTGAGGAATCATGTATCAAATTTGTGAGCAAGCTAGGCATGCTTGGTAGGCTATTCTCATTGTCTTGAGCTTTTTCCTAAGAATGGAAGAGACTTTTTAGAAAAGTCTGGCACTGAGAAATCTCACTAATGGAGTCTGAGGTAGAGATTGGGCTGGAGCACAGGCTAGTGATGACAAGTGACTATCAGTTGAAAAGATGGAGTGAGATACTGGCCTCACCATTGTCAGTAACAACTCTCACCAGTTTCAGCGGAATCAGGATTTCAAGTCTAGGGCCAGACGCTGTGAGTAGCTAACCTGTAAAATATTCATGCCTCTGCTCTCTTGATTATTTCAGAAACTAACGTGTTTACTGGTGGTTTGGAAATTTGGCAGTATGTAATGTCTGCTCAGTCTGCTAAGTGCAAACTGTAAAGCACTGTAGGATTTTGTGACATTTCTTCAGAACAGGAGAGATACTCTGCAAGGTGTACCCACCTCAGTGCAGAGGCCAGCAGAAGATTTATGTATTGCTTAAGAGACTGTGATAGATGCTATCAAAGTACATTCTTTTCAAAGGGCTCAAGGAATTCTTCCAAGGGAAATTTCATGCCAGTGCTGTAGATTTGTGCAACTTTAGAATAGTATTTAAGCAGGACTTATGTAATACAGAGACCTGTGAAAGACCCCTGCACGGTGGAGAATTTCACCTGCAATATATTTGGTTCCCGTGCTTTGTAAAGTGTTTGCAGAGTAAAGACATTGTTGGTAGTGTCTGGCTCCTGGATGGCTCTGAGCACAGACATAAATTTACCCCTATGAAGATGTCTGAAGTGGTCTCCCTGTCGATGATGCCTGTTTTCTCCTATAACAAAACTGCATTCATATCACTATGAAGAACAATTCCTATGGATAATTATTGCAATTTACTTTTATTAATTTTTAGCCAGATCCTCAGTTGTTTTTTAAATGTTTCTCAGAGGTGTTGAATGACGTATTTTAAAACTGTTTCAAAAGTGCTCTCTGAAACTTAATTTTTGTTCTTGAAAATTGATCTGTGTTGCATATTTACATAGGGATAAATAAAGATTTAAGGGCAAATATACAAAAGGTTATCTTCTGAAAATACAGAAAGTCTTTAGAAGGAAATATCTTCTTTGTGTGACTGTAATGGAAAGAAACCAGTATGCTTCTGAAAATCCCATTAGATATTTATTAGATTACATTAGATACGTACTCGCAGACTTCTAAACACTTTTTAAGGCTTTTTTTTCTTTCATTAGAACTATATTTGAGAGATGGAACACACACCTTTTGCATCTAGCTTTCATAGATACACTACCGAGTAAGTATTGTAGTGTTATTTTTCATGCAACTTAGGTAGTGTGGACTTGACTTCACTTCAATCAGATACTCAGAAATGCAAATGAACTTAACCTTGTCCATAAATAATTACCTATATGAATTTGCACTGCTAATTTATTTGTGTGAGCAAGTAAAGGAAGTAAAAGTTGGCCTTGTTATGTATATGTGATAGAGAGAGAGAGGTTCATGCTGCCTCTGTGGTTCGTGCACCATATGTGTGCTGTCCTGTACCGAAGAATTACCAAATTATTTTCATAGGGTGGAGCGGTAATAAAAACTGATCAAGGATACAGATACTCACATCCACAGTTATGCAAATCAGTGATTTACAAGGCTTTCCAGAAAGTAAAGTCTCCTATTTTATGATGTTGGCCCATGACATCAGAGGCGGATGTTGGCAGTAGGGATTGAACCTTCTGCCAGTATCCTGTTGTTGCCCTGCAACAGATGGCAGCAGAGGGGCAGTCTGACAAAATGGTGTCTGGCATGGAAGTGCTATGATGCAGAGGTGTGTCACTGAATTCCTCCATGAAGAAAAAAGGGCATCCACTGACATTCATGGATGCTTGCTGAATGTTTGTGGAGACCAACCAGTGGATGTGAGCACAGTGAGGCAATGGGCGGTGCGTTTCAGCTGTGGCGACAGTGGCAGCGGGTCAGCTCCATTGATGCAGATGTTTATGAGTGCGGCACGCAGGCTCTTATTCATCTCTGGTGAAAATGAACAGCTAATGGTGGTGGCAGTGTTGAAAAACAGTATTTTGTAGCTGAGAACTTTCTCTGTCAAATAGTGCTATTGTGCTCTTTGTATCTGTTGTAGTTTCCATGGATATAAAAGGAGGCATTACTTTCAGAGTGATCTATGCATTTCCAGATAAAAATAATAAAAGGAACTTTATAGTAGCTGAAGGAGTCATTCCAAGCAGATAGATTTGTTAAGATAATATTTTTGAATGGTTGAGAATATTTGTCTGATATTGCCATCTTGGGTTCCTCATAAATTGTACATATAAATAATGTCATATTTTAAATTAAATTGTCGAATAACTTCTTCAGCTCAAATTAAAAAAAATAGCAAAACAGAGAGTAAACACTATTTTGTGGATCCATGTATCATTTTTTTTTTTTTTTTTAAATGTGAATAATACTGCACTTGCAGTTTTGTTAGTGGGCAGTATTAAAATTCTCATTCCATCAACAGTTTTTAGTATGAGCAGCAGCGTAGTCCTCTGTGAGGTCCTGAGCTGCTGACCTTGGGAGGACGCTTGTTGTTATTCCTTGTATTCCTGGGGAGGAGGATGAACCTCTCATCGGTACTTTAAGAGAATGTGGGCCAAGCTTACTGAAATTTGTGCTATCTACTATCTGTCTGCTCTCCTCACGTGCCAGAAATTCCGTTGATGTTTTGTTAATTGAATGTGGAATGGGAGGAAAAAACTTTCTTCTTTGTCCCTTGCCAGAAATAAAATACTCTTTCTTACAAACACAATAGATGGGATTTGTTGAAGCACATGCACAGACACTGGGGATAGTCTCACAGAAGTGACGATTCATGTATTTAATGTGTTTTCATCTGAAGTTTAATTAATCCAATTAATTGTACATATTTATTGTAAGCTGTATTGCAGTGCATCTTTCAACTACTGTAAATGCATTCCTTGTGCTCATCTATTTTTTCTGTGCATGACATACAGTTATATGAAGTCATCATAATGGTACAATTCAGCAGCCAAAGTAGTGGAAAGGACCAGTGCTAAGCATGGTTATGAACTCATGACTAAGTCACCCTAGGTGAGTGGTGTGACTTTTGCGTGCACCTTACCAGTAGAACAAAAGCAACGTGATGTGAAACCAGCAGAGACTTTCAGATTCAGAATTCAGGAAGGGAAGTGGGAGCGCTGATCCAGGGCCGTGCTATGAGCAGCCTGAGGAGCCCTGGCCTCCCCTCTGCCTGCTGTTACAGATGTTACTTTCTGCCACCCTTCTGACCATGTGCGGGTCAGAGGGAGGTGTCCTCAGTCCAGGTAAGATTTCTAGCCAATGCAAGTCAGCACCACATGACCATTAACATAGAAAGCTGTGCATGTGTACTTCAGTGAGAAAGTCAGTTACAGTGAATTTAGAAGTGCAGTCTACTAGCTGTAGAAACCAATGTTTGACAAAAGCATGTAGATTTTCTTGTTTAAACAAAAGAAGTGTTTGGTTTTTGTTGTTCACCTGTCTCACCCCTTCCCAGGTATTATGTTTGATAGTCCTTTGGTCTGTGCTATTTTAACACTTGAGTTTCAGTAAAATCCTTACTCAGAGGCTATGTCATGCTCTTGGTTTACTTTACTAAATGGAAAGTCAGGACTCAAAATAAGCCAGCCACTGCTGAAACGCACAGCAGCTCTGCAGTGTCATGGTCATTAGCAGTGCCAATCAGCATTCAAGAGCCCTTTTTTTTTATCACCATTACAGATGCCACTGGAACACTGTGGAGCAAAATGAATAGAGTTGGTGACATTACAGAGAGATTGCTTGCCTTGAGAGAGGAACCTAAAAATGCTTGAGAGATGAGGGAAGGATGATTTCTTCCAGCTGAGCTCTGTCCAGCATTTTTATGCACCCAGTACAAAGTGCAGAAAGCCTCATGTTTGCAATGCATGTCCCTATACTAGTTATGTAAAGCTATTCTATCCCATCTCTTTCTGTGCTGTTGGCTCACTGGAGATAATTAGGAAGTGGTTGGGGCCTAATGAGAGGAGTGATTATAGTTCATTATTTTTCATATACTTTCTATCATGAAGCTATATAATGACTAAGTAAATTTATGCACATTTCTTCCTTTTCACTGAGCCTGCAGTGAAGTTTTAGTGAAGTAAGGTACATGATCTCAGAGGCATGTGAGGTCTATGAAGTTTTGTGAATGTAGGTGTTGGCAGCTTACCTTCTTCCCACTTGCATTCTCAGAACAACCTAGGGACATCCCTTTCTAATCCAAACTCTGACCAGGCTTGGGTATGCACAGATACGCAGCCTCTGCAGAATGGCAAGTAGCAGACACTGTGCTAGTAGAACCAAAGACCTTGCTGGTTCTGTGATAGACTGAAGATATTCATTAGTTTGATATCAAACTGATTAATAGTCACACTGCTGAGCTTCCCCTTGCTTCTGTTGCACAGTTACTGTTCCATTTCTTCCAGTGCTCAAAGAACTATTTGCAGGACTGTTATTTGTGTACAGCGATATATCTCAATCCCTTTTTGCAGAGTTGAGAGTATCAGATCTCCAATCTTCTGCCATCTTTAAGGTTAGGCTAGAGGTGAACCATGAATGGACAGCATGTTGTCGGATTACAGACACTATTTGGCAATAGCATTTGCTATTTCTAGCAATATACTGAGAAAGGGATTTAAAAATAATAGGATAAAGTAGGATAACTGTCACTGACAGCTTTCAGAGAAATTTTAGGCCATGCTCAGGGACAAAAATTAACAATGTCAGTGTTAGAAATACTTATTTTTGCTGATATGGTCGGTTCACAGCTAGGCATTGGACTTCCTACTAATTTATTGTTTCAGTTTCTATTTGAATACTGACATGTACAGTATACAGACTTTGAATTGATTCAAAGCTCTGAAAAACAAACAAAACAAAACAAAAACCCACAACCAAACAGTGAACCAAAAAAACCCCAAAACAATGGTTAAAAATAATATATTATCCTGAATGATAATTGCTTTGAATGCTTAGGATTCAAACAGTGGAGAGTCAAGTCTGTAACATCTGGCATGGGAAGTGAGTGCTGGCTTTGTGAGTATTTAGCATGAATATATCTCCTACTTCCGATCTTCAGGTCTTACAGTCTAGAATGGGGAAATACTTGCATGTCACCTCAGCTGCTACCTGTTTAATGCAACTTATTTGACAGTTAAAGCCTAGTTGCATGGTTTCCTCTTGTAAGTTTGTTGATTATTAAGTATGAGATGTTCTCATTTATAGGCAGAATATGGAGAAGCCATTCTATGTTATAGAATCACAGAATGGTTTGGACTGGAAGGGACCTTAAACACCATCTTGTTCCAACCTCACTGCTATGGGCAGGATCACCTTCCACTAGATTAGGCTGCACAGATCTCACTGCACCCTGGCTTTGAATACTTCCAGGAATGGGGCACTCACATCATCTCTGGGCAACCTATTCCTGTGCCTCACCATCCTCTGAATAAAAAATTTCTTCCTAATATCTGATC
Organism: Chrysolophus pictus; assembly: GCA_037305975.1. NCBI lineage: Eukaryota > Metazoa > Chordata > Aves > Galliformes > Phasianidae > Chrysolophus > Chrysolophus pictus. The sequence goes on from CM074576.1 coordinate 169,684,460, forward strand.
TAAATATTCCTTCTTTCAGTTTAAACCATTACAAACCATTACCCCTGTTCCTATCACTACACTCTTTCCGCATTTTTCCTGTAGGCTCCTTTATGTACTAGAAGAAGGGAAGACTGGAAGTGTTAAGATACTTATGGTGCAGATGCCGGAAACAGCCTATCTCAGTAAAGGTAGGTCATCTGTAAGAAGTACAAGTTGATTTCTGCAGATACTATCAGAGCAGTACTGTGATGGTACAGTAGGAAGAACTGCATGATTGCAGTTCTGTAATGGAATTTTAAATACAAAGTTATTACTGAATTGCCTATTTCATGGCAGTATGAAAGAATGAACATTTTATTGAAATGTCACCTACAGAACTAATTAGCCTAATGTTAGCAGTGGCAAGATCTGGTCCTTAATTGGACTAGTATTTGCATATAATTAGGCAATGTTTGAATGTCTACTGGTATTTAAAGAAAAGAGTAAAAAACAGAGCAGCAACAGGATATTGTGCTGCACTAAATAAGACACTCAGCTGGCAGGAGAAGCACATGGGATCTGATCCCTGCTACCTGAATTGTTTAGTGATGTTTTCATTCTGTTTTCTGCTTGACTACATCAGGTCAGGCCATGGAGCAGCAGCCAAGACCTAAATCTTACTGTTAGAGGCAAGTGTCCTAGGCAGTGGATGCAATAATCAATTTCTTTTTTCGCTTCTTTTTTTGTTTTGTTTTGTTTTGCAGTGCCATTGCCCTTCTATTTTTACATTCAGAGAATCCAGAATTGATAGGGAATCATGTGTTCCAGAATTGTAGCTCCTGGTGCTAAGTGGTGATGCAGAAGGTGGGTTTCCTGCAGTATTTGTGTGTGCTATGGCCTCAGCGCTGCTGCTGCTGCTCCTTACTTGAACAGGCAGGTGGGACTCTTCTAAGGACTTTTTCTGGGAGGAAGACACATAGATCATCCTTCATCTCACATCTGGATTGCAGAGATTCTGTTACATATTTGTATTTTTTTTTTAAAGTTCAGTGAACTTATTCACTCTCTATTATTAAAATAAAATGTGGAAATAAGAGATCTAAATAGTAGTGATCTGCTTTTCCTAATCTGGGATGTGTGCCTGGACATAAAAGCACTCATTTCCTTTGATGAGTGAACATACCAGCTCCTTACAGTGCAGGATGCAGCCAAGGAAGACACCTGTTGGGTAGTTCTGTGCTGCCTTTGGTATTAATGTTATGCTTCAAAAACTAACAGAACATTTAGTTGATATACTGTATATCTCTATTATGTATAATATCTTCTCATAAATATGCATGCATAACAAAACTGTGGCAATTTGAGGAATTTATGTAGAACTTATGAATTCTCTTTGATATCACGGGTTCTCCAGATATCTCTGTTTCAACCTGCACACTCTGTACTGAAAAGAGAACAGGTTTTTTTCCCAAGCTTTTTGGTGTATTGAATTTTCAAAGGGCCAACCATGGAACATCATGAAATGCTGACAATCTGAAGTCAAATGGATGATTCTCAGACAAAAAGAGTTAGCAATTGCTCAGAATGATTTATTTGCCAAAGTGGATTAGTCACTAAAATGTGGACCACATCCTGAGGAAACCTGGTGACGCTGACAGAGAAAGAAAAGTTAAAAAAGGAGGAAGGTAACCTAATGGCCACTCTGGAATGAGACAGAAATGAGAAGAAAAAGTGCGTTGTAGAAATGTAAGAAGTGTTTTCCTGCTGTCACAAGCAGCCAGAGGCAATTGAGTGGATAGAATTTGTGGAAACACAAGGCTAGATATAAATGTACTTTTGACTAATTTGGGTGAGTTATATAATGGAGTTGGGATAGCTTTGGGTAGATACAGGGAGGAGGAGAAAAGAGCTATAGTTACAGCCTTAGTTTGAAACTTTCAGACTTTTGCTTCGCTTTGCAGTCTCGGAGTACAATTCTGGACCTGCTTATATCAAAACAATTTTAAGGTGAAGTGGTTTTTTGATCCTTAAGCCCACTAACCTTTACTTTAAAATCTGCTAAACTGGGGATATAGATATTCAAATATGGGTCCTAATGAATAGAGAAAGTAAGGCACATTTCAAAACAATGCTAAATGCCTCTTTTTATTGTAAAAGTGTGTCTTAAATCATGCCTAGAGATTTCTGAAATTGAACAATATAAAAAAGATGAATAATGACTAGTACTAAGAATATGCTGAGATTTAAACACTGGGTTTCTAAATGCAAAAAGGAAGAAAGAGATGCAGGTTTAGTAGACCTTGAATCAGGATCATGTCTTAAAGCTTAGATATGCTGTAATGTGAATAAAACTGCATGATCTAGCAGTTTTAAGAAAGAATTTCTGAAGTGACTGCACCAGGGGATGGTGAAAGATTTGTTCCGATCTGTTCAATGAGAAGATCCTCGAAGGAGATTTTTGAACCAGTGTAGTTTACACGCTTTTATTTCTGTGGTAAGTTTAGACAAACATAAGTACTTATAAAACACATTGCAAATGCCTTAATTCTATATAACCTGCACATTTCTCCATCTTGATAATGAGACCAGAAATAGTTAATATAAGCTGGTGGTAGGGATCAAATTGTTCAACAAGGAAAAAAAGTAGTCCTTCACTCATGAAGTCTACTTCCTTAGCTTTCTTCATGACAAAATGAATGCAGCTGTTGCAAACATAGGACAAGAAGAACGTGTTTTTTCCATAGCAGATAAAGAAAAGATGAAAGCTCAGTCCTATGAGAGGATGTGGAAATCCTTCTGAGCAAATATCTCAGCTGCTACTACACAGATGAGAGTGTATTTAAGGTCTATTTGTCAGTGCCTTTCACCTTGCTTTTATGACATTTGCTTTGCAAACATGTATTTTGCAGTGAATCCATCAATTTTTGTTGTCCTGCATTAAGACAGATGTCACTGTGATATATTAAGGAAGCAAACTGATATCTAATAAGTACGGCCAGTTTCAGATAATTGGGAATTCACTTTGAGTACACTCAGTTTATTTTGGTGGTTTGCATAAAGTGATCACATGCTGTTCATTCAGCGGTGGAAGGTCAGTAAGTACTCTTTTGGAAGCAGAAGGGATTTTCATGGTTATTTCCCATGAAGTCTATTGGGAGTTAAGCAAAGAAACTTCTGGCAAAACTCATGAGCGTTCAGATTTTGAGTGCTTTACGTCTCTAACTTACAGCTATAATAATTTACTTGTTGGTCCTTCTGAAATTGAACATATAAACTTTTTTACTGGGATTTGCTTGCTACTTCTGCATAGAAAAAGAAGATATACAAAGCACTCCTCATTCAGTACAGAGCACCTTATGCAGGTTAGGTGGAGGGAGCTCATGGAGAACTGTTTGACATAGAGACAAAACTGATTTGTCTTACTACTGAAATGATAGAGGAGAAACAAGGCAGAAACATAAGCTGATGTACATCAGCCGTGCGCAGCACACATGCATTAAAAGTGAGTGAACAGGCATTTTATATTAGTCTGGCGTCCTTGAGAGTGGGCTGTCCTGTGGGTTTCCCTTTTCCTTGAGTGATAAATCTTGGGGGAAAACCAATGGAGTATAAATTGAATATATGAGTTCTGAAATGTATTTGTAGAATAAGAGTGGGGAGAACATTTTTTTCCAATATTTATTATAAAGATGTAGGTCAAATAATTTACTGGTAGCAGACTGAAAGAAAAAAAAAAGACAGCATCTATTTTAAGAACCAATTTAGATTTTCACATAAATGGAAATCAAGAATAATTCTACTGCATTACACAGAAGTGTAAGGGCTGGTGCAAGGTCAGAATGAAGCCTCTTGTGATTGCTGTTCAAAATGAATTTAAATCAGGATGACTGTACTGATTTCAGCAACTTCAAGCTTTTTCTTAACCAGATGAAAATTTGTCATTCAGTTAATCAAATAAATAATTTAGCTAATGTTTTCATAACGAATCAGATGGGGCTGTAGTTCCCCCTGGGCACCATCTGTTGCAAGGTGTTCTATGGGTCAAAAGCTAGGAAGCCCTCCTATCCTATTGACTTAGCTGCTGCATCCAAACCTGCACTTTATCTTCGACCTTGTCCAAACCTCCCAGTGATGCAATGTAAACACCATGTGCAACCCAGTCTTTTTTTCAGGCTGTCGAATCTTAATATTTTTGAAATGCTGAATTTGTCAGGAGTTGAGGTAATTCACGTTTGAGGCTTTGAACTGAAGCACTGAATTCCATTTGGAGTACAGCACTAGCCCCATAAGCCCATCTCTAAAATTCTACTCCGAAAAGAGGATTATTGTACATATGCTGTATTTGCTCCCTTTTTTCCATAACCTTTTAATGCCTTGGGGATTGAGTTTCACTAGACGCAGTGGGAGAATCCTGGTACATCTGGTTTCCCTGTGGTCTTACATGATGACTGAACAGCCTCACAGCTTTTGTGGTCAGGTTCCCTATGGGCTCACACTGTGATTAGATTTATTCACCACAAATATATCCTTGTTTGCCATAAAGATACAAGTGAATTGAGCTGCTGTTTATGCATCCCATTTACAACTAAGATTTCATAGAATCACACAGTAAATTAGGTTGGAAAGGAACTCTGCAGGTCACCTAGCCCATTTCCTGGCTTGGTCTCTTCCCAGATAAGATTTTTTTTTGTCCCCTTTTGAGGATGGGCAATTTAGAGATATGCTGTCAATATATATATGCTATACCCTTGAGTTCTAGCAGTGATCTTTGCTTTCCTAATTCTCTCAATTCCAAGCGCAGACTCCACATACAGCCTATATTTGAAAAGATATACAAGCTCTTTAAAAATAAAGAATAATACCCAATACTGAATTTTGAAACTTGAAATCTGGCATGGAAGAAGGTTAAAGACTCATAAGCCATACAGTTGCAACTGAGAGCATATAAACAAAGACCTGATCAACTATCCAGTTTTTGTCATAGCAGGAGATGACTCCTCAGAGAGAAGAGGTAGTAATGGCCTGGCTGTGCAGTTGGAACCCAGGGACACTCAGCTGCGTCACACCCCAGGCAGGATTTAAGGTTACCCAGCATCTGTGAGGTTACCCAGCATCCCTTACATCAGCACAGCCTGCTGCCAAAACCCTGGCATGAGGAATGGCCGTGACAAAGTTGTATGGGGCTCAAAAGACACAGTTTGAACACCCCTTTAAAGAGAGCTTGATTTAATTTTAAGACAATAAAATTTTTTGAGCTGACTTCACTGAGTTTTTCACCAGGGCCATAATTATTACTAGATAACACTGACTTGTTCTTGAGAAAGCACTTTCTGCCTATTCTTAATGTACAATGGTTGGTGGGATTTATGTTTTCTTTCTGCAAATACAACAGAATGAAAAACATGGCTGTGACATTTATTGCCAAGTACTGGTTTCCTATTGGCAACTGCACTGGATATATGATCAACATCTTTAATTTTTATGAAGAGATGAAAAGTGATTTGTGTAAGGCCCATTGAGATACTACTTTTTATTGAAAAAGGACTTTTATTTTTTGATAGATGTATAAACACTGTCAGCTATAAACTCTCTCCAAATCTCAGGTAGACTTTTGGAAGTTGATCACAAATGGCTTTTCTTAAAAGCTCAAACTTTAACAAGGCATAATTGTTTCTTGCCATTCATGAAGACACTGAAATAAATACATGTTTGAGGAAAAATGAGTCAGGATGATTTCTGCTAATACTCTAGATCATTTAAGCAGATTCAAATACATTTTAAAACTGCCACATGTGACTTCTGAACTATCGCAGCTAGATCATATTAGGTTAAAGTCTGAGAAATAAGTGCAGGTATTTACCACGTAATTTTCATAGCCTGCTAAGTTTCAAAAAAGGTTGGCAGAAAATGTCCTTGAACAGTTCTAGAATTAATTAAAGACATCCTGATTTCATAGGTAACTCACAAAATAGGTGAACATATGTTGATAGAAATGACAATTTTCTTTGCTTTAATTGTGCCGGGATTAAAACTGGTCATGTTTTAGGACTGCTGCTTTTCTGTGAGGGGGTTTGGAAGAGACATGCTGTTGTGTCATTTAATCTTTGTATTACAGCAATGTGTGCGAAGAACTGTATTAACAGAACAAAATACAAAGACAGATCCTTCTCTAATGAATTTTGGAGAACTATGTTGCTCTGCAGTATTTGACCCCATTTGAAGAGAAAAGGTAATTTTCAAGTTCTCTTTTTTGTGAAGTAACAGTATGAAGACGTGCACAAGCATCTTAGTGCCTTGAATTAAGGCAGCTGGGAAAGCTGCTGGAAATGTGGATTCCAGATGAAATTTCCAACACAAAGACTATTGAGAAGGAACATAGCCAACACAGTGAAGCTCAGGTAGAAGACAGACTCCAACCCTAGGATGTGGGGACAAGATGTTTTCTCCCAGTTGCAGTGGTTGCAGATCAGGGGTCTGCTAGTGGCCACCCTACTTTCAGGTCTTTGAAATCATCAAGAGCTTGTTCTCTCTACATAACACTCTAATGGGCTGCTTCGTTTTGATTTTCTTATCAGTATCTTGGTTCTGCTAAGATGAATGATCCAGAAACAAAATGCTGTGCTAGCTGCCTGTTGTGCCTGCTCCTAAATTTGATAGAGCCTCCCACATATTTGCAAATACGGGGCAGTTGGGGGAACCAGTCAATATTTGAAATATTTTGAATATCTATTTAATTTCATTGTTCTTTTTTTGTTTTCAGCTCAAAATAGGTATGCTTTTACAGTAGTCTCCATATCAAACCTTAGTGTGTACATTCCAGCTTACATGCTGAAAAGCTTTCTCTCTGAATATTGAAAATGTAATATTTATGTACTCTTGCCTATTCACATGAACTGAAAATCTTTGTAATTTTAAATCTGGTTACATTCTTTTATAAATTAACTCTTAGTGGTATGGTTTATTTTTCAGTCATTACTAACACATTAAAACCTTGTTCCACAGAAGCTAAAAGATCTGGGAATAAAGTGTTTTGGGTGCTGTGCATCTTTAATATCATCAAAGCTCACCGTAGATGTTTTGCTGCTTTTAATTATAGATACTGGTCTTATTTTTCTAATCTGGTGAATAAGCCCCCCCAGTTGACTTCACATCACTTCTTAGTAATTTGTTTAGTGTAAAAAATGGGAGGACAAGCAGATCCAAGCCCTCCTCTCCACTACTCTTAAGAATCTCCTGACATTACATCAGCTTAGATCTGCCAAACCTTTCAGCAGATGTAAAAATGAATGGAAAGGTTACTTTTGTAGTATAATAATTAGAGCATTTACCATGGCAACAGACCTATTACAGTTCTTCCATTTAGTCATGCGTTATCTTATTAAAAATGGTGAATTCAGCTCCGCTACTCCATTTTCACAAAGCTCCTGTAAACAGCTTTTTTGCAAAGAAGAACCTGGGATTCAGACTGTGCCTAGTCAGCATACAATGTCTCTGGGCTAGTCCAGGGGCAGCACTAATTGCAGGGGCACACTGATTGCAAACTGTATGCACAATACGCTCCAGAAATCCCAGTGAGCATCCTGGACATGCCACATGTTTCCTATGACACCACAATGAAGTCACTGACTACTTCCACTTTTCTCATTCATAGAAGGATATGAGGGGTATGCAAGCATTAATATCTGTAAACATACAACACTTACAGATGGAAGATGACATAAAATTGCTGAGTGTCAGTACAGAACTAAAGCAGCATCACCGCCAGTAGCAGGATTTATCTGTATGGGAGAAAGGGTTCACAGCAGTGTTTTATCAGTTTTAGTACACCCAGAGAGGCAAGGATATTAGGATCTGGATACACTGTTTGCATTCTGTTCTCAGCTGCAGCTGTACGCAGCAGAGCAGCAATGCCTAGCTGTTGTGCAGCACTTGGAGGTGTGGAATGAGCAACAAACGACATCCATTCACAAAGGGACTGTAGGCTGGCTGTTAAATGCTGTGGGACAGCTTGTTTTGAGCTACACTATTGTAAAGGCAGATGGAAATCACAGTCAAACGCTACTTGTTCCTTATTTACAACTTTCTTGCACTAGAGAGAGGGTAGGTTGCTTGTTAAGAGGTAGGCGTTGTCAGGCTGTTTCTGCTTTCTGCTCCGAATACAGTCACTAATACAGCCACAAAACTGCTTTGTGCACTACTGAACTGAAGTCCCAAAAGAACTAGAACCCTATTTTCATAAAATGCGGGGATAAAAAAACCTCTTTTGAAGTCTAAAAAATGTATCATTCAAATAACTATACAGCATTAGAACATCTTTTCTTCAGAAGAAAACGGTCCTTTATGTACTTGGATCTCTGGCTAGAAAACTGCCATAAATGGCTTTTCTGGTACAAAGGCAACTGCGTAATAATGTTGTTGGAAATTCACAGACCAAAAGAAAAATAAATGCTTCAAGTTTCCTTGCGCCAGAGAAACAGGCTCCTGCACAACTGTAAGCTTTCAGATTCAAAGGAAGAGGATGAGCCCCTCTGCAGTGCTCTCAAATGACTAATACTGAAATTAGATATACTAGAATACTGAAATTGGATTTCATGTACACCAATAATAGGACAAAGAGAAGTATACACATTTTACAAAATGGAAAAGATCTTTTACCTGAGTTTGCAAAGTCATCTAACATAAGCAAGAGTACCTAAGAAAATATTTAATATAAGCAATTTCAGTAGTTTCAGTCATTTCTGTCATCTGTTTTCCTCTTCACATAAAAATTACTTCATCAGACTGATAACAAATCATATGTGAAAGTTTATTAAAGCAGAAGAAAAACAGGGATATCAAATTTTACACTCAAGTAGTTGACAAATGCAAGTCTTCAACAATAAAGCTTCTGTGAGAACCCAGGAAACAATGCCATTATGCTGTGCAAACACCTTTCAATGAAGTACATACAGCTTCAGGCAAAGAACAGGGTTCCTCATTTCCCTATAGCCTGATACTAATTATTCCACAAAAATGTTGTACTCCTACAGTGAAAGTGTTGCACAACCCTGTGAAACTGTTGCCAGGAACCTTTTCCAAATTGATGATAAAGGAGTCTGAGAAAACCTGCTTGTGATAAAATTTCTACTATTGAAAGCATTATTTAATATTCTACTGAATAATTGGCAGACTTCTCAAATTTGGGGAAATGCAAAGCATACTGAATTGTTGGGTGCTTTGTTGTTTTTAAAGGTAATAATGGTTTAGCCAAGTCTGAAATGCAGGAGATCACACATGATGTGTGTTTGCATCCACTCTGTTGAAAAATCACATATTGACTTTGAAGGTGACACTGCTATTCAAAGTTCATTCTAGGGCTGTCCCACTGTGGCCTTTGGAAGACACAAAAGGAGGTACCAGAAGAGCTACTTGGCAAGGCTTGCATTTCAGCAGAGTAACTTTGTGACCAGTATCATTCCAGTAGCTTGAGAGCAGAAACCAAGATTAATGTGGCTTGCTGGGTTGAGTCCCAGTTTCAACCCTACAATATTTTGGACACTTTCTTTACACCTTCCTCCAGTAACCGTGAGACAGACACAATTACGAGACTGAAATAAACTGGGCTTCTCTCTCCAGCTTCTGAGCAGACCGAAGTCAAAACAGCCACATATGGTATATGGAATATAGAAATCTCACAATTTGTAGAACATGATCTGCCCATCCAGTTACTTATGTAAAATCTATTTCACAATTCTAGCCATTGCTTTGTGCTCTACTGAGCAGAGACACTAATGGAGAAAGGGGAGGAACAGTATCAACATACATAACTTTGCATCACATTTCACTTTTTCTCTCCAACTTTGAAAGATAAAAGACGAGATTTCTAGCAGGAATGGCAGTGCCCACAGCACAAGATCAGAACAAAATTCTGTGAACTGCAGAGAGTTCACCTTCCTCCACTGCTTATTCTGCTAAATTTTTTTTTTCCCTGCTGTTATTTATTTGCTTTCATGTGCTCCTTCAACTAAGATGACAGCGAGAACATCCTCATAAGCCTGAGGGCTTTGTGGTTGACATTCTCAGCTGTGTCACTTCCACATTGCTACTAAAAGAAAGAAATGGGTTCTAGATCTGCTACTCAGTGGATTTTTTTCAACCCTGTTTGACTGAGCATGAATAGAGTTTTGCATCAAGATTTTTTACTTTATTTTTGGTCTTACTCTTCTGTGGAACTCTTAGGTATCAATTAGATAAGAAGCCTAAATGCTTAACTAACAACATCGAGTTTATCAGGAGGAGGACATTCAAGAATAACAGATTTGTATACTAAACCCAGGATTCTGACAAAACAATTTGTTTCCATATTGCAAAAGAAATGTGCACAATTGTCCTGATAAAATTTAATAACTGCCTAATTCAGAAACACCACATATAATTCCACACTAAAATAGCTAAATCTTCATTTTTGGAAAAAGCGAACAAAAAAACAAAACAAAACAGAACACTTTACTCAACATGCTTAAAGGAAAACTGAGTGCTGAAAATAAAGAAGTGACAACAAAACATATTCCCTACTTGATTCACATAGCTTTACATGTTGAAGTAAAATAACAGTCCCATTCTGTTAACAAGAACACAGGCTAGAGAAGAGGCACATTCTAACATAAAAATGAAAATAAATAGGAGAGTTTTCCATGTTTTCTTAGTTCTCCCAAATCTCATCCCTGTAACAGTGGAAGTGAGCTGTCAGGTGCTGTCATTACAAACCATGTGAGCACATACGCTCATGTCAAAGCAGTCTGCTCGCTAGTTATCTCATCAGAGGTATTTCCAAAGCTCTGTCATCCTGACTGGAAGACTAATAGCTGCTTTCTCCTGATGAACCCCTGAAACCAAAATTGCAGAACTTGTCGAAGGTTTCCCTCATACATTCCATTTATCATTGTTTACTGTGAACCACTCCATGGTCCACTCTCTACCCCCATTCAAATAGTTCTCACCCTTCTCTAAAGCATTATTTAATCACAAGCAATGTAAAATCATCTTACTGTCATGATGACAGATCCTACAAATCCCTTCTACTGAGTATGGTCTTGATCTGTTACATTGCACAGTAAGAGGGCTTGCAGGACTATCTACTACAAGATTTCAAAAGTTATCCAGAACTGAAGCAGTTTTAAATCCCAGACCTCAACCCCAAGCAATGTTAGGAAACATATTTCATTTGAGTATCTTCTTGAAATCACTGCTGTCCATTTCTTTTCCTGGCATACAAGCCAAGGCAGGCACAGAATCCAATGACGCTGACAGCGAGGCCCAGCAGGAAGGCAATTGTATCTCCTGCATCCATGGCTTCAACTGCTGGCAGCACCAGCAGCAGTGCAGTGAGGACCAGGAGAAGTTTTGAGGCGCACCCAGCGGAAGACATGCTGCTGACCCCACAAGGAAGTTAAATGATGAAAGCAGTAGAAAGCAGGTCCTTCAGCACTATCTGCATAGAAAACAAAAGGAACGTGACAGGATCTCCCTTCCTTCTCCCTTGGATTTTATTTTCCCAAAAGCCAACCAATGAGACTGCTGTATTACAAGCATCTGCGTGGGACTTAGGACAACAAGTTACAAAAAAATGCAACTTAATGTCATGAGATAACCACGGCGAGTTTGCAACTTTTCACTTCTCTTCCCACTAAGCCGAAACAAATCTCGGAAGCCTTATCACGAGGGCGGCTCAGAGCACGCTCTGCTGCCCCGTGCCGGCTCGCTGCGCGCTCCATACGGGCCTATCCCTGGGCTTGCGGGATGGGTGTCCGACAGAACCGCTGGCACGGCACGGCCCCGGGAGCTGTGCACACATGACGACAGAGAACGTGGATTTAAGTGCCGGTCCCTCCCTGTGAATACGCTCTGGGACAAACGTCCCTTCTGGTTTCATAAAGTTCAGGAGAACCGCTCTGAGGTAAGCTCAAAGAAACGGAGGGAAAGAAAACACAAGCGGTGTTTACCCGGGGCCACACGGGTACCTTCGCCGAAGTAAGGCGGCACGGGCAGAAAGAAACTCCCGGCCAGCGCCGGACGGTGCCTGTCCACCCGCGCGGCTTCCCCGTCCGGTCGGGGCTGCGGCAGGCCCGCGGCCACCGGGGCTCCGCGCGGCGCCTTCCCCGCTCCCTCGGCAGCGCAGAGCGGCCGCCGCCCTCCCACGCGGCCCGGCCCGCCCCGCAGGCCCTGCCCTCACGGCGGCCGCCGCCGGGCCGCGGACCTCGGTCACCTCCTGCCGCAGCGCAGCGCCGCCGACTCCGGGCTGGGCGGCGTCCCCGCTCGGCACCGGGCGCTCAGCTCCTGCGGAGGGCCGCTTTTCACCCCGCCGCCTCGTCGCGCTGCCGGGGCCCGGCCGCCGCCATGACAGGAAGGGGCGGCGGAGGGCCGGAGCCAGGGGCGGGCTGACCCGGCCGGGCCGCCTCCCGCCGGGCGCGAGGTGCCGCGCCGCGGCCTTGGCTCCTCCGCAGAGCCCGCCTCGGCTCCTCCGAGCATCCCGGGGTGTGGGCGGGCCGCGGCTCGGCAGTGCCGCCTTTCCCTCCCTGAGCGGCGGAGGGAGCGCCGCGCTCCTGTGAGGGCCGCGGGGCCCCGCCGCAGCCCGCGAGTGTGGCATGGGAAGGCCGGCAGCGTTTCGGCTGCGCGCCAGTGAAACGATAAGCGGCTGGCTGAGCGCTCGTCGCTCTGGAAATATTTATAATAGCGCGAGATGCCTCCTGTCGAACTGCAGCTGCCGCTTTGGGTCCTGATGGGGCAGCGGTACCAAGTAGTGATTATGGCAGCGTAACAAGAGCCTCTTCGTAGGTGTGTGTAAAGGGTGTATAAACGTGTGTATAGGGTGCAGAGCTGCATGGTGTCTTAAAAACAAAAAAGACGTAGTGAACCCGATTGTAATCGGGCAATTACCTGTGGTCACCCACAACACCCAGTAAAACATCCTGGTTCTTGTTCTTATTTCTGCTTCAGAGCTTCTTGTAGGAGTGCTGTTTCACATGGTGTCTTCTGAGGACAGAGCAGGGCTAAAATGTTTTTATTGTAAATGCCACAGCAGCATACCCAGCTAGTTCCTTATGGAAGCTCGAGGTTTTTGTTTTTCAGTGGAAAATGTGCATGCTTTCATCTGTACGAAAGACCTCTACGCAATTATTAGAGTTTCAAAGTGTGTCTCTTTGGAATGAGCACAGAAATAACCAGAAGCAATTGTGCCAAGAATTTTTGATACCTTATGTTAAGCATTTATTCATATAGACCATGTTACCAGAGTTTTCCTACACTTGTGCAAGAAGAGTTTCTGTAATCACTTCTCTTTTAAGAAACAATTTCTGATGAGCTTCCTAACCAGCAGTAGAAACCCAGAAAGATTGTTCTGTGTGCATCTAGCTTTGCCTCTGCTTTATATAATTTAACTACAATTGCCCTTGAGCAATCACTCCTTATTCGTATAAAAACTTTTGAAGTCTGAGCTGGAATGTTACTGCAATGCTGACCATAATTACTTTCTTACTGCTCTTCCTTTCCCCATCTGGATTCATCAGCTCCCTTCTCTATAAACTTTCAGGACTAGGAACAATCTTTTTGCACTCTTTTTGTATCAAGTGCTGTGAAAGCTTATTCTTTCTAAGCTGGAGTGCCTAAACTCTGTGATAACATTAATAATAAAGAGATCAGCGCAAATAATAACCATTCCTTCTTATTCGTTTCACAGTTTTTCTGATCTGAAATACTTGATGTCTCTTTTTCAATTCTGAAGGCATTTTCTCAAGAGCTAGAACAGATAAACTTGTTACTCACCTGAGGAAAAACCCTGAAACTTCTGATAAAAAGGTATCATGGCATGAAGGAGAATAACGTCACATTGCCTGAGTCATTCCTTAGTAGATCATGGGCAAATGTAACCCATACAGAATCTGGAGAACAGCAATGTGAAGTGCAGGTGGTTGGTGTTACCTTAATCATGGCTGTCTTCTCAGAGAGTGACCTTGGAGTCCTGGCCCTCCAAGTGCCCTGCTTGGCCTCCTTGCTGCAGCCTGCATTGTTAATAGGTAAATATTACAGCATTCTGCGTGTCAAGATGTGTTCCTGTAAATCTCAGTAAATCTCTCTTGCCAGCTAAAATTTTCAACAGTTGTCATTTTAGACTCACAAAACAGATGTGAGAGAGTTGAACAATGAATTTTCAACTCTACGTTTTAGAGCTAATCATGTCAGTACTGAAGAGTTATGGCATCTTTGGACTTGCATATTTTGAAGGCGAGGAGTGTAAAATCCAAGGAGAAGACTGAACATAGCAAAATTATCTTACTTTCTCTCTCCTCAACAGTTGACATGATGTAGAGAAGGACAGTAGAAATGTTGTGGAAAATTTGGATTGTAAGGTATATCATGTATTAACAATAGCATGGAAGTGCTATTGAGAATTAGAAAACAGTGTCATTTGGGGATGTATCTCTGGCTTATTAGCTTTGCATTTCTTAGCTTTGGCTTCAAATACAGAGTGCTTTGAAAAAATGCCAACAAAATCTAACAGTGAAGGAGACTCTTGTGGTTTTTGTACTGTCTGAATAGCAGAGAGATGTGTATTCAGCTTCAAGCTCTGCCATCAACTTCCTCCATCACCTCAGGCAAATCTTCCTTTTGACCTATCACTGCTTTGATTGTTGAGCTCAAGCTATTATGTAACTAATATTCAGAGGAAAGGCAGAGAACTCCCAGAGCTGACAAGCTAAAGCTTTGTAAATGCTGAGGCACAAGGCTAAGGAGGTATGCGTGAGACTGGAAATTGAAAATAAAGTGCACTTTCTGGGCAGGGAAAAGTTACAAGATAATCAGCAGAGAAGGGCTGCACCCTGAAGGGGGGATTCTTTTTTTTTTTTTTTTTTTGCTCCTGCTCAGTTTGTCTTTTCATGAGAGCCATTTGTTTATTACATGACCACACTGATCTAAGAAGCTTTCCGATCAATTTTTGGACTTCAGCTGTAATGAGAAATGCTAACTCTGATTACTGATAAGACATTGACTACGGGGCAATGATTATTGCTTTTACACCAGCATGTTCACCCTTGAGCTACTTTTCCTTGGTGATACTGAGTCTGACATTTTAGCTGGCTGTTGCTATATCCTCACTGCATCACTTCACTCAGATCCATCCACTTTTTCTCTTATAAAAGCTATGACTTGCTTTATTTTGTCTTCTCTGTCTTTGAATTCCCCATCAGAATGCAGATTCTACTTCATACACTTCATTTGCGTCTGCACTTAAAATACAACATGATTTACTTCTGCCATTAACTTTTTCCACATGCTTCTCAGACTGCTGTCACAGAAATGTTGACTTCATCCTTACTCTTCCTTCCTCTCTGTCCTCTCCCTTCTTATCACGTGTACCTGTTTTATCCAGCCTTATTTTTTCATTTTTGTTTCTTGAGGTTTCCTCTCAAATAAATGTAGGTAGTCACAGACCTTCCCTATCATGAAAACACCAATTAGATTCCCTTCCTGTAACTAGTGCTGTTTTTATTCCTGTAATCTCTATCCTCTCCAAACATGCTGTGCAAATTGCTCTAATTAGGATTTGTATCTCCTTCAGTATGCCCCATCCTCCCTCCATCAGCTGAAACTGCTCATGTTGGTATCTCCAGTTAGTGTCCCAAGAATGAAGGCCTTTGCCTTGTTATTGACTCTCTGATTGAAGGACTGCCTTTGAAACACTCATTCCTCTTCCAAAATCCAGAATTCACCTGCTTTTCAAAAAAGCTATCTTTCCTGATTCTTCACTTCTACTTCTTAAATCTTTATTGCTTTCTTTTCTCCTGTTGAGATAGTGATAGCTTTCTACTTGTTATTTTTCCTCTTAACTCTTGATTTTTCTTGACTCTCTATAGATTGGCTGCCCTTATCAACAAATATGTTTTCAGATTTCAGCCTTTAACTCCCGTTTTTTTTATCTTTCCCCTTTTTGTTCCCACCTGGTGGTGTTGAAGTCTTACTGCACCTAGCACAGCATCTCTTTGATAGCTCATGAGTGTATTACCTGTAGTTATGCCTTGACAATGATTCTCTCTTACTGTGATCCCTTCAGTTTTGTTTATTCAAAGTGCTGTTGCTAAGGTGCCTCTCTCTGGTTTGTCATTTTTGCTGTGTTCCCTCACTTCATAATCCTCTGGTGTTACATTTCCTCTTTTGCTGAACCAAAGACAATTTTCTTCTGAAGGCCTTTGCAGTGTAATCTTCCTTCATACTGGTTTATCCTATTGCCATGTCATGAGGTTAACTTCTACCTCTCTTTTGTCACCCTGGCAGACTCTTTTTGATCCCTCTGAGAAGCAAAAGTTACTTCTTTCTCTGAGTGGGGAAAGGCTTACAGAAGGAATTGTGCTACTTTTTGATACAAAATTCTTTCGTTTGGCACCACATGCTTCCTGCTGTCCTTTACACAGCCATGAAAATAAAGGATTAAATAGCCCAGTGATTCTTCTTCCCTCAGTCCTTTGCTCCTCTAGTCTGGCAGGGGATCTCCTGTGCTGCTGGAATCTCTTTGAGTTCTCTTGCCAAGACTTCAGAGACGTCTGTGCAGCACTGGCTGAAGCAGAGGCACAGAGGCAGCTGCCAGCCCTGCAGAAAAAAGCTCTGGAGTTGGTGCTGGCAGGAGGCGGGAGCCGTGAAACTGCAGGAGTGAGTGCAGAGCGTGCCAGCCAGAGTTAAACACCCATTGATTGACTTCCGTGCTGAACTCCGCAGGGGAATGCAAGAGCTACCCATCAATACTGGCTAATCCAGGGATTCCCCATGATTATTGTGAGCAATACCGTGCTTCTTTTGGATTATGAGGAGCAGGCATCTACATAATACATCATTATGTAGAAGTATAATACAGCAGAGGTGGAGATCTGCTGGAACAATGCTCCCAAACTCTCTCCAGCTCTGAGTTACTTAAGACTGAATGCAGTCTTCTTGACTTCAGTCTGTTTTTTGCACTGATGCAAACAACTGAGATGTTTTCACATTATTCATTAGCATTTCCACTGATAAGTTGAATATTGTGTTTTGTATGGTTTATTCTTTCTGAGAAAAATGAATTAGTGTACATTATCAAGAAAATGTATACAGCACCAGCATTTTAGCTTCAGAGGACCTGGCTATGCTGTGTTCGTCAGTATTGAATGGTAAGCAAAAGAGGATACTATTCAAATCAAAAATGACAGAACGGGATTTAAAGGGGAGTAGTAGCTGTCATCCACACATTCTTTTGTGTAGTACATCTTTTTTTTTTTTTTTTTCCAAGTTATGCTGTCAGATGTTTTCTCCTGTGCATATGATTATAATAAGTAGGAGAAGTTTAATAAAAATAAAAAATTATTTAAAACATATTAAGCTCGAATAATCATGTGTTTTAAATCAAGAACTAATCTGTATTTGGATGCATATTTATCTATAGAAACATGTAAATAGCCTTTTTTATCTTATCAGCTTTAGACATTAGAAATAGAGCTTGGCTACTTATGGAGTTTTAGCTATCTAAATCTGAGTGTTTTAGTCATAAATGAGGAAACTGTTATTATAAAATTGTCCCTTAAATTTGCATGCCTAAAATATACTGTTTTAGGATTGATGTCTGAAAAGAAGATGGCCAAAAATAGAAAATAATTAGGGAAAACAAGAGGTTAGTATCAGGCTCAAGGTGGTGTATCTGGCAAATGGCGAAGAAGTCAGAATGAGGGGCTGTGCCCTTTGCCCAAACTCACAGCCTGGAGCAGAAACAGATAATGGGTCACACTGAAAAACATGATGCCCTGTCTGGTTTTTAATTTCTCCAAGGGTGGAAACTCCACAGTATCTCTGTGCAATCTGCACCAGTGCCTAATCACTCTCACAGTAAATTGTTTTTCTTATGTTTAAATGGCATTTTCTTTGGTTCAGTTTTCACCCCTTACGTCTTGTCCCATCACTAGACACTTCTGAAGAGCTTGGCTCTGTCTTCTTTAAGAAGATATTTATACACATGGCTAAGAAACCACCTGACCCTTTTCTTCCGCAAGCTGAGCAATCCCAGCACACCCAATCTCTTCTAATATGCTTCAGTTCCTAAATCACCTCCTTTGCTCTTTGCTGGACACTCTTCAGTAGTGCCATGCCACTGTTGTAATGGAGAACTCAGGACTGGCCCCAGATCTTTGTGTCTCACAAGTTAAGCCAAGTGAAAGGATCACCTCCATCAGTCTGTTAGCGTGCTTTACCTAGCACAGCCCAGGATGTTGTCAACAAACATTATGGCCCTACTATACTGCTATGTTGTCCTATTCTTTGACCCAAGGGTCAGAATAGAGGGGTATTGGAGTAATTTATACACCTCTCAGCAGCTGTTAAGTCATCACACTCATTAATGCTCTGTGGTTCTGGGACCCTCATTAGAGCATGATTGGTGTAGTCCTTGTAATGGGGCCTCAAGAAGGCAGCTCAGTTTTTCTCTCAGCGCATGCTCTGGAGGAATTTTTTGCACCGATGCAAACATTTCAGAATCCTTTTGTCAGAGTTCTGTGTCAATCTCCCAGTGAGGGCCCAGGCTGCTCAGCTGCTGCGCACAGTGAACAGTCCTGCCACAAAATGAGCAGACATTTTTATGTAAGTATATCTGAGGCAAGAAGCAATTAAATTTACACAATTAAAAATGAACAAAAGCTGGAGAACAAAAACAGGAAAAAAAACTGTGTCACAAAGGGAGAAACTAAGGGTGACACTGACTGGAGACAATCAGAGAAGAGAACTAAATTCTTCAAAGGAAAAAGAAAACTTGATAGTTGTAGGTGATCCTACTAAGAACTTTAAAATGTCGCAATTCATCTTAAATACATTATTTATTTGGTGTTTCTGAGCATGAATTCCATATTGGAAATACCGTCTCATTGACATATTGGAATTTTCCTATAGCCTTCAGTGAGGCCATGATCCCATGTGTACTTGAAACATAGAGGCAATTATTCTTCTCAGTGTTGAAATTTCATAATTTTTCTATGCATGTGCAGTAGTCCAGTGGTAAAGGGAATGCCTGTAAAAGATTCCTGTAAATAAGTAATTGCACTGAAAGTCATTTATCCTAAAATTGACATGTATTTATTTGGTAAGTGCTGAAGTTTTGCTGTTGCAAGTTAACAAAATGTATTTGTGGAATAAATCTCCCATTTCTTATTTTGGTCATAGAAGGCTCTAAAAATACTTCGTAAAATAGAAAGCAAATCTGGATTATTTCAATGCCAGACTAAAGGGAATGGACATCATTCATGAGGGACACATTTAATGAGCCAACTGTCCGCTCTCAATAGCTTGAAATTCATTCCAGCACTTGGTTATTTGGTTCCCTTTTCATTAGCAAAAACAGTTTGAGTTTCACTGTTGAACTAAATACACAGCTGTTGCTACAAAAGACACCATGATTTCTGAAAAATATAATGGCTTAATGTCTTTGTGTCTCACAGATTACACAAACCTTTAAAGAAAAATACATTCATCTTCTGTTACCAATCTGAAAGTTCATGTGGTGAGAAAAATCTCTCATCGTGAGTGAACTGATAAATACAATGGTAAATACATGTAATTAAAACTGACATTTCTCCCCTTAATGGCTCCAGTGGCCATGGTGATAAGAATCTAGGATACATGAAAAATGGGAGCTGTATATATTCAGTGTATGTTTAGTAACTACATGTATTAAATATAAAATAGTAAAATAATAATAATAGTAGGGTTAGTACTATGGCACCTGATCCAGACTCAGCTACCAAAGTTATGGGAAAAGTTTCCACAGAATATGTGGGTTTGGGATGATTTTAAATATCATTTTTCATGGCGTAGTATGAAGGCGAGGGGGAATGGTTCCCCCATTTTACAGCTGGGATAAATAAGAAGAAAGACAAATCCTTGAAATTCTTGTGGATGATCACCAGGACAGTCAAGAAAGAATCCAGCACTTTCAAAGAATCATGCAATCATATGGTTGGAAAGGAAACAAGATCATCTAGTCTAACCATCCTCCTATCACCATTACTACCACAAGCTTCTAAAGCATGTCTTACAGATCCTCATCCAGACACTTCTTGAACACTGCCAGGGACAGTGATTTCACCACTTCCCTGGGCAGGCCATTCCAGCACCTGACCACTCTTTGAGAGAAGTTTTTCCTTATGTCCAATCTAAATCTCCTGTGGTATAACTTGTAGCCATTTCCTTGGGTTCTGTTTGTCCTCTGGGAGGAGGCCAAACCCTCCTCATCACAACATTCTTTCAGGAAGTTGTAGAGTGCAATGAAGTCTCCCCTGAGCCTTTTCTTCTTCAGACTAAGCAATTCCAGATTGCCAATTTCTTCTTCTTGCCTCTAAATTGTAGTGGCAAACTTCCTCCAAAACACTTAAAATGAAACTGGTGTTCCTTATATATTAATATGGTATTAATTGTGTCCTGAATAGTTCAGTCTTGAAAAGGATGTAGTTTCTTCTAGTTCTGAAATATCTTTATTATATATAGCTACGTAACCTATTTGGAAAAGAATTGAGGAATTATATATATATTGAAAGCCATTCTTAGTGACTTACTTCTGTTCCCACGTACCTGATTGTAACTTCCACAGATTTCTGTGGGAACAGAAGAGGAAAATCCCTTTGTGAAAACATTCTGTCAAGTTGTATGGTATCTTGTGCCAAACCACAAAGCCCCTCAATGTCTCAGGAGGAGACTTCTGCAGTGACAAAGTTCAACATTTTCCATGCTGATTGTCCTTATGTTCCAGCTGAGAAACAAATATTACTGTAATGCAAACTATATGGAAATACGTATATTTCCATCACTATTTTCAAAATGTTTTGTAGCATCTTAGATTGTGGAAGATTTTCTTTTACCAGTGCTAAATTTCAAATGGAAGCTGCTTAACTTACAGGGCTATTTGCTATTTTGTTTAGTCACTTTTGAGAATCAATCCCTTCTTCAGGGCAGGAGCAGAGAAATTCACACACTTTATGCTTTAGGGAAGTGTTACTTCTCTGTGGAAATTTCTATAAATATAGTATGTAGTTGTTTCATCTGCTGTGAACTCATCAGTTTCAGAACAAAGGAAGGCTTAAGCTTTAGCATGTTAGATAAAATACCCAATACCCATGACAATAAAATGTGCATAAAACACACACAAACAGGTATGTATGTAACTGTGTAAAGAAATGTATGTATGTGCATACATATGCAGACATGCAGTCTTGCAGTACTTAGGAAGTTTCACTTCTCCCTAAGACTGAACACTGCCTGCACTCTTTGGCTAGCATCCTGTGAAGCACTTAATTACCTGCTACCCTATGAGCACATCCACAGTAGGACCACAATCATCAAGACCATTTACATTTAGTCTTGCACTTGCTTTCCTGCATCAGGAGCAGCACGTTCAGAGCCCTGACAGATAAAGCCCAAAACACATATCCCAGCAAACAGAGGCAAACAGTTCCTGCAGTTGGCATTTTACTTTTTGATAAGATGCTTCTGAGTATTATGGTTGGGTTTTCACTGTACGGGAGCCAGGTTTTGTGCCTCAGTGTTATGTGCTGTCCCTCACCTCTGTGCACAGAATGCCAACGACTGTTCAGAGAAACTTTGCAATTACAATATGTATAAAAGGCATCTACATTAACGGCCATTTGAAAATGTATTCTAATGTATAAAGATTTTGAGAATGTGGAGAATAAACTTTTAAAAGAAGAGTGACAGGAGATTACCAAGTTTGAAACCAATTTTATGTGAGCCTCTGCATTCTAATGGTTTTGACTAAATTATAAATACGTTGTCTACCTTTTCCCATTGCAGAATATCTTGAAAGTATTTAATAGGTGGTTCTAATTGCTCACATTCATAGTCTCTGAGGACTCCTTTTGCCACTATCTGTCATCTGCTGGAAGTGTCAAGCACTGAGGGATTCAAAATTTATTCTGACTCTTTTATGACTTGCAGTCCAAATAGAGATAATAAGTCATAGTTTTTCTTCACCAGCTCATAGTAATGTAGCCTTTTATTTATCCATGATTGCAGGCAATTAGGAAGCATATATCTGTTAGGCTGCATATTTTAGAGCACAATAGCTATATGCAGATTGGCTTAGACATTGCTTTCCTTACAGACATTGTCCTTCTGTTTCATGCCTTTTTGTTATTTTTGATGCATCAGAGAAAATTTCTGTGTGTCACGAGGAGACCATAAAGCAGAAGGTCGTATGGGTCAAAGAGGGAGATGACAGGAATATGGGTTGATATTTTAACAGTAGGCACCGGGAGAAAAGGTTGCATTTTGATTTAAAGAGAAAGCTATGACAAGGTCTATTGACATTTAGGTGCCTGAAAGAAATTACAGGTGGAAGATTGCATTGCAATTTTCAGATAGTTGTATTCTTCGTATTGTGGGAAAGAAAACAGCTAACTGGTTTGGCTGGTGAGTTTTAACACGTGAAGCCAGATGGAGGCCATCTAAACTTATTGCTTAAAAGTAGTAATTTCTGATCAGTTCTGTCACTGCCATTGCCACTGGACCAGATGCTTTGTGCTATGGTGTTGAGGCTGTCTTGGGAGCTCCCACAGTACTGGGCTTATACTGGGCAATACAAAAGAAGGGAAAGAGTTAAAAAAAAATTCCAAATTCAATGACAGGCCATAGTCAGCTGAGTATGGCTTTAAGAAGAATGCTGGATTTGAATTAATACACAGATGAAATGCTGTATAACCTATAAACAGCCCCTGAGAAATCCTCATTCCTATTTTAACTGCTTTAACAGGTTTGTGTAGTGAAAGGTCAGCAACTGTTAAAGTTCTTTATGCTATAGTATGCTATAGTCCTTTGTCTTACACAGGATCACTTTTTCCTTTGTGCTTGCACTAAAAATCTCAACAGTAAGTCACTGTGACAGTAATACATTTGTAAAACATTTTAGTGTGCACACTGCTCTTAGGAGGATGGAGAGCATTACCCGAACTGCTAATAATCCCGTGTGTTTGGCTTTATTCTTAATGTCCCTGTGAGGTCAGAGTTGTCCTGTTGTCTCCGTGAAAGACAAATGATGAGCTTTGATGTCAGTTTGAGGTACAGAAATGTTACTGCTATTAGCATTGCAAACCTCAGTAAACAACTGATATAGAGATCAATGCTTTGGGTTGTACCTGGTGTTTATGTGTTGAAGTTCAATTCTAAGTCTTTTCTGTTACTTAGCTAATGCTAGAACCATAACTCATTCTTGGTAGTGAAGTGTACTTCTTATTATTTTCCTTTCTAACAGTTTCCTAAGTGTTTGCTCTAAGTTTAAGATCATGCTGAAAGCAGAATAAACCTTATTGACTAGTTTGGTTCACTTCCTTCGATTGACATTTTCAAGCTGCTAAGATGCAGCAATCATACTTCTCTGAAGATCTCAAAGTTACAGAAAGGCATCATGCTTAGCCTTTAGATGCAGTTGACCTTATGATGAGATGAGTAATGAGAGAATTAATGTTATTTAATCCTCCCTGTGATCATCTAAGGAAATTTGGTGCAGCACATTTTCTCTTTTTGCTTATTCTTTATATGAATTACTGAACTGAGTTCTGAGTGTTGTTTTCAATGCTTTAGTTGTGACATCTGATTATGAGTAATGAAATGCCCCGTAGTTTCATTAATGATGATAAAAATTTATTGGTAGAAAAGCACAAAATAGTTGCAAATATAAAACCTTGACCTCGGCAAACTTAGGTCAAATTCATCAAGCTGACAGGACATAGATGTATCTCCATGTGACACCACTGCTGCCTGTTGATCCACAAATGCCTGTATTCCTTCCACCAGGCAGGTACAACACCAGCTGTGAGCTGGAACTGCTCCACAGCTAGCAATCTGCCTACTGATCATTCAGGAGAAACCTCGACTCAAAGCTCCAGGAGTTGGATGCTCAGTGATGGGGGGGATCTTCTCCATGCCATTGTAGTCTCAGACCATGGCCATGCTTGAGACGTGCTTCAGCTGGATGCAACCTTTATCTCAGTTCGGGGACCAGATGTGTAAATGTTGGTGTAAGCACACACTGCTATGCTGCACTGAGCAACACTTTGCATCAAAAAAATTCAGATCCAGTTCTTCATCCCAATTTAGAGTAGGGACTTGAATTTGCATTTTCCACATGGGAATGTTCTGGGTGCCAGATTGCTCTTTCTCTTAGGAAGACAAAATATCCTTATCCAGGCAGAACTGGGTTGGGTGTCCCTGCAAATGTCAGCTCAAGGCCAAATCCTTTTACTCTGCAGTGAGGTCTTAATGGTCTACATGGCTTCTGAGGATCAATCAGAGGTACTCCCACACAACCAGAGATGAGGAATGGCTGGGGACAGTGCTATGTCAGGGTGGAACTATGCTCCAGTGTGATGAGGTACATGTGACAGAGAGCTCAGAAGTGTGGCAACCAGCCTCTAGTCATGACCAAGAACATCCCAGAGGTAGGTGCTGTCTAAGAAACATATAGTTTAACTATGTGTGTTACCTACACTAACGATGTTCAGTTAATCTCTGCATTGCTCTTGGATGAACGGCAGTCCCAGGCCCCCCAGCATGTCTGCTTTTTTGTGTGGTCAATCCGTATGTTTGTGCCATGGCTGATTGGTCCCTGTCTGTGGCTTTCTCAGGCACGTTTCTCAACCCTTCCTCCCCTGAGTCTACTAAGCACCTCTGTTTGTCTCTAATGCTTGTCTGCTGAGAATGACTCTCATGTAATCCATGAGGCAACCTCCCAGGAAAGTTGTTGGTGTCAGTACTTTCTTATTACAGAGATGAACAGTGTTATTTTCATGAAGAGGTGTCAAGTCCTAGAATAATGATAGGCCTTTTTTTAAAAAAAAAACTAAATTTGTCTTTTTCTCACTCTGCAGTTCTTTAGTGAGTCTGACATTGTTTTCTAACTGAGCAGGTGTTTTGTTTTTGTTTAGCGAAGTGTCAGGAGCTGTCAGCACATGATTCATTGATATAATTTTGTGATTATATTATCTGTGCAACGAATTATAAAGAGCCATGAAGACTGGTATGAGCAGAAAGTGAGTGGAAATGCTATGGTGCTGAAGTACCAGAAGTAGCAACAGAAAAATGACACCTGATGGCACCTGTGTTAGCAGGTCTTCAGGATATCATGGAGTCTGTACACAGCTTTTCTGACAGATCAGAAGACAAGAGACAATGAATAATTCCTAATAAACAATGCATAAGGAGTGTAATTCTACTCATAAAGAAAACGGAAAGCATATCCAAACCAGCTGTCACCTCCAACGTAAGAAGTGCCAAGAAGATGTGATGAGGACTCAGTCGCTCCATCCCTCATCTTCTGTATCAGACAAGATGGGAAGACTGACCACCTAGGTGCCTCCATTTTGGTGCTTGTGAGTATATGCACATATATGTGATATGACTGAGTGAAACTGATTTTTTTTAAACATAAAACTGCCTGTCTCACACTCTCAAAGTCTTGTGTGAGGTTTTGCTACGCTGATGGAACAGTTTTTCCTACATTCCAAATTTCCTATATACTTCCACAGTACTTTTCGTGTTTGGATTGGGAGTTAACATGGATGAACTATCATATATGTAGTCACATATATCATTTTAAATTGCCTAAATTAATGTCCTCCAAACTATAATCCTGTTGTCAGACACTGCTGTCTGTTATAACATGTCTGGCAAAAGCAGATTGGGCAAGAAAAGTCTATTGCTTAACTGTAACTATCATGGGAACTGTAGTAGGAATACTCATTTTTGCCCATCAGTGTAAAAATTCCAAAAATCTAAACTACTCAGATTTTATGGCATTAGCATTAGCCCTTCATTTATTCATTTTGTGGTACCAGGTCTTCTCCAGTACTTCCTCTGAATATATTCAAGCATTTCATTATATATTTATTGTCACTGTACTTCAGGACTGATGATTTTTTTAGGCAACTTTTTGTTTCTTAAAATTTATTAATAGTAATGTGTCATATCCATTGTGTCTTCCTCAAGATGTGGTTTAGCTTGCCAGTACAGACAGCTAGAGCAGTGACTGAACACTGATGACTCTTAGAAGAAATCTTCATGATTCTCCTTGTCTGTTGAAGCAAACAATGATAAAGCCTCAGATTGCTATGAAACATCTTTATATTCTTTATTATTCACTTCTTTTTATTAATTAAATGTTACTCTTGTTCAGCACTTCAAGCTGTTCTTGCATTTTTCCTCAGTTGAAAATGTCCCTTATGCAGACCTCATCACAAAAAATAGGATATTTTCCACTGAAAGTTTGCGTGCCAAACTACAAGTCAGCACCCTCCCAAGATGCGTAACCTATGTGCAACAGGATTCTATATTCTTGAGAGAATTTGCAAGATCCTTGCAGATGTGGGTGTATTAGAGAAGATATTAGCTAAAAATGTTTTGTATGTTTCATAAAATATCAATCCTATTCCCTGATATTATAACCTGTACATAGCAGTGATACCAAATGCTGTGGCCTGATTTTGTCTCAACTAGGTGTCACAGGGCTCATGCTGACTGTGCCCTTCTTGAGCAAAAAGTAATCGGAGTGAGAAGTGATTGCTTGCTCACTCCCTTTCTCACAATATTTATAATAATAGGAGTGAATTGTTTCAGACCACTTTTTCAGCACAGTGCTCAAGGCTGGAAGTGCAGCTTTACTGCCAACTTCATTACTCTCCGTCATGTGTACATGAAACCATGTTTATATCAGTGATTAATGAGAAGTGCCCATGACCACTGAGGAGTGCATAAATGGTCACACATGCCAAGAGCCCTGGCCTATGTAAATCTCTGACCAAGAGAAAGCTGGCCATCCAGGTCCCACCTGTCCTGCAGAAGAAGGCAGCATCTGGCTGATGGCTTGTTCTGCCACTGCTGATTGAGCACATAGCTGTATTAAGCACCAGCTGTAAAGTACTGTTCTGGTAACAGCTTGCCCCATTTCCTATAAGAAAAAAAAAGAAAAAAAAAAAAAAAGAAAAAGCTTTGAATATCATATTGAGTCTCCCTGTATGAGCATACAGGCCTTGAAAAACAAAATCCTAGCCCCAGAACTAGCAGTAGATCTCACATAGTTTTTGAAAAGCAACAAAAAGCTTTTCCTGATCCATTAGGACATCGACATGTCAGTTGACTGAACCTGGCAACAGACAGGGAGCTTCTGCTTCTCCCTGTTTCAGCCTGGCTGAGGTTCCTCCTAGGAATGCATGTTAAACAAATGGGGATCCTGAAGCTGGCAAAGAATATCACCAAGGGTAACTGTCTCTCTTTGTAATTCACACCTCGGGGTTCTGTGATGCATGTGATGTTCAAGGTCTCAGTTCTCACACAGTCCTACTATGTAACCTTTGCTCATACTGTTGGTAAATGCTGTGAGTAATTCTGCAGAAAGGTCAGAAAGGTAAAATTTTAGGCGTAAGTAGAAATGTTGAAGTGAAGTTGTTAACCATTCAAGCGTTCAAGAGGGAAAAAACAAAACAAAACAAAAAAAACCCCAACATTTTGAAAAGGTATAAAATGATAAGGAAAAAATAAAACAGGTAGTTTGCCAAGGGTAAACCAAAATCGGGGGGTGTATTTAATTGAGTCAGTTGTTATCAGTGTTAACAAAGCTGGTGGGGACAGCAGCTCAACATCTTCAAGGATCCCTTCCCGGCAGCTGCAGAGGATGAACCCTCCAGCATGCAAAAACCTTTTTGGGGTGGTAAACATAGAAGAGACACCAGCAGTTTTTAACAATAGCCAGGAGGGGGAGTATGAAGGAGTTGTACCGAAAATCCTTCCGTAGTAGATGGGCATTTAGCATTGCAAATTCCGAGCGTGCTCCGCATGAGCGCCTGAAGATCCCTCTCCAGTCTCGCAATTTCAGCAGATCTCTTTCTGCTAAGAGTATATTTCCCCTGCATACTGATAATACGTTGTAAGATCCTTCTGTTTTCACTTGATTTGTTGAGCAGCAGAAAATCAAAGGCTCCTTACCCATTCCATCTCAGGCTGCATGGTGGGGGTTGAAGAGGGTCTCTAAACAGCCACAAGAAAGGTAGGTATTTAAATGTTTGCCACGTCCTATCAAAGGGAAACTTATATTCATAGACAGCGTATACAATATCTTAACTCAGTGTCCTGCTGACCCATCAAGACTCGGAATTTCCACTCCATTTGCGACAGCTGTTTTCCTGGAAGCTTTCCTTGATTAAATGTTACTTTCTCAAACTTACTTTGTTACTGCCCCCAGAATTCATGTCAGTGCTTATTTATGTAGTTAACTCTTGTACAGGTTATTATGTGCATTGGAAGAGTCCCTTGGAAGAGATTTGCATGGCTGTCTTAAAATTGGCTTTACTGTTGTTAGAATTAAATACTTGAAAGAACAAAAATGAAATTCTCATCTCTTAATATTCCTTCTCATCTAATAGATAGATACTAAAAAGTAATGTTGTTAAGTATTAGATATACTTACATTGATATTCCTGTTTTTTAGCTTCTCGTTACTCTTGTCAGTTTACAAATACAAATTTGTTTTTGTCTTTATTGATCTTAAATTTCATTATTCTTGCCACTTCTTCAAGTCTCTCATTTTTTTCTGACAGGGAATTATTAAGTCACCTTTTGCTTTTTTAGTTGTGAATGCAAAGAAGCTTTTCTTTACAGTGGTTTTTGTTTCTTGTTTATGCCATTCTGTTCTTGAAAATCTTAAGTCCTTAAGTTTGCTGTTTTTAATTTAGATATCCAATTTCATTCATTTATATTATCCTTCATTTTCAGATTTCCAAGAATTGCAATTCTCATGTATTACCCACACATCTAATACATAAAACTTCTTAAACTTTCACGAGACATTATTGTCATTTCTGACAAGGTATTGACCAAAGTGGAAATGATTCCTTCTAAAAAGTATTATTTGTCATTATTTGTCAATGTGGAGAAGAGAACTAGAAACTTATGAAGGACTATTTGCTGTGTGGTTTCAGACTCTGTGACCCATATTTTCATTATTTATGATGTCTGAAGATAAATGTGTTTTCCTCATTCACAAAATCTAACATCTTTTGCAAATGTTGTGGACTTTGGCTTCCTTTTCCATTTTCTTTCTGAATACTGATAGATCTATACTTTCAGTATTTTCCTATTGAGCACCTAATTAGGAAAAGAACTTGAATGCAGTACTATAATAATATCACTGTATTATTTATATGAAAATAATTTGCTTGCTTTCTAGGGCTAATGGAAATCTTATTTGATTCTTAAATTATTAAAACTTACCTACACCACTGATACATGGCTAACAGACTTTGTTATTAGGTTTCCACATAATGTGAATTTTTAACTATTACAAGACTGTGCTAAGGCTTGTAATTAGTTGCTTCTTGCCAGCCAGCTTCCCTCAACCCACATTCTGGATTACATGATAATTTGATGCCAGGGAGGGACTTTTCTTTTTAAATTAATTTCAATGAGAGCTGGTTATTTTTAAGGAAGTAGAATGTGTTGAAGTTGGAGAGGGTGAAATAAATCTTTATGCTTATGGAAACTTAAACCAAAATTCATTTTTCATTGGTTTTTCATTTTGATTCTTCCAGCAGGATCACTATTTATCTAAGAAAAGTAAAATGGTAAAATAGTACATTTGAGTTGCATTGCATTACCGGCAACACCAAATAATTTTTATTACATTTATCCTTGGGTAAAGACAGGCAGACAATTACTCAGGTTACTCAGCTGCAAGCTTATCCTAAGCCTACCTGCAGAATTGTTCAGCTACTCATACTTGTTATACCATTGCTACGTAGATATATACATGTGTATATAGATGCAGTTATAAGTATACACATATGTAAATACATATATTCATTAAGTGGATGGAGAGAGAGCATGACGTGATACTATTTATAAGATGTTACTCTTATAAACAGATATTTTTTTCTTCCTTGAATGTAAATGTTATGCACCCAGAAAAAGTCAGTTTATGCACCTGTAGCATAGCTTGTTATTTGTCTTAAAGACTGCATATTCAGCAGAAATGTGTCCCTGTCTGGCTTAGAGACAAGGACTTGTACAGCTCAGTCTTCATAACGTCTACACTTTCGTTAAAAATAGTCACAGGTCTAATGCTCTGCTTCTCTTTTTTCTATGCCGTATTGTATCAAAATGGGGTATCAGGTCCAATTGCAGTGTTACTTCACAGCAGTCAACATGACAGTGGCAGATGTCAATGTTTAATCACAAAATCACAGAATCGTACGGGTTTGAAGGGACCTCTGGAGATCATCTAGTCCAACTTGAACTAATGACAGTGCTCAATGTAGAAGTACATTCTAGGGCACTGAGGATGGACCAAGGATTCATATTCTTCAGGGAGCTGATTAATTTTAAACTTATTTCTTTCCTTGTGTCTATATTTAGTGTAAGAACAAATCATTTTCATATAATTTTCTGTTCTGGTTACAATCTTAAGAGTGTCAAGGGACTGGATAAATGGATAAATGTTCTGCTATTTTCTCTTTATTATTATAATTTTTTCTCACAAGATTGAGAAAAAAAGAGAGAATATAATGAGAATAAAAATGCACGGTATTGAAGCATTAAAATATGGTGATAATTCATTCCCGTGACAAACTACAGCAAGTACGGAATGCAGTGTCAGATATATCCATTCTCCTGACAAAACCTGTGGAAAGAGTGGGAAATTGTATAAAAGTAATTTACTCCAATGTCAATTGTCCTAAGGCAGCAGTCCATGTCCCATGTCCCTTGTGCCAGCATAGCTGTGGATCTTTTATTGAAAAGTGCTCATTAGTTCAGATTCGTTTCTGAAACAGCACTGTTTTGTGCATAGGCCGTTAGTTCTACTTTAAGAATATGAATATCAGTTTGCCTGTCAGGCTATTTAAATGAAAAGATGTCTTCACTCTGCATTTCTAGGTGTTGACATTGATTTAGCATTTTTTATGGTACAATATAGCAAAGCTAAAAACAATCAGGTTTTGACTTTTCATTGCGTGGGTTTAGTTCTGAAGTACTGTATTATTTACATCAATGAGAGTAATAACGGTTCAATTTAGAATTTTGGTCCTCAATTTAATCCCACTGCAATCACTGAGATGTGGAATAATAGGGGACTTTTTTCCTAGCAGTGTTGGTGTGAGATTTGTGGGCTTGAAATACGTCACTTGAAATTACATGTCCACAGAAAATTTAGCCATAGCAAACATTCAGATAAA
Source organism: Chrysolophus pictus (assembly GCA_037305975.1). Classification (NCBI taxonomy): domain Eukaryota; kingdom Metazoa; phylum Chordata; class Aves; order Galliformes; family Phasianidae; genus Chrysolophus; species Chrysolophus pictus. The sequence goes on from CM074576.1 coordinate 169,715,686, forward strand.
AACTGTTAGAGCACAGAGCAGTATCTGTTTCCCTAAATTGATTCGGTTGAGTTTTATGTAGTTTTACTGAGAAATTGTCCCAAGAACTTTACTGTTTGGTGGTTAACTAATAAATAGCATGCAATAGATTTAGTTTTAGATAGTGTTTTCTCTGTAGTGGATATCTCAAAGTGCTTTGCCAAACTGGCTGTAATTGTCTAGATGGATGTTGCTGTGTCCTCAGTAATAGCTTGCATGCTGTTGGTTGATTAGAAGATTTTCTTTTGCTGAGACACAGAGGGTTACACAGACCCTGGCCTGAGAACCAGGAGGTAGCTGAACTCTCCTTTGGGCTGGAACAAAGGTGTCTAGTATATGCTGAACAGCCAACGCCTGCCTCAGAGCTGCAGAAAAATAGAGGTTGTGTTATCTCACAAATGCTTGTCATGAGATTAACTTAGAAGAAATCTAAATCTAGTCATCTGCCACCCTGAAGGATTCATGTAGTAAGGTATTTAAGGTAGCTAAGATTAGAATAGCTTCATTTGCAATTTATATTTGCTACCAACTATTTTTTGAGAGCATATACAAGAGTCCTAGGATGTGTAGTACAGTTCAGCAAGGGGTTATACTTGGATGGTATTAAGGCAGTGTTTCTCAAACTATTTTTTGCCCATATCTGGCTTCCCTCCCATCAATTTTTTAAGGGAAGGCTGGAGAATATGTACACAAACCCCATGCCCTGGTTTCTGGTTTTCCCTTCCCTTCCCTTCCCTTCCCTTCCCTTCCCTTCCCTTCCCTTCCCTTCCCTTCCCTTCCCTTCCCTTCCCTTCCCTTCCCTTCCCTTCCCTTCCCTTCCCTTCCCTTCCCTTCCCTTCCCTTCCCTTCCCTTCCCTTTCCCCTTCCCTTCCCCCTTCCCTTCCCCCTTCCCTTCCCCCTTCCCTTCCCCCTTCCCTTCCCCCTTCCCTTCCCCCTTCCCTTCCCTTCCCCCTTCCCTTCTTTCCTTTTTTTTTTTTCTTTTTTTCCCAGGGAGGCAGAAAGGCTCAGCAGTGCCCACTTACAGCTGTTTCTGAAGGGCTGGTGCTAAGCTGGACCTTTCTCAGCTGTATTCCTTCAGAGTCCTGGCCCTGTGCCTCACAGGTTGTCCTGCACACTGCAGAGGAATTCTATGGGATTTGTTTAGGAGTTTGGATTCCAAGCAGTTAAAAAATGGTGCAATGCTCCGTCTTGCAGAACTTAAAGTTTTTTGTTCTTGAATATGACTCTGAACTGCTGTTGGCCCCTAAGAACATACCAGCTAAGAAACTGCAGTTTAGAATTGCAAATCAATTGCAAATCATTAATTACTCATTCTCTTTGCTGCTTTATCAGGAAGACTTGATGGTACGTGGTAGTGCAGGACCCAAACAGAGACCAATCATAGTTTTATTTCCTGATTAAGTCTCTGTTCCTGTGTGCTGGAAATCCATAAACCAATGTACTCTCTTCTTTATCCTACCACAGGCTCTCCAATTCTGAGCATGGTAAATCCATCCCAGGTGATTTAACTGGTAGAGGGTGTACCAAGACCTGGGTGCTCCAGGTGGCACTTTAAGGTAGAAGTCATGTTTTTACTCAGTATAGATTGTTCTGAAAGTGAAGATTATCTTTGTACATAATCTTGCAAAAGTACCACAGAATCAGTTCTAGCCTACTGTATTTACGAGCCTGCACAATAGGAACTGTGTCAAGTGGAAAACATTACTGATGGGAAAGATTCATCCACCAGTATTTGAACTAACAAGGATTTTTACTGTAAGAAAGAGGGTGCTAGAAAGAGGGTACTGCAAGAAAGAGGGTCCAGCATAACAGGGTTATTTCAGCAAGTCCTATTTCGCCCCACTATGGTGAGATCTAATATTCTGCAGTCACTGCTAATATACACCTCATTTTTGTCTCCAGACTGCCTCTGGGGCAGGTTTTAGATATGCTGGGGCAGGTGCCTAAATCCCAAAAGCAGTTCTTCCTCCACCATAATGATAATTATGCCTTGCTATATTCAAAATATTGATCTTTAAGCCCTTCCAAATGCTTTAGATAAATGATCAGTAATGTTTGTACACCATTTTTAGTGTGGTCCTTGTATTATTATTAATAGCCAATATGTTCTTTCAGCTACAGCTCCCGTGAGTCAGACTTGTCCAGTAACCAAAGGCAGAATACAGGCAGTACAGTACAGCACAAAGCAAATGCTGTTAGAGGTCACACCAAGGATAACGCAGGACAAACAATTGGCTCAGGAGCTGGAGAAAAGCATCATGAAAAACAACCAAGTGTGAACAGGGTATGTAGCAGAACAGAATATTCATTTCCCAATTATTATGACACTGTTTAGACTGTTTACTATAAAACCCATGATGTACTAAGATGCACATATTTTCCAAGAAAGAATGTGTTTGTGGTAACAGTGAATGATGATTGCCTTGTAACAGTGCAGCAATTGCAAGATGCCAGAATGCAGACAAAGGAGGTTGAATTTATTTAACTTCTCTCAGGTAGACAAGGAGTCAGATAGAGCAGCACCTTAGGCTTTATATTCCAAATTGCTAATGTCTTCCACAGAGTTAACAACAACCACTAAACTCATTTTAGTCAGCAACTGGAAAAGAGGTAGTGATTGTGAGAAAATGTTAGTCCTTAGATCTTGAAATTGATGTCCCTAATTTCTTGGTAGAGATTAGACAACAGTAAAACAGTGTTTTTAATCTCAAAGCTTCCCTAAAAATCTACTAACAGTGAAACGCTATAATGAAAATCCATATCATGCTGATTACATTGTCAATAGTAATGAAAATGTTTCTGTTGGTCTTCAGGGAAGTGGGTTAGATGTTGCAGCATCTCTACATAGAAGTTGCCAGCTAAGTGCATTTTTTTCCTGGAGACCTGCTAAAACCTAACACGACAGTATGTTCCTTCCGTGTGAGATGAAACAGCGACACTGCCAGTAGGAATATGTCAACATGGTAAATTTTCGCCTCTCTGGAAGTGGGCAGCTTGATGATTGCAGCCTGACTGTGACACCAAGGAACATTACTGTCGGCTCTGCTACTTCAGACCAGAGAGGAAATGTAAAGGTATGCCAGCTTAGGTAATCTTTTATGTGATTTTAAAATTCAGACAGTATTTCAGTCCTCTTGAAAGACAAATTGCATGTCAAGGATATCACTAAGTACTAAATAACTCTGTGATGGTAGGTGCTTTTACCACTGTTCTAATTTGGTTCCAGTAAAACAAATGTACACACTGAACAATTTGCATTTGCACTTTCTCTCTATTTCCTTGTTAGCTGGTAGGTCTCTTGAATTAGCATCTGCAGACACATCTCCAGAAGCTGATCTGTCATGCCTATCTCCTTGCAATGGCTGCACTGCTCTTTTTGTATGTCCATTAGAAGGTCTGTCCCTGGGGGGAATGCTGTGAGCATGTTTTCTCTCCTACTATTCTTATTTTTAAATTAATTTAAAAAGGATTTCTTTTTCTAAGAAAGAATATTAGAACAGAGAGCATTAGAAATTACATTTTTCATGTTACTTTTCAAAGAATGCATTAATAATCTCATAGAAATATTTTGTTCTTCTGTGGAAGTTTACATTCACTATTCTCAAGTGCCATAAAACTGCTTTCTAATGTATGTCTTTACATGAACAGATTAGCACAAATGTAGGCCTGGTGGATGAACTGACTTGTGTAGACCCCTGCCTGTGTCTGTCCTGCACCATGCTGGGGAGGACCAGGAGAGACTGGGGAGTTTAGGGGATGGGGACAGAAAGTACCAGAGTGTGGGAAGAAAGATGTAAAGTTCTTCCCAGCTTTTCCAGAAACTACTGATGTCTTCACGTCAGTGCCTTGCTGAGTGTGAGTGAAGACATATTGCAGGAAGCAAAGCTGAGCAGGCGCTTTTTAATTCAGTTGCAGTAAATGATGTGTGGCAGTGGTGTGGCCAAGTATGAACAACTTGAGGAGAGTCTTCATGGTCCATGAAGACGGTTATGTCTATGCAGCCCCCATAAAACTTGGTGCTCTTGTTCTTCAAGGAAAAGCCTATATGTCTGCAACATGTCACTCAGGGCCTTACATACACTTTTAGCTGTAGAGTATAGGAGTGACAATGTGCTCCTAAAAACAGATTTTGGCAGCTGAAGTTTGAGGAGCTTGATGGCCAGAAGCCACCTCATCCTATAATAGGAGGCATTGTAACCACTGAGTGGATCACACTTCTTCAGTAGCAATTTTCTCAATGGAACAGCTTGATTTCCTCCCACTATGTTTGTAATAGGTTAAGACTGGGGACAAGAAATAGACTTTATTTCAGCAACCACCAATTCAGAAATCTTTTTTCCATCTTGTCTGTTGCTGCTGTTAAACCTGGAACCCATAAAGCAGCAATAATAAGGCTAGGTTTTTGAAGTAATATATAACTGCTGAAGGTGTGGACCCAGATAGGTAATTCAGACATAGATATTACTATTTCTTTGCTTTGTTAGAAACTGAAAAAGTTTGAAAGTTTCTCTCCTACTGGTCTTCTATTCAGGGGAACTGTGTCTACTGGAAACTGGCTTGGCCTAACTACTGATCTTCCTGGGACTTTCTGTATTTCCTTTCCAGTTTTCCTTAATTCTCTTAAATTTGTATGTGTATGGTTCTGAATATTCACAACTGCCCTACTTTTTCAGGATTTGTTTGAGAACTTCTACATTGTACTCCTTGTATTGCATGTTGTCAAGCAGACTGAACGGAAACTTCCTTGTTCTTGCTTAGCATAAGTTTCCCTTGTAAAACTCAGACAGTTCTGAATACTAGCAACCTGTCACTTCTCTACATAATTTAGAAAACATCACCAGATTTATATAAGCTCCTCTGGAACTTATGTCAGCTTCTCTGATTTTCCTTCTGGTGGTTCATTAACTGGGAATGAGAAGACAAAAAAAAAAAAAAAACAACCAAAAATCTACCCAACCAGCCAACCAAACAAAATCTACTAGCCTATATTTATTTCTTGTACATATTTTTTCCTAGCATCTGACTTCTCAAAGTACCAACATTTTAATTGTGGGTTTTGCATATTTACATATCATCATGAAAATAATTCCTAATGTCCTGAAACTAATCTCAAAGTCTTATTCTTTTTCATAATTCTCATGAGAGAGCACACACTGGCATTTTCTATCATGGATCTCCATTTAAAACTACTCTACTCAACTTTCAGCTCAACGCTTTTTTTTGGTCCAGTAATTACTTTGAAAGCTGGTGGCCTCTTCTTGTTTTGTGGCTTCTTCCTCAGCATTATCTCTCTAAGCCTGATCTTTTACCTTTAGTAGGTCCAGATCTCTGTAGCCTGAAAGAGATCATCATTCAGCTGGCAACATCTCTTTGGTTGCCTGGAAAACACTTGCTGTTTTTCCCTTCTTACTATAAGGAAATTAATCTCAACAACTTAATTACCTGACTGCTACCTATTACACTTTGTATCTTTTTTTGCTAAATGGAAGACTTAAAACGCTGTTTTCATTATTATAATCTTTACTGTGATCATAAAAAGAAAAGAATCATGCAGTTATCTATGAAAACAGTGCCTGCACTGTTTTCCTCACAAGTAATTCTACAGTTTGTGGCATATTTTGAATGTTTCTGTGGAACTTAAGTGTTGATTGATTACTACAAGAACAGGATTTTTGGCAAGAATTAAGCTTAACATTGGCAAGTTGCTTGATAATTATTAGAGTGTGAAAACCAACACAAATATAGTCATTATGCAGGGACTCAGTCCCAAACTATATTTAAAGTGATGCATTCCTCTTGGAAGAGTTTCTAGGAGCTGGAGTTATGCTATTTAATTTGAAATATAAAATAAGAATATGTATTTTTTGTAATACTTTTTTACTGCTAGAATATGTAAAAATAATTTAAACTGATTTCAAAACATATGTAGGATGTCTTCTTCAGCTACATTTGTCACTAAACTGCTTCATGTTCCTCTTCTTTCTCTAGACGATTGTGCTAAGATATTTGTTGGAAGAGTTTCATATTATTTTTGTCATTATTGATTTAATTGTAATTTTATAGAGAGATTTCAGTGAAAAATAACCATTTACATTTTGGTAGAGACTTTTTATTAAGAAAGATGAAACATATTTACAAAGTAAACCTGGAAGTGTTTTTATCTTAAAATAGAAGGAAACTTTTCTTATAAAATCTCAAGGAAAATATCATGAAATGAAATTAAACAAATTAGATATAAAACAGTATCTACTTTTGTGATGGTACCTGCAGAAAAAAAAACCCCAAAAGATGTAACACTGCTATCCAAGAGAAGTTCTAGTCCTGCAAACAATGGCTTTTGGACACAGAAACTCACTGCATTGCATTGTTTTGGATTCTGTTTGTTTGTTTGTGTATGCTTTGTTGTTGTTGTTGTTTTTTATTTTGTTGTTTTTGTTTTTGTTTTTTTGTTTTGTTACAGCAGGAGTTCAGTTTTATCCAGCCAAGCATAGCTTCTTACATGAGGACTGTTCCCTCCTCTGATCTCCTCCATCTTCTTCTGTTCTGCATCTTCTGTCTCCCCCACCATATTGTAGCCTGATTTGAATGAGGAAATAGGGATCTTTAGAAGTTATTTAACATCTCTTAGAAGATGGAATGAGTAACTCAAACTTTGACATCTAAATGACATTACATTATAATTATCAATGTCTAAACTACATAATGTTGATGCCACTGCAAATCAGAAACTACTACTGGGAGAAAAATTCGTACAGATGGAGAATAACATGCTCCTAGAAAACAGGATTCTCAGGATTCAGATACATAGGGCGTAGTAGGTACTCAGCGATGTACTATTTTGAGATTTAATAGTTCAGTGGTTTCTTGTGATATGAAAGAGTAGATAAGTAAATACAGAATTGGCTTGTTATAGTGGCATTTATCTCTCTTGTACCTTGCACAAACAGTCCAGGATTTGGAAAGGAAAAATCTTGTCTGAATGTCTTAACATCTGGAGAATTCCAAGGCAATCTAGGTCAACATAGGGGTTTTAAAGCACATAGGCAAATCTGACTAGAAATAAAAAGATCATCTTGACATTGAATGTGACGGTTGTATGAACCAGTGAAAGCTTCTGAATTCATTAATGGAATGTATAGAAAGGTTTTGTATTTTCTAAATTCACTGGATACTGCTACACTTGCCCATGAAGATTTTCATTTGTATTTCCACCTTCATTTTAAAACTATATACATATTTGCTTACATTCCCATGCTTTTACTTTGAATTTCCATGGCCTACCATGAGGTACCATCTTCAGAACTTAGCTGAGTAAGTTATTCACACACATTCATTATGAATTGAACGCGTTTGCTATCTGTTCAGCAAGAACACAGTTATGACATAGCATAATACACACCAAAGGATGACAGATTTGTTATAGTAAGAGCATATATTACGACTTGTACATACTTTGATTTTCAGACCTTGTATAAGTTAGCTTACATATGTTAACCATATAGTTCAAAAGAGTGCGTGATTTGACTTTGACTACAGAAAACAATGCTAGCTCTGAGATGGGTTCAGCTTTCATGCTCAGTGTTGAAAATCTGAAATGTTTTTGATTGAGAATATTTTTTCATTGCTTTAAGTCTTAGAGAGACATACATTGCCCATTATATAACAAAAGCAGTGGATCAGCTAAGTGTGATTAAAAATTCGATAAGCAAAACTGATAAAGGCCCAATTCTCTTTTGACTTTATAGAGACATTCCTTTGATTTAATAATTTGTTCCCATATAACTGGGGGCAGGACAGAAGGACATACTGGGCATTTCATTCTCCTGCCTTCATAAACAAGGAACTGATTCTGACATAATGTGATTCTCACATAATAGATGATTGTCACTTGTGTTGCAAAACCTACTATTGTGTCCTCCTCTATACAAGGCTAGAACTGACCCAGTGTTTCTATTTTTAGCACTGAAATACAGAGCCTAATTAGTGATGTCCTTACACATTATTCCTATAGTGGAGAAATAACTCTTACAGAAGGCTTCCACTTTGTAGAGCATATGTTTATTTAGTCTTTCATAGTTATACTATCTAACTATTGCTTTTATGGTTCAGGCCACAGATTATTAATTGAAACAGTAAATTAAGCAATCATCTTTGGTTGCCATAGCAAAGCTACCCAAAATATAGTTGCTGAGGAAACCATACTGAGAATATACACAATAGATAACCAGATAATGTTGACATACAGCTTTAAGACCATGGTGATACAAAATATACTTGCATTCTTTCTGGGAGATTAAATACTGAATCTGATGCATGCTTATTCATTGCTTTTAGAAAATCTTCCTCCTGCATGTGAAGATAGAGCTTACTTAGCTACCAGATATGTTACTTCTCTCACACTCTTTAAACTAAGTAATGGTTTTTAAAAATATTGCTTCATCAGGGGAAGAGAGACGCTTTGGAAAAAGATTCAGATCATAAATGGATGAAAAGGGAATAAAAAACATCTTGATGAATACTGCTTTTATAATCCAAATAGAGCTCTAAAATTATGCAAAATAATAATAATAATTAGAAAATACAAATTTTCCTTGCTGCATTTGGTTGCTTTGTTTCTAATTATAAGAAAAATGTTAAAATGACCTCTCACTACCAGGATGGGATCTGTAGCATGTATTATACCTTTCCTGGCAGATTTCAGAGCTTCTCTATGTAATCTGTTTGAGGGCATTGTTCCTCCACTGTTAATAAGAGTTTTTCAGTGTCTACCATGAACATTCATTGCTGCAGCTTAAGCTACTTATTTCTTGTTCTGTGCATCATGGACGAGGTATTTCATTCCTTTCTGCATTCAATCCTATCCCTCAATGTACATGAAAACTGTTCCCATGTTTCCAAATTAGTAATTACTCCTTTAAATAACCACAATCTTCATTTTTTTCTCAGTACTTTTTGTTTCATGCTTAGATTGCTATGGCTTCCTTGAAAGTCTGTGCCCAGAAATGGATTTCATTTTCCAGATCAAACCAAATCCATGCTAGACAGAGCAAGGGAACTATTTCGTATCTTCACATACTCCTAATTATAAACCCTAACATATCTAGCTGTCTTTTTCTTGGGAATAAGACACTGTTCATTCATGTTCAGCTTGTGATCCATTGTAATCCCAAAGACACGTTTTTGAAGAAGAGCTACCTAAATCAGATGCACTTCTGCATTTGTGCAGTCAGTTATTGCTAAGAATAAAAACTTGCTTTTTTTGAGAATTTTTTTGAGAATTTTTTCTTGTTCTTCTGTTGATTATTTCTTGCTTGTTAATATTTAATCTCTAATGATGGTAGCCTTTTTTGTTTGCAGACCCTTTTTTATTTGTCTTATACAAATGTAATTGTAATTATAATTCAATTCTTTTAAAAAGCATAAGAAGCCTTTTGATTTAATCTTCAGACTTAATGAAAACACTTTTTGCTACTAACGCCAAGACACACTACAGCAGAACTTCAAAACAGTAAGGAAATACAGAACTTCAATATTCTGTTTTTCACAGCTATCTACTGGCAGCTGTTAGCCTCCTGTTGTCCAGCCAGTTTTGCATCATGTGGTAGGACATCCAGCAAGACCTGTCTGTTCTGCTGAATTGTTTTCCTTAGACATTTAGCCAGTTGAGACTTCCCTAAAAGGTCTTATGCTTAATTTTGCTCTCTGTAGACAAAAAACCCCTTAAACTTATTCTCTCTTGGCTGTAATCAGCTGCTCTCCATCACTGTACTCCTGTGTCTTTTTTTTTCTTTTCCTCAACCTTTATTAAACTTTGTTTCACATTATTCAGTTTTCTCCATATTCTGGGTCTCCAAGCTACAAGATAGTAGCTGAGTGTACAGGGCAACATATCTTTGCTTACTCTGTGAAAAAGCTATATCCTTTAATATTGATAACTGAGTCATCTGTGTGCTTTTCCACAGAATGTATGCTATGGCTGTTTAGTCACTTCCTTAATCATGTAGCAAGATTTCCAGCTCTTCTTATTTGGTTTCACACTTGTTGCGATGATATGCAGACAATTAGGGTATTTAGCAGATCAGTTCATCATCCTCTCCCTCTCCTGTGCTCTACTATGGATAGATTTATTTTTTTCTTCTGTTTCCAGACTCTTCCCAAGGCTGACGGTGCTGTTCCTGTCTTTTGTGATAACCTCTACACAACAGATTGGTATGTGACATGAGGAAGATTCTGCTTTTACCCAGCATCACAGAGAAAATGACTGTGGAAGAAGTCACCTTCCTCCTGACAATGCCATCTGCATGACCATACATCTACACAACTACCTAAGCCCTCCCTCTCCCCCCAAGGACCTTACAAATATCGACCTGGGTTAAGCCAGGGTTCGTTAGGAGGGGGCTGAGGACATCGTCAGTACAGCCCAGTGTCCTGTGGGGCCATGAGGCATGTATGAAGCTTTGCTGAGAAGTCCAGAAGGCAAGTCAGGGCTACAACGAAGGCCATCAACATCAAAGGCCAGGTGCAGTCAGAACAGCAAGGTGCCTCCAGCAGGTGGGGGCCTGAGCTCTGTGCAGGTCCTACCACGGGTGAGGACCCAGAGGAGGTTGGTCATGACCCTTTTTTACAACATGGCTGTTTTCTGTGAAGCTGGATCCCAGGTTAAATACCTGCACTAGATCAGAACAGACCTTGATTACAAATGCTTAGAACTTGGAGGAGAATCATAGAATCATAGAATCACAAGGTTGGAAACGACCCGTCCAGTCCAACCGTCTTCACATTACCACAAGCTACTAAAGCATATCTCACAGCTCCTTGTCCAGACGCCTCGTGAACACTGCCAGAAATGGCGACTCCACCATCTCCCTTGGCAGGCCACTACAGGGAAGTTAGAGACAGCAGGTCAGTGATGGCCTGTTATTATTCCCATGTCCTACTGTTATTTATGGCACTATCTTTAGTGCTCTTGTGGATGAGAAATAGTGGACACAAAAACCCTGCTCATCTTTTAACTACATTCTCTGATTAACCTCCTGGAAGCTGACGCAGTTCTTTGGTCTCCAAGTAATGCCAGAGTGGAGTAAGGGCCAACACCATGACAGGCCCATGTTTTAAAACAATGAATTAATGCAGAAAACTAGTCATCCACAGATCAATAATTTTAACCAGAAGCCTCTGTAAGAGTTTTTAGGAGACTGAGCTTATGAGGTTGTACAGATTTTTTGTCTTGATTCTCCCTAAGAAAAACCTGGGTCGTCTGAATGGTTCTGAACTGTGTGAATGAGTGATGGATGAAAGATTCCCCAGGTACTATGTACAAAACACCACCACTGACCCATATGGTTCCCTGAAAGCTATTCTGGTTTGTCGTGTCAGTGATCCACAGATAATAGGTATCTGGGGTATTTCTGAACCAGGTTTTTCAAGGCAGTAGGGATGCTCTGAATTGCCAAGTCTGGGCACACTTTGGCACATCTTGAAGTGTATTTGAAGGGCTTAAAGCAATGTCTCACAGACTTTTATTGAACTTGTAACAGATTGAAAGGAGGAACAGTAAGGAAATGCAATGGTTTTGGGCTGGGGGAAAGCATGAGTGGGAGGAAAATCACGCAATGCTCAGCCAGATTCTTAACAGTAGAAACAATTTTCAGGCATAGAGGTAAAGAAAATGGTTTCACATTTTCAAGCCTTGCAATAGCTGCACAATGTTCTATCAAAGTTTCTGAATAGCTGCAGATTCACAGTAGACTATATTTACATTCGCCTGCTAGAGTGTGAAGTAATCACACGGTATTTTCATAAGCAAACTTAAAAACATTAACAGTTCTAATTTCTGAGTGATAGTATATTGATAGTTTTGTTTCATGTAATTAAAAAAAGGCAGAAGGAAAATTTCAAAGTTAATTGCCACACTTTCATATAATGATGTGTTATGGAAGAAAGAAACTTAGCCTTGAAAACTAAATAAAATCTGTCACTCATGGAACTTGCTTCTGAAAAATGCTTACCTCAGATAAGACATGTCTGCTTGTTCAATCCAGTTAGCATGCTCCCCCAAAACCTGGGCTTGCCACATTATTTTTTCTTGTTTCATGTTTACGTGCTCCCAGATTTAATTCTTATATTACAAAAATGTTCTTAAATAAATATAGCAAATGAATGTATTGCTTATCATACTCACATTACTTTTTAGAGATAGCTGTTATGAGTAAACCGTGGAATTAGAAAGATTTTGTCCTTTAGAAAAAGCCTATTCAAAATGTAAATTTTGGTGGATTATTTCAGGTTTTTTCTTTCTTTTTTTTTTTTTTTCCCAAACTGTATTTTCAGAAACATAAAATGCAATTAAGGGGTCTCACTACATTTTACCAACTTGTGGATGAGTGGTTAATGAATGCTGTTCATGAATTGTTATTATTCACGAGTCCTTGTTATTCATGTTGCTTATTCAACTGGAACTAGATTAGTTCAGAACGCGGACTGAGCTCACCAGTCTTCAATGCATGCTGTGTCTTTGCAAACAAATTTCTGATTTTTGAATCATCCTTGTTGTGGTGAATCATTATGAATCCCAGTGTGTTGCTTAGGCTTTACTTGGACAGCTTTTGGATACCCCTTCAGTATTTTAACAAGAAATGTAGTAACTATTATGCCTCTCAATAGCAAGTGACAGTTCAACAGCATACTCTTTCATAGTAACAGATACCAACTATGAGAAAACAGGATTGCTGTATTCTGTCAAGCTAATAATGTGAATGACAAGTGTCACTCTTTAGTATCCAAAATGGAACAGCATAGCTGGCACACAGTGCTTGTGCCTGGTCACACGAGACATTTAGTTAACAGGTGGCCTGCATCAACTAAAATAGATGTGTTGGAAAGGTTGCATTGAAATGCATGCTGCATACCTCTTTCTTCTAATCTTTTCCCATTGCACGAGCACTTTCTGTTCTATTAAATTCTGTATTAAATAAACATTGTGTCCTGTAAGATTTACCGCAAGAGGAAATTATTTTCAGTTATCACATTACAGAAATGTAAAGCTATGAACAATAATGTCAAATTATTTTTTCATGATAAGTTTCTTCATGTGAGGCTGCACTTACCGTTTTGCATTCATAGTTTCGAAGTTGTGCCTCCATTACATTACAAGATGCAGGTGGTCTAATTAAAGTCAAGACTTATTAACAGTTGAGTGAGAAGATCAAATCATAAGGAAAGAAATATTATGAATAATATATAGTCATTTATACAGAGCAGAAGCTAAAATAGGTAGGCAAATGTTGAATTAGTTATCTCAGATTTATAGAGAGCACTTTTCCACTCTCCCGTTTGAACCCTCAAAGGACCCAGTCTGCAATACACCATTCATGGTTATTGTAGCCTCTTTACCTTTTAATTTCACCCGTAGTTCTCTTATTCTTCAATGTATCTGTACTTAAAGGAATGTATAGGCTTTAAAAAAATTCTGTTCATATACATCCTAAACACTTAAATGCTACTGGAGGCTGACCTTAGGCAAAGAGTGACCTTAGGCAAAGCACAGGCTAGCATACGCTGTGTGCATAATTTGTTGGTGACTGACTGAGAAATAAATACACTTCAAAATGGAAACAAAAATAAATGCTTCAATGATGAAACCTCAAATTGTAGTAGTGTTCATTGGCATGCCATGCAGCCTGCACATATGTTGGAAATGCATCTGTCTGACTGTATTCTGAAAAGATCTGGGAAAAGAAGAGAGGCTTCCTCATTTTGTGGCGTGTTGCATCCTGCATCTATGTTTCACTGTGCCAGTTTCTGCCAGTCATTTTAGAACATGTGGCAGTGACAGGACATAGAAATCCAAAATGCAGTTGATAAGTCTCTCTTCTACGCTTTTTACTTAAAAAAAAAAAAAAAAAAAGTAACAGATGAGGTAAACATTTAAGAATGGGCAAAGTGAATTCTATAAAGAAAACAGCAATCAGTTGCATTCAATGTCATGTTTTAGAGCTGCACAGATCTATTTCCCACATTTTTCCCCTCCACAATATTTGTTGGATGCAGTCCTGCAAGGACACGTTCAGCTGACATCTCATGCAATTGATCCAAATGTAACTACAGCCATAGCTGGCAGCATCAGTAAGCACAGGCGTATATGGTTTCAGAGTAAGACTTATCTTACATATCTTAGAAAAAAGCAATATATAACACAAAGAAATCCACAGCTTTTTGTATTCTTATTATTTCATTGGCCAAAGTGAGCTGGTGTTACTTTTTAAAATCAAATCAGAATTCATGCCACAAGACATTATGAATTCAATTTCTGATAGACTTATTCTGAAGGGATTTGGGGTGGAGGACAGACAGAGCAAAACAGTTTTAAGCCTGTTGGGAATTGCTTGTTCCCAAACCTTATTTACAGTCATATCGTATGGAAAGCTCTTTGAAGAGCTCTCCTAAAGGACTGAAATGACTGGAAATAATGCAAGCAGAGTCCGTATAGGAGGGTTTATAAGGACATCGTAAAGATGAAAATCATAATGGAAATATTATCCCCATGCAATGACCAGCACCATGCGGTGTTTAATATATTCTGTCATTAAAAGAATTTTTGCAAACCAAATTCACTTTTATGCATACTCCATATTTCCTTCAGCTCAGGCAGTGAAGCCCACATGGTTCTTTCGGGTAGTTTGATGTTCTTATGCCTGATTACAGCGCTGACTCGTTTTTTCCTGAACCAGGCTGTGTCTTTAAGGCACAGCCCTGAGCAAGATGAGCAGTGTGGGTTGAAGCACCACAAAAGCAGCCCTCGAAGGCACTGTGCCTCAAGGACCCTCCTCTTCCACTCATATAAAAACAAGGGGCAGGAAGAAAATTTATATCATGTCTTCAAAAGTAGTATCTGTCTGCCTTTCTCACAGTGGCCAGCTATTCTGTCTATGGAGTAAGTGGGTGAAGACAGAGCACTTTTGAATGGTATTAACTTCTACATGCATTTCATTTCCCCTTTCCAAGATTGTTTACAAGCCCAGACCTGCTTTTAGGATGCTAGGACACTTGCTCTCCTTTTCACCAATGAAATGGAAGGAATAGGCTACGTCACAACACAATGAGTATTCGATGTGGGATAAAATAGGCCTTTTGGCCTCAACTCCCACTTCTAAATCCTACATAGGAACAATATGAATGACTTAATGTCCATTAGGTTAATTCTGAAACATTAGCTATGGTTCCTGCTATTTTTTCTTAAGTCTTACCAGTCCTCAAAGAAGTGGAAATTTGCAGTTCTGGTGAGAGGAGGAAATCTGAGCAATCAGTTAGAGTGCAAATGAGAAAATACTTCTAATTGCTAAATATCTTTGAGATGGCAAAGTCCTATAGGACTAGAGAGCAGCGAGTCTGATCCTTCTGAGTCTAACCCCTCTATGTGAATACTGTGTCTAAGCAAGACCACTAAGGCCAGTTCCTATTTCTCACTTGTGTCATCTGCCATGTGGCCATGGAAAACACGTTGACCTCCCTTTTGACAAGAACTGTGGAAAAGTCTCACATGCATGCTACACATACATGGTACCCAGTTCTGAACAAAGAAAAGCTGGATTTCTAACTCCTAGCCTGCTTTCAAATAGACAGTGTTCCTCTCTGTCTCTGTCAGGGATTCTCAGGATGCAGTTGCCCAAAGCGTGGCTCACGGAGCCATCTGTGCTAGCCTGGATGGCAGAAGTGTGAAGTTATGCTACCCTGGTTCTCTTCCAGAGCAGATATATCCTGTTATTAATGAGCATTAAATATCCCATGCACAGTACTATAAAAACTAATGTTTAATCATGTCTCCCGCATGTGAGCTAACTTGGCTGTCTCTTCACAGCAGGGAGTTTCAATGTACAGATATTTCCAAAGGAATTTAAGGACCAGCCTGTGGGAGCTCTGGCAGAGTGAGGATCTCAGGTGTCCAATTCCCTCCTGGCCTCAGCAGTGGAAGAAATCTTATTCCACTAATATTTGAAGAAAACATTTGATAGAAATGTCAATAAAAATAAAGTGTTGATATTTGTAATCTTGCTTTTCCATTTTCAGAAGCAAGAAACATCCTTCCTTAGAGAAGACATGATGAGTTGGCTAAGGGCAGTGATTGCTTCTTGGCTCAGATGTGGAGGAGGAAGCAATAGAATGACAGTTACATATTTTAATAGATTTCCAAGGAAGCCTTGGTGGTAAAGTTGTTATTTACTTACCCTAGCATAAAAGATTGTTACATTCAGCTTACAGTTACTTTTAAATTTGCTCTTTCAACATAGTTTGGATGCATGATTCAGGTCTTTTTTAAGAAAATGATTTTGCTAAGCCAACATAATGTACACATAGCAGCTATAAAAAATGGTTTAAAAAATAATATTAATCCCTTGCATAGAGTGCAGATCTAATGCCAGGAATCAAATGGAGAAGACTGCTTCCTCTTTCATCTTTAATAACCAAAGTGTGGCCCCTGAAGACTGAAGGTCACTGTCTGTAATGCTTCATAATGTGATATGCAATGCCAGCACATAATGCTCCAGCTTGATCTCAGGGGCAGATGGCAGGAGTCACAGGTACAAATATACAAACTTACAGTTTCATGCTGGTTAGATCACGATGAAATGCTGTGTGATGGCACCTGTACTCTCTGGAGTCTTCTCAGATTTTTTCCTCTGCATTACAGATTAAAAGCCACATAGCTCAACAGACTGCTGGTCTGCCTTTTTTTTTTTTTGTGATCATTCTGTCAATAATCATTTTCCCCACTGCAAATATATTTTGAGGTCACTGGCTAATTTCTCTAAATTTTAACTTAAATTCTCAAAGACATTAACCTCTTTAAAATGGCATAATAAGCAGTGGCGGAATAGAGTTAAAAGTTGTTCCCTCTCTGAATGCCGCTCTCCTGGAGTGCTCAGCTGTGGCAGCGGCTGAGCACCAGCCCTGCAGGTGTTCAAGACCAGGTTGGATGGGGCCCTGGGCAGCCTGGTCTAGTATTAAATGTGGGGGCTGGTGGCCCTGAATGTGGCAGGCGGGTTGGAGCTTGATGATCCTTGAGGTTCCTTCCAACCCAAGCCATTCTATGATTCTGTGATTCCATGATTCCATGAAACTTGTCAGTGGCAGTTGCCTTTCAGGAATGCTAAGCACATACTGTACTGCTCCATAAAGAAAGCACAGTCCTGCTTTAACCCCATTTGGTAATAACCTCGCTATTTGCGAAGAGGAGATGACCGTATCTTCTTATCTCATTAATGGTGTAAGGTTCTGACCCTTAAATAGGAAAATGAAAGATTTTGTCAGTAGAACAGGCATGGTGTTACTTATAGCTGGTCCTACCTGTGTGATCACACTCCTCTTCCAATCTGTGGTTTAGAAGAAGCATGCCTTCCCACTGCACACTTTCTGTCAGAATTCTTTAATATAGAGACTCTTACAAAACATGTCAGTATGCATCTGAATGTTTTAAGAAAAAAAACGTTCCTTGTACTTTTTGCAGTACTTTCGCTTTGCCTCAGCTTATTTACAGGTCTATGAGAAGTTTAAGTTGAACCAAAAAAACCAAAAAAATGGTGGTCTTAGAGCTGATTTTTTTTCCAGTATTTCCAAGTGGGACATGAGCAAAGAACTCCCAGGTGATTTCAGTATTCCGTCACTGTCTGTCACATCAGAATGAAGCAATCAGACCAAGTCAGCATGAGGACACGGCAAAGGGCAAGACAGAGTGGACTAGCAGGTGGAGAGAATGCTGTAAGTCTGTGCTTTCTGTGCCACAGGAACAGAGGATGTTTTGGAGAAATCATCCCTCTGCTCTGTTAAATAAGGCAGAACTGGGGGTAGGAGGAGAGAGAGAAGCAGAAGGAGAGAATTACAGGCAGGACATTTGTTTTTTCCTTTTACACAAAGGAATGAAACTTTGTTTAATCTCTGGCAGTTTCACCACGCAAGTAAAGGAAGACTTATGAAGAGAATATAGAGAAACAAACAAACAAAAAGGAATTAATTGGGAATGAATTTGGATTACAAACTGTGACATTCAAACACTAAAGGACATTTTCACTTCAGACATCTTTTAACTGAAATGTGGTCGGAATATGTATGGCTTCCAGCTCTTCCCTCCCAAGATGAGTATATATCCCTGTTAAATCCTGTGGCATATTGGCAGTCTATACAGATATCTTGGGCAGCTTAGGGTATTTCTTATGACACTAGATACTCATTTTTAAGCTATTAAGCTGTCCCCAAAGACAGTTAAGTGAACTGAACTACGGGTTGCACTGACTAGTGGGCAACTTTCTGCTGGCGATGATTCAACTTTGGGCAGGCACATACACATGTGGACATCTAAATTTAGAAGTCAGTCTCAAAATGAGTGCTCTTAAGTGAAAGGCTGTGCTCAGCTGTTTAAACATGGCTATTTATGGCCATTCAAGATACCGTTTCATTTCTAGGCCATCTGTGGAGATCTTGCACCTAAGACAGCCATTGTGCTCTTCTGAAATGACAGTGGAAAGTGAGATGCCACACCAAAACGTACCTTTAATGGCATTAGGTCCTACACTCAGGCAACTGAATCAGACCTGAAGCCTCTGCTGTAAATGATTTTCCTGTATGAAGAAGATGGGAAAAGGTAACTACCAGCTCGACAAACAACCCAATGCTGAGGATGCTTCACGTGTGTTGCAAGAGTTTGAAGAAGAAAGCTTTGAAGTGTTTCAATCTTGATGCAACTATGGTGTGTAAGGCTTAACAGACAACAAGATCAGGGCCATATCCTTCCTAGTGTATAGCACTGGCTCCACAGAGTGCTTTGCACATCCCACACGTAAATCTAGTCTGTGATTTGGATGCGTGATTTTAGAGATGAGAAAGACTACACTGAAAAATATATGACAGGTGTTGCTGTACGTGATGAAAAAGTTCATGTGTTAGATAATGGAAGAGGGACCAGCAAAGCTGAGATAGAGAGAGGGAGCCATGGCCACTGTGGAGATGCAGTGCCTTTGGACCTGCCACTGCTCAAGCACTCACTTTGCTTTGTTTAATAATTTGACTAATAAAGTTTGCTTTTTGTTTCTTGTTGTACAGAGAGTTATTAACAATCCTTGAATCTGCCTGTGTTTCATCTGCAATGCCTAAGTAAGCCTTCAATTTTTAAATTTTTTTTGCCTTTGTATAAAAGTCTTTGAAAAGAGAATTTCATTATGAATGTCATAAAGCTCTGCAGTGTGTGAGGTGTGTTGTCCATGCACCATTATGGTGAAAGAGACCAGTGTATATTTCACACTCTTTCTTTTCAAAGTTGAATACGTTACAGGCCTCATGCAATTGAAGAAGTTTTTTAGTCCTTAATCTGAGTATTATAGCTAAAAACTATAGCTTTGATGCTTCAAACTAACCACTGAACTAATTTCTATGAAGGAAAAAAAAAGCACTTTCTGTAAGGTATCTGTTATTTGTCAGAGTGAAAACAGAGATGAAAATACTGCATTTATATGATTGGATATGAATATATTTCTTATGAAAGAACAGTTACTACTTGCATCATATGAAGTGATGGAGAAAGCTAAATCCTTTGTTAGCTAAGTGAAGTTAGCCGTGGCAGACACAAAAGCTGTAAGTCAGAGATTTGCAAACACTCTTCACATCTTGAAACATGTGCTGTTAAAAGCAAAGTCTAAGAAAATTTACAAAGTTTTGAAATATAAAAAGCATTCTCATCTTGTGAACCTGCTCGATAAACTCACAAAATTGCAATAGAAGTTCAGTAGAAAACATGGACTGCAAACACATGAAAGGCTGGATGTTTGAGGAAGGCATATTGTAGCTCTCATCTAATGAACAAACAAATGAAATTACTTTGCAACATGCTGGTGTTCTGAATATGGATAGAAGATGTCTGAAAGACCTTGCCGATGCAATACCTTGTATTGTCAGTATTTCTTCTACATCAGGAAATCAGTCCCAGGCTACTGAATTAATGCCATTCTTCATACTAAGCAATAAGATTCTCTCACTGGATGATTGTGTGATATCAGAAGTTCTCTGAATAATTGTCATAGAAATGCTACAGGAAAAGTGTGCAGCTTTACCTTTGGTCTGGTCTGGATATTGAAACAAAAGTCTCAAATTTTACTACCTGAAGGTCACATTACAGGACAGCAGACACGTGTTGCACTGTCATTCTAACTTGTCATTTTCCCTGATTCATTGTAAGAAGAATTTGTGAGTGATATCATAAGGCCATTTGACCTTGCAACATTTGACCATCTCTCTGATAAATTACTTCAGTAAGGGATCAGATGTAGTGCTAGTGTTATCGCTCACTTTTGGCAACCAGAAGTGAATTCTCCTTTAGGTGTCCTGTGTTGCAGGAAGAAATTCTACTTCCAAAAAAATCAGTGTCTGACACCAAATTCAATGTGCTTTCTCAGGATTTGAAGCTTTGTTCAGAGAGTTAATCTGTTTTCTAGAAGATTGACAAGTTGCTATTTTTAAGGTGGCGGAGGTATTGAATGCTTCAGTATATGTTTGGAAGAGGTTTTACTGAAGCTAATCTAGGAGGACCTTAGGAGCCTTCATTGGTGATATGTTCTCTCTTGAATGAAGTAATTCGTGACATTCATGACATTTTTGATCCTCTGCATGCTGGATCATGTCAGTTTTTCGTCGGTCAGCTACCCAACCTCTGGATTCAGGAACACTCATTCCTAACCTGTCCCAAACGAGTACCCTAATAGCAAGTGCCAGTGCTAGCATCTTCCTTCCTTACTCAACTTTTGATCGCATGGCCCTTGTTGCCTTAGTTTTATACCAGCACTCCTTTGACAGGAGAGATTAATAGAAATTTTATCCAAATGAGCTCATCATCTGTTATTTCTCCTGCCTTCCTTAGAAGTTTGAAATGTCTCAGCCTAAAAGAGAGTCTAAAATGCATTTTTCACTTTCTGTGTGAAATTCTGGAAAATGTTGACAGCAGCATCAATGCTGTTACCTCTCCTCCAATTCTTCATTTCAAAAGTAGATATGATAAGTTGAGAAACTACTCCTAAAAGAGGCTTAGACTCCATAGAGGGGTGGGAGTTTCAAGTAAGCGATCTCTGATGCTTTGTTTTGGCACTCATTTCTTGGCAGTACCTGAGCTGGATCTTAATTTGTAAGTGGTTCTTGAGGTGTCAGACTCCTTTAGCTTCCATTCCACTTTACTCAGTACAACAGTCCTAAGGTTCAAAGATACATAAAAGTCATGGAATATATTAGAAACGAAAGTTTTTAATTATGCTGGGCACTCCCCAGCCTATTGCCATCAGTGGTAGCAAAGTGACAGCAATATGCATGGGAATGCCAAATGTAATTAAAAATTTTGGATTCAAGTAGATTCTGTGATTTTTCTGACATTGCAGTGTCACAATCTTTAAATGGATCTCATCCTGCCTGAAAGCTGACAAGCAACCTAAGCCTTGGGAGGGGAGAATCAACTGGGATAACATAAGAATTGTGCCAAATCTTTGCACTTTGAAATCTGAACCATACTTTCTCTGAAGTCTGAAGATGCTCTGTTCATGTATTCCATAAGTGGCAGTTAGCTTGGGCAGGTTAAAAGGACCTAGGAGTCCTGGTGAACACCAAACTGAACACAAGCCAGGAATGTGCATTTGCTGTTAAGAAGACTAACAGTATTCTGGACTGCATTAGGCAAAGTATCACCAGCAGGTCAAGAGGACTATTGAGCCTGAAGAAGAGGAGGCTATGGGGAATTTCCTCCATGCGTACAAATACCTGAAGGAAGATACAAAGAGGAAGGAGCCAGCCTTTTTTTATTTTTGGTGGTTGACAGTGCCAGGCCAAGAGACAATGGGCACAAAGTGGAATACAGGAGGTTCCATCTGAACACCGGGAAGCACTTCTGTGCCATGCAGGTCATGGAGCTCTGGCACAGTTTACCAAGATATATTGTGCAGTCTCCCTCCCTAGAGATCTTCAAAAGCTGCCTGAATGTCGCCCTGGGCTACTTGCTCTGAGTGTCCCCACTTGTGCAGGAGGGGCTGGACCTCCTGAGGTCCCTTCCAGTCTTGAGCATTCTGTGAATCTCTGTTTCTGTTACAGTGTGTTTTCCTTGTCTTTGAAGTGAAACTTAAAAAAAAAGAAGAAAAAAAAAAGAAAAAAACTATGTGGTGTCACAATCCAGAAGAATCTGCTTCTCCTGTATGGACTATGAAATTTACAAGTCCAATACAACTCTAGGTATCTACTTTGTAAGTGGGTATAGTGATGAATTTGATGGATTGAACATCTTCAGGACCCTAGGTAAGTGTGGTATCTGAAACTAAACTGATGGTAGGTCACCTTAAATCTATATATTCAAACTGTATTGATCAACAGTAAAGCCACTGGATATGTTGGAATTACTACTGATCTAAACTTGTTCTAACTGTAAGTTTGAATTCTTTAAATTCTTTTATATGTCTCATAATCACTTGTACTTTGTCAAAACAACCCCTTAGAAGAGCTCTGGATGATACCATAGAATCATAGCATGGTTAGGGTTGAAGGGAATCTTAAAGATCATGTAGTTCCAATCCCCTGCCTTGGGCAACGATACCTCCCACCAGATCAGGATGCTGAGGACCCCGTCCAGCCTGACCTTGATCACCTCCAGGGATGGGGCATCCACAGCTTCTCTGGGCTGCCTGTGCCACTGCCTCACCACCATCTTAGCGAAGCATTTCTTCCTAATGTCTAAGCTAAACCTATCTTTTTTTTACTTTAAAACCTTATCCCTTATCCTATCACCACACTCCCTGATAAAATGTCACACACCATCTTTCCTGTAGGCCTTCTTCTAGATACTGGTAGGCAGCTATACAGTATCTCCAGAGCCTTCTCTTCTCCAGGCTGAAGAACTCCAGGTCTCAGACTGTTTCCATAGGAGAGGTGCTCCACCTCTCTGGTCATCCTCACAACCTCCTCTGGATCCACTCCAACAGGTTCATGTTCTTCTTGTGCTGGGGGCCCCAGAGTCAAACACAGTACCCCAGGTAGGGTCTCATGAGAGCACAGCAGAAGGGAGACAATCACTTCCCTTGACACGCTAGCTACACTTCTTTTGATGCGGCCCATGACATAGTTGTTTTTCTGGGCTGCAAGCGCACACTGCTGACTCATCTACCAACACCTACAAGTTGTTCAGGGCTGCTCTGAATCCAATCTTCATTCAGTATGTATTTGTGCTTGGGATTGCCCTCATATCTTGCACTTGGCTTTGTTGAACTTCATACTGTTTGTGCTGGCCTACTTCTGAAGCCTGTCCAGGTCCCTCTGGATGGCATCCCTTTCCCTCCAGCATGTCAACCACACCACATAGCTTGGGTTCAACTAGTTGTCTTCTTCCTTTCTTTTGTGAATTTTAAGAATTGGCTAAGATATTGCTAAGCTAGCACTGGATGAACCTAGGAGGAGTGAAAGTATAGAACGAGGACCTATGGTTTCACAATAAAATGGACTTAGGAGTAGACAATTTAGGATGGAATGAATGCATCTGTCTTTTCAGTTTGAACAAGAACAAGAATGTGAAATGAAGGAGACCTCATTCTTGGTGACTTGTATGCTGCTGAAGGAAGTTAAATGAATATTTTCAAAGTTTCAGCTCTGCAAAATGTTCCTCCAAAGCTGCTATAGGTCAATCAAACATTACAAATACAGTTTACCTCCTCCCACAATAAAACTTTAATTTTTGCTGGCACTTTACTGGCAATAGCTAGGCTTTTGTTTAATAGATATGTGTATTATAATTTGACTAAACTGTGAGTACTTTTCAGTATTCCTGAACTTATAGGCACATTTAAACCATTTAAATATCACTGCAGTAAGTTTATTTCATTTTAATTATCTGATATCTATCTATACAGTAGCTGGAATGAAATTGTTTATTTTCCCGGGGTAAAATTAGCTCTTTGGCTGTTACTTGAATTGCATAACTTCTGCACCATCTGACTTGCTAACAAGCTTGTCACCTACATACATTAATGCCAAAGATCTGATGTCAAGGACACATACCATGTTGGTACAGGCTGTGCAGTCCAGAAACTGATATGCTCACTCTCTGGGGTAGGCATCTGTCTAGCCAGTGTAAGCAACATTCCCTGCTGTCATTCCAGAGGGGAAAAATGCTAAATGACAGCATAGAATGAGTTGAAACGATGAGTGCAGAGTAAGAGAGAACAGTGGGAGAGAGAAAAACACAAAATACAGTCCCTCTCAAAAACTTCTCCTTATTTTCTGAGAACCCAAATCTAAATGAGTGTATTTCTTCCTGACTGCCTGCAAAGAAAATTAAACTCTTTTCTCAGGTTTGTTTTACAGAAAAAAACAGAGCTATTATTAATTCATTTCCCTCTTAGTAAAAAGTGCCAGATACTGATTACCAACAAAACAGTTCATTTACTGTTTCCAGAATATTTCATCATTCTGTCCAACCAGCTGAAGAGGTCAGAAGGTTGTAACCTACAAGATGTGAGAAAGTACTAAATGAAAACATGGGAATTTGACAGAGCAGTGCTAGAGAGGTCTGGTTGACTAGTCAGTGAGAAAAAGGAAAGAGCCCTAGGAGAAATTAAGCCAGACCCAGGTCCAAGATGGAAGTGAAAACTGTGGCTAAAAACTGTACCGACTGAATGCAATTATCCAAATGGTGAAGGGGAAATGGGCAGCTGTTAAAAATGAAGAAAAACTTTTTACCTGTATTGTTTTAAAGGAAATCATGCTGCGTGGGTCAGATTCAAATAACCTGGCTTCAGCAGTGATCCTATCTTTTCTCCAAGTTTCATCTGTTCTTCACCTTTGCATGGTTTCTTTTTGTACTGATTTGTTGATCATTATTATATTCTTCTTGACACTATGTTCCCATGAAGCCTTTTGACTAAGAGTACAATCCAAGATTTACCCTGACTTAATACTGATTCTTCACAGGAAAGCCGCTGAAAGCCTATGGGGCATGACTCCTTCCTCTGCCATAAGTCTGGGGAGGATGCGGTGTCTGGTCTTTGCTACTGTGGCACTCCCTCCTTCGGTCATTTTCTGCAGTGTTTCAGCAGTGTCTCAAGAACCTTTCCTGTAGACCTTCTTCTGTTGGACAGCAGCATTCTCAGCTACATTCTGTGGTTTATTTCAGGTGACTCCTTTCGGTGATCTTTGTAAAATGCTTCATTTGCACTGTTGGTATATCAACGCAGGCTTCATTTAAGCACAATACCCTGGCACTCAGCATGCAGAAATAAGCAGAATTAGTCCACTTTTGCTAGCAAAAAAGCTCTTCTTTGCTGTGGTTACACTGACGCTAAGGGTAGTTACTTAAGAAAGTATGAGCTTCAATGATGTCAGCCTGCAACTGCAGATCACACATAGCTAAAGTCAGATTAACAATTCATGCAATGCTGATTTTATTTGATATTATTGTTGCTCATCAAAAATCCACCTCCTGATAGAGCATACTCAGTTTTAAATAAATATCATGTATTACAGAGAACTTGCACTGCAGGGAGTCACAGTAATCTTGGTAGCTTTCACTAAATAGGCTGTAGGCACACACCCATCTCTTGTTCAGGGTCATATTTTATTTACTTTTTTTTCAGTTGTGCCTATTTCCTAACCTGTGTTTTCTTTTATTGCTCATTTTCTTTGTGTCAGTTGTAATGTTCTATGGCTCTTTACTCAGGCACCTTTCTTCTACATGAAAAGAGTCTCTGCAAATAGGATATGTGCGATGTATGAGGGTTACTCCGAAACTAATGCCTTCTGTGTAATTATGCTGGCCCACAACGTCAGAGGCATATGGTGGTGGTAAGGCAGTAGGGGATGAAACCTCCCATCAATATTCAATTACATGTTGGTGCCATGCAACAGATGGCAGCACAGGGGCAGTCTGACAAAATGGCATCTGACATGGAAGTGCTTAGGATGTGTCATTGAATTCCTCCATGTGAAAAAAATGGCACCCGTTGGCCACGTTTGTGGAGACTGAACAGTGGATGTGAGCACAGTGAGGGAGTGGGTGGTGTGGTTCAGCTGTGGTGACAGTGACAGTGGGTCACCTCTGCTGGGGCAGAAGTTTATGAGTGCGACATGCAGGCTCTTGTTCACTGCTAGTGAAAATGCATATAGCCAGTGGTGGCTATATCGAAAAATAGTGTTTTGTAGCTGTGACTTTACACAGTGCTATTGTGTTCTTTGTATCTGTTGTAGTTTCTATGCAAATAAAGAGGAGGCATTACTTTCAGAACAACCTATGTATAGAAGAAGTACTTGATAGCTAACACTCACTACAGAGCCTTTGCTGCCCAGCAGTCATTGGTCACATGGGAAGGGCTGGACTCCACTGCCCCCTGGAGTGCATCCTCAATGGTGGTGAGTAGCTGTTTTCTGGCTCCCTGATTTTTTTCCTTAATATTTTATTGTTGATGTTTTCCCTTTTGAACTTTCCTTGTCAAGCTGCTAATAACCTCTGACTGCCCGTGTTTGCAATTTTACATTTCTTATGTAGCCTGGCTCTGTTCTAGATACTGTCTCAGTGCTCTTTCTCACAGTTTCACAGTTTCCTCAGCAACCTAAGCCAAGGTGTCAGGGCCAGGCTGTATCAGAACTGAGCCTTGGATTGTAGAGTGCCAAATCCTGTGAAGAGGTGGAAGTCACACACATCACTGTATCACTCTTCATGCTGAATTGTGTCACCGTTTCCAAGACCAGCCCATGGGGAGCTTCGGTGATTTTTCTGACCAGCTGTAATCCTGTTGGAAGATGTGTGTTGACTTCCAACAGGTTCTTTTCTTAACTTTAAATCATCTGTGGTTTATTATTCATTTCTAGCACTATGTCTTTTTGTTCTCCAAAATGATTCCAAATCCGAAACAATCACTTTCAAATGTTCCTCTCCTAAAAATAAATGAATGAATAAATAAATAAATAAATAAAAAATAAAAAATCCCAGTTGCTTGCTTATGTTTGATGAAACTGATGACAACTAGCCACATCTTCACTCAGACTTTGCAGTTTGCAAGTCTGCCATTTTACCTACCTCTTGTTAGAAAGGAAAAATCTTTGGATGACCCAGAGTGGAGACCTTTCGAAGGCTCTGTGGTAGCACTGAACTAACGAGGTTAGAGCCGACGTTGGAACATTACATGAGTGTCTAAGTGCAGGTCAGACCTCATGCAGAGGGAGAGAGACTCCTTGCAGACTTCCTCGCTACTTGCTCATGATGGACACAAAGCACAAAGTAAATCTTAGAGTTTGATCTACATCAAAATCAGCAAGAGTTTTGCTCTTTGTGTATCAGTAGGTTTTGTTGCAGGACTCAGATTGTACACAATTTTAGGTAAGGCAAGAGCTTTTTCAGGTCTGTATATTAAATCTGGGAAAGAAAGTACCTTGTAACAGTGCATGTAGGACATGCACCTTGTGTTGTGTCTATAAAGTGTTATTCGGTACAGTGGACCAATTAGCCTCGGAGGTTTCCTTCCAGAAGCAAGTGTTTTATACATTTGTTTGTAGATGTGCTGTTTCCAAGAATCTCCAGCTCTGATTCCACTAGAGACAGGTGTTACAAACGATGGTAGAAGTAAAAACTAAAAACATGTATTTTCTTGTTTCCTGCTTGAAAGACATAATGTAAAACTAAATTGCATTTACATTATATTTAAATGAAATGATGTTTTCCTGACATAGCAACCTATAGCTGTTTAGGTTTAAGAAGTGTTCCATATATTTCTTCTCATGTTTTCCTATTTTCACAGTAATTAATTTACTCCAGCGGATTCGTGAATTTTGCAAGCCAAAGAAAGGAAGCACTTACTCCTTTCTTAGCTGTAAAAAATGAAAGAAATCAGGTTTCAATAGTAAACAACATTTTCCACGATAAATGGGCCCATACACCAGTATGGGTAAATGAGAGAGCTAGGTTATGCAAGCAGGCACTGCACTCTGGAAGTGCTTGGGCATGCATTGCTTTCTGAGGTGGATTTGTGGTTCTAGAGAATGGCTGGATGCTACTAGTCATCAATGTAAGCTGTCCATTTTGAGCAGTGAATTCACAGCCATTTGGCCTCGATGAATCCTGACAAGCAGAAATGGAGCCATATTCTATTTTCTGAAATGCCTTCTCTCATTACGCATTGGTGTTCCTTTGACAGCTTCCCTTCCTGCTGTCATAACTGCTTCTGTCATCCAGCTTCCAATCCAAGCTCAAATGAAAACTGAATTTTTTCTTAACTAATGATTGCTGAAGTTTGGTGCATCTATACTCATATTATCAGTGCAGAGTTCTCTTAATTCCTTTTTTATACCATGACAGCACAGATACAACGTTTGTGGTAGTGAGTTTCTGCAGCATTTTTTTGTATATTGTAGTGAGGTCCATTTATAAGGTAAGCTTCACTGTCAGAAGAAGCCAAGTAGATATTTGAAGCTCTACATCCAGTCTGAGAATGACTGACATCAATCATATCTCTGTCTTCAGGGAAATAATAGTTGTTAAGTTTGGTTCATTAAAAGAGTAAACAGAATTGAGCCATGTATTTCATGCTCATCTCCTTACACATTGTAACATTTTGCTCTAAATTTGAAGGAAAAATTGGAAGAAATATTTCTCAGAGGGCTTTTTTCCGCACATTTTACCAACAGCAGAGTGGTACATCAAGATAAGAAATCAGGATAATAAATTTCCAATAAGATAAACAAATGACTATCAAGTCAATCTACGTTACAGTTTCCCAGGTGGGATTATGAGACAACTCCAGAAGCATTAGAGTTTTAATAACATTTCCCAGCTCAGTCATTATAAACAATTAAAGAGTTTTCAGTTTTGGGGTTAAGCTTTTTTGGGGACAGGCAGACCTGTACCTAATACCTGAGAATCTTTTACATTTTTAGCATATTTTCTCATGCTTTCGAACCACTAAGGTTAAACTTTTTATTTTTATTATTTGTGGATGCCAAACAGTGCCAGATATGTCTATTACTTGCCACCCTTGTACTGCCACTTCAGATCTAGTCAGTGACCCAAGCATATGACCTGAGGATATACTGTGGTCAGGGAATTAATCACTAGAAAATATGCAGCGTATGTTTAAAAATGTGGCTGTACTCTGTACGAATGAAAGTAGCAAGCCAATACTGAAAGGAAAAAATAAATCCCTGTGCTTAGATGAGGCCTGACTTTCCAAGGCTCTGAACATTTGAAGCTCCATTTGGCTTCAGCAGGAGACGAGTGTATTCAAAATCGCTGAAAGTCATTCCAGCTGAAACTAGACTGTAACAGTCAATATATTGTTGTAGCTGATTACTTCCCAAGTCATATTACAGAATGAAACAATATTTAAAAATGACTCATCTTTCATATTGAAGGAAATGTTTTAATGGATTTTTGTGAAAAAAAAGTTTTCAGTCTTCCTAAAATGCAAACTTACATAAAACCTTTTGAAATATGATAGACACAAAAAGTAGTCATATAAAGACACTAATTACTTCAAAATATTGAGTTACATAAAACAACGGAGTATCTCATAATGCACAGAAGATGACAACTTGGAAACCTAATCTAAGGTTTAGGACTGGTAAGTGATATTTTACAGAGAAAAAGGATTGAAAAGGTAGGATTTGTGGAGGGTGGGACTCACAGAGTGTTCTGCACCTGCAATGGTCAAGAAAAGTGAACAGAAAAAGATGGTGTGAAATTCTTTCTGTACCTCAGTAAGAAAAGCGTGGCAACAAATGGCTTAATAAGATAGCCACCTTAATAAAACAGAATAGAAAGAGGAGTATGTGAGTCGGTACATCTTCTGTTCCTTCAGATGATAGGTGCCTCACGTTTGCACAACATCAGACAGAGCCCAGGTGGATTTTCTCACAGTGTACTGCACAGAGCAGATCCTGTCTGTGGAGAAGAGCTCTCCCTTACTTGCCATGTTACATTTTCCTTAGAAGAAAACAACTCTATTCATAATGGACCTTCTCGTGCAAACTTGTTGCTTCACTTTTATGTAAAGGCATGGCCACACTGGTGGTGAAATCACCAGCACCAGTTTAAGATGCCTGCAGGCTTCTCTCCTCCTCGCAGTGAGATGGCTGAACTCATCCCGCAGCCAAGGACTTGTGCAGCACAAGGTTAAGGTTAGGCCTAGGGTTAGGGTTACAGTATTTTTGCTCAAAAAAAGGAGATATAACCTGTACTCTTTACTCTTTTTCTCTTTATTCTTTTTCACTGTTTTCTGAAGCTCAGAAAGTAGGGACATTGATCAAAAGACACACAAGTTTGAATAGATGCAAAAGTAAAGTGTTCATCTAATAATAGCTACTAAACCATTTGAGTTCTACTGTAGCAGAAAGAGCAAGAAGAAATGGACACCATATTAGCTAATGCAACTTTGGGCATACTTGAATAGCATGATCATCTACATCTGGGAAAAAGGAAACTATAGCCACTGAAGAGAAATATGGCTGGAGAAGGAGCCAGATAGTCAAAGCCTTAATAATCAGGATTGGAAAGCTAATTATATGTAAATAACTGAAAGAAAAAAAAGTGTTGTGCAGGTGATTTTGTATATCAGAACAGAAGGCCAAGGCTTTGCACATGTCTCAGAATACAAATGCAGAACAGACACGGTTGCTTTGTTCAAGGGTCAGAAAAGGTGGTGAAGAAACTGGAACATGGGAGCGTGGCGGGACTGCAGACATACTGGGCTCAAAGAGACGATTGACTAGGGAAAGCTTTACCTTTGGGGGGGTACGG
The DNA here is from genome assembly GCA_037305975.1 of Chrysolophus pictus. NCBI lineage: Eukaryota > Metazoa > Chordata > Aves > Galliformes > Phasianidae > Chrysolophus > Chrysolophus pictus. The sequence goes on from CM074576.1 coordinate 169,746,488, forward strand.
TTCTTGGGAGAACAGATAGGCTTCAACCAGGAGCTGCAGAAGAGGGCAACACAAACTGTAAGAAAGGCAGAAGGCTACGGCTCTGCAAAGGTCTTTGTGGCTAATGCGTGGTGTTCTCAAATACAGTGGAATGGATAATGAATAAGGCTTGTCAATAACCCTTTCTGATGGTGATGACAGAACTGTTTTCAAGATATTTCCTCTTCCAAGAATCTTGTTTGTATTCAGGTCTGAAGTACCTACATGGAAAAACATGGTGCCATATTATCATACAACTGTATGTATGTAGTAACTGAACTATCCAGGTATTGATAAGATAGAAGTAAGTAAGCAAAATAGGCTTAAAAGGATGACACGCTCACCTAACTGGCTATTTTTCATGTACGCGGATTAGCAGAAACTGAGGATGTGACATGGTTGATGTGACATTTTGAGTTTCTCTGCTCCATGTCTATTGTGTGCAGTTATTATATTATTATATTTCTCTCAGAGAGTGGTCAGGCACCGGAATGGCCTGCCCAGGGAGGTGGTGGAGTCGCCGTCCCTGGCAGTGTTCAAGAGGCGTCTGGATGAGGAGCTGCAAGATACGGTTTAGTGGCTTGTGGTAGCAGTGGTAATGGGAGGATGGTTGACTAGATGATCTCGCAGGTTGTTTCCAACCTTGTGATTCTATGATTCTATGATTGTTGAGTTAGTCTGGCTATATATGGAGGGGGGGAAAGAATATTTTTTACTCGAGCGCTAAGCTATGCTGCAGGCAAATGGGAATATTTACTTGAAATAGAAAATGCTTGTAATAAAAAAGGAAATACAGATGAGACTAATCATGGTGGCTTGCATCAGGCCTGTAATTCCTGCACTTATGGCCTGATGACCAGAACAGCATGGGTATTTCATTTACCCTAAGGCATCTGATTTGCATAATAATTGAGTTTTAAAGTTTTAGTTAATTTTAAAACAGGACAATTCCATTCAATAATACTTTGGAAAAGTAAATTGTTTTTCTCAATAGCCCTGGGATGGTTTATTCTTACCACAAAGATGTCTAATCATTGATTGTCCTTCCACGTGGATTCCAGTACTGTAATTATTCCCATTTAGGAGTCTTTTATCCTGATTTGTTATTGATTGTAACATTTTTTACAGATCTGTTGCTCCCCATTCATCCATGAATCCTTGAGTATTTAATGCAGCTGAGATCCCTTGGTTTGCTCAGAGCAAAGCAGAGGAGCTGAGGGGAGGGGAGGCCTGATGGCGGCTGCAGCTCCTCACAGGGAGCATAATGGCAGCGCTGAGCTCTGCTCTGTGTGACAGCGACAGGGCCTGAGGGAATGGCATGGAGCTGTGTCAGGGGAGGGGCAGCTGGGATAAGGAAAAGTTTATTCAACAGTGAGTGGTTGGACCTTGGAACACATTTCCCAGGGCAGTGGGCACTGCCTCAAGTGTCAGAGTTCAAAAAGCGTCTGGACAGTGCTCTCAGATACACAGTCTGATATTTTTGTGGTCCTATGTGGAGCCAAGCGTTGGACTCAATGATCCTTATGGGCCCCTTCCAACTGGGAATATTCTATGATTCTGTGATCCAAAACTGCAGATTTGAGATTTGTATTTGAGTTTTGTCTTGTTTCTCCCATTCTCTAGGAGAGCTTTTTTCATAAGGTTTAAGTTCATCTACATTCCACTAGCTACACGTAATCACCATTTCAGCCAATGCAGAAGCAAGCAGCAGAGTTGATACAGAAGGTGCATGTTACAGGCATCTACAGATATGGCTCTTCTGGTTGAGTGAAGGATATGGATGGATAGAGATGGAGCATCAGGAAGAAATATGTTCCTTGTTCATTAAACACTTCCTAGGGCTACCCTTTATGCTGATGGGCAATGATGAGGTACAGATAAAAAGACCTGTCTATGAAGGACCTCTCAAAGAGGCTATCAAGGCTTGGTTCTTGCTTCCCTTTTTAATTATTTCAAAGGAATGGACAAGAAGTCTTGAAGAAGAAAGTTAAAGGACAATTCATCCAAAGAAAATTTCCTTCCCCAAAATAACTATTTTAAGAACATCTTACAGATAAAACAGTTATTTCCAGTACCTTTATTTGTAAAGCAGAATTTGTAGTCACAAGTTTTAATGTTAATTTCTTCTCTGAAAACTCCTTGCAAAGCATATCAAATTTACATTATCAACACTAAAAAAACCCCTCTACTCAATATCCAGAATAAATTTCCTTAATAAAATCAATTCAAAATGTTCAGTTGATGACAGATATTAATTGTCTTTGTTTAGGGGCTTTAAGTTTAATTTAAACTTCATCGTGAAATATATCCCTCAATTTTATTTTATACTTTTCCCTCAAGTAAAGTCTTTTTGAAACTTTATATTACGTTATATAATCACATTGTTCATTAATTTCTAATATACGCATTTCATTAATGACAAATCCCTGTGTTTGTAAATGTAGTATTATTATTCATTTTTCAAGATCAAAGCACCCCTTATTTAATTAATCATAATGATATTCTGACATAAGCTTTCATAATATACCTTATTGTAAGTGCTATTTTTGGTACAGAAACCAAGATGTGATTCTTGGAAGAGTGAGAATGGGAGGAAGGATTTCAACCTAGATTTTATGGTGTGCTTATCAACACTATGTCTGTGGTATTGGCTGTAGATAAAAGCTGTTCCACTTTGATTTATATCTAAGTTTGAAATAGCTGAAATGGCTATTAATTTATTTCAATGAAGGCTCAAGTAGATGAGCAATTCACCACAGCAGTAAACCTTTTATTGCCAGAAGAACATAGATGTAAGTTTGCACTTTTTTTCAAAAATAGAATTGTAGTCAGTGTAAAGTGGCATAAGTTGCTGTGAATTAGTATACAGCAAGCATACATAAATCTCAGTGAGGACAGGTAATGCACACTCCACATATCTCTCACCTGCAATGGGAAGGATTCTCTTGATATATTCTTCCAGCACTCCATCCTGAAGCTTCTTCTGTGAAAGGATGTTACCTCAGAGTATGCTGCCCTCAAATTGACTGCATATACTCTGTAGGTAGCAGCACGTCTTTTCTGCCCTGGCAGTATTTTGGGATGTTTCTTTATTCTTGCTTTTTTTGTACATAATTCTTGATTCTGAGCAAGATGTTGGGTTGAAGTACCAGATGCTAGGAGAGAAGCTGTGTCCATTTCAGTAAAGAAAATGTAACTTGGAAATCTCCTTAGAAAATCAATTCATATATCATTTTCATAGTGGTGCTTTGTCTGTATGTTTTTGAGAGTTTGTATAAACAGAATGTCAAATGTGCCCATTTCTGAACGATATTTTTGATGTGTACTTTGAATATATAAAAATTCAGATGCATCCCAGTTCCTGCTCTTCTCCACAGGTGATAACTTATGCTGTATGCCAAAGCAGTTAAATTATATTTTTTAAGTACCTCAGTGTTCTTGCAATTGCCTCAATTTCCGTTATCCTGTAATTTATTTTTATTGAGTATAGAAGAAGCACTCCCTTTTTTCTGTCAATGGCTCTTGGAGAAAGATGCTTAACAGTGGCTTTAATGGTTTGCTGCTTAGAGAAATTTTTTGGTCCCAAGGGCACTGGATATTACAACAATTGACACAGAGGTGCTAGCATCAGCAACACTGTGCTTGTCACTTTCACTGCTAGTGGCATTGATGGCTGGCTTAGAGGGGGCTAGAGAATATCAAGTGAGCAGCCTGGGGACTGAAGTGGCAGCTTTTCTTCTTTTTTATTTTAGATTTATGCATTTTAAGTCACTCCTCATTGATGTCTGGAAAAGACTCCTAGCAGAAAAATACTCAAGAGAAAAAGTAGGATTGTGCAATACACCACTCAAGAGTTCCTGGTGATGGCAAGGTCAGTCCAAGAAAATAATTAATTAAACTCTGCGAGATCCATTTTTGTTTCAGATTCCAAGTTGATGTTTTAACAATTGATTTACTGTGCTCAGGAATGTATCTTTGCAGAGTAAGAGAATTAATATTTCTCATTTCTTCTTCCTTATTCTTTACAAAAAGTGGGGAAGAGACAGTAATAAAGTTTTCTTGATTCTCCAGGCTCTTTATAGAAAGACCAATCAGAATTTATGTTTCCTATGTATTACAACTCTTTAAAAATTGTCACAAATGACAGATGGCAGCGGTAGATTCACCTATCGGCCAGATGGACTAAGGGCCTGGGGCAACACAAACTAGGACAACATGGAGTAGTCAAAAGGAAAAAAGCAATTGCCTCAAGATTAAAGACAGCTTTGCAAAATTTGACTCCTCTTGTCATCTGGGGTGAACATTTTTTTTTTTCCTTAATGAGTGGAAGATTATCTTCAAAGCTCCTGCTTTTTGCCACAGTAACTGAAATTAAGAATAGCATGCAACATTTTCCATGGCTGAAGAATACGATGCAGGCTTTCTGTTAGGAAAAGTGGACTCGGTTCTTCTCTAAATAAATGTTTTGTCCACTGGTTCTTTATGAGCTAATTAGAAGCAGGATTTCATGTCTTGTGGTGCAAGAGTATAATGAATATTAAATATTACTTATTCTAATGGTCAGACAAGAAAAAGACGAGTACCTAAAAGTAATGACTTCAGTTCCACCTATCCTTCCCTGATGGTTGTGTGTTTGCTGCAAGCCAGAGCACCGTTTTGATCAGAATCCTGAGTTTGGCAGTATTATGTTGGGCTGCCATGTTGGCTCTCAGACCAATGTAAGCAGATCATATCCCTGGTGCAACCTCATCTCAGCATCAGCTGGGTGGTAGTACTATGGTGTAGGACTAGCAGTGGGGCAGAGGACATGTAATGAGATTGCGAACTTGTAGGGCTGTCATGGCTTGAGAAAGAGTTTGAAGAATTAGCTATGCTGGGGTGCAGCTATGCTGAGCTGCAAAAATATCTAGAGAATTAAGGGCAAATATTTTCAGCTTCACAACAGATAGCATAGAGATTAACTTAGCTTTTATTCCACCACCTTGTGACAGACAGTATTACTTGATCAGAAAGCAGTTTTCTTCATAAAATAATGTGGAAGAAAATAATTTAAATTAATTTTTGCTATTAATTTATACCCAGTCCTTGATATTGCTAAGAGCTTTGTGGCTCATAGCATTCTACTGAAGCAGGATATGAAATGGATAAATATAACTGTCAGCTTGCTGGTAACAGAGAGCTTTTATTTTGTAAGAAAAACTTTTCCAAACTTGCTGCTTAGATCAGCAATTCTTCAAAATGCTGTGAAAGTCTTTTCAGCATTCAAGGGCTTTTACACATGTGCTATTCAGATCAAATAACACAGTAGGTATCATCTCCATTCTTCAGGTAACTTGCCTTGTAAACTGTATGGAATTGTGGTTTCCTCAGCCTACCTGGAGTTGCCTACCAGGTGTTTCTGAGGTTAGCTACACAGTCACAAAGCATTGCTTACAGAGTAGCGTGGCAAATGAATAAAGGGCCCTGGGACATCTTCGTAAGCATCCAGCTCCCCTATACATCCATCGTAGCCAGAAAGGAGCAAAGGAGCCATGGAGGCAGCAGAGAGGGAGGGCACCACACTAGCAGACGATTTTGTACTGTATTATATGGGAGTACACTGAGACAAAACGTACAACAATCAGGACAACAAATATCCTGGCCACAGAGGGATTTTTGGTGCGGTGGCTGTGGAATGAAGGCTCTGATTAACATCTGCTGAGCAAAGAGTTGCAGTTGTTTAGGACATGAGGGGTTTGCAATGGAGAATAACTTGATTCTGTTAGAGAGCACCCGACTTGTCTTAGCTGGCCCAGTTTGCAATTGGTGTGTATCAGCATCCTTTCACGGCAGCTCAGGTCACCAAGCAGCTCTGTGTATTGGAGTGGCTGATGGGTAGGAAGCAGGCTGCTTTCTAATACCTTTGGTATAGGAGTGGTAGTCCTCACTAGAGGCAAGGAAACAAGCAGCTGAGGCTGATAATGATAATTATAATGATAATTAGCACAGCAAGAGTTTCCAGCAGTCATCTGTTGGAGCTTAAGTCCCCTACAGACCAGTGCTTTTCCTGTAATACAGACTTTCTGTATTAGAGAAAGAAAAAGCCATTCTGTGCAGCACTAGCTACTTCTTAGCTACTTTCCCTTGCCTGATGTTTGTCTCTCAGCCCTCCACAGTTGTCTTTCTGATCACTTATTACCACTATGCTTGCAAATTCTTTCCAGTAAAGCTGAAAAAAAAAAAAAATGAGAAGAAAGAGCATTGTTTAGCCTAGTTTTTCTTATGTTCTGAGAGCTTGACACCATTATTAGATTTAAAAAAATCCACTGAATTGGTTTTTCCAACAGGAACAATGTTTTTAACTGAACAAAATTTGAAGTGTCAATTGTCTATGAGTTCTGAGTAATTTGGAGAAAAGAAATGACTTAAGCTCTTGGCAAAAGAGCAGTCTTATAGTTTATTGTTTAAAATGTGCAGAAAAAAATAACTTGCAGTCTTTGACAAAAAAATGTACATTTTTTTCCAGAGAGAAAAATAGCCACATCTAACTATATCTAACTAGTTGAGCATTACTGAAATAAAGAAATTTATCTTGAAACAAAACTAGAAAAACAAAAGAATGGGATGGATGAGGTTTCATGAAGCTTGTTACATCCATCTAAACATGCTTTCTCATAAGAACAGACTTCTGCACTTTCTGTAATACCACAGTAACTCACTTCACACCTGCAAGTGGAAAAGACTTGAAGCAATCTCTTCCTCCCTTTCAGAAATCTGCTTTATAGCTTCCTTACCTTACCAGAATCTAATTGTTTCTTCTTATCCATACTTGACTCTTTGTAGACCTAAAGCTGCAAGATGAGACAGTCTGCATGTTCATCAGGTGAGTCTGGCGCAGAAAATAGATCCCAGTACATCCACTGTAGATCAGTACTGAAACAAACCTTGCAAAAATAACTTATTTATTACTGAATGTCTATAGAAGTGGTATTAAGGGCAATGATGACTGTAGTTTATATCCATTTATGCATGTGAAGCTGTTGAATCTTCCTAAAATTGTAAAAGTTTGACAAGAGGGAGAGAGAGAGATATAAGAGGCATAGAAGAGAGAAAAGGAAGAAATTGTGTAATTATAGTAGGGACATCAATTAAGAGTGGTTTGAGACGGATGAGAAAACAGGCACAAGAAAAGAATGTTGGTAGAAACAGATGAAAAGGAGAAAATCCTGAATGAAAAGAGACATAAATGTGAAAAAAGAAATTCTATAGAGAGAGATGAAAAAAATGCATGAAAAAACCTTTATATTATAAAGAATGTTTCAGATTTAGTATGTGCTTCATGCAGCAAATGACAGAATTCACTATCCCATACTTGTTTTTCTATTATTTCACTCACAGTCGTGGACAGGATGATAATGTCCTAAGAATTAGGAAGACAGATAAAAAATGTATCTGTCCTAGAGTGCTTGCAGTCTGAAGTCAAAACAAAAGATAACATATGATACAGACAAAAGGAGAACACAAGGAAATGTTTAGATAGAAGTTATTGGAGATATTAAATGACTCACATCAGGTGTTTCTAAGTGGAATTTGAAGGACACAATGAAGTAGATTTGAAGACAGTTATCGAAAGGTCTGAAGTGTGCAGAACAATAAGGAAGAAAGACCCAGGGTATAAAGTTAAGAAGCAGTTGTGACTGAGTGGTTAGTGGGTGCTGAGTCACCAGTAAACCAGCAAATGCAATTTGATGGTGTCAAGAGACTGAAGTGAAGAATAACCCTGAAAGTGGAGATGACTAAGTTGTGCTTGAGTCTGAAGACAAGAATATGCTAATAGAGAAACAGAGGAGAGAGAATAGAAGGAAAAAAATTGTTTTCTGCAATGCTAATCTCAACAGACATGAGCAGAACAAAACTGCATTCATCAAAACCAACGAAACAGATATTGCAATAGCAGAAATATGAAGTGGTTAGAGTCTGGGCACAACATTCAGCTAGGTGGTTAGATGAGGCTCACAGTGAGTGTTTTTATGTAGAAAGAAGTATCTAGGTGTAGCCCTAGAGCCAAAGAAAGATCTGAGCCAAGGACAGTGCTCTGTTTATGTTCCTGAATAAAGAATGAAAAGGTGGAACTATCAATAGAGATTTGCTAAGAACATCACGGAAAAAGATTAATGGTGAATATATACCCAGTGGTTGTACAGCTTGTCTGGGGCAGGGCCTAGTCCAAAGGCCAATGGTGTAAAAAAAGAGGCTTACATTATCTCCACTGAATGGTATGCAGAAGACACAGATTATTTACTTATCTTATGTGAAGATTTCTGGTGGAGTCATTTGTTAGTAGAGTATATACTACTATACTACTATACTATACTATAGCAGCCCTGTGCTACTGTGAGAGTTTATTATTTTTAAGAATTTCTGGTTTTAACTGCCTTTCTTGATTTTCACCATGCATTTGAATCTCAGCACAAAATGCATTCACTGAACAAGCCTTCAACAGAGTGACCAGAAGAAAATGTGCTCACCATTAAATTAATGCTTGGACACTTGAGATAGTAACAGATGGTAGCAGCAGAAGATGCATCTTCTGAGGACTAGGTAGGGAGTTGCTGGAGCTGACCTTGAATTTCACATCTTTTGTTCATGGAAACAACTTTTGAAAAATATACTTAGGCCCAGGAATACTGTTCCACTCTTTCATCATCAGGAGAGGGATGTTATTAAGGCTTTATCAGAGCAGTCACAGATTTTTCCCAGTGAGTGAGAGTCAGAACCACAGACATTAAATGATTTTAAAAACTGGGCTGAAATATTATGCTCTGATGAGTATGTCTAACAGCCCTAAAAACATTAAGCATCTCTGTGTGTTACTCAGTGAATTTTTCCTGGAGTTTCACAGAACGCTGATTTTCTCTTGATTATTAGGTTGTGTCAGGAGCTGTAGGTAGAGAAACTTTAGAGCCTACTTTGCCAAAATGTCCTCAGTCCAATATCTGGGGGCTTTTTCCAGATATTCTTGCCAATAGCAACACTGAAATGAAAATTTAAATGCAGAAAGTATGAAGTTACCATGGGGAAGTGAAGAGGCAAATGTAATACCCATTGGGGTAGAAGAGTGAAAAGTTACTCTTTATGAACTTGTGCTTCATTTTAGAAATTTAAACATATTTTATTCTTTCTTGGCTGGCCTTGTAGATACCAAAGTAAATTTTAAATTGTAAAGGTTGATGTATTCAGAGAAATATCTTTTCAAAGAACAAAATAGGAAATTAGTCACAGCTGTTTTTTTTTTAATAAAATTCAGTGAGCGCTTTTACTGAAAAAGTTCAAATATACTTGACCATCTTCTGTGAAGAAAATTTAAGGCATTTGTTCTCAAACCTTGTAGTTGGCCTTTTTCATCTTCAAATAGATACTCCTACTTATTGTTTATGTGAACTGAGCGTAGCAGTAAGACTAAGCAACTGTTATTTCAGTTAAACATAATGTTCTCTTAAAATGGATAATTATCAGCGCTGTTCTCTTGATGCTTCTACAGGTTTTATTTTGCACTCTCACAGTAATTTTACCTGGTTTTTTTCCTTCTTGTTTTCTGAAAACATTTATTCAGAAGGGACGTTTTTATGCCTCCTGCAACTCACTCATAAATATATTTCATCATGTGATCTGAACATACATATGAATTGATAATCATAATAGTAATTCTGCTGTACAAGTTCTGCAGATTTTTTTTTAATATTGATTGCATAATTGTTTCTCAGATCTAAAATACCAAACAAACAAAGGAGAAATGCATTTGGGTCTACCTGTCTTCCTTTTGTATTTGCTTCCAGGTGCTTGAATTTCAGTGCATGGAGTGGCCCAGAACTGGCACGTTGCTTGTCTGACAAGTAGATAGGTACATAAAGTAAGACTGTCAAGTTTGTGGGAGTGCAGGATCCTCAAAATCAGTTCTTGACTTCAGTTACTGGGACTGCTACAATAGCTAGAAAAAAATTCTTTTTAAGCAGTTAACACAGGTATTTTTTTTAAGTCACCAAGCTAACACAGAATTTTCACACTCACAGAACTTTTTTTTTAATGAATTGTTTACCCACGCATGTACACACATTCAGAAACACAGCTCTACACTCATTCATTCTCCTGACTTATTGCAGGCGTGCAGCCATGAGCTGAGCACAGCATGGAACAAAGAGATTCAGGATTTCCAGCTATTGCAGCTCCCCACAACAAATAACAAATAATTCCCAAGTAACCAAGTAGGCCTTCATTTTTAGCTATAGATATTGATTAATATTAGTCTTTAAGTCTCAGAGATCAATTGTTACAAACTCCGATGATTTCTAAAGGAACAGCCAAATCTGTAGGCCAAAACCCTGCCTTCTGCTTTGTTGCATGTATAACTAGAAATACTGCATGTATCTGTACTAAATATACTGCACGTATACTAGATATCACTGACAGGTAATGTTTCTGTTTTCTTTTTTTCATAGTCATACCACTGTACTGCACTGAGAATAAATTAACATAATTTCATTACCTGACATTATTACCTGTTACCTGATTTACTGCTTATAATTTACATGATTATATCTAGATAAATTAAATTTGATAAAATGAGTGATTAAAACAGTCCACTAAGCAAACTAGTTGAAGGGGAGCAATCACTGGTAATGGAGAAAGATAACAAAATACATTGGAATAATTAGTTTTTATTTTCTAATGAAATGTCATTCTACTCTTTTCTTTCATTTTATCTTTCTTTCTGCTTTTGACTTTACTAAAATATTCTTGTTGACCATTGTTTATTTTTAAATTAAATAAGGAGTCAGAAATTATAGGCATTTTTGTGATTAATCATTTGTACCTTTTGTGAAATTTCTGTGTAAAATGGCAGCACAAAGTCATATATCTTGTCTTTTCTCAAATAAATAAAGTAATGGCTGCAGTAATACCAACACAGAAAGTGTGGTCATGCAGAAGCTGACAGCATTTAGGAACTGAACGTTTGCAAAGTACGTTTACCTGTATCTCTATTAGTAATGGACATATAAACTTTCCTACTTTTTTTTTTGTGACGATTTTGGAACCCCAGCATCAGACTGTAGAACAGTCAGGAATTTATGGGGGACCATTTCATTTGTTTTTTGTCTTAATATTCCCTTCCACTTTGTTTAAAGTGAGCAGCTCCTGTAATCTCTGCCAACTCTCATCCCTCAGTCCACTATTTCCTCCTTGGCACTTACTGTCCTGATTTCCCATGAAAAAGAGAATAGAAAATATCTTTCATTATTAGTGTTTACAGCAAATCTCAAGATTTCATGCTATTTGCCTTCCCAACATTGCATTCCCATATATAGTTTGCTTTTTTAAAGGGCTTCCTCTTGCTGACTTTAAACAACACTTTCAGATAATTTAAGTGTACCTGCAAAGCTCTAATATTAGTGGAATTTTAAACTCCTTTGAATACTGCTGCTCATTCTTATTTTTGCCAAGAGATATTTATGTACATATATTCTTAGCTGTGAAAATTATTACAAAATTAGTAACCAGATACATTAAGGTCTGAAAACATGGCAGAGCAAATACCACCTGTAAGGTAAGAACATGTGGTTTTAGGCACTATAAGTACAGTTCAGACTTTAGGTTAGTTCATGCTTTAATTGTAAATAATGTTCTGAACTTATATGCACTATCCACAGACCTTATGGAAAGGAGTGAATAACCCATCTACTGTGTTGCTGAGATATATGACCAGAGGTGTTTTTTTTAACAAAATCCTAATTTGTTAAGGCCTTTTGCATAAGAACTTGTTTCTGTGTGTAATCAGATTTCCCACAATCTCTGCATGATAAAGTCCAGAGAGTGGTGGTCAATGGCTCCATGTCCGGATGGAGATCAGTGATGAGTGGTGCTCCACAGTGAGCAGTGCTGGGACTGATACTCTTTAATATCATCATCAGTGACATTGACAGTGGGGTTGAGTGCACCCTCAGTAAGTTTGCTGATGACACCAAGCTGTTGGGTGTGGTCAACACACCAGAGGGATAGGATGACATCCAGAGTGATCTAGACAGACTTGAGCAATGAGCCCAGGTGAACCTTATGAAGTTCAACAAAACCAAATGCAAGATCTTGCACCTGGTTGAGGCAACCGTCAATACCAACACAAGTTGGGGGATGAAAGGATTGAGCACAACTCTGCCAGAAAAGACCTGGAAGTATTGGTGGATGAGAATCTGGACATGAGCCAGCAGTGTGTCTTTGCAGCTCAGAAAGCCAACCATATCCTTGGCTGCATCAAAAGAAGTGTGGCCAGCAGGTCGAGGGAGGTGATCCTGCCCCTCTACTCTGCCCTGGTAAGGCCTCACCTGGAGTACTGTGTCCAGATGTGGAGTCCTCAGTACAGGAGAGACATGGACCTGTTGGGGTACGTCCAGAGGAGGGCCACAAAAATGATCCAAGAGATGGAACAGTTCTATGAGAATAGGCTGAGACAGCTGGGGCCATTCAGCCTGGAGAAGGTTCCAAGGTGATCTAATAGTGGCCTTTCAATATCTAAAAGGGAGCTATAGGAAAGAAGAGGACAGACTCCTTATCAGGGTTTGTGATGATAGAACAAGGGGAAATAGATTCAAGCTCAAAAAGGGGGAATTTAGATTGGATATAAAGAAAAGGTCTTTTACAGTAAGGGTGGTGAGGCACTGGAACAGGTTACCTAGTGTGTGGTTGATGCTCCATCCCTGAAGACTTTCAAGGCAAGACTGGATCAGGCCCTTGGGCAACCTGATCTGGTTGTGCATGTCCCTGTTCATTGCCGGGGTCATTGGTCTAGATGACATTTAAAGGTGCCTTCCAACTCTAAAGATTCTATGATTCTGTGATTCTCAAATGGTGTGGTCAGACGGTGATGGTAATTTCTCAAATCTGCCTTGCAATGACAACTTAGAGAGTGGTCAAGCACTGGAATGGACTGCCCAGGGAGGTGGTGGAGTTGCCATCTCTGGCAGTGTTCAAGAGACACCTGAATGAGGAGCTACAAGATATGGTTTAGTATGTGGTAGCAATGGTAATGAGAAGGTGGTTGGACTGAATGATCTTATAGGTCGTTTCCAACCTTGTGATTCTATGATTCTATGAACTTCATGTTTATCAAATGAAATTCTATGAACTGTTCCAACTCAGCTGGGCCATGGTCCTATGCAACCACTGCACCATATGTGTGATCCATTCTTGCTGATTATTTTGAATTCACCATAAAAATTTTTTCATCTTAACTAAATACACAGTTATATTCTGCGTGATCATTTCTGCATCTGCAGGAACAGGTGCTACTGACTATTTAAAATAATCTATATAGAACTTGGTCAGTGCTACAGTAGAAACTGTCTGGGGGAGTCCCTAGGACAGTCAGTTTCTCCACCCAAGGATTTAATCAGCATGTCCTGAGCATAAAAATAGCATCTAGTAATTGAACTAAGCACAGCAGGAGCTGTCTGGGTGAACAGACTGTCCAAAATTCCCACCTGGATTGTATCTGTAAGGGTCAATCAAATGCTTTATTGTGGAGGTCAGTCAGTCATCGTCTTTCAAGTCAGCATGTGTGTCAAATAAACTCACAGAATCATTTGTCTCAGCTATGTAGAGACTACCTGGTGAGTTCCATGGCCACCCAGGCTCCCATGCCCTCTTGTCCAGTGAAAATTTATATTCAAGCCTACTCAAATGTAGCTTCATTCTTTTCAATTTAATAGGAATTTCCTTTCATCTTGAAGTTGCTGTAAAGAGCGTATCCATTTTTTAATAAACCTAATTCAGATTAGGTGGAAGGTTAAAAATGCTTTCTGACATACATCTACTTTCACTTTGAAACTCCAGAGAAAGTGCTTTATACCTTAAAATTAAAACAGTTATAGAATGTCCATTAATCTATGATTATGAGTGATTCTGCCAGCATTTCTCTAAAGACATTTCATTAAAATGACAGGATATACTTTCTGTGTATGTATAAACGCTGATAAATATTTGTAAGATGTTATAACATTGCATGTATCTTTGATGTTTGAAAGTTTTAGGTATTACAGTTGTTCATTTGTTGATGTCTAATTGTTCCAGCAGGCTCATTTTAATTGTTTCTGCAGCAGTAATCCGTGAGTGTCAAATTCAAAAACAGTATAGCAATTTAGTTGTCCTCTGAAGAATTAGTTTGTTAAGCTTGAACATGAAGTCCAGTCCTTTCATTGCAAAATAATGACATTTTAATCCTGCAAATCTCGAGACATTTAACTATGAATTAACTACTGATGTCTTCCTGGTATACTCTGGTGTATTATGCTCGTATGTATGTCTGCTCGTCTGCTTGAAGACAAAGGTTCAAAGTTACATAGCAGAAAATGCAAAAAAGTTCATGATGGGGCTGGAGGTACGAAAAGAACTTCTTATACCTGTTAGGATAAAATACAGTGTTATTTGGAAGTTGAAATTCTGCCATATTGAAGGAAAGAGAAAATATTTGTCTTGGAGGCTGATTTAAAACACTTTCAGCTGTCTTTCAGATGGCCCAAAGATTTGCTGCATTGGAGGCATTCCCAAGAGAAATGCATTGGCATAGGCATAGGCAGGGCAGTCAAAGGGCAAGATGTTGTAATTTATTTCTTGTCTGCCACCAATTCACCTTTGCATAGATGAAATGTTGCTTTTACTAAAGCCAACAACAAAATTCTTGTAAAAGATGCATGTGTCTATGCATGGGCTCATATATTTGTGAATGGATCTAAACATACACACCAGCAGGAACATTTTTCTTCAAATTTTTACACATTTTAACAAATGAAGGTATGATGCCACAATTTCTATCCACACAGTTAAGTGTTGAGTGATTAAAAATATAATTATGTTTCAAGTCTTGTGGACCAACTCAGAGCACGTGTGTGTTGTAAAGGTAAGGTAAATTATCTGTGTGTGAATAGTGCAAATACAAGCCAGTTGTACTATACTTATGTATATGTGAAGGGTTAATGTTAGAAATATGTAACAATCTTCTGATTTAAAATCTGAAACAGTCAAAAGTGTGCTGCCAGGTGTCACTCCTCTTTTGGACACTTCCTCTATAACAGCAAAGTCTCATGCCCTACTATACCAGATAGCGATGATAGTATTTCTTTGCCATAGTGATTAGAAAAACAGTGGGGAAGTATATCAGAGAATTTGCCCATATTTAGATACTAAATTTTAGGTAATTTTTATAAATAAGCACTGTGTCCTTGGGTATTAAAGCTGCTGTGTGTAGAATTCGTATTACAGGAGGTCTGTGAGAAGCATTTAACAAAAAATAGAGATAAAAACATATGGAGTCAGATTCTCATTTTAGATGTATATCAACAGAAAGAGTTGACTCACTGCACTGACTTCAGTGGGATTACTTATAATTGATGTCAGTGTAAACACAAGAGAATCACCCTGATTGTAACCAAATATTACTATCTAGGTTGGCTCGCGTTTCTGGAAAGCACAGCACAATCAATCTATAGTGAGAGGAGATCAGTGGTACTTTAAAACATTTGTTTTATTTCTGGGAGAACTAGCAGAGTAAGAGAGGAAGGTTGAGAAGACCAAGCCACTAATGGCAAAGGAAGAAGACCTAGCATAGGAAGGACGTTTAGAGGGGCTGTCAAGCAAAAGCAATTAAACTCTAACAGATGTGCTCAGAAATAGTTCTCCACTTTATCAACTTTGTGGGTTAACACTATTAAGGTTCTACATGGAGGATAAAGGAAAAATATTTGAGAAAAAAAAAGTCAAGAGAACAAAGGAAACCACGCAGAATTAAAATGAACCAAAAAGAGAGCAACAACAATAAAGAAAGGAGAAGAAAGAAAAAAGGAGAAGATATGAAAAAGGAAAGAATAAAAGGGTAAGGAAAGAAAAGATAAAGATTTTATCTTTTCCACTAAAGCATACATATCTTCTCAGTTAAGTCCGAAAGTGCTGTCCAGAGAGCAGCTCAGTCAAGCTGACAGGAGGTCTCCTGTTTTGTGTTCCAATCTTTCTTGCATTTACATTTAATGCAAAACTCTCCTGCTTTAAAAAGTAGGCACTATGGCTGACATCTACAGGTGTATTTATAGTCCAACACTTTGCCAAGTATTTAATTTACATTTCCATAGTAACTATTAGCAGAATCCAGGCAAGGAAAACATCCATAGCCATTACTCAACAATTACATTGCCACATATCCAGTATTGTTTCGTCTCATACAGCAGTTTAAAAATACATGCCTATCAATTATTTCAGTACAGTATGGTAAGACCTAGAGTCTCTGCCAATACAATATACAAAATATACAAAGTACAATACAATACACAAAACCATAGGAAAATGCTATTCTCTGATCATGAGAACCATCAGTCCAGACTTATAACAGTGTGCAATGTGCAACAGGCATGCAGATGAGTAAGCGAGGGAGAACCTAATGAAGTGGCTAAGGGGACAATAACCATAGGTTTCCTCGTGTGCATGTAATGTGGTCACAGAAGTCACAGATGACATCCAGCAACCTCCTAGGCAAATAAAAATGACCTGTTGGCACTGATGTAAGAAAAGCTGTGAGAGAGATTTAGAACTTAAAAAGTTGAGACATTGAGCAATGATGACATAATACCTTTTTTCAAAAACTCATATTCACATTGAAGTTGAGGAATATCAGTGAGAATAAAGGACCACTACTGGAGACAGAACAAAGTGAATAAGTCTTTTTTTCTTTTTTTTGTCAATGAGAAGGAAAATGTAACTGGTCCTGTTTTCACAAGAAGAGCAGACCAAATGGATGGGGAACTACAGAAGTGGTCAGGATAAACAAATTGTACCTTATATTGCTACTGCTGAGATTTTAAAAGGGATCTTTGAAGCTTGCTTTCTGCCAACCACTGAAATGAAGGTTGCATTCAGGTCTTGTTAAAGTCAAGGGTGAAAAACTGTGACTTTTTTTAATATCAGAAATTGTCTCTACAAACACAAGTTCTTTTTTCATCATCAACTATCATTTTCCCCTCACTGGCCATGAAAAGAAGTGGTTGCCTCAGGTAATTATGTGTATAGGAAGAAATTCTCACTGCTTACTGAATATCACCAATAACACGTTTAAGTGATTTACTGTACCTTGTAATTGGTTTTCTGAAAATATGAATATTTTACTGCCAGTGTGGCAACTCTCCACAGCATCTATAATAGTGACATTCTTCAGGACATGATTAATGAGTTTTATTTTTTGCTCTGTCTAGAAGTAAGAAGGTTAGAAGTTTTAAAATGATTTTCTTTATAAGAGCACATGAAAAGATTATAACACTGCATCTGATAAATTTGTGAGAATTTTTCTGAAGGGCCAAATGAGCAAAATAACAAAGCAAATATTAAAAACAAGCTAGAGGAAGCCCATCAGGCATAGAGTAATGCCATCTTAGTATCATATACTCCTTTACAGCTAATTTTGGTAGAAGAAATTAGCTTTTCTTTTGTGCCTATGATGTAAGAATAGGAAAGCAGAAAAGAATGCCCATGAATGTTAAAGCCTGCTTTAGTGAATGCCTTTGAAATCACAGAATCATAGAATGGTTGAAGTTGGAATAGAGTTCTGGAGGTCATCTGATCCAACCTCGCTGCTCAAGCAGTGTTCCCTAGAGCATGATACACAAGATTGTGTCCAGATGGCTTTTGAATATCTCTGGGGAAGGGGAATCCATAACCTCTCTGATCATTTTGTTCCAATACTCTGTCACCCTCACAATAAAGAGGTTTTTCCTAGTGTCCAGAGGGAATTTCCTATGTTTCTGTTTGTGCTTGTTGCCTCTCATCCTATTGCTAGGCAGCACTGTGAAGAATCTCCTCCCATGCTCTTGACACATTTCCTTCAGATACTTAAACACATGAAGTTCTTCCTTCTCCAGGCTGAACAGGTCCAGTTACCTTAGCCTTTCCTCATATGAAAGATGCTACAATCCCTTCATCATTTTAGTAGCCCTCTGCTGGGCTCTCTCCAGTAGTTTCACTTCTCTTGTGCTGGGGACACCAGAACTGGATGCAGCATTGCAGGTGAGGCCCCACCAGGGCTGAGTGAAGGACTACCGCCTGCAACCTGCTGGCCACATTCTTCCAAATGTAGCCTAGGATACAATTGCCCTTCTTGGCTGCAAGGGCACACTGCTAACTCATACTGTTTTCTACCAGGATACATGAGTCCTTCTTACCAGAGCTCCTGCCCAGCAGATAAACCCTCAGCCTGTAGTGGTGCATGGAGTCCCCAGGTTTAGAGCTCTGCACTTGCCTTTGTTGAATTTGAAGAGGTTCCTCTCTGTTGGACTCTCCAGCCTGTGGAGATCTTTCTAAGTGGCAGCATTGTACTCTGGCATTTGAAGCACTTCTCACAACACTGTATTATCAGACTTCCTGAGCAAGTACTCTATCCCTTCATCCAAGTAATTACTGAATTATACCAACCCCAGTAATGACCTCCAGGGGACACTGCTAGCTTTAAGCCTCCAAATAGACTCTGCAAAGCTGATTACAACTTTCTGAGACCTGTCATTTAGCCACTTCTCAATTCACCTCACCATCAACTTGTTCAACCTGTGTTTCCCAAGCTTACTTGTAAGGATACAATGGGAAATGGTGTCAAAAGCGTTGCTGAAGTCCCAGAAGACAACATCCACTTCTCTCTCCTCATTTATCCAGCCGGTTGTCCCTGCATGGAAGGCAATCAGGTTGCTTAAGCATGATTTTCCTTTGGTGAATTCGTGCTGACTACTCCTGATCACCTTGCCTTTTACATGCTTAGAGGCAGCCTCTAGGATGAGCTGTTCCATCACCTAATATCTAAAAAATATATGTGGAGTAAAATACTATAAAAATGAGATGTTCTTCTCAGTAGCGAAAGTAAAACAAATCAACTTTGTAAAGCATACTAGAACTGAAAGGATGCCATACATGAAGTATGACACTTCCTTAAAAGGTGTGCACCCTTGAGAAGGTATTATGCTATCCATGTCTCCTTCCTTACAAGGAGGAAGAAAACATGATGATAAAGAAGCACATTATGTTGAACACACTCTAATATTGCTTTAAAGAATCTTTTGAAGAAGGATTCTTAAATGGAAATAATAATAATGTGTGTAATTTCAGGTTCCTTAGCACCTTTAGTAATTTACAATCACAAGTAAGGCTCTCTTACGGAACAGAGTTTCCCATGCTTTCTTACACATATAAGGAGAAAGCTCGTCAAGCCTGAAAAAAGATTTTGTTACAGCATGCTAGAGAAAAGAGTTTGCACTCTGCCTGAGCTAGGGGTTGGGATCTGTTTCACAACAAAGAACTGAGTTTATGTGTTATCAGCATTCAAAGCTAAATTGTTTATTCCAAGACAGAACTGAGACAGGAAGCGTTGATATACTTTTAAACACTAGACTGGTAGGTATATGGCTTATGAAGATGCAAGAAATTTAAGCCCTGACTTTAGGGCTTTGATTTAATAACAACAGGAGATGATTCTGAGTGGGCTTTATTGCTATGTCCCATGGAAATTATCTGAGTTTGCATTTGCTACTATTTACAAGATGGTTCACAGTTATATGTGCTTCTACTATATACTAGACAGTCTGATAACAATTGTCTGTAAAGCTTTAGAACATTTGAAGGAAAAGCTACAAAGAAACAGATGGAAAATAAGATAAAAATTTAATGGGGGATTATATATGATAGATCATGCAAGACCAACTTGGTCTAGTGATATAGCAAAAATTATGCACACAGGAAAGAGGGCAAAATCTTGAAGGATATATTCAACTGGTCTGAAACGCAGTCTGCTGGGGATGATGCAGCACAGTACAAGAGCTGTAAAGCAAGAAAAAACCTGGCTAACTGGAAGACTGCTAAAAGAGGTAACAGTGCTGCTGGATGAGGGCAACTAGTGTAATTCCTCAAGGATAGGTCTTGAGTCCAATAATATGTAATGTTTTTATTGGTCACCTTGGCACCAAGAGTAGCAGTGAGCTGATGAAATCTGCTGATGATACAGAGCTGAGAGCAGTAATCAATACAGAGGAGCATCAGAATAATATACAAGAAGAGCAGGATGACCTTGAGGACTGGAGTAATAAGAACAGCAGGATAACATGTAGTACCAAGTGCAAGGTCATGCACGTGGGAACTAATAAGAAGGACTGCCATCAATGGGAATACAGCAGTCGCACATGAGAAAAGAGGAGCAAATTTGCATATTTAACCACAGTATGTCTATAACCATCAAGAAAGCACATCCAATGTATTTCCAGCAGTGATAGAAAAGCACAAAAGCATTATTGAAGTGGTCAGAAAAACATTTCTTGTAGTACGTTCAAGTAAGTACATGAAGTTATCTTTAAATATTTTAAACCGAATAGGTGCTGTGGTAGGCTACCTTGAAAGAGGATTCTCGGTGTATGGATGTGTGAGTGAGTTACTGCAAATGAAGGAGTAGTGCTTTTCTAGCTATACTGAAGTAGTTTCTGCTAAGTATTTGCTTGCTAGCTCTTCACAGTAGTTAGCTCTTTCAAAGTAGTTTTCCTTCACTCTCACTGAAAGATGAGCTGCCTTGAACTTATCAAGGAGAAAAATGATAGCAGCTACCATAAGGTGGCTAATGAAGTATATAAAGACATGAGTTCTTGTTATCACATGCTGAATTATTTTGCCCACACTAGCCAAATGTCTTGGTTTTGGCCAGGATAGAGATGATTTACTTCATAGGAACTTGCATGATGCTGCGTTTTGAATTTTTTTATGACAATGGTGGTGATAGCACACCTCTTGGTTTTAGTTGCTACAGAGCAATGCTTACACTAGGTCAAGGTCTTTTCTGCTTCTTGGGCTGCCTGACCAGTGAGGAGGCTGGATCTGGAAGAAGACATATCCACTGACCCAACTGGCCAAAGGGATATTCCATACCATATAGCATTGTGCTTAGCAATAAAAGCTGACAATGGATGATAAAAGGTATAACTAGTCTTTTTTTTCTCATGAGGTCTTTCTTTTTTTTTTTCTCATGAGGTCTTGCACTTCTACATTTCCAGTCCTGTCTCTATCCCAACTGGGGAGAATGAGTGAGCGGTTGTGTCTGTAAATATGTAAAGAAAGCAGACACCAGAGGCGAAGAAAAGCTCTTTAAGTTAAAGTAGTTCAAGACTGAGTAGCATTTAGTTGGCCATGAGTTATGCTCCGGATGGAAATTACAGACTCATTTTTGGTCACAAGAAGGGTGGGTTGTCACAACAGTTTTCTGATGAGCATAATGAAGGTAAGAAACCTAAGTGCTTCTGGACATATAATTTGAAAATATCTTAATGATTGCCAAATCTGCATTTGCAGTTCTTGTTAGTAAGGTGTTTCATGTGTGGAAAAAGTATGACGTGGATATTTGGCTTGTGAAATTGTCTAAGGGCAGGACACTTCTCTAGGAAAAAATCATTCCCTTTTCTGCTTTTCGAGTACTTGATTATGACAAATGAAGACTCAATACACTGCACTTCTATGTTGGTTTTTTTTTTCCTATTATTCTAATCCTGTTT
Source organism: Chrysolophus pictus (assembly GCA_037305975.1). Lineage (NCBI taxonomy): Eukaryota > Metazoa > Chordata > Aves > Galliformes > Phasianidae > Chrysolophus > Chrysolophus pictus. Next base: position 169,768,081 of record CM074576.1, read on the forward strand.
CCTGAACATCTTCTAATGCTCCAGAGCATTGTAATGAAAAGAATATTTGACTTGAGTCTATTTAACAAAAATAGAACCTCTGTATATTAATAACAGTGAGCAATGAGTGTATGACTCTAAGCACTGACAAATTTTAGTGTTACTTCACATGCCATTGTACGTTTTTTCGTTTATATTTTTAATATGGTTTTTAAAAACCACGATTATGAACTGCCTCTTTCCTGCAATACAGGAATGAAGGAAACTCTTAAGATAGTGACTAATTAGGCTGAGGTATACAAATGTTATTAAACAAATCACAGATTATACACATAGAATATATTAAAAATAAGTATAATTTATTTTTTATTAATTCAACAAATGAGTAGTCTGAAGAGGACACAGAAATGGAATTGCCCATAAACAGAGAAGAAAAGCAGATGTTCACATTCTGTGTTGAGGGTCTATGACCTGAAAAGTACAGTAATTGAAACTTTGGTAAAAAGTCCAAAGATGCATTTCTAGTAAGCATGTGTATTAATGCATTTGGGGAAACAGTTATGTATTGAAAATGATGCCACCCATCATGTTGCCATGGATACAGCAAGATTTTAAAATAGTCTTAAGGCTTACATTTTTGATTGTTTTTAACTGAGATCTCAGGTCAGAAAAGCATATGACTATCTACTTAATTTTATGTACATAGATAGATTTCAAGTGAGAAACAGAAGTAGGGAACTTCTGTTCACATGACTTCAAAGATGCCTAGAGAGAGGTTCTCGTGCAGAGAACTGAGGTTGCAGGCAGAAGAACTTCCTGGCTGTCTGGATCTGATATGTAGTTGTTCTCTCTTGTCCTTCTTACTGTAAACAAATCGGATTGTTTAATTCCCAAGAGATCCTCAACCCCCCTCAAAAAAATGTGTGGACCAAGAATTGAGAGGAAATGTGTAATCACTGAGGATGAGAGCCTCAACAGAACAGCAGCAAGCTGCAAGAAGTCCAGCATACTGCTCCATTTCTCCTTCTTGCTGCTTTGCCTGTGAAGAACAGAAACATGTTACTTCATGCTTCATTTTTCAATCTTCATTAGCTGGCTGAAGAAATCAGTAAATGGTACTCTACTCTTTTTCTCCATATTGGGTGTATTTATCTGAGAGAAGTGCTGGTTGTAACACTGAACTGATGAGTTGTAAACAAGTCTTGCTATTCTGAAGCGTCCTTTCATTACATAATAGAATTCTATGATTAAAATTATTTTCAGTATTTCCCATGATGAGAAGTTTCAGAAAACTTAACATGCAAAATTTGATTACTGAAATTTAAAGAAAATGTCTTGAAAGGGATCTCTAGTTTTATAAGTTTTTGGTTTTTTTTTTTTTACACTTTTACAGAGTTATGTAGTATTAAGGAAAATGCTTATTGGGAGAGATTTAAACAACTATTATATTTCCTTCAACTTCAAATGTTTTCTTTCCTATTTGTTTTCTAGTGAAACAGCTATAGAGCATGAGTTTGTTTTCTCGTTCTATCAATCTCAATAAACATTTTTTACCCATTGCGGATATTTATAATGTTTGGAACCAAGTGATTTTCAGGAGCACAGCTGATAGGTTTCTTTCCAAGTAAACAAAGAACAGTCAATATCAGAAACCAGGCAAGATGCTTTTTACACTTCTTTTTTCCCCTAAATTTTATGTCACATAATTTGTGTGCAATCCTTGTAGTGTAAAATATAATATGTACACTGATGGAATATTGCCAAAGTAAGGTCAACCCCACACATTTTATGGTCAGGATATTTCTTAGTGAAAAATATTAATGCACAAAATCAATGTTCAAAGCAACCTAATTATTAAAAAATGCTGTGTGACAACACAGTTCCTGGCATTAATGTAAATCATGGAATACAATTTCATGCTTTCTTTTAAAAATTTCTCCCTACATTGATAAACACAGGTAGTGTGATGGCTTTGTTATCCAAGCACAAGTTTTACTCTTATATCTTGCGTGCCATATAGTACTAATAATGTGAAATCCTTTTCCTAGCGGAAAAGATAGGCTATGCCTGATGAAAGAGTTTGATTAAATAACAGTTTTCTGATACCAAGCTTTATTGGATAATTCTAAAGCTTTTTACAGTAAAGTTCTTCTTCTTTGCAAAGTGGTTTTCCATATAAGCTATGGTAAAAAAAAGTATCGTAGATCAGTTGAAGTTAAAAAAAATTTTACAGCCTTTGAATTTAATTGACTTGTAAACCACAGATTAATTAACAAGAGAGAAAGAGATTTTAAAAATTCCTTTAGTTACTAATTTTTTATTTTCCAGCATTTGTGAACTTCTGAAAGTATGTTACTTTGATAATAGAAATGAATTTTTTTTTTATTATGAGTATTTATTTCTATCCATGAGTTTATTAATGTGTTTGAATCATGTTAATCAACATGACAAATAACTTTTTAGTTCTAATTTACTATAATTTTCTAATATCACAGAACTGTCATTGGCCTATCAATATCTTATAAAATATTGAATAAAACGCAGGGACTGCTATAAATCTCAGAGCATTCTGCGCTCTCCTCTAGCAGTGACACTGACCTAGCTGTTTCAATGGAAATCATTTTAAAATAGTTTTAGTCAACAAAGAGGCCACATTTTTAATGCCTTTGTCCCCACGCCTGTTTCCTGGTTGGTGCTAATTGTACGGCAGAGCCACAGAGTGGAGAAGGCAGGCAGGGACCTGTGCCTTAACCCTGTCCAAGTGGGGCCAGCTGCAGTAAGATATTCATGACTGTGTCCAGTTGAGTTTTGAAACTCCATGGATGGAGATTCCACAACATCCCTGCGAAACCTGCTCAAGCATTTTAATGCAAAAAAATGCTTTTTTCAATAAATCTGGTATACGTTATACACTTCTTACTTAATGCTTCCTATGCATTGAGACATTCCTATGATATGAGACATAATTCAGGCCAAAAGAGAGGAGTTCCATATTTTAGGCCTTAGTCCGAAAAACCTGGAGACGGGATATTGTGTCACACTTCAGCCATGTCTGTTTGGATAAAACAGTCCTGGTGAGATGCTCTTGGACAGCAAGGCATGCAGGTATGAAAGATGTATCTCCATGCCTCCACTTGGAGGTCTCTCAGCCTCCAAAACACTGTGGTTATCTGCAGTGTGGCTGCTGGCCTTGGCGTGCTGGGTCTCTAAAACCATGCCAGGAGCTGTACGAGAGAGCATGTGTGCACCGATCACAAAAATGCCATGACACCTGAGTGGCACCCAATCCATCACTGACCTGAATTGCATAGCTGCAGTTGGCCCTCCATGGTGGACAGGCTAAGTGATCTCTTAAAATTCATTTCTAGCTTCTGTTTCTCCAAAGTGACACAAAAGCCTTATTGTTGTACAATATTAAAAACTGGGTTTTTCACTGAAATCCTTATTAAGACAAATTAATTCATTTTTGGTCTTCAGATTTCAAGCATTCAGGCTCTGCACAGTGCTACCTTGAATGTTCATTTGTGAAGACTTAATTTCTGATAACTGTATATGGAGCTGGGATAGTACCCTTATAAAATGGCCCAGTTTTCCTACCTGCCCCACAAGCAAGGACTTCTCCTTGAAAACAATGAACAAATGAAAAAGAATTTTTTTTTTTTAAGACAGTATTTGATTTCTGAAAAGTCATTTACTGTAGTTTTTTCTTTAATATGATTTTTAACTGACTAGCATTAAACAAGTTGAACCAAGAGAGCAAAATATCTTAATTCATATATGCACCCATAATGCACAGTTCATTAACCACCCCCATATCCAGACCCATCCCTGTCCCCTGAAGATTCTAAACCCTATAGCTGGGCTGGGGCAAGTGTAGTGATGATCACTGGTCAGATATGACTTATCTTTGCTGCCTCCTCAGGAGTCTTCCCAACAGATGCTGGCTGCTCAGAAGCATCCCATACTCAGGGATGACCCTAGCATCCAAAATTCTGGCAAATGCTAGTTCTTGTTAAAAAATTGATAGAACATATTCGAATGATTTCAGATTATAAACTGCTTGATGCATAGAATTAAGAACTTCTCAAATGCAGTCGGACCCAACAGATTAGAATAGATGAAAAGGTTTTTTTCCTATCCCTCAGGAATTATGCAGAGTTTAAAGTTCTTGTGCTGGTTAAATTAAATTTTTTTAAAATTTTAAATTCCAAAGATAAATAAAATGAGGGAAAAACATTGTATTCAAGTTTGCTCTGTTCCTGCTTCCACCACAATTTCTGCTTTGTAAGTTATGTTGGTTTTCTGATTCAGATTGAGCACAGTAAGGTTTACATTTAATTTATGTTTATGTAGAGTGTGAACATTACAATACCAAGCAGTAGCTTGTAATACAGACGTGCAATGAGTAACCACATCTATTACTTTTAGAACCGGATCCTAAGCTAGCTTTTATTGAAATTCACCAGCTTGCAGATGCTTGGTGTATTTACAGATAGGAAACAGCAGTAGCAAGATAAACAGCTCACAGCCTTTATTCTTTATCTACAACAAGAATTTCACTTCATTGATATAGAATTCCCATGGGAATCAATCTATGGATCCAGTAAAAATAATCTCTCTGTGTTGAATACACTAAACACTGTTTAGTTAAGTTGCTGAGAATGTCAGTCCTGATTTCTTTTGAAGACTTCTAAGACTGAGTAAACCTGAATTTTGCTGTCTAAAAGATGGTGAGCCAAAGCTAGGTGAGGTTTAGGTTCCTCCTCTCAGTGGGAAGTGAAGGCACAGCACGATAAGATGGGTTCTGGAGGAAGAAAACCAGAAAATCAGAGCTGCTGATCAATATGCTTTAAGGAAAGGCAGTTTATGGGCTACTACTGCTGTCCCCCACACACTGAGGCTTCCTTCAGGAGCAGCAACCAAGGACACACCAGTGCTCTTCCACAAAGTGGGCAGCAGGAAATTCTGCAAAGGCTATTACCCTACATGTTTGTGAAAAATAACAACATCCCTTAACATCCACCACTGTTGTGAATAAGGAAACTGAGTTTTACCCTTTGTGTTTAGATATGTGCTAGTTCTAATTACTGTGCGTAGCACCAGTAAACATGTGAAGGATGGTATTGCATTTCTCTCCTGGTAAATGAAGAGCTGGCTGATGTTATATCACTTTTCACTCTAGGAACGTACAATTTAGTCTCAAAGAATGATAAATCATGGCACCACTGTGCTCCATCTTACTGATAGTCAAAACACCCAACTGAATCACAGCGTTTTTTAAGCATTTGCCTCTAAATTTTCAAAATAAGGAAAGGAATACAGTCCACAGCACATTTCATAGCTATCTAGTCCAGGAGGGGGATATATGGGGACTTCATTTGGTGATGGTATTAAACACAAGCTATTCAATCTTGTGTTTGAGATACAGAGCTAAGAAGAATCACTGAGATCCACCATGAAAAAGAGTGAGAATGATGATTGACACTGGATTCACTACAGTGGATTCTTCACTGTTATGTACTCAGGGAGATCACACAGGAATGTGAATTTAGCAGCTCAGTTGTTATTAAACTTAATAGGCATTGTACACTATAATGCTGATGTATTCCCTGAAAATGTAGTCTTGGATACTTATGACTTGGACTTTCAGCATGTTCCAGATGTAGTATTGTAGTGGTGTATCTGTATGTCTGAGAATAAGGGCTACTTGATAATTAGCCATTGGGAAAAAAAAAAAAAAAAAAAAAAAAAAGCAAAAATCTGTGATGGATGTTATTCAGATTATGTTGTTTAGCCATTTATAGAGCTGGCTCAATAAATGCCTCTGAATAAATGATACAATAATTGCCAAAATTTACAATGACTTCTTCATAAAAGATATTCTCACTAGCTCTAAATAGAATTTGGATCTAAATCATAACCACAGAATGCAATGTGAATACTGAAAACGAAGGGTTCATTTATATACAGGCGGTGATTATATCACTTGAGTACTCTTGAGAAAGGTCTGATTATACTAAAGGAGCAAAGTGATACGTATCCAGGGAGGGGTTTAAGTTGGAGTTTAGATATTTATGTTTCTAAATATCTATCTGTGATCTTTGCTTCTCTGCAGTGCAATAATTCTTAACTTATTGTGTCCTAGCAGCTGTAATTAAGCCCAAATATGCCCTCATCTTTTTGAGATCAGACCTTTCATTGCTTGACAAAGACACAAAAAATGAGATCTCCCACCAGAGCTTCCAGAAGGAGTCTGTAATCTATTCTCATATAATTCGTGGGTTAACATACATGTAGGAATAAGTCTGTACAGAGTAAAAATAATGATGTGGCTGAATCTTTTATATCATTAGCCCCTGGTCAGGATGCTAAATGATAAACTTTCAGATGTTAATGTTCTTCCATGTCTTTGCGCTTTTAATACATTTTCTACTTAATGTGAACTACAGAGCTAGAACTGGGCCTATGAGCTCGTAGCTTGTAGCAGTTGATGGCATTTTCTCTGAGGTCTGAGGTCACTTTCAAGGGCAGCCCTCACACAGAGCTGATCCCTCTGGATCAGCAGATCCAGGGCAGCAACAACCTCACTGTTGGCAACATATGAGTCTACTTTACTTCTCTGAAGGGTATATCACTCAGAAAGAGTTGTGTGAGGAGACATCTCCTTCAGCCCAGTCTTTAGCATCTCCCTGATTACACTCTGCAGGTAGAAGCACTCTGATCTTGCTCATCTGAAGGAAATGAACTCACTCAAAACCTTATAAGTAAGTCTTATGTTGGGTTTACCTCAGATTCTCATTTGTCTTTTGGCATCTGTTTGATCACCCATTTGCTTAAATCCAGTATTTAATTTTTCTGATGTCTGCAGAACTATTGCTGTGCTGTCTTACTCTGCAGGTACCCAAAACTTGTTTGTGGGCAGGCATGGAGGTACCGGAGACTCTTCTCCTCATCAACTGGTTCTGACCATGCTGCAGGCTCTCAGACTATTTGAGAAGAAAAAACAAAGGGCATTTCTGCAATCTCTCCTGCAGCCCAGGAGAGGCCCATGGAGGAGCTGGCCCTCCCCTGTGGCCCATGGGCACCACACTGAGCAGATCCCTGCATGTAGCAGGGATGTGGGGCAGAGAGTGACTGTGAAGGACTGGCAGATTACGAAGCATTTTTGACTCACAGCAGCCTTCATTCCCCTTGCCCTGCTCGGGGGAGGAGGTAGAAGAAGGTGGGTGAGTGTGGAAGGTGTTTTTGTTTTTTCATTTGTTTGTTTTTCATTGCTCTAGGCTGTTAGTAATAGGCTGTAAATTCCATTAACCTCCCTCCAGAGAGTCTGTTTTGCCTGTGATGGTGATTAGGTGAGCAATCTCCTTGTCCTTATCTCAACCCATGAGCTTTTTCTTTCATCATATTTTCTCCCTCTGTTCATTTGAGGACAGAGAGTAAGAGTGGTGTGGTGGAGCTTAGCTAGCAATCAGGGTGGAACTACCACACAAAGTAATTTTACAGAGATTATTCCTATTAATCCTAAATATTTTTGTATATATTGACCACTAATACTGTTTTGCCACTGACCTGATGCCCAACATGTTTATGAAGTCTCTTTTTATGTGACGAAAGACACTTGAACAAGGTGATATAAAGAGATTTCGCTATATTACTTGATAGGAAAGTCAATAAGCCTCTCTAACTTTCCTTCTGTATTTATTTATGACAAAGACCTGTGAACATGTTGTCATTATGTGAGTTGGAGCAGTGATAAACAAAAAGACCTCAGTTTATATCCTACTTTGCTTGATTTTGATAGATTTGAAAGCCACTCCCAGGGCAGCATGTAGGCTGTCTGACCACTCCAATAACACTTTCTTGGTGTCTTTTGTGGATGCATTAGCAAGATGGGAGTTGCACAAGATCCCATTTGGAGGAAGATATTGATATCAATCAAACACTGCAGCCAAGTAGTAAGGACAGGTAGGTCCTTACTACTCATAGAGCTTTGAGGATCTGTTTCCTATGTTTAACATGCTTGGGATCTGCACTCCAAAATGCCTTTGAGATTCTTTCTCTGATCCAATCACCTGCCCTAAGCATGCAAGAAATATTTGTACATTTAATCTGCCAACATGATTAACATGATTAAGATCTTTATTAAATGAGAACTATAATAATACTATACGAAAGTATTGTCATAAGATGTAATTATTAAGTTAGGTTATAACTTGACTCCAGTATCCTCAAACCTATCCGAATTTAAAAGTCTCTGTTGCTAACTTTTGCTTTAAAAATATTTAGTTTGCATCTCTTAACTTAAATTGTGACAAACACAAGATGTCTTCTCTTGTATTAAGACACATTCACTGGTCTGAGTCACAGCATTTCTTAGTTCAACCATGAACTGGATTTGACAGTCAACTTGCATTAAAACTCTAAAAATAGGACTGCTTAATGAAAATGCTGACAGACACTTATCTGGAGTAACATTAGTGGGCGCTACTTAAACCAAGAAAATGTCTTTCAACTTATTTACTGAAAATGAGATCAGATGACCATTTTTAATTCCAGTTAAAATATGCAGTCATGCATGAATATGAGGCTCAGATGGCCTTTTAATAAGTTCATAATTTAGTTATCTCTCTGAGAAGACTTAAGAATTTATCTCAAATGTAAAATTTATATTAATTTTTTTAATGTTGAAGAAGCTACTTGGGAAAGACTTTTATTAGTTAGAGTTATAACTATTGGGTTTATCTTGAGCACTTCTCAAGTTTTCATTATTGGATTTTAACTTATTATATAGCTAGGCTTCATCTAAATCATAACCTTTCATTACCACTGTTAGATTGATTTCTACAAGGCTTCAAGGCATAGTTGACCTCTGTACATGGAGGCATTTCTTTCCTCTGTATTAAAAAGGTGATCCATACTTTTTATTAAATCTTTAAAAGACATCATTCATTTACAAAATGTAAAAACATGTCAACAGTATGGAACTATAGAGTTACCTCTTTCATTTAATTATAATTTGTTCCATATAGTTGTTATATGTATACAGTCATCATATACTTTTATACAAGAATTAGTATTTTACATTAAAAAGCTATTAAATATTCCTCTAACTTTTTAAAAACTGTACAACCATTATTAATTACCAAGGAGCAAAATATTTTCTTAAAACCATAAGCTTCTTTAACTCATAGACACTTTCATGCTTTTGTATTAATTTCCAGTCAGTAACCAAGCTTCTTTATTGAAGAACACTATTACTGTTCACCTACTAATTGGATAATGGCAACTAAGAATTTGCATGTAGAATCTGTACTTGTTTCCTTGTGAAAAAAATATGATAATATTTTCTTTAATTATGTGATAAATGATCCCATGGGAAAATTATATTTATTTTTTTTCTTTATTTCCCCGTTCTCTATTGGTTACATGTCTGGATTCTGGGTTAGCTACTTCAAGCTGTCCAAATTTGAAATATGCATATGTATATTCCCTTGTGTTTTTTATTCTCTCAACCTTTGCAAGACCTTAGGTGTGCACCCAAAGCACGTATGGTTGCTTTTCAGACATCAAGAGTAGATCAAGATCATTTTCCAAGTACAAACTCAATGTCTTGGCCAGGGCCTGGATGCATGCCAAGGGAAGAGTACCACACACTTGTCCTTTTCTGATATTCCTTCTCAAGCTGCTGGTCCCTGTTAGAGACAAGAAATTGAGCAAAAAAGTCCTTGGACTGGAGGTTTTCCAGAGATGTATCGCTTGGCTGAATCTGGGCAAATTTTCACTGATAAAATTTAGTGTGAAGAGTCTGATGAACTCTTCTGACCAGTGTCAGCTGGCACCTTGGAAGCACGAGGTCAGGAGAGGTTTATGGTAAGACTGCCAGACTTCATGTAGGTAAAGCTGTATACTACATCTGCTCTCAGTATTAGAAATGACTGCATCATTCTTGATTAAATTTCCCAGAAAAAAACTAATTGGACTCAGCATGAAAAATTCTGTTTTATCTTAAGATGAGATCCTTTTGTGCTCTTTCCTGTGTGGACTGAGCACAACAGAGCTAGTAGGAGTGAAGGATACCAGAATTTTGAGGCACTTGCTGGTTAGTCACTCATCAGTGCTGGATCTTGTCTCCTTCAGTGGTATCTTCATACAGAGCTAGCACCACTGACAGCATAAATATTAGAAAATCTTTCTTAGATGAAATATAATTGCTTGAGAGTGTATGCAGCCATCTCAGACCAATTTCTGCAATGTTTAGGTCATGTTACGTGTTTTGAGATCTCCTCACCTCTTGTACACTGCATTAATTCAGCTCCTGGGGATAAATTCAGAGGCAGTGTTATGCATCTGTACTTTTCCCTAAATGCACAGAATAGCTCACGACTAAGTACTGGACCAGGTGGGTGCTGGATTGTGGCTCAATGCTGTATCAGAGGTTACTTGTATCCTGCAAAGAAAGGAAAACATTCAGATGGAGGCATTGCATTGCCTGAGGCTCACGTGACTCCAGTTTAGCTCATATTGGATTTGGGGAAAATGTGATATCTTGTTTTTATACAAACAGGTTTGTAAAATGAAAAACACAGTCAGTTGGACTACACAAACCATTTATTTCATAAAAAATCACGTATGACTCATGGAGAAAGGTCACTATAGATTCTTTTTTATATTCAAAGACAAACAAGGTACCTATTAAATGCATTTTAATAGCAACATCTGGCTTTGATGTGAGCTACCTAATTAAGAAAGGATCTTTTTTCCCTTTAGGCTAATTGTGTTTTCCTTTGCATTTAAAATATCATGTTTTTATATTATGAGATTATATAAATTCAGATCAATTCACCACTATAAAAAAGATAATATAAATAAAACATACAAACTAGCTTGTTTCTACTTTCAAGCTAAGTATAGATCAATATAGGCATAACTAAGCCTCAGTAGCCTGCACTCTAGAAATCATTTCAGTTTGACAATTGATACTGTTTTAGATGAGTTAATAGTCAATAGATGAGATTCATATGACTCACACATGTGTGAGAGAGGGAATGAGAGTAAGCAAACTCTTTTTCCAATCACAAATTAATTATGGATCTAATGGCTTTAACTTTTCAGATAAAAGCTGAGAACCTTTTAAATTCTCATAAATTGCATAATATCATAATGAATGAACCATCAAAAGCTCATATTTTGGAAAGCAAAGTTCAAATAAACAGTACTAGAATTTTCTGCACAGATCAGTTTCATTTGGGAGTAAATTTGGGTGGTTTGGTTTGAATTGAAAATGTATTTCTGTACGCATTTTAAATGTTGCTAATTTCTCACTAAACAGCACTAGTGTTGAAACAAAGCTAAAATTATTTGTCTCGTCAGTGGTGTGCTACTGTGTGCCTGCTGCCAATTTTTACATGCTACATATATAAAAAACATATCAATAAATACAGATGTAGAAGCATAGACAGGCACTTACTGTTGGTGTCAGTTCAATTTTCTGTCAAAATCAAGTCTGGCATAGGTTACTTTAGATCACTGTCATTAGAGAAAATAATGAGAAAATGCTGGCTTAAAGCATTAAAGAAACGAAAGATGCCTATTAATGAGACTTTGTTTTCAAGCCACTACAGTTAAAGTTATCAAGGTGTTCTCTGAACTCCCGAAACCAAGAGTTTATGTTTTTTCTAAGGAATCCAGAGACTCTCAGGTAATAACATAGTGCTGAGAATCAAAGTATTGGGAAAATGCTGAACATCTCAAGATCTATGAATAGCCTTGTGGAGCTGAACACTGCCATCTATCTTTTTTTTCCTGCTTGTCACTGTCTGTGTACTGGCGGTACTCTGAGCTGACTGACTGCCCGCTGATTTTGCTCAAACGTGTGTAATTTTTTTTTTCTTTTGGGAATTGTTACCCTTTCATTGATGTTCTCGGTAATCTGATCAGCAGATCAGTACATCAAAACAATTGGTGTTGAGGCTTCTGCCCTGTATGTCTTTATGGAGGCTTTGCTGCTGTGGCCACTTGCCCATCAGCTCAGGAGAATTCAGACTGACAGGAGTGCAGAAGGTCTTTCTGGATGTGGGATGGCTCTGGAGGATGTTTTACCTGCCCTTGAAGGTTCAAGTGAACCCTGTTCATGTGAGGATGTTCCATGTGTGCTGGGAGTCAGAGCAGCTTTATCTACTCATCAGTTCAGACCTCTGGTGTCTCTCTTTGAGACTGTTGATTGATAAGTAAGCTTCTGGGTTTTCTAACTATTGCTCTAAGTCCAAGCCGCTGGGTGACAAACAATGCCGTGATTTCAAAACAGAACTGTGCCAAGCTAAAATGTTAATCTAGATACAACCTATGTTATCGTGACTATTTTCAGTAATCTTGTTCTGCTGTTATTTTAGTGTATAAAGCCACAAGTCAAGCAATATAAAGATAATGCTGCTAATTAATAAAATGACTTATTAAATGGCTCTGGAAGCTCTGCATTTTTCTAAATTCCAGGTTTTAGGCATTCACACTATCATACTCACATGTACTACTCTGTAAATAACTATAATTTTTAAATGTTAAAATTGGACATTTACAATTTTAAAAGTAGTGTTGTTTGGTGACTTAGTACAAAAAATAATTAGTAATGTGTGGGTTAGAAGATAGGGGATTGCTAAGTATTCTGTGATAGCTGAGCACTCTGAAGGCATCTCAGTCTCCTTTGGCCTCTGTCTCCTTGGGCTGAGTTAATCATTCCTTAACAGGAATGTTGCTTGCTAGGTTACTCACCAGGTATGCTCCTCTTCTCCTGTCCCCCCAGATTTAGTAAAGCAAAGATTGAGATATCACATTTCTTGTTGTTGCTGGAACAGTCTTAATAGAATGTAATTGTAGATAGCAATTGCCAATAACCTCTTATTTCTTCACTGTAAGATAAGCCTTACCTTACCAGTATCTAGATATTACACTGTCAGGTTTATTGGCTATGCCCATGGTAGTGCAGTTGTAGTTCAGACTGACAGCAAAGCAAAAGTACTTCAGCTAGATGTCATAAGAAAATAAATACACTGGAAAAGGAAAGCTAATGTTTAAGTTAAAAAAAAGAAAGAAAGAAAGAAAAAAAAGTATTCAACTATAGTGGTATAGCTTATGCACAGCTACTTCAGATACTACAGTGCCTTGAAATCGTGAGACACAAGCAGGACACAATGCAGTGACCCTGTGTCCACATACATTGACTCCTCATGTATGGCATGAGGTCTCCTTAACATGAGGAGAGGAGAGGAGAGGAGAGGAGAGGAGAGGAGAGGAGAGGAGAGGAGAGGAGAGGAGAGGAGAGGAGAGGAGAGGAGAGGAGAGGAGAGGAGAGGAGAGGAGAGGAGAGGAGAGGAGAGGAGAGGAGAGGAGAGGAGAGGAGAGGAGGATAAAGAAAAGAGAAAGGAAATAGAAAAAAAAAAAAAAAAAGATATTCTGAGTAGGATAAAGCTCCAGAGAGGTCAGGTCAGTGATGTCTCCTGGAAGGAGCAGAGTGCCTCTTTGCCTGGACTGAAGTTGTTCTTACTGCTGCCTATCACTGGGTGGCTTTGCCTCATTCTTGTGTGGAACTGCAAATTGACTGAATCAGAGACTTAGCACTAGAAACACTGCAGATTCACTCTCCTGACCGTCAGGAACAAGGATCAGGCTGTGAAATTTTCACAGGCATATCCAGTATTACACTCTGCATGATTTCAGCATGCCAGTAGTATCCCAGTGGTGTTATATTCCTGCAGCCACCCCAGAAGCAGTTACAGACAGGAATGACTTCAAAAAGTAGAAATGCCGAGAATGGAGCTGCCATTTCTCCACCTGTCTGCCCTGATCATTTTACTTGAATTTCTCCACTGAAGATCAGGCTGCCACAAGCTAGCACATCACAATTATATTGCTGTAAATGCTATTGCACTGGTTCATGACAAGAATCATTACAGAAGAAACATGTATAGAAATGATAAGTACTTTTCTTTGCACTTGTTCTTTGTATGTCCCTTCTGGATTTAGTCTTCTAAGCCTGTTTGTTCTCAGTTACATTCAAAAGCATCTTATACCTTTTATATAAAGAGATACGGATGAGATAGGAATTTTGCAGGCAATAGCAAGCTATTTGCAGACAATAAGGAACTCCTGTCATGTGCAGGCTAGTCACCAACTTGTTCAAATCTGATTGCCTGAGGAAAGGTTCTTGCCTTTTCAGAGATCTTCAGGGTGCTGCCTTAGCTTTGCATAACCTTACTGCTCTGAGTTCCTAATCATATATGTAAATTGGTCACATTAATTTTGCTCATAGCTGAGGCAAATGGAATTTTGGAAATACTTCTGACGTTGCTGAGATGTTGATCACCAGTTTCTTGTGAAGAGTGTAAAGAATTATTATCTAGATTATAGATTAATGAAGGAGAAAAGAGTTTTTGTTATGAATTTAGGTTGTATTGAGCATATCAGGATCTTATTCAGTTGTTGAGGTGTGCAGTCAACAGAACAATATGTACAACGTGAATTTCAAATAATTTTTGTGGGGCAAGTAAAATCATACTAGATTAAAGTAAGTTTTTTTCAAATGTATCTGCACTCTCCATGAAGATGCAACTCTGAAAGAACAGGCAGCTGAATGGAACTGCAAGGAATCAGGTATCTGGTCTTGTGCACACTGAAGTAGAAAGCTAGTGGCTCTATGAATTTGCTCATTATTTTATTCAAAGATTTTTTTCTCTAACACTGGGCGTAGTGCTAACATGTTGTAGTGGTTGAGTTGGTTAGATTGTTCTGGTAGGCGAGAACTTCTCACAAATCTTCTGATTTCCTTCAGAAGACAGTACTTCATTTCCTGTACTGGGGGTAAGGAGAGAGTTCCTTGCAGCTGGATGGACCACTTCTTCTGCTAATTCCCACTCTGTGTATAACCAAAGCAAAGATAAGTGAGTCAGAGGAAGGACAGATGATTTTTCTTCTGCTGGTGCATGCGCAAATGTGTGAGAAATTGTGAAAAATGTGAACTGCTTGCCTGCCTGCCTGCCCTTTGTTGTAGTCAGAGATTGGGAAGGAAAGCTCAGTCTAGTCCTTATTATTAATGATCAAGTGATTCCCTCCTTGCAAAGATTCTTATAGTTTGCTGTTTTGCAGCAGTACTCTGTCAGGGTGAACTTGGGTTTGGTTTGGCTAACTTCGAAATTTATATTTAAATAAGATTTTGATGCAATGCCTCATTCTTACATTTAAAAGTTGTATTCAAAATGAAAAGTCTCCTGGCAAGTTTATAATTTTTACACTTTTTTCTTTTTGGTCTCATTAATAATTTTTTTGATATGTTTAGATGTGGATACACAATATATTGGTATTTGGCCTACAGAACATCATATTCTTGTAACATAAAGGTTTCCATGTGAAATGTTTTGCATGCCTACACTGTAGACATATCACAAGCTTGAGGTGAAGAAGGATGCGGAATATTTTATATTATTTGTTTTAGCATGGTTGTATACAAACAGTAAAACTAAGGTAACGGTACTGTTCTGTAACTGCTTAAAGGAAGCAGATGCCTGGCACCCTCTCTGTGTCCTGAAGAGACTTGGAAGAACTGGCATCTAGCAGGTCATCCTCGCCTGTATAAGCTAGAGCAGACTAGTTCTGACCTGTGGAAAGAGAAGGCAACACTTCAGACCTTGCTGATCTTGAACCATTGGAAAGTTATGTAGATATTCTGGTGATTTGCAACAGAACTTGAGGAAGAAAGAAAAGACCAAGTCTGTTTTGTCTTTCCTTATATAATATTTTATCCTCAGAGATTAAGAACTGTCAAAATCTACAGTCACCAGAACTAAAATCATGACATCAGGCTCGACTAATATGTTTGAGGAATATATAATCCTTAGTTGCCAATGAATAGATTGCCAAGAAGTAGCGCGTGAACAAATTAGTGTTTGATGCTGGTGTTTGTCTCTCCGAATATGACTCTCTCCTATTATGACAGTATGCAGTTCCCTAACAGTAATAGCTGCAAAACTGTCTTAGTCTTATATCTGGCACTTAAAATGTAATGGCATTGCCAAAAATAATGCATAATAAAAAAATTTTGCTTTTATGTTTTTCCCCTTGTGGTATGACTTTGGCTGATTGCAGAACAATACTAACAGGAGGCGTCCCATTGTTCATCAGAACAATCACAAAAATGTTGACACTACTAATAAGTTACTAAAAATCTATCAGGAAATGTAATGCTTCATTATGTCACAGCTGAATAAAAAAAATTAGCATACTTTGTATGTGTGTCTATCTAGGCATATGATTCTCATTTACGACATTAATCTTCTCTTCAGAGATATGAACTTTCTTCTGAAAGTAATTGCTACCTATCAGATATTACTTACATCTTAATTTATTTCTTCACCATTAAGATTATGTAGGTTTTATAAGTAATGTTTGCATTCTCATCTGCAAAGAAACAACAGTTTTTATAAAAATTGCTTGTAAGTGTTATGCAGGATGAATGTGTGTGTAGTAGTCTAGGAAGGGCTTCCAATCTTCCAAAAGAGCTATACCAGAGGGCATAACACCTTATAGTTATAACAATATGTATTATTTCTAAAAGGAAAGACATTAAGAAGGTCTGCCTAATAAACTCTGTTATTGTTATTATGATATTTTCCTGCAAAGCTATTCAGTAACAGTACCTCAGAGCAAGGTTATGCAAAACTCATTTGAAAATATATAATTTGAAAGCTGCTAGAGTTGTTGACGGAGGATTTTACATAGGGAACTTTCTTCCATATTTCAGTCCTGACAGAAATGTCTGAATTGTTCCCAGAGTGAGAAGTAAAACATCCAGTTGTGTGGGATTTAAAAGTGGTTCTTGTCAACAGATTTCATCTACTGATTACTATGGTCTAAAACAGCTACTTCCACTATTCCTAATGCAGAGTTAATTTGGTAAATAGTATTTCAGTGTTCGCACACGAACAGTGTAGTCTAGTACAGCCATACCTATGCAGATTTACACATGCATCTATTAAATAGCAGTTTCCAATTTTCTTCAGATAAGTATCACTGCCTTCAGTTTACTAAAAATAGTTATCTTTCACATCATTGAAGTTACATGTTCCAGTGTGAAAGTAAAAATGCAGTGGTATATGTGAAAGATTAACCTTGGCAGCTCTTTTACAACTCTCTATATGTATTGTTTTGAGAAAAGAATTTTGCAATTCAAATATTTTGACACAGGTAGTAATTGAATTATGACCTGATTGAGACATATGGCAGTGGGAAAAAGTAAATAATGTCTTGAATGACTAGTGCTTGAATAAATCTTATATATTTGCTAATGGTAGCAGTTGTAGTTGTACCCAGTTACAATTCATTTGCTTTGTACACACACCCATAAAAAGTCTGCATTGAAAAATTTCAATTACTATTGGCATTGGAAGTCTTTCTGAAAGTTCTTCATGTAGCTACCTCTGTACTGTACTCAGTACTGTATCTCAGTACTGTGGCAAATGTCTTCACTGTTTCCACTGACAAAATATTGCACCCGAAACAGAAAAATGCTCCCAGGAGTATTGGTCAAGGTAAGGCTCTTATAGATTTTGTCTAACTCCAGGCTTGTACGTTAAAGCTCCAGTTTTTCCCTAGAAGTGGATTAACATCAAGAAACATAATTTGTAATCTGAAGAGAAAACCCAAGGTCTTGATCCCATGCTCATTAAAGCCAGCAGGAGTTTTGCCAGCATTTTGAGCAGGAATAGGTTCAGGTTGCAAGTGAGTCTACCTTTCAAATGACTCCTTCATTTCAAACCACTGTCTCTCTTTTTGTTCTGCTAGGAGCTTTCTGTGAAGATTGCTTTTGAAAACTATCTTTTTTGTAAAATCTTAAAGAACTCACCCAGCTAGGTCAAACTACAGTGAAGAGTTCTTTGAATTATCAAACTGCTGTGGAAGAAAAGAAAACCTAATTTTAAAATGTCTTAATACTCTGAAATGTACTAAATCAAAGTATTACGTGAATGATTTCTTTATACACAGGTATATTCTGAGAGTCACTTTAACGTAATACAATCTTTTCTTCCTCTGTAGTATACTGATCATAATTCAATTCTTTTAAAAGTTTTTATTGTTCCACATGACTGCTGTATTGGATAGTTTTACACTTCTGTTATTTCAACTGGAGCATCAAACTTGATGTGAGATGCAATAGTTCTGAGCAATGACTGTGTCTTTTCTTATTTAGACATCAGCAGTACTGTGCTATGCTGCTCCCACTGCTCTAAGGTTAAAACCTGTTTTGTGAAGGTGGGTTTCCATGCTCTTTTGTAATCATTCTTTTCTTGGTTGTTATGGAGATAAAGCTTATGCAGTTCCTTTTCTGCTTACTTTATCGTGCTCCTGGTCCAACAGCACAGTAAGCAATGCATTAGGCAACCTATTTGTCTGTGTCATTACTGCAAGATCAGACCTCTATTATTTAAGTTGTGAATCTTCTTCCAGATATGTCTGTTTGGAATTGATTCCATTTCAAATTGTTCTCGCTTTTGGGGAATTTCTTAAAACATCAGGAGAACTGTTTTGCTAAATATGTCTTTCCCCCCAAATGTGTCAGTTATCAATCAAGTTTGTTTCAGATTCTATATGCAGTTTTATCCAATGTAATACTTTGCACACAAAATCACAGATAACATATATTTCAGGTATCTCAGCTTACTTTCCCAACAACCTCATTGAATTAAACTGTTTCACATCTTTTTTTTTTTTTTTTCTTTTCTACTGTCTATTTGTAGTTAATTATTACTTGAAATTACAATTTGAAAAATGTAAAGACAACTTGGCTTCCTTCTCTGCATTTTCCACTAAGAAATTAGACATGGTTTTCTGAGCAAATAGTTGCTCAGATTTGTGATGTTCCACTGAAGAATCTGAGTAGGTCTAGGTCCTTATTTTTAAAGTTTTCTGTTTGGTTGGTTGTTGGTTGGTTGGTTTTTTGGTACTTAAATGAGATGACCTGCACTTCCTTCCTTGAAGAGAAATGTCTTGGGTCTGATGTTTGGTCACTGAATGTTATCTCCTGGAAGACATAGCAGGGTGGTAGTCTCGCTTGTGAGCTAGGCTGGGCTTCACCCAGCTGGACATCACTGCCCAGCACAGGCTGCAGCCATCCCATTGTGGCTCCTTGCACCAAGGTGCTCCTCCATCCTGGGAGAGGGAGCCAGACACTTTGCTCAGCCTACACTGGAGAATCAGCATTAAAACAGTTTGAGAATGTCTGTGATTAAAACCTGATTCTCTTCAGGGGAGAGAACAGTTCTCAAACATTTCTTTGAAGCCAGGATTCTACTGAAAGCTTGAAGCTTCTTAATTCCCTACAACCTCTGCCACACTGAAATGTCTGAACATTGAATTGCATTCATAAATTGCTGGAGAGTCTTTGTTCAATTAAAAAAAATTGCACTTCTCGCAGCCATAAAATAAAATACACAGAACATCTTCACTGCTGTATCCTGCTCCTCGGGGACCACATTAAGCATGAAACATAAACCTTCCTCACTTCCTGAAATTTGTTGTGTATAAAAAGAAATGATCCTAGGAAATGCTTTGTGAAAGAACCCTGCTTACATAAACATGACATTAGATTATCTTATTAGGACTCAATGAAAAGGGAAGGGAAGGGAAGGGAAGGGAAGGAAAAATGGAAAGAAAAAAAAAAAAAAGGATCAGAGATAACCTTTTTAGATTTCTCTTTTGCTCCATTTCTGTAACTTCCATCATGGATTATTCTATTGTGAGACTTAATCCTGTAGATAAAATGACTCTTCTTTCTGCTGTGCTGACTTGGGTATATTGCATTATGCAGTAATTTTCTTTTAATCCTTATCAAATAGAAGACGTGCTAGGGCAGTTTTGTTTAACTCGCTATCTATTATTGCTTTATTTTCTTCCAGTCACTATCAGCAATGAAGGTTTTAAAAAATTTTTCCATGACACCTCAGCAATGAACATACAATATGTTGTCTACTGCTTATAACATAATTTCATTTTTTTTTCCTCTGGAGGAATTTAACACAATTTGTAGAAACTAGCCAGACGGTGAGGACAACTATCATTATTTTTAGCATCAGTTTTTCAATCTTCATAATGTCAATGGAGTGTGTTCAGTCTTGGTGTGGGATTCAGTTGAATTGCGTCAGAGTAAATCAAGATTGAGTCTAGAGTAATAATGTTTATTATCATATTATGCAATCTAATAGTTTGTGGGGAGGATAGTATTATATTGCAATCTTATGGATGTTTATATAAGAGGCTGTGCATTATTACAACCACATCATGTGCCATGTAATTTCTTATAAGTTTTTGTTGTATACATATATATACACATATGCATACAAACATGCATATATCTGCTCTTTTCTACCTCACAGGCATTTATTTATTTATTTATTTATTTACTTACTTACTTATTTACTTATTTATTTTCAAAATTTGAGACATAGTTAAGTTCTTGATTAAATAAATTTAAATATTAAATTAAATTTAAATATTTTAAATAAAATGTCATTTCCTTATTATTTTTGAAGTGGACACAGTACTCAAGTAAGGTGCCATTCTGGAATTTCTGCATGTTGGTGTCCGTTTGTGCTATCCCAGAAAAACACACTTCAGCCCAAGCTGAGTGGCTCTGTCTCTGAAAGAGGTGACAGCTGGTCTTTCTGCTCATCTTCAGCTTTTTGTCCCCCTGTGGAGAGTGGCACTGGCAGAGCTGATGCTGGAGATGTAAGCATCAGTCTCAGTGGAAACGAGCAAACTTGTTGCGTTGTGTCTGTGCTCTCCCATGAGCAGGGTCTCTACCTCCACTTTGTCCTCCACGGAGTAAAGGACTCATAATAAGTACAGGCCATTAATAAAGCAGTATCAGGCAGGACTCGTTGACTGGCATTGAACCAGAGGAATAAATGCAAGTTGAAGCTGGTGGATAATGAGTAATCTCAGCACCATCTGTCTGTGTTACATCTGTCCAAAGCCTGTGGTTCTGCATCTTGTCTAGCACCACTTTGGACATGGCTAAGCTGCCAACTTTGCTGCATCTTGGCTTAAAAAAAGAGCTCTTTAGGAGTGAGCTACTGTATTGCTAAAAGGTTCCTGCTGTTGAGATGTTAGTGAATGCCATACACAACCATTTCAGCAAATTTCAATTTTGTTCTCTACCTACCAGTTATGTAGAAATATTTCACTGAAATAAATTGCTCTGCTATACATCAGCCATGTCATATCACCTAGACTCCCTGACTGCACAGATTAATCTTGGAGAGGGAAATACATTTCCCATGCATTTACTGTTTATAGAATCTTATATAGAGAACATGATGGTAAGGTATATGGTTTAGTCCTCTCACTTTGGAGAGACACATATTTCTCAGGAGAAATGAAGCCATAAATAAATTAAGTCGTACAGAGTGAATACTAACAAACATACCTCACCACTGCATAGACGTGTGTTTTACAGAAAGAAATACATCAGAATTCCCCGAAATATTCTACCTTAATTCTTCAAATTAAAAACCTTAAATTAAGGTTACCTTAATGCAACTTAAGAAAGATAACAGTAACTATTCTTAAAACACTTCTGACAGCTTTCTCATGTGCTAGTGTGTCACAAGCTTAAATCTGAATTGCAAAATCTACCAGAAGAAACAAATCCACTGCAATCCCTTGTCAAAGCTGATTTTTAAATCCTACTTGTAGACTCACCTATCCAAGCTTCTACTCTGTAAAGGAGGAGTAACTTTCAGCCCTTTTGTACAGAGAACTGAACAATCTTCTTGCTCTTTCCCAGTGTGCCCTTTCACAGTGTGCCCTCTAACTCCTCCGCCAGTTGAGCCTTTGGGGCGATTGTGATCTGCGGGTGGGCAGTGTGACAGACTGGAGCTTCTCTGAGGATCCACTAGGGGACTGTTCCTGGCTGCAAGGCCATTACATCAATCTTTTCATTTGCATTGAGTGTGATGTTGTCACTGCAGCCCATTGACGAGCTGTATAGAGAGTCAAAAAGCAGGAGAAAGGAGCAGTCTTATCCTCCACAGTCACCTAAGGACATCTTCCTTTCTGAGGGAGAAGCATGGCTGCCAGATTTTAACACTGGGTCTGAATTTTGTGGTCCTCCCATTTGAAAGATAAAATTGTACATACCAGACTAATGAAAACAGAAAGAAATGTGTCTGCATTTCTAGTTGTCTAACATTTTCTAACCCCAGTTGCAATAAATGTCACCAACAGAAAGTTACATTTAGCTTTAAAGTGAAATTTAAGTTAGCTAGTTTGGGCTGCATAAAATGAAATGCTTAACAGGCCCAACTGTCTGAGAGTTGGTTGCTGATTTTGAACAGATTGTAGTGTTTCAAGGTAGTTACTTAAAAATCAAGCCACCAGAGCACTCTTGACTTACCCAGAATATGTTTAGATTAATGAGGGAGAAAAAGTGCCTTTTTTCTTCGCTTGGTCCTGGTAAGTGCAAATATTCTGATAGAACACAAGCACAAAAGACCTATATGCACATTTATGGGAATTGCGAGATCTTCCATAATTTAACAAAGTTATAATTGAGACTGCTGCAGAGAAGGTTATTTTTATGGAAAAAAATAATTTTGCTTTTTCAGCACTCTGTCACTGATCTGGACTTCTTCAAGAGGAAAATGTAGTGTTATAACTGATATTTATGCTGATAGTTTAGGGCTGAAACATGAAAATAATAAGGCACAATGAGATAGTCCTGAGTGAAAATATTCAGATAAACAAATGTGATGTTAAACAACTCTCCATTGACTCTAGACTTCCATGGAACCAGCATGCAAACACTTAATTGCTTCTGAACCATAAACATCCTCACAGCAAACATAAGTCAAAATAACTTTTTCAGTTCAGTGTAACTTTTTTTCCTGAAAGCCTGAAGACTTTTGAAACAGCTCACTTTCCTTCCAAGAAAAAAAAAAAAAAAGAACCGATGAACCTGTTTTCATGTCAGTTTAAATGAGAAACAGATCTCATTGCCATCCTTTCTGACTAAGTTCAGTTATCTCCATGTGAACTACTTGTTTACACTCCAGCTGAAGTGAAAGAAGGTCTAGGTGTGATTTGTAAAATAAAGTATGAAACATACTGGTGGATCTGAGACATCCATGCAAAGCACAGAGCCAATGGAAGCCACTGTTTTTCTCCAGAGTGGTGGGCAGAAGTGAGGGATTTCTTTTCTAGTAGCCCAGAACACACTGGTGTGGGCAACTACTAAACAGAACCTGAGTCAGGTCTACATATGCTTACATCTTCTCTAGACTCCAAAGCAAAAAGCCCTCTCCGCTTACCTGTAACCATGCCATTTCATCAGCATAAGTGTCTTGTTTCATCTGCAATGCCCTAGGATATCCTATATACCCCTAGCTGACACTACAGGAAGACAGTCTGCTACAGATGTCATTTGTCCACCTTGTATTGATATGTATCTCATATGACACTAGAAACCTGTGGTCAGGCAAATTAGTAAAGCCCTTTGTCTAGTTTGTAGCAGGAGCTTATGTATTTCTGATGAAGTCCCCACTGACTGGAAAAGGGGAAATGTAACTCTCATTTTTAAAAAGGGAAAAATGGAAGATCTGGGAAACCATAGGCCAGTCAAGTCTCATCACCATGCTTGGCAAGATAATGGAGCAGATTCTTCTGGAAACTATGTTAAGGCATAGCTTAAGTCAGAGCTCTGGAGTACCCTTCCTATGAAGGGAGGTTGAGGGAGCTGGGGTTGTAGACTGGAGAAAGGCTCAAAGAGACCTTATAGCAGCCTTCCAGTACTTTAAGAGGGCCTATAGGAAAGGTGAAAGGAATTTCTTTAAGAAGTGTAGTGATAAGACAAAAGGTAACCATTTTAAACTCAAAGATGGTAGGTTAAATTAGACATTAGGAAGAATATCTATATTACCAGGGTGGAACAGGTTGCCCAGAGTTTTGGTTGCCCTATCTCTGAAAGTGTTTAAGTCCAGGTTAGATGGGGTTTTGAGCAACCCCATGGCATGAAGACAGGAACTAGATGATCTTTGAAGTTCCTCTCAACCGCCAAAATTCTGTGATCCTATGAAATCTACAGCCAAGTGTCAAATTAATGATTATGAAGAGGGAATACAACAATAAAGGGCAGTTGAGAATCCAAACACAATATATATTAGAAGAACAGAGGAACAGTAGCAGTCTTCACCTCTACTAGTTCTATATTTTTAGGGTAATGTGCACAACTTCAGACTTTTATTACACCATATCTAGCAACTTTACAGTCTTCTTTGCATTAATGCACACATAGCCCATCTGCAGTGGAACACTGATGCTCCAGGTAATAGAAAGAAAGCAATTCTTGCTTCAGAAAACACAGCTGGTTCAGGAAATTTAATCCAGGTCCTGAATTAGTTGTACAGATATTTCACGTACCTTCTCACTCCTTCTGTTAACACAGTGACTCAAAACTCCTGCATTTTAATTTGATTGGAAAGCGCACAATGACAATGTATCTTCTTCTCTTCCCCTCAAATTCTTCAAATGTCAAAACCAGTTAAATCATTATGGTAACACATGTAAATTCAGAACACTATCAACACACAATTGGTTGACACATCTAAGATTGCACTTATTATCATTAATGTAAACATGAACTTCCTTTTCCAGATTCTCTTAATTTGCAAGACACTCTCTAGAGTGCCTAGAATCTAGAATAAGATTTTTGATTTGTTTTGAATATTATCTTGTGGAATGCCTTTGTGTATCATTTAGACTGAAGAACTGAATGCATTATGGCTAAATATCTGCTTTTATACAGCACTGAGCTCTAGTTCTCCGTGATTCACTCTTACTCCACTACTTGGCCATCCTCAGTTTGCCATCAGATCAGATCATCTAGTTTCCTCTTTGCATCCAACAGTTATTGCCCAGATACACTGCAGAGTGCAATTTACAAATACAAGCACTACTGCTCCTTTAGTCAAGAGCCCTTTCATTCAGATGGTGGGGTCTGTACTAATCAAAAGGCCTCCTTGTAAGTGAAATGATCACTGCTACTCTGATTTTATTATTACTTTCTCAAATTTTCATTATTTTTCCTTTTTACTTCTCCTTCTTGCCCTTGCCATTGGCCTTCCCTCTTCTTCCTTCCATACTTCCCTTTCTGCAGACTAAAAGAGATGACAGTTCTGTGATTCAAAACAAAACAAAACAAAACAAACAAAAAAAACCATTTTTTTTTTTTTAAAGCAGGAGTTTTAGAGCAGCATGATTCTCTTAATATCATTTTTTTTTTCAGTTATCCATCACAGCAATCTATACTTTGGTGTTTAATCGAGTGGTTAAATATATAACCTAGCATTTGTTAAAAGCTGTATGTAAAGTGTATGATGAGTTGTTCCACAAAGTTACACAGTATCACTGTTGTGGATGGGAGCTGCAGGGTTGCATCCCTGAGTGCTTTTTGACAGTTCAGTGATGTAAACTACTGAAAGGATACAAACTAAAAGTTCTGAAAATAGGTGTTTGTTGATTTAAACTTTATATAGATAGGCTGAAGTAACATTTGGTTTGTTGTTGCTACTTGTTTGTTTATTAGGATTGTGGAAGAAAAGGAAATAGGTTAATAAAAATGAAAATGCCTCACTCTGTTGATATTTTTTTATTATTATTATTACCGAGAAGCAAGAAGAAGATATTGCACATAATTAAACCAAAGTTCTGTGATTCAGATTGTTTCAGCTGCCAAACTTCATAATAAACAGAAAGAGATCCACCTGTTTTGTTCTGTGATTGCAAAGACGGCCACTACTTCTCTGGCCTTCAACTTATGTAACAGTGAAATGAGACTTTTCCTTGAACTTTCTCCAGCAAAGCAGCATATATGTACTTATGTACATATTTATGCAGGATTTTGGAAGTGCTAATGAGCAGCTTGGCTGTCCCTACTGTGCTAAGTGCTCAGATTCAAATAGATGGCTCGGTTCCAAAAATAGACATTTCTTTCAATGCAAAAGAGATGATGAGTGGTTAAAGGGAAGCAAATTGAAAGGTTATCATGAAACCATGATAAAGGTGTAACCTACATGCTTTGATATTTAATCACCTCACTTTGTGCCCAGGACAGTTGGATGCAAATTAAAAAAGAAAGATGTATCTTAGCTGGAATATTCTGGATTGCTTCCCTTGTGTAGAGGGCAGGATCATCAATTATGAGAGTCCAAAGATCAGGAAAAGGAGAATGATAGTCACAAGTTATGCTTTGTAGCTTTCTCTGGCACTATCTGAGTAAGCTTGTGGTTGATTAATCCCTCAAGAAAGGCATGATCACACTTCAGGAGCTTTTCTAGTTCTTGAAGATTTTAAGAAAAAATACTTGAACAGTGCAAGGACTGAATGAATTTGCTGTAAAATTGGTCTTCTACGTTCATCGTTTTCATTTCTTTGCCTCGAGTGAGTCTTGATCTATTGCCATATATTTGATGGACCAGAGTGCACAGTGAACTGGTTGCCCTCTTCATGGATTGCACATTGCATTGTGCCATTCACTGTTTTTCAGCCGGAATTCCGTCTCTATGCAAAGAAATAGAGGCAGGTGAGAATGAGATGATGACGAGAGGATTTTATGGATATCAGTATGTTGTTTAATATGAGTTTACAGGAAGATGGTAGTATCTAGTAGCCCTGTAGACCATACACAGGCAAATGAAATGAGCCCATCTACAGCAAAGTCTTAGAGATACAGAAAAGAAACCTTGTAACTTGTGAATTCAACAGCTGTCCTATTTCTGTTTTAACTGATATAAGAAAGACTGTCAGTGATTAATCTATGAATTAGATTATGGAAATCTATGAATTAACATATGGAAAAAATGAGAGTGTTTACTATCAGGAAAGGCTGAGTTTCTGTCTCCTCTGGAGCTCTGTTGACATGCACACAGTATCAGGGTTATATCAGGATATCCCAGAGAGATCACAGAGAGCACCTCTCAATGAAATTTGTGATGGAATGTGTTTGCATGGACACTAGATTATTATAGCTTTAATGTAAGATAAATGCTGTGTAAATGGATATTGCAGTTGTAATCCTATTAATAGCAGAAGAAAAGAGCCATATCTGTGTAGGAAGAACTGCAGTATCTCTGTTAGCTAATATCACCTTCTTTCAGTCATGCAAAGAATTCCAGATAATATTTAATTTTTAAAAAACGTTATTCACAATATTTTCTCTTTACATTTGAGATTTGCTTTCTTAAGAGTTCTTTCTCTCTGAACGCTTGCTGGCAACCATTAACGTCTGCTTATCAGTGTTTTAGCTAAGTTTCTCTGAAGCCTAATGCTATCTAATGCTTTTTGAGCCTTGGTTAACATGCCAGCAGTGCTAAGCTGGGAGGCAGGGGAGGAAAAGCTACACAGAAAATTGTTCAACAGCCCCCTTCCACATCACAGGAGTGTAAGGAAGCAACGAGACAACACTGGCCAGCACCATCAGTGACTGCTGTCAGTCTTTCTCTGACAGGAGAGGAGGGGTGTTATCCTTTTGTTGGGTTAGCACAGTCAGAAAGCATTCTTTGTGGGTAGATGTGTCATTCAAAAAGTACTGGAGACTCCTCATCTTTAGTATTTTGCAGGTATACTCTACCATTAGGGTTAAGATGGATTTGCAAGAAAACAGTAGCAAAATGCAGGTAAGGACTCATATATATATATATGGCCTGAATCTAGGAAAAAATTATGCATATATATATAGTCCCTGTAAGGAACAAACATTAAGAACTAACCCCAAATGCTCTTGAGTTTAGGAATGTGGGTGTTGAATTTTGAATAAAAATTCCAGCATTCTTTACTTAAGGGCATTCAGATTCAGCACATTAGAGCAAAAGAGGCTTGGACTGTCAGTTCTCATTTTTTTAATATTGCACCAAGCTGGTAGGGCACATCTACAACATTCTGAGATGTATACTTTCCCTTCCTGTTTCAACTGAAGAAAAAAAACCGTCAATACACTTTGGAAAAAGTCTCATATGTGGCCAAATAGAGATAATTAAGAAATATTAGGGCTGATTGATTGTGGTTTTTAGTTTTCAGATTACACAGAGACAAGAAAATAACAGCAGTCTCAGGAGGATCTGTGGCTTATCCTGAAACTTTGCTTCACCTCTGTGATAGTACATGCTGCCATGGCAGCTCCTGCCACTTTTAAATGAGAACAACATATGCCCCCATCCATACCTACAGCAAGATAAATCTCTGAGACCAGAAATGTTGTAGAGTCCTGACTGCACACAGAATCACAGAATTGCCAGGGTTGGAAGGGACCTCAAGGATCATGAATCTGCAACCCCCCTGCCACATGCAGGGCCACCAACCTTCCCACCTAATGCTAGACCAGGCTGCCCAGGGCCCCATACAATCTGGCCTTGAACACCTCCAGGGATGGGGCATCCACAACCTCTCTGGGCAGCCTGTTCCAGTACCTCACCACTCTCTCTGTAAAGAATTTCCCCTGACATCCAACCTAAATCTTCCCTCCCTCAACTTAGAACCATTTCCCCTCGTCCTGCAGTTATCTACCCTTTCGAAGAGTTGATTCCCCTCCTGTTTGTAGGCTCCCTTTTGGTACTGAAAGGCTGCAATGAGGTCACCCCGCAGCCTTCTTTTCTCCAGTCTGAACAAGCCCAGCTCCTTCAGCCTGTCCTCATAGGGGAGGTGCTCCAGTCCCCTGATCATCTTTGTGGCTCTCCTCTGGACCCTCTCCAACAGCTCCCTGTCTTTCTTGTCCTGGGAGCTCCAGACCTGGACACAGTACTGCAGATGGGGCCTCACAAGAGCAGAGTAGAGGGGAACAATCACCTCCCTGTCCCTGCTGCCACCCCTCTTTTGATGGAGCCCAGGATACCGTTTGCCTTCTGAGCCGCAAGGGCACACTGCTGGCACATATTAAGTTTTTCATCTATCAAGACCCCCAGGTCCTTCTTTGCAGGGCTGCTCTCAAGGACCGCTCCTTCCAGTCTGTATGGATGCCTGGGATTCCTCCAGCCCAAGTGCAAAACTCTGCACTTTGCTGTGTTGAACGTCATTAAGTTCACCCAGGCCCACCTTTCAAGTCTGTTGAGGTCCCTCTGAATGGCATCCCTTCCTTCAACCGTGTCGACCACACCACTCAGCTTGGTGTCATCAGCAAACTTGCTGAGGGTGCACTCGATTCCATCATCGATGTCATTGATAAAGATGTTAAAGAGCACCGGTCCCAAGACAGACCCCTGGGGGATGCCGCTTGTTACCGGCCTCCACCTGGACATAGAGCCATAGATGACCACCCTCTGTCTGCGGCCTTTCAACCAGTTTCTTATCCATCGAGTGGTCCACCCATCAAATCCACATCCCTCCAGTTTGGAGATAAGGATGTGGTGGATGCACCTATTATCAAGCAAGAGTGCACTAAATTGTAGCAGGGCCAAGATGAGCATTTCTTTCCATCACTGGTGTTGGCTGTTGTAGTCCATTCCCTCACTGCAGATATAAGATATGAGCTCAAAGGCTCTTGCTCCTCTTCTGTTTCTCATATTTGTGTCAGTATGAATAGAAGAAATCAAAAGCAAGGGAGTGAGAAGTGGGGAAATCTAGGAACAACGATGTGGCACCCACAGTAAGGGAATGTATTCCATGCATTTCTGTTAATGTGAAAGGTCACCGTGATATATTCTGAGTAAAGCTAAAATGTCAAGATGAATGCAAGAGGACAAAATTATAATGAGGATGATATGGTAAGCACCAAATTATGTAAATTTTCCTCTTATGCCTATCCAGTATGACTTTGGTGCTGTTGTAATTTGACTTCTGAGTGAGAAGTTCATTTCAACAGGGTCTATTGGCAATTACAGCACATTAAAGTGTTTGTGGCTTATTCTGAAATTATGTGTAGAAAATGTAGATGCTAGTGGATCTTTAAAGGAAAATAAAGAAACTAATTGAAGGATACACTTCACATCTGTTCCAGCTGTGTTTTAAACAAGGTGCTCAGTAAAGTTGCAGTAATGTTGTAATGCAAATACTGATAAGTTACAAAATTTAATTTTCTGTATATCTATATGCATTTTTGCCTGTATACAGCCCTTTGCTGTCCCCTCGTTGGATATGAATTGTGGCAGTTTGACTGAGGATCACATACGGTTTTTTTCTGCAAGACTGTCTCTCTCAGTGCCCTGGGTGGACAGCACTCAGTGGTGAGTGACTCCTCAGTACTTTTTTTTTTACCCTCATATTACAGTGCATGGCCCATGGACACATTTACTCTCTACTGCTCAAACCCTTCTGTGTGACAGTCACAGATGTTCTCAGGGGATCTTCCTATGGTGCTGCTTGCTTTAAGCTTTATTTACTCACTATTTTTGTAGTGTGGGGGGTGATATTATCTACATTTTATAGATGGAGAAGGGCATGCAGATTAAGGTTTAAATTGACTTTTAACTTGGTCAGCTAGTTTGAAGCACCAAAGAATTTTTATTTTTATTTTTATTTTTTTTACTGCATTTATAAACTAGATTAGTCCAATGACTAATCTAGGTTTTGCTAGGAATTTTCTGTCAGGGATAGGGGTAGGATTATTGTTAAACTGTCTTAATCCCCAAACCATTCTTTTCCTTACAGAAATTCTTGTTCTTCATCAGCACAAGCTTTCAGCTTGTTACAGATGCACTGATAGAATTTATATCAGAAACCTGAGTCATCCCAGAACACGGTCCATCTCATGCAACATTTATTCTGGTATTTTCTGGTTTCAGAATGCATGATACCACTATATAGTCTCGTGTAGAGACTTGGGGATGATAGTAGGTTGACATTTTTATGTGTTTCAAATGATGTTAAAAGTAAAGTATGAATGTTACATGCAACTCAACACTGACACTTCAACCTTTTTCGAAGTTCACCTTAAGTCTAGTTATTTTACCACAGCATTCACAGCAGCACAGAGCACACACAGAGCAGTGTGGGCTGTAGCAAAGCAGTGCACAGGTCATGGCTGCAACAAAGCTAACCCAGCCTCCCTGATGAGAACAGCTGCAGGGAAACAGATGGCACCAGGTGTCCAGCATAAAGCCTTGACATGATCAGGAGGAAAACTAATGAACAGTTATTGTCACTCACCCATACTCCTACATTGTCCTATATCCTCTTGGCATTTCTTAGAATAACTGTAGATGCCTCATGGCAGCTGTCACATTATCCGTTCACCAAACGAGGAAATAGGAAAGTAACTGTTATGGCTTTAACTGGTTGCAGGGTTACATTTCTCCTAGCAACTTTTAACCTCAAAGTGGAGTGGCTTTAGATCTTGTCAATATATGTTCCCTTTAAGATGAAGATAATTAAAGTTTATATCAAGTCAACAGTTTTATTTCATCTGTTTCTTTCCATACCTTTATCCTCTTCAAACAGTGCATTCCTCATCCCATGCTTAAACATATAGTGTACTCCTACATTCATTTCAGTGCTGATTCTCACTGCCCAAATCTGCTGTCTTGTACAAGGTTAGTGTCTTGGCTTCCTTTCCATGTGTTACCCCATAGAAGGGCTGTTCTACACTTAAAGCCTTGTTCCTCGTCCCAGTCTTTCTCATGCCCCTCCATGACATCTTTCAGAGTCACTTTCTTACTGGCCAACTACCAGCTTCCAGTCTAGAGCCTCATTTACTCTCAGAACCTCTCTGCAAGCAGCAACGTAGCTGCCAGTACCCCTCTCCCAGATTTCCTCAGGCCTCTTTTTTGCAATGCCTTTTGATAAAACCCCTATTGCTCGTCCTCCTTGATTCTCTTCTTCCTTATCCCTATCCACGTCCACTTCATCC
Organism: Chrysolophus pictus; assembly: GCA_037305975.1. NCBI lineage: Eukaryota > Metazoa > Chordata > Aves > Galliformes > Phasianidae > Chrysolophus > Chrysolophus pictus. The sequence goes on from CM074576.1 coordinate 169,799,930, forward strand.
CTCCATTTCACCTTGTATCTGTGCTGTTCCTATATGGGTAGCCTCAGCTCTTGTGCCCAGTGCTGCACACCTGGGACAAGCAGTCACAGGGACGGCCGTCTGCTGTCCTCCAGCTAAAGTCCAGAAAAGTTGTGAACTACGCACAGGGCCTGTAATACAAAATGGCAGATGAGGTTAACTCAGCATAACTATTCATCTATCAGTGACAGCACCATCTGTAACAGAGAGCAGGAGACAGCTGATATGTCACTGAGTTTACCTCTCCTTACACAATGAAATCATTTGCTAAAAAATCATTTTTATCTACCCAGATATGTCTAAATTGTGAAGTTCCTTCTGCTTAAGTCTGTGTCCCTGACATGCGGTTCATATAAAGCTAGTACAGGTAGAAAGTGGACAAACTCCTGGAGATTAAGTAAGATGTGAAACATTCCTCTCCCAGCAGGCAATCCACATTTCTCCACCAACATACCTAATTAAGGCTGTTGACAACTAAACGTATCAAAATTCAAGGAGCCAGCTGCCTACCTCGGCCTGTCTACCTGTGTGCTTGTCTGATAACCTCACAAAGTGCCTAATGCAGCATTCACAATGCAAGAGGGCAGTTCTGTTCTTCATGAACAGGCGTTGTAGTGATGTAGAATTTGCGTGTGGAGATTGTGCTTTGTTACTGGTTGAAAACCAATCATAGGCAAATGGAAGTGTAGAATTAGCTAAGATATTGCCAAATGTTCAGCTAAAGATACAAGGGAGAATTGTATCAATGAAAAACATGGATATTTGTTGTAAGAATTGTACTCTTCGAACTAGTCCTTGCATCTGTTAGGTCTGTGCCTTTCAAAACATCAAGGGACTCAAGGAGGAAATCATGGGGGAGCAAATATATAAAGACAGTGAACTAACTGGATATACTAGTTTACTATCTAATTGGTTTTGATTTTGTGACGTTTAAATATGATTCCTGCACTCTTTAGCTTGGAATTTGGTTTATAAAGTACCAACCTGACATATAAAAGCATAACAACTTTGGAGCTTCAAGACAATGATGCATCTGTAGTGTCATCTCATTGTGCCAGCCCAGGTCTGACTCTTCACAGGGATGTGCTCAAAGCTCTGTGATCGACAATGTGGAGTCACTGGGGATTTTTTTTTTCCAAATCTCCTCATAGTTAATTGATTACTTATAGATACTGTCTTTCTGTAACTATTTATCCTTTTTAATCCTGATAAGCTTTCAGATTCAATGATAATGAGTGAGAATGAAAATATAGTAGTTTAAAAATAAGCAAGAAACAAGAACTTAAAATGTACATTTATCAATAATAAAACATTGTCTTTTAATTTCTCTGAATAATTTAACTACGTTTAGGTCTTTGTAGTTCATCCCATTCATAAAGCCAAAGAACATAGACTCCAAGTAAAGCTGAGTGTGAAAATTTCAGGTTACAAATATTCCTTATGTTATATTCTAACTTTTTATCTGGTGCAAAACAGATAATAGGAATCAATAATATTCATGAAGAACTGTTTTTGAGTAGAACTGTCAATAACAAAAGACATAAATTTTATTCACAGAATGAAAGTTATTATACTCTCTCTGTAATCAGGGTTAATTACTGCCACTACTAAATATTGGCACATTGCTTCTGTTTTGGATGTTTTAGTTTGATTTTCCAACTCTTCAATATTGACTTTGCCTTTTTCTTCTAGGGTAACAATCTCATAAACATTTTAGTGAGGTGAATTTAATTTAGGTTATTTAATGGAAAACAGTTCTGAATGCCTTTGATAATTCTTTCTTATTCTAACAGTTGCAGAGGATGTAATGAATCTGCTAAAAATCTTCCGAAGGTACAGTGGACATTAGATAAAATCCTTATAATAGAAATCCAGTATTGTAGGACAGCTGATGATGCACTGGGAGAGAAACCATCCGCCTGTAGCACTGCCACATGATTTATACTCAGGAATCTGTTCCTCATTGGATACCAGGGTGTAAAATATTGAGAACAAAAGGAAATGCAAATGCAATTGACAACATCCAGGAGGACAAAACAGCCTGAAGAGCCCGTGCATGAGATCTGCCATGTATCTTCAGTTCTGCTGCAGAGCATTCCCCAGAGGGACAGATGGTAGGAAATTCTGCAGTCATATTTGGTTAACCTGAATGCATCTTCAAAATCAATATTACATATCCTTTTTGACCGGTAATCACTTTTTTGGTGGTTATCATCTCTTACAGACTGTGCTATGGTAAATTGATAAAACAGACCCATGTTACCTTTACCCATATCTTTCCTAGGGAAAGAAGCTATGTTTAAAAGGTCTACTTAATTCCACTCCATAGACAAAATAAATTATCATTTTTATTGCTGGAATTTTGGAAAGAGAAAGAATGCATTTTTTTAGTATCTATTTTTAAACTTATTCTAAATTATTTTTATTTTCATTAGATATTTCAATTTCAACTTTGCATTATTTAAGTGGATAAAAGACAAATGTTATTAAAAGTAGAATATGTAATTTTGTATGTATGGTAGCTGGCTGAACAACAGGTACTTTCATTACATTAAGGAAGGCTTTCAGGAAGCTCCTGGCCCTCCTCTGGTCTCCGCATTTGGGTGGGAAGTCTTACTCTCATAGAATCCTCAGATCAGGAATTTTAATGTCACATACAATACCACTGCACTTTTTAACAGAGGGGGGGATTTTTGCACAATTCAGCAGGAAAATGAGTTTCCAGACAGTTATGGGAGTTAGGTGGAAGTCAGAAATCTGCAGCCTGGGGGTTTGAGGGCAGAAATGAAGCTGAGATTTTATACCTTTGTCAATAAACTTTTTATCACGTTAACGTTTTTATGAATGACGGCTCACTTGTGCAGTCCAGAAAAGTCAATCTTTACCTGTTTACCATACCTGTACTGCAACTATCTGAGATTTCCTCTCCCTGGTGAGTCATACTAATGTAAGTGGAAAACTGAATCAATACTGTGACCTTACTCACCATTCACACATGCTGCATGGATATCATGGTTTATCTCATGTTTAAAGTGCAGAATATTTAAAAAATGATACTCAAAATATGATTCACGTACTAAATTTCAATTTAAAAAGCACCAATCCCAAAACTGCGGTTCTCTCATGGAAGGATGATTCAGTTCATTACAGCACTCATTTTATTCAGTCATTTCTATCAATCCTAGACCTGTGAAATATTTCCACTATCATAGAACTGAGAGCTGCAGTACCTCAGAATTCCCAGCGCAAGAGAGGTGAGAAAACACATACCACTTTCAGGAGGGGCAGCCTCAAATACTGTAGTGAGCAGTCTGGATGTGGAAGTGTGATTGAAGCAGTGCTGGAAGCAGGAGCCAGAAGCCCAGTCCTCCCTTTCTGTCTCCACACGAACATCCTGTTTCTTACCCAGCTCAGGCTGGGTCCCCCAGCAGGATGAGCAGAAGGGCACTTGGTCTGTGTACTCCAGGGGAGTTTGTGTCACTGTTTGGGTGAGAACTGAGGAACTGTATTCTTTAAAAAATCAGATGTCTGCAGGTTTCTGGCATTGACAGAGCCAGCCAGCAGCCAAGGAGAGATTTCAGGGATCTATATTTGGACTGGCGTCCAGAGAAGTGGTTGGATAGGATGTCAGCATGGCAGATGTGACAGGTTTGTACAAATGTTCACCCGCTCTCAGAAAGACAGTTAACAGGTTTTGCAGTTACAGAGGGCACAGATGTGAAATGTATTTCGTGCCAGGACTTCAGCTGTGTAACTCTTACACTACATCGGGAGGAGAATCCAGGTACTCTGTTCTTTACCAAATTCTTCTTATGCCATCCTTACCCTCACACTGACAGCCAATCTCTTCCCCCTCCCTGTTTCTCTTCCCCTCTCTGAACCAACAGCACTTTTAAATATACAAGAACAGCTGAAACTTTCATTTAGATTCCTGACGACTGGCACCACAGTTATTATATCCACAGACTGACAGTTCCTGCTGATTGGTGCCACTCAATTCAGAAAGCAATATCGCTTTGATATATCAACCTGGCAACTGCCTGCAGGAAGCTATTCTAGTCCTTCTCTCTGAATTTCACTCTAAGAAATGCACTCCTTTCAACAGGGTTTTTCAGGGAAAGAAAGGCAGAGCATTTAAGAGAGGGGATGGGAAGCTCAGTATGCCCCCCATTGCCTCAAACAAGAGCACCTTTTTTCTTATCGAGGAGGTAGTAACTCTACAGGAGAAAAAGACCCTGGGAAGAGCCTTTACTCCAGGATTTTACACACTTGAAAAATCCAGGTCTTATTCATAGAGAAAGAAAAGAGTTTTTTAAAAATTACCTCTGACCTATACATCCTTTACGAAGAATTTGACATGTTGGTGTTTTAAGATTATGATGTTTGATGTTTCAGTGCAGGCTCTGTTATGGAGCTCGAGGGTCAAGTAGTCAAGATGCTACGGAGCAAAACCCATTGGAAGAGTTGTGCCCGGCAGCACTTCAGCTAGGACGGGTGGGAGAGAATTCCTGTGGTACTGACAGCACTCAGCTGCTCAGACAAAGACAAGGTAGAATGGTTTTAAACTAAAGGAGGGGAGATTTAGATTAGAAATCAGGAGGAAGTTTTTCAGTGAGAGGGTGGTGAAGCACTGGCACAGGCTGCCCACAGAAGCTGTGAATGCTCCATCCCTGGAGGTGTTCAAGGTTGGTTGGGGCCCCGGGAAGTCTGAGCTAGTGCTTGGCAATCCTGCCCATGGCAAGGGTTTGGAACTTGATGATCTTAAAAGTCCCTTCCAATCCAAGACATTCTGTGGTTTTATGGTATGTTCCTACTGATGATCTGTTAAGAGGCTAATTGTGTTTTCTTGATTCTGACTACTAGAGTGCTTTCTAAATGTTATGAAGGACAGTATCACGCAAACCTAGTCACAACCAGCTCTTCCCAGTCTCATGACAGAACAGTGGTCTCAGGACATTTTCCCTGTGTTCTGTGGCACAGGTGAAAACTGAACTCATGCTCTCCGTGCAAGCATCTGGGCTAACTAGCAGGTTTTCCCTGACACATACAGAACATTTGGGGCATCTATCCCTTTGCTCACTCATGGTTAGTTTTTGTGTCATTTAAAGCTACGCTTCATTTGCTGTGAAAGAATTGCAGGACTACTACTGTTTTTTCTAACAGTCCTAAGTAAGCACTTTTCATAGGGACAGGTTATTCTTACAATAGCAGTGTGAGCCAGAGCCTGTGGGTCAGTCTGAAAGCTTTGGAAACAGGCTGGGGTGTATGCTGTGAAATGTTTTGCTGGAATTGCCAATAGCAAGGGTCCAAGGACTTTCCAGCAATGCAGGTGGCTGCTTATGATTTCTCCATCTTCTGTGAATGCAATTGCATTCCCTTTAGCTATTGTGTGTACCATCCTTTCATTTAGAGTTATTTTCTTAAGTGTATCTGGAGGGCAGTGGAAGGCTTTTAGTGAAGCTGTATTGCATGCTTCAGTAGTGCTCTATGAGAATATTCATTCAGTGGTTTATTTAAGATGGAAGCAGATGTTTTTGACATGACAGAAATGTAAGAACACTTTATCTTGGTGAACTGCTTTTATCAGTTCCTACAGATATTATTCACCTGTGCACATCTCCAAAGACAGACAGGGCATTTACAAGCAGCAGAGCACACCTCCTAAATTCTTCAACATGCTGCTGCAGACGGGAGTTAGAGCATCTCTCTTCTCCTTGTGATTAACACAGCTGTAGGTGGAGCAGATGGCAACACCTATTACTCTAAATCCTATTAATTGAACACTCAGTTAAAGCTACCAATTACTATTTTTTTTTTTTTAGTTCCTGTATAGCCACTAGCTTTGATGATTTAAAGTGCATTTATAAGGTGATTTATTCAGCACATTTTCCCAAAGATTTGCATTGATTTCCTTGCAACAATGAAAGGAGAGTTTGTTCATCTTCTTGCCCTTCCTACTCCTGCTTTCATCTCATTGCCCTCATTAGAGTACAACACTTTCATACTTTATCTGTCTCTTTGCATACAGCCTGAAAAATAATAATAAGTGAGCTCCTTCAGTTCACTTACAAGGGAGATGACATTACGTAAAAGAGACTTTATTATCATGTTTCTTTCAAACCTACTGTTACCTGCGTGAAGCTGCATTTCTGAATGACTTCGTTGCCAAGAAGATAGAATATGAGGTAATTGACAGACTTCTGTATCTGCGCACACTCACATCCTCATTTACATGCATGAAAGTGAGTGAGAATAAGAAAAAAATGCTATGTTGCCATGTGACTGCTAAGGCAGCTGGATTTAATATTAAAAATCTAGATTTCTAGCTGGAGTGGGAAGAATATACAAAATGTTTCTGTCCAGTTGGCAGGTAAGTTAATTAATGGACTTCTACCTGAGTAGAGGACAGGTGAATCAATGGGTTGTGGTCAGGCCACTTGGCAACGTGGTACAGATGTCACAATTTACAAGACTGTAGACGTGCACTGATTTGAAAGGAGCAGTATGAGCTGCCTTTCCTTGTACTCATCCCAGCAGCACTATGGGACAGCTTGTCCTGCACAGGTAAATGCATCTTATCAGCACACTGGGGAGCATTTCAAGCATTTATCAAACAGAATATTGAAATGAACCTACTGCCACCTTTCTGTGTATTAAGTAAAATTTACATTTATATTTTTTCTAATTCAGAAATACACAAAAATCCCTCCATAGAGCAATATTTTTGGTGGCATCAAAGCTGATTTAAAGAGTCTTTTGTGGGGGGGAAGGGAAAAAATGGGAGTTATCTGGAGATTTTGTAGAAGTGGGCTGAGATGGTGAGGCTGCTGGTTTCTTTCCCTCCATCTGCATATCACTGAGATGCCTTCCAAGCACAAGTAAACCTCAACAGCACCAAGAGGACACTATGGTGCTGGAGGTGATGAGAAAGCTGTGAGCACTGAGCTTACTTCTGGTACCCATGCACCCTTGCATTCCCTATTAATGGCATTTCCACTTGAAAGGGCTGGCAGTCTCATTTCATAAATTTAACCAATAAAAATATACAGGTAAAGAGTGTCCAATTTTTGTGTTTTTTTCCTTTTGTATGGTTTTTTTGTTTGTTTTTGTTTTTGTTTTTGTTTTTTTCCAACCTACTCTTGAGGACCCAGTTAATATTTCACTCAAATGAATATGTTGAGCTAAACAAGGAAGGCATTTTACAGTTTTCTGTTAGAGAAATGGAAAAGGTAAGGACATCCCAGAGTCTGCTCAGAAAATCTGGTTTGGATGAATTAACACTCTGATTTATAGAGTAGGCAATGTCGGCCCTGTCCTGGTGTTTAAGATGCCATTGCAGATAGGAGTGAAAGAGAAAAGCAGTGAACAAAAAAGAAGGGGAAATAAAGCTGTAAAATTAATTTCAAGGCTTTTGTGAAGGGACATTACTCCACTGATTCCACATAAATGATAATATTCAGCTGAGAGTGACAAAATGGATAGGACATTTTGACAGGCTGTTTTCATGTAGCCTGGGATTCAGACACTTCAGTGGTAAAATGTCTTCTGGGCTGACTCAGAGGAGCTGGTACCGTGAGACCAACTGCATAAATACTCCACCTATACTTCTCCCACAGCAACAAAGAGAGGTGTGTGGGGTGTTATTAACAGCGAATCAGACCACCGAATTCTCTGTAAGTGCTTTCAAGACAGCATAGTAAATTTCTAAATTCTCAGCCATTTCCAGCTAATGGTCTTGTAGCAAGACTACCTTCACATATTTCATTCATGGATATTTGCAAACTTATTGTTAATAGGAAGTATTACTTTGGTTTTGTCAGTTACATTTATAGATGGGCTACATTGTTGACAAGGTTTTCTGAGTTTGCTGTTGCTTTCCAAGAGCTACCCTGTACATTTTCAAATGAAGTGTTTTTTCATAATAAGATATGTCAAACTTCATTTTGCAGTGAATCAGAGATTCTGCATTGAAGTGCCTCGGGAGAACTTTAGAAACTGAAGCGTGACCAGAATTAAAACATAAGGTTAGGCAGTTTGTCCTAAATCTCAGATTAAACATCAAAGATTCACAGCAAATGATAAAGGATACCCTCTGTAGCTGATGACTGTTAATGACATATAATTACTTTATTGTTTTGGCACACTTCTGCATTCCAGTGATCTTGACATTCCCTTCTAACCTGAGCCATTCTATGATTCTGTAAAAGTTTCTCTGACACATGAGTTGCACGCACGTATTTATTGGAGAACATATACTTCTGGAAACTGACAGAGGAGCTACTTGAGGCTGAAAACTCATCTTATTTTCTATGCCTGGCAAGCTCAAGGCCTGATTTGAAATTTCTTGGAAGGCTTCCAAAAAAATCCAAATTCTAGAGGCAATGCTGTGAGTGCTTCGAAAGGTGGCAGTCTGTCTCTGAATTACAAGGGAAAGTATGCTCCCAAGTTGAGTGAATCAGGTGATGAATATATATTTCAGTACTGCAAAGTGCTACGTACTCTGGTACTGCTATAGTAAAGCATTTAAATGGATGACTGATCCCTTCCTGAAAATGGACCCATGCAAACATGCTGGGCTGGGTTGAGCCAAAGTCTTTGTCACTTTGGAGAGCTGGACTAATGCCTCTGATGTGGAGTACATATCTGGGTTATTTTGGTCAATTCTAGTAATAGCCTACACAATTAGGTTTTCCTATAGTTGGGCCAGGGTACTGTTCTCTGTTATCTGTTTCAGCACATATCACATGGTGGACACAGAAAGACAACTGGAGCTTGAATGAGAAGCTTGCACTGCAAGAAGGATCAAAGAGGTGGATAGAGAGAAAGTGTAAGAAAACAAGAAAAGTATCCAAGATATGATGAACTATATATCTATATTTGTAAATTACTATTAATACTACTACTACTACTAATGAATAATAGCATCAAGGTTAAGCAAAACATGGTTTTAGAATACTCAGTTAAATTCAAAGATTTTTAGAAAATAGCCTACATTTGCCTTCTGAAAACTGCCCTTCGTCAGCTGCTTCAAGACATGTACTGTTAAATGAAGGCATTCAAAATCAACAATTACTTTAAACAATATAACTGTATAACTGTTAGTATGGAACAATTTTAAATTATGTTTGTGCTTATAGTTGTGTACACATGTATGTATAATTATATATATGCTGTTTTTATATGCATGAAAGGATAACCTTTTTATACACTGCATAGATAATTCTGAGTGGGTATTCAACATCAGTGTCTTCTATAAAAAATAAGAATGGATATACTCAGAGTAAGAAAACAAAAGAAAACAAGTAAGTATAATTCAAAAATTATGCCACAGCTGTAAAAACTGGGATGTCTAGGGGAAAGGAAATTTGCGGTTTGGTAGAGATGAAGGCTAAATATCCTTGTTGGTTTACTGTTCTACAGCCATGAATAAGAAAGGGGTTCCTATCCATTTTGTCTTACTGTGTAACACTCAAAGCATGTTTAGATTATCATTTCTCTGATCAATATTATCCATTCAGAGTTCAAAGCTTGTGTCATTCCCTTTCCTTTTCTTCCTTCTCCTTCCCTACCCTACCTCAAATGACTACTAAAATCATATCGAAATATTTGAATCTTTGCTTTATCTGTCTCTCTTCTGCTCTGGAATCTGTCAATCCTAGGATACTCATCTCACAGGCTAATGGATAGGAACATCTAGTGAGTTACACCCAAGACAGGAAGAGCGTTCCATCTCCATTCTTTTTACAGTAAGAAATGTCCTTCTTGATACACTTACAGATAACACGTATAAATATCAAAGATTTCTCTCACCTCAGCATTTCTTCTTTATTCACTGTATTTTTGTGCAAAACATGTATTGCTCCTCTGGATCCTTTAAAATAATGCTGATTTTGAAATTGATTCTGTTTATTTCTCTGATGTTACATGGTTTCATAAAACTTTTTTTTATTAATATTAGAAATATTAGAATAATACAAGAAAAGCTTTTTTTTATGGCAAGAAAGCACTCATAAAGAAATAAGTTTTCTTAGGAGAACACTACAACATTAGAGTGTCATTACATAAATAAAGCAGATTCATACAAACATACATTAGTATTGTAGTGCAATAAAAATGATTAAATGCCATCGCAAAATGGAAATATCAGCACCTGACTGTGTCCATGAAATATTTCAGTTACAGAGGATGCCTGTAACGTGTTTGTTTTGTTAAATGTAGAGCACAGAATAAAAACATTCACTTAAGTGTTTCCTGATTACATTTTTTATTTCTTTACAAAGGGAAAATCAGTGCACGTGAACAAAACAGTTCCACTCAGTAGGGCACATTACTCAGAGCATTCTGTCCCATTTTCAGTGACCTGGAAAACACAAAGACTGCATTGAAAAAAAAAAGTTAGAAGAAGAAAAAAAGAAAAAGAGAGGAAAAAAGACTTGCCAGTATAGCTGTAGACAAATAGTACCTTCATTATCAACATGAATTTGAAACCTGTTTCCTTGGAGAAAGTGATTATCAGGGAAATGGAGGCATGGTGCTCTATCTCGCTATTGTTCCATTTGGGAAGTGCTGAGAAACAACAATGATAATGAGTTTGAAAAGCAACATCTCTGTTGCTGTTATAACAAAATAGAAATAAATGAGAGACAAAAAAGCCAGACACTGAAGAAAGCAATGGGATAACGCCTCTCATAGGAGAACTCTTATCGTGTAGGACACCACTGGCTGAAACACTATTATACTGCACAGTCTTTCTTTGTGGAATATTACACAACACAATGAGATGCTATTCCAGCTATACAAAATCAATTAGAATAAATTTCAGAATTATCAGACAGTGACTACAATTCAACACAGCCACAACGAATTAATAAAGACAATATCGTTTCTTTCCACTGTTGTATACACGACCTTTTCCACAGTCACCCTGTTGCTAGAGGTTGCACGTCATTGCTTTGTTTACTCTCCTGTAAAATGACCATGTAACTCACCTGTGAAGTATTTAGCTGTCAGGGCAGGACAGAGGCACACAAACGGACAAGTACAGAAATTATTCATGGTATGAGTGGGAAGGGAATTATGGTAGCAAAAAATGTTGGGTAAGCTAGAGATACCAATGAGAAGAAAGATCACAGAGCAGGCACAGTACAGACATGATAAAACCTTTGTTAACAACAGTGGTCACACATCTCACTAGATGGCAGGCAAAAATAGTGGAGCTCTTTCTCTGTGAGACCTTAAGTCTCACATCAGTGCAGGACATGCAGGTGTAATTAGACAAGCAAGAAAGAAAGAGCTGCTATCAGTGAAATATCTACCTGACTTAGTTCCATGATGATTGTTTGTTTCCACCTGTTTTTAATGAAATGTCTCATTGGTGGCCAATGAAAAATTCTCTTCAAGCACTGACAGTACAACCTCAACTCTTGATGTCTTGCTGTGGAACAAACAGATAATTTCCAAAATGGTTAAACTCACTTTTGAGGATATACTTTGCAATATTTGCATCTATGGTTCAAACATGTATAGAAATTTGAACACTTCTACTTCCAGCTACGAGATGGCTAATAGGTTATATCATTTACCTGAGGACAGATATGCAAACTGAGCAGAATTTTCAAAACATAAAATGCATTTTTTCTGCAAACTGGGAAAGGTAGCCTTGATCTTGCTAAACATATACACCAGTGACAAAATGTAAGTTATTCTCTATATGCTAAATCAAAGTACTGAAACAGGCTGAGATAGTTGGAGCTCTTCAGCCTGGAGAAGAGTAGACTCTGGGGGGACCTTATAGCAGCCTTTTAGTACCTGATGGGGGCCTACAAGGAAAGCTGGAGAGGGACTTTTTATGAGGACATGTAGCAACAGGACAAGGGGAAATGGTTTAAACTGGAAGAGGGTAGATTTAGGCTAGATATTAGGAAGAAATTCTTTACAGTGAGGGTGGTGAGACACTGTAACAGGTTGCCCAGAGAGATTGTGGATGCCCCCTCCCTGGAAGCATTATAGGCCAGGCTGGATGGGATTTTAAGCAACCTGGTCTACAAGGAGGTTGTTTCTGTCTATATCAGGGGGATGATCTTAAAGGTCTTTTCCAACCCGAACCATTCAATGATTCTATGATCTATAGAAATCCAAATTCATTTCTTCTCATATTATATTCGATCTTTGGACATCATAGCACAGAAAAAAAACTGGTTGACAATGGCATCCTATATAGAATCATAGATCCCCTTGCCCCTATAACAAGTCCCTCCCCAGATTTCCCATAGGCCCCCTTCATGTACTGGAAGGCTGCAATAAGTTCCACCCAGAGCCTTTCCTTCTCCAAGCTGAAGAGCTCAACTCTCTGAGCTTGTCCCTGTAGGGGAGATATTCCAGCCCTCTAACAATCTTTGTGTCCCTCATTTGGACCTGCTCCAACATCTTAATGTACTTCTTGTGTTGGGGGCCCCAGAACTGGATACAGTGCTCCAGGTGGTGTCTCACGAGAGCAGAGTAGAGGGGCAGAATCACCCCCCTCAACCTGCTGGTCACATTTCTCTTGATGCAACCCAGGATACAGTTGGCTTTCTGGGCTGCAAGTACACACTGCTGGCTCATGTTGAGTCTTTAATCAACTGACACCCACAAATCCTCCTCCTGAGGGCTGCTCTCAAGGCATTCTCCATCCAACCTGTATTTGTACTTGGGATTGCCCCGGCCCAGGTGCAGGACCTTGCACTTGGCCTTGTTCAAAAAACTTCATTTTTTTGTTTTAATCTTATATTCTATTTGACAGCTGGTCACTCCCACTAACATTTCTGTCATTAGAAGTAAGGACAAAGCAGAGAAAGAAAGTAGTATAATTTAATAGATCTTACAGGTATTATTGCAATTTATTTTAAACTTGCAATTAACCATGTTTATTTTTAGAATTCATGAGATATATTACAGCATGATAAATGCCTACTTTTATAATTTCTCCTATGAAGGGCATTTATAAATAGACTGAAATTTGTTTTTTAAAATATTAGAGATTATTCCTGCTTTTTAACTAGAGAATAGATGGCAAATCTTTAAAAACAACCTTCAGAAATAAAACTCGTTTTAAATCTGAAAACCTCAAAACAATGCAACCAAAAAGTTAATGACTTCACTGATGTGAGAGACTGGCTCAGTCAGAGAAGATCCACAAAATCTGAGACACAATCACAACAAGTATTGCCTTAATGAAGAGAATGTGGCCTTAATATCATTAGAAAATCAAATGTATTGTGGAAAAATGCTGCTGGAACACTGACATCTAATATGTAAAAACTATTCAAAACTTGACCAAACAGCACCTAGAAATATTTTACCAATAAAATGTGAAGTGTTTGTGAAAAATAAAGTAAAAAGGAAACAGTAAAATAAAACATAAGATATTGATTTTTTGAACGAAGAAGTGGGATCCTAGAAAGTGTATAACATTGATTACCATATTGTGTAAAAATATCAAAGCTATGAAGAAAATTTTTCCAAATATCCAGTGTACTAAAACCATGTAATGAGTGTAACCATGCTGAAGCCAGATACCATCCTGGTTTCAGCTGGGATGGTTGATTTTCTTCATAGTGTCTGGGATGATACTATGTTTTGGCTTTTGGAGACAAATTCACCTCTGACGTTGTGGGACAGTGTAATAAAACAGGAGATATTACAGAGCAACCCTCCTATATATACACACACAAAATAAGTGATGCACGATACAATTGCTGACCAATGCCCAGTCAGTCCCCTAGCAGTGGCTGCTCTCCCCAGCCAACTCTCTTCAGTTTTATAGTTTTTTCACATGATGTCTTATGATATGGAATATCTCTGACCCATTTAGTTCCTGGTCCTATCACCTCCCTGCTTCTTGTGCTCCCAAGCTGCCTTGCTAACAGGGCAGTACAAAACACTGAGAAACCGAAACATCCTTGACTCTGTACAGCACTGAAAATATCGGTGTGTTATCAACACTATTTTCTCCTGAAGCCAAAACATAGCATCGTTTCAGACACTATGAAGAAAATCAACTCAGTCCCAAGTGAAACTTGGACAGATACCTAAAGCTTAATGCTAATATCCATATTGTAATTGTAAAATACAGTAAGAAAAATTACTATATTGTCCAAAACAACTGCAGTCTTACAACATCTACAATTCTGTAATAATGAAATGTATCATAGTGAAATGTAATATGAATGTATGGTAAAATTAAAGCAATAGAATAGGTATTTATCATTAAAATTCCCAAGACTCCTAATTGGTTTTACTTCAGGTATCACTTTTTGATAAAATATTAAATTTTGTTAATTTGATCTAAAGATCAAATTATCACACTTACTCCAATCCCAATTGTGTTGCCTTTGTCATGAAATTCGAAATGAGTTTTAGTAGATAGTGGCCTGTGTTCCACAAACAGCTCAGTTCTGCAAAGTGACTGGATGTGAGTTTATTAGCGCAGTAGAAACCATCAAAGAAGATGTCAGAAACATTAGTATGCCCCATAAGAGTAATTAAAAATAGTATTATAAATAAGACAACCTGAGAGATTCAAAAAGTCAAACATTAGCTGATATTAAAACATTCTACTGCTGACTCATTTACAAAAGAATGGCCTCTTGATCATTGGACTGAATGGTGCCAGCAGAAATCCCTTGCCCTACTGCTCCTATGATCACAGATGGCTCTTCCTTTACCTATCCATTTTTCAGCTATCCGTGCCAAGAGTCACATATGACACTCTTCGCTGTTAATGGGCACCTAACAGTGGGCACTCTTGGTGGGATGCCAAATGGTCGTTACAGAAAGTTGGTTGCAGTCATACCAGGGTCCTGAGTTTGAAGGGCAGTCTTCCATATGCGCTTACAAGCACATACTCTTGGATGAATCCCTCATGCGAGCTGTCCAAACTGTGTTGGCAGAGACAGAGACACACCAGAGGCATTTGTAAAGATCAGTGTCCACTGAAGTATGTTTCTCTGTCATGCCAGTTAGGCAGCTCTCAACATAGCCTGGAGTCACCTCATGAGTGAGGCAGAATGAATAGTAAAGTAGTTTGGCCTGAAGGATCCTGCCAAGGTTGATCTAGAAAACTGGAAAGCTGTGAATTTTGCTGTGAATGAGTAAATATCTCCTTAAAATATAAGTGTTGTTAATATCAAGTGAAGAGTTAGGAAAGGCAGCACTGTGACTACCTGAAGTAAGCTGAACATCTCAGTGCTTCAGTGAGGTCCATACTGTATAAGCTGATCTGATTTTTTTTTTTTTTTCAATTGATGTGTGAATTTTTAACTTGTGAGGTTCATTGGTATTTGTCATGAAAAGCACAACACAAACATATATAATCTCTCCCTTTATTTTTCTAAAACTTCCACTCCTTTTCTTCTTTTGTCCTCCTTTTTCAATTTCTTTGTATTCTTTATTCTGTTTTGTCATCTTCCATCTGCTCTTTGAGGGATTTTGGAAAAAAAATTTAGTATGTGCTAGAAAGTATTCATTTTTAAAATTTACATAAGGAGGAACACAAAGAGAAACAGGGAGCTGAGGAAAAGAAGGAGCATAGCTCAGAGTTTCTTTCAGTTTTAGTTCATTTTCATGTTCAGCTGTGGTAAATCCTGTGACTTTTACTGTGTCAAGAAGAAAAGAGGGGAGAAATGGACTTCAGTTATTTATTTATTTTTCATAAATAAATGCTGATATTGTTCAGAACCTCTCTCAGGCTCCCGGCACAGCTGATTAGTCAATGTGATATTCTCTAAGACACTGTTATTACCTGTATCTGAAAATTAATTTCCAAATTAAGAAAAAAAAAAGCAAAAAACAGAACTTTTCCACATAAATTAACTTGAGGGCAGAACAGTAACAATCATAGGACTCATAGCCCAGTGTAAGAGTCTCAGTCCTTGTACCAAGAGATGAGGCTCTGTGAGGATGAGGGTATGCTGTAGAAAGTACTGGAAGATTAATAAGTCGAAGAGAGCAAGAGAAGTTTTGTATATGGCAGTACATTGCAGTGCTTGTGCTCATCAGGAGGTTTACAGATGTTGTTCTAAATAAGTATGGATTTTCTGTACAGTACAACAGAAAGAACAACCCTTGCAGCCCATGGTGGAAAAGGCAGGACATCATACTGTGAATATCATACAGAAAGGCTCCTCCAAGGCCCCATGGCACCAGAAGATGGAGGGTTACTGTTCTGCTCAGTGGGAGGGAAAGAGCAACATCAATGACGTGAAAACTCCTGCTGCTCTATTTTACGCTTCAGTCCTTCAACACTTAAATGAAGATAACACTTCTCCAGAGGGCTGTGAGCTGAAATCCTTTAGTGATTAAGAGCTGCTCAGGCAGCTCTTGTACTTGTAGAGGCATATAAACCAATACAGCCTCAGCCCTTAGTAATAGGGTGACATTGTCTTAGTGGGAATGAAGGCATGTGCAAAATTTCTCTCCGTCCTCGCTATTGTTATTTCTGCCCTACATGAAGATCTCTCTTGAAATGTCTTTATTCCCTTTTTTTTTTTTTTTCTCCTCATTGTGTCAAATGAATCTCCATCCCAGGTAAGTCTCATCCTTACTAAGAGGTGGGCATCTGCACACTGAGAAGGATTCCCACCAAGCTGGCAAGAATTCATGCAGATTTTGGATATAAACATGCCTGTTAGGCCAAGTTCCATCAAATGCCAATGGTTTAGCTGGATGTGCTAAATTAGAACTCTCTTCACAAAAAAATTTGGTCATAACGAAACAGCATTTTGTTGGAAAAGAAACTTTATCCAAAGAAGTTCTGTCACTGGAATTCAGAAATGGGATAATTTCTAGTACTGGATGTGTGTAAGGATACTGTTAAAGGTGGCAAGAATTTAATTATTGTCTGAAATCTTAGCAATTAATGGATTTTTCCTTACAGCTCTTCTGAACCTGCTGCCTGTCTTGCAACAACTGAAATAGAAAGTTGAGTTCACTATCTGAGAGTAGGTGCTGAACTGAACACAAATCTCAATAGACTGTTATTGAACTATCACTTTCATATTCCTGTTTTCACAGCTTCTACCAGCATGTTTTCTGTTTACACTCTGTTTTCTATCATGAGATCAAATAAAGAATTGCTAAGAGTACAGTCCTGTGGAGATTTCCTTCCTCAAAGCTGTTTCCACTTATTTTTCTGTGGAATGGAAGGAAACAACATGGTCAGTCCAAGCCTTTTCTTGAATTTTGGAAGGTTGGTGTATCAGTACATAGTACTTTTGCACTTCAATATGCTGAAGTACTTTCTTTCAAGAAATAGTGTGGGGTTTTTTTTCTTCTATTTGGGATAAATTATATGATTTTTAATATTTTCTTTCTTAATAATAGACTCCATATATGAGTAATTTCCAGTTACTTAAAATATTTGGATCAGAGTGCACTGTTAGTCAAACTATAGAATATCCTTGACTTCATGAAATTATTACAGTAACATCAATGATGGGTACCATGTATACCCTAAGAAATCTATCGTAACTTTTTCACATTTTGTTAGAAGTGGTGGTCATGTTTCTTGTTTCTATGCTATCTGGTGGATGGTGTCTTATAGCATTCTTACCAATGCAACTATTATAATACAGAATTTTTGTCTCTTCGGGTATTATATTGAAAAGCTGGTAAAGTGTTTTCAAGCAGCCCATATGCATGAAAAATACTGCGTATACTGCTTACATAAATGCATTGTCACAGAATCCAATATGATGATTCTCAAAGAATTCCACTTATCTAACATGCTTCAAGTGTGGCCAAAGGATCTCACACATAACTTCTTTTTCTTAATTAAGAAGCTGGTGAAGATTTCTGTATTAGTGCTTACAAGGAACCACTCTGGTTCTCCTTGGCACCTCTTTAATAAATCGGATTCTTTCACTGAAATAAATATTCCATCCAATTAGGCACCTTTTATCTTCTAGTTACCCATTAAGTTCCCAAAAACTTCCATCCAGTTAGACAGCTTCTTGACTCTTTAAGTTTCCTTTTTCACAAATGCTTTTATGGTCTTGCCTAGATAGTTTCCTCAAGTTATTTTCTGAAGTCTTTCTTAACTTCACAAAGTGTGGTATTTGCAATACTTGAGAATGAGAAAAGTATCTGACTGTCGGGAGCATACAACTGCCATCTGAGTGGATCATATGTCTTTCTCTTTCAATGGACTAATCTGTTTTTTAAAGAGATACAGATACTACAGATAGTAGCAGACCTTTGAGACCTTTGAAAGAAGGAAGAGCTATACATCACCTCTCTTATTATTGACTTACCCACCTTTACTGAATTGGAACACCATCATCCTGACTCCATCTCAGCTTACCTACTCTTCCTGTGGATTCTCTCTCAAACTCACAGTTACGACAAAATACATCTTGAACTTTTTAAACTCTTGCTGTCCCCTGAGGCACTCCCAACAAACATCTCAAAGCAGCTCTATTTGTCCCCTCAGAACCTCTTCTAAAACTTTTGTTTGACAAGATTCCTGTGATAAACTAGACATTTGTTCAGTAGCAATATGCTTCCTCCTCCTTAACTGGTCTGGAATTACTTTTGCAAAGAGCCTCACAAAATGTGGTCATGGTAAGTGAGTGTACATGTTATTGTGTGCACCAAGACAATTTTATTACAAAGGCAGACACATGAGATACATTTCAGTTACCTAAATAATATGACATTTGTAATGCTGAGAATTATCAGAGGTGTATGTGTGGGGCTGACAGGTTCAGTGCATCAAGACAGGAGATCTGAAACTTTCTGGTTCTGGAGAAAAAGAAGTAAGACCAAAATCCTGTCAAGTATCAAGTTAGGCAACTAAATAGAACCCATAAGGAAAATAGACAAGGGGCTGCTTGTCTGCCATCCCAGTTGTTTTCCATCCCAGTTATTCTCCTTTTAATTAGGGGTCTATACATACTTGCTTATTGATGATGCTATTATATCACTAGTTTGTGCAGTTCGTAAAATAGGTTTACAAAAGAGCTGAGAATTTATTCTGTGTAATATTCTTTTGGTGCTCTGCCTACAATTATTTCTATTTGCTTAATCTACAGAGCTTTATATTCAGTCTAGCAGCACAGCTAATTGGCAGGCTGTGTATCATTTTATGCAGCTCAATTAAGTGTGATATTTTGAGAGCTTTCTGGGTGACCCATTCCAGTGTTTGAACATTTTCATGGCAAGTAATTTGTTTCATGTATCAAATAAGAATTTCCCACATTGTATCTTGTGTCTGTCATCACTCACTGTTCAGCTATGCATCTCCAAGGAGATTTTAGTTCTTCCTTCTCTGCACTCTCATGTTAAGTAGGTTTAGGTAAGATCTCCTCAAATCTTCTCTTCTCCAGACTGAACTAAGTTGGTTTTTTGGTTTTTTCAGCCTCTTCTCATACATCATGTACTTCAGTCCCTATCCATCTTTGTCAAGTCTCCCCTGGACTTCTTCCAATGTGTCCGTGTCATTATAGTCATGGACTTAAGGGTGAGGACTGGATATTAGACTCTAGATTTGGTCTCAAAAAGAGAGGTAAGATTTGGTCTTGCCAAAGAGAAGCAAAGAATCACTTTACTCAACTGGACGACTACAGTCATGTTAGCACATCTCAAATTTGCATTGCTGTGGAGACATGCCACCAGATAATATTCTATTTGCTGATTGCTTTCTGGCCTGTCAGCCCCCAGCCTTTACTCATAATTGGGGTTCTTCCATCCTGGGAACAGGACTTTTTGTTTACTGTAAGAATTCACATTTTATCAATATCAAACTTTTCTTCCTACATTTCTTCGTGTGATATCAGATCTCTTAATGACACTTCAGTGAGGAAATTCAAATAGTTTTTGATTGCATCAGTAGCTAGATATACAGCAAGGAGAAATTGTGCAAGCTTTGTAAAATGCGAGTTAATTATCTCAGGTAACCAGTATAAACATTTTCCAGTTTGATGAATACATGGATGAGATTATCTCAAAATAAACGTTTTCATTTACTAACCAGTGGGAAGAAACGCTTTTAGGGAGACCTGTGTTTTGTATTTGTTTCTTCTTTCCAGTCTCTTTCACCCTGCTTTTTGCAGGAGTAAGAGCACATATATGCAGAAAGAAGAAAGAACAGAAACTGCAAAGTTCCATTGCAGACATTTGTACATATAATTTGTAAGAAATTTGATAACAGATGCTGCCAAATTTGATTGCACAAAATCTCACAAATTCTTTTCTGGTCTCTGCAATTTTGAGACCTTTGGTCACAGCCAAGACACTTGCACTACTGCCAATAGGATAAAACTATAGCATCTGGATGCGAGCTAGAGGATCTGCCATAGAAAAGAATCAGTGGAAAATTTTTCTCCACTTACTGTATTACTCACAATAAGGAGAAAAACTCTTTAAGGTGCTACTACAAAAAGACAATCCAAATTTTAATGAAGTCAACAGTTTTGCTCCATAACCATATGGGAATCACATCTGCGGATGGAAAGTGTTAAGGTAGCATTAGAAAGTAGTAGGTACTGTTCTCTGTTCAAAACAACTTTTCAATTTTCCATGTTGTTCATCTTATAATTATTATTCATTTATAACTAATTCTCAAATAATTATGAGTTACTGGTTATCCTAGGTGTTAGCCAAAGCCAAAACCTGCAAACAGGATAAGAGGGCCGTGAAGTACAAACTCGTGAGTCATTTTTTTGTGTGATAGAACTTCAGTCTGAAAAAGGATATGCAAAACATTTTCATGAAACTTGCCTTCAAGAAAAAATAAAAATCACAAAACAACCCAGCTGAGTCCAGTTTAAATATTCTAGACATCAAAGCAGACAATGACCTTGGTTGCATTCAGTAAAAAATGTTTTGTTTTCTGATGCATCATGTAATGCCACTCAAAATTTGCTGCTATTCTTATTCCACAAGTAATTAATGCTGTAGTTCAAATTCCCCTCTCCAGTATAACTCCAGTTATGCATTTTTCTAAAATATTGAACTTATTACAAGCTTAGTTAAAGCATGTTTTGTGAAGCGTGCAATTTAGATTTAAACTAAATGAGTAAAATTTCTGATTGAAAGCAGAGAAATGGGACCATGTTTTGAACAGATGTTGGCAATTTTTTGCTTTAGTTGAGGTAAAAGATTCTGAAGTTTGGATTGCATGAATTAAAGCATTCATTCTGTAGAAACAAAAAATGACATGATTTAGATAGTACTGCAAAAAAACAGAAAAATTTGGACAGTCTGTTGAAACTTTTATCTAGTGGGGGAGTGATGATGAATGGGAAAGAGATGAAGGGGAGGAGGAAGAAGGGAAGAGAATTAAACGGATTTGATAGTTTTTCTTAAAGAGGTCTGAATTTTAAAGAATTAGAAGAGAGTTACTGCTGCTTTAATCATCAAGTCCTTTTTTTTTTTTTTTTTTTTTTGGTACTTTACACTATGATAAAAGATTTACTCAGCCACAGTATCTCCTTAATGCAACAAATTGAAAATTATTTCAACTGCCCAAACTTCAGTGAAAGCTAAGAAATACACAACCAAGATGCTTCAGACCTGGCATTTTGAAAAAATTGTCACTTAATTGAATTTGAAACTGTTCACAAAATCTGGGAGACTTGGACTGGGAGGTATTTGGGAGCTAATTATAATTTCCTGGTCTTGTAGACTACATTAACTGGTTGCAGCTTTTGTCCGTGTTCTAGCAAAGAAAATGAACTCTTCAAATCCTCATTTAGGTTAAAAATGATGTAGTGTCTTTACTTAGAATAACATTCTTTCAGCGACAATAGTCTACCAAAGGAATTAAGAGGACAATCACACTGAAAGGTACCATTTTGATAAATTCATGACCAAGGAACTGCTATGATGTACTTTCATCACATTTCTTGCTTTGAGCAGCCTCTTAAGAAGAGTGCAATGTTTCTGAATGCATATTTGACATTCTATCTTGAAGAAAGTGTGCTAAACTGACACTGACTCAGACACCTGAATGTGTCAAGAGGTTGAGCACTGATGGTTCCTAAGTCAGGCTGAAGAGGTGTATGTCTAAAACATTCTTAATGCCTGTTACTTACTGTCTATGCAGCTCTGAAACACAGCTCTGCAGGCTTGAAACCACTTCATACATGCAGGCAACTTTCATTACTTTGTGTAAAAACAAAGCACTTATGTTAGAAAAAAATGGAAACCAAAATGTGGTAATATTATCTTCCATCAGTTATGACTCACCCTCCAGAAATGTAAAACGTGTTTTTAAGGATGACTTTAGGCTAAAGAATAATAACCAGAAGTAGCTATTTTGAAGTTAGAGAATGAAATTAGAGGATCCTGGCTGCCTTCAGCATTACCTGCACTACAATTTTTTCCCTAGTATGAGAAAAAACATCACTCAATTCACAAAATCCTTTAGGTTGGAAGGGACACTGTGAGATCATCTAATCCAAATCTCATATCTTACTCATGATTTTCTAGAATTGAACTTGTACAACCAGATTCTGCACTGCATTGTAGGCCATCACTTACAAACTGGTTATGACATTTAGCAAGATTTTGGAACAGGTCCCAAATAGACCCAAAAACAAAAGCAATATAGTTAATGAAGTAGATATTTCCAAGAGAAGTTGCTGGCCTCCTGCTGACCAAGCATTTCAGGTAATGCTTATGTATGAATTTCCCCTTAGGTTTGTTCTCATGATTGGCTTGTCTTAATGGACCATAATTGAATTCATGAACATTACAGATTTTCCATTACCACCTTTCAATCAATCTTTTCATAAATGTCTCATTTAGAAGATGCTTGAATTTCAGCAAGTGAAACTGAAGACATTTTATCAATCATTAATCATAGATACTTTCCTTTTAGAATTCATGTCAACAGTTGACATTTCTTTTGTTAACAATAATAAAAACTGGGACTTAGATAATAACTCATATCTGGGAATATCCATGTCACTTATTAAGAGTAGTTCATTTATAACTTTTATAACCCCTGAGTATTTTTCCTCTGTTTTGTAAGTATGATAAACAAGTCACAGCTAGGGGACTGAAGCACGGCTCTAAGTGGAAATCTATTTAACAATAACAAAACATCCCTTCATTTAAGTGGAAGTAAAGTTATCTCAGGTGACATAAAAGATAAGGGTAAAGACAGCAGAGCGCTTCCATGAATAGGATTAAGTTTTAGATCAAGACTTAAATTTAGCACCATTAGGTACTTAAAGAATGGCTGATAATTTTTTAGAGCTATGAAGAGTTATACTAAGGATGTTGCAGGAAAGAAATATATCAAAAGACCCGACAAGAAAAATCTGCCATTAAAAGAAGGTGAAAAGGAGGACCCAAGTACTATAAGTTTTTTGTGTTAGCTTCTGTTCTTAGGCAGTTGGACAAATCATCATATTCGCTCTTCATGAGCACCTCCAAGACGACAAGAAAATGTGCATAACCAACATGAATTTGCCAAAAACAAATAACGTCTAGTTATTCCTCAGCAGAATGTCAGATCTTACAGACAGAGGAGAAACAATAAATGTCATATATCTTTCCTTTGTAAAACATTGGAGTTTTCATAAGTCAGAAAAGAAAATTTAGTCTAAACAGTAACACTGTAGAATAGAATACTGTCCACAGACTTTAATTATTGATAGTACACAGTCAAGATGGAACGATTCATAGAGATTGCTTTGTGGGAGGTCATTCGATTATTGTATTAAATTTTGCCATTAAAGAATTTGTTGACAGACCAATGAATTTACATAATAAGTTTGTAGATGATACCAATACCGGGAGGGACTGCCAGTATGTTAAAGAATAGAAACTGCATTCAAAGTAGTCATGTTAAATTTGAGAAGTGGTATGGAGTAAAAGGATGAATTTCAGATCAGATACACAGGAAGTAGTAGTACATTTGGGAACGAATATTCAAATGCATAAAAAACATATGCAGAAGAAGTAGCTGGGGACTACAAAACTGAAAAAGAGAGCTATGTCTTGCTGTTGTGAAATAGTGAAGAATGTGCATAGATGTAGAAAACTGGAATATATCCTCTAAAATACGCAAAATCATCTCCCTGCTTAGTTATGCAGTGGAAAGTTCTCAGTTGAAGTACTGTATTCAATTTGACTTAACACTGTCAAGAAAAATATGGACCTGTTGCTTAGACTAGAGGAAAAGAATAATAATTTCCAGATGATTAACAAATATTATCCCTGAAGAGTAGCTGTAGTTGGTTAGTTTGGAGAAAAGGATTTGGAGGGTATACATGTCATCTGTCTTGGCACATATATCAGGCTGCTTGCCACAAGAAGAATGCAAACAGCTAGCATTCATGGTGACTGGGCCAAACGGTGGGCTTAACTGAATCACAGGAGATTTAGAAAAATTTCCTAATGGTCAGATGAGAAGGAAAGGAACTGATCGTCTGGGAAAGAACAGGATTTCAACCATGTATCTCAAGAACCCCCTAAGGAAGTTGATTGTGCTTTTGGGTCTCTTCAGGCCCAAGATAAAAGGAAGAAAGCAAAATACACAATTCCTACACAAAGAGCTTACTGTTCTTTTATCACTGTATCAGTTATCTATTTTAGCCAAATTCAGAAAGGATAGCATTCAAAGTTAATTACTATTTGTAGATGGATGATGACCAAGCCACAGTACTGTTGGCACAAGTTGGCACAAAGTAATGGAAAAAAAATCTTTGAAATGCTAAAAACTCTCAAAGCTGGAAACCTTTGAAACCAAATTTGTTCTTTTCCGTCTGCTTTAACGCACAGCTTAAGCAGTACTGAACAAGATCTATAAAGACTGTACACTTCACATAGTTAATCTCAAGATTGAAAATTAGCAAATTAAAGCATAAGAAAATAATATTAAACAGCAGCAGTAAATAAGCTCATCTCCACAGCAGGATACTGTAAACATTTCAGAGAATGAAGAACATTTCAGTTATAGGCCACATGCATAATATCTTGCTGTGTTAGCCAGGTTGAAATTAGCTTTCAATTTTTCATCTCCTTCTTTGCAGCCTACACAAAACCATCTAATCCACAAGGATTTCTACGTGCTACACTAGAAGTCTGTGAAATTTCCATCCAAAGAAGCCTGGATTTAAATCAGAAGCATGATTCATCAATTCATGTGCAATACTCCTTCTCCAATCTTTTTGCACTCTTCAAACAAATAAATTTTTGGCCAGAATCAAATTATGGAGAGTGCTGCTCACTTTCCATTGTTCTTTATTTTGTTATTGGGTTTTTTGTTGTTGTTGATTTGTTTTTGGGTTGCTTTTTTTTCTTTTCTTTCTTTCTCTTTTTTTTTTTTTTAATGTGGAAAATGAAATTCCTTTAAGCAATAATTATCTTGCTAAAACTTCTGTTGAATTTTTTACTCCTTTACTTCTTAGCGTTTACCATAAAGTCAGAAACATAGCTTCCCATGTATTGAAGCAATATACAACAGTTTCTGAGCTTCTCCAAGATGGGTTTGAGGAATTCTACTTAGTTGCTTTTAGTCTTTTGTATTGCACCCAAAAAAAGGTTTTCAAAGAACCTCATTGTCATGCTAATCATTTTTCTTTGTATAGATGCATAGATTTACAGTTTTAAAATTACTTTTTATTTTCTCTTACTGAGCATATTTTAACAACCTTTGTATAATCTGCAAGTTTGCTTTGTTTGTTGTCTGTTCTGAAGAAAGTTCTCCCAATATTTGGATAAAAATAAGCTAATACGTCTAGTGTATACTATGGGAAGAATATAAGTGGAAGCTGAATCACATTTTAGAGACAGAAATGTTACAGGGAAGGAGAGAGAGAGGGCTTGGCTCATTCATAGCATCATTCATAGACTGAGGAAAGCAGCTGTAGTGTTTTTCCTCTTTTCTTTTTTTCCTGAGGAAAACTAAGAAACCATATAGTTTGTAGAAATACCGAGGGGGGAGGGGAGGGGGAATGCCATACTCTCATCATACTTACCTTATGGTTAGTTTTTTTTACTGGCTAGCATGCCAATCTGCCTTGTGTAGGCTTACCAGTTTTGAAGACTTACTTTTTTCTCCCATTGCTTCCTGAGAAAAATAGTGATCTGTTTTGAAAATTTGGAGCTGGATCTGTTAAGTAGAGAATGAAAACTGTAGCATTTGCTTAAATGTAAGCTATGCTGAATTCTAAAGCACCCAAAAGCATCTCTTCAAACATTTCACTGATATTCATATCAATGGTCCAAAAACTTATAACTCCATAAAAATTTTGTTGATGTTACAAAAATTTCCACATTCTGCAGAAATGCTCCTTTTGCATGTAAACCTCCATTATTTTGGACTAGATTCTCATTCTTGTTCGAATTAACAAGGATCTACAACATCACTGGCTAAAACATACAAATCACTCAAATTTACACGCACCAATTAATAGCAGAACCTTTTTGTTACAAACATACTTGCTGCAAGAGATTTCCTGGCATTGATATGCAGCACATATGCTTCTTCTAAGAATAACTAAGAAACAATCTGCCTAGAAATTATCTACTCCTGGCTCTATAAAGCACTGTTCATCTCTACTACTAAAAATGACAGCTGGTTCGAGCCTATTTACAGAAAAAAAAACACCAATTCAAGCCCACTATTTTCATTAGTGTTGCTGTCATTGTACAGACACTTAAAAGAATGTAAATGCTATCAAAGAACCAGCTTACCATAACCATCCCTGTAATGAAACATTATAATCTTGGATAATTTTATGTAAACTACATGATGAATCTGTATAACAAAACCAGTACTTATGTCCATTGCTGACTTTATAAATAAATACTTCGTACTCATCCCTCGCATGTGTGCTTTACAACAAAAATGCCACCTGCCACCTGTAACAAAATACTGTCATGTATTTTCAGATCTATAGTGACACCCACATGTTTACTTGCCATTACATTTGCCTCCATATTTTGGATATACAATGTGGGCCTTTTTAAGCATTTGCTGCATTTTCTGAAGACCCTAATTTTCCACCAGCAAAATTCTCTTTACAAGTAAATTACTGACTCTGGAATGACATACACACCAATCATATCATCATTGTACCAGTCTGTTTCCTGCCAGCACGTCTCAATAACTGTAGTTAGATAAGGCATAAAACAAAAGTGCCTGTGGAGACCCCAGCTCACTTTTCTTCTTTGCCTAAGCTGAAAGAGAATCCATTTTAATATCAGCTTTCTACTTTCAAAAGAATGATGCTAAGAAATACATCTAGTTATGTCTCCTGCTTGTACCTCAAAGAAAGAAACGTTAATTGATCCAGGGAGACAAATGAGGAATTTGACTTAATGGAGCATTTTTGTCAGATGGAGGCATCTTAGATTTGAGTCCCCACTCTGGTAATTTTTATACAAAAGGAAACCACTTCTACAGGAACAACAAAGATAAATTTTCTTTATATGTATTGTAGTTCCCAGGAG
This sequence comes from Chrysolophus pictus, assembly GCA_037305975.1. Taxonomy (NCBI): domain Eukaryota; kingdom Metazoa; phylum Chordata; class Aves; order Galliformes; family Phasianidae; genus Chrysolophus; species Chrysolophus pictus. Next base: position 169,827,395 of record CM074576.1, read on the forward strand.
TTTTTCAAAGAAGCAAATTATAATCTTTTCTCCAAAGCAGGCAAGTAAGTATGTGAGCATAAGTTTCTACTATCATACATAAGCATACAGATAAGCAGACAACTGGGTAAAAGGCAAAAGAGAGGAGCAAGTAAAACCTTCTGTCTGTGTTTAAAGTGAAAAAGGATGGATATGGATTAGAGGTTATGGTGTGGGATCTGAGGACTTTGTTGATGCCGTGTTGAGTGGCTTCTTCCACTTGGCTATCTAGTGTCACAGCACCTTACTGAGGCACGTGCTCTAAATTTCCTCTTGCTGTATATCCCTAAATTAGGCATGTGAAGAAATACTGCTCAGCTAAGAGAAGTACAAGGCAGTATGACAACCTTAGAGAGAGACCCACAGGCAATGTTGAAAAAGAAAAATTTTGCTCGTAACATCTTTTATCTTCTTCTCTCACCTTTTTTTCCATAAGTCTGAAAATAGATGCTGTACAGTTTCTTGAAGAACTATATTTATCCCCTCATTAGCTCAGACTAAGTTCTGCTGTGGTTAACTCATTTTGGAAAGCCACCCAAGGAAATTACATTGTGTAGATTCTCTTGATATGAATTATCTTGAAGCCAAGAAAATGAAGGCAAATATAAAGCAGAGGAAGATCTATTTCTTTGTGTGCATGAAGAATTGTCCAGATTATTAGTAGAAAAAATGTTAGCATAAAAGGTGGGACCCAATTAAAGTATCTAAAAGCTTACAGTTTGCATTTAAGTCACAACCCTAGACTCCCTTCATAGTTAGGAGAATGGAATGGGGCCCTTTAGAGAGTGACTTCTACATTGGATGCTCAGGGAAAGATTCACTTTGTGTAACACGATTGTCTACTGTCACTTTTGGCACTTCAGGTAACGAGGATGCACAGCAGAGGCATGGGTCTCCAGATAGCACTACATCTGCCAATCAAATCGAAATATTTGGATCTCAAAAGACCTTACATATCGATTTGGTGGATCAATTATTTTTTTTCTGATGACGAGATGAAATGTCTGATGAAGGGATTTATTTGTTTCTTCTGATTATAAAATAAATATATGATAATCCATGATTTTGAGCTAGTTGCTCAAATTTCAGAAGCCTAAGTGAAGGCAGATGAATCTCAACTTCTGAAACTTTAGCCATGAAATAATGATGTCAAATGAGCATAAACATGCACAAAGTTACTGTTTGATGGTTTGGTTTTTTTTTTTGTATATGCAATACAAGATAACATTCTGATCAATAATGTGGCGTTTTATTTTATTTTACTTATTTTATTTTATCTAAGATGTATTTGCAACATCTTAAGAAATTGTAACAATCATCTCTCCTAGTACCTTCTACAGTCATTTTCAGAACCTTATCCATATTTAAAATATAGAAGACTAGGATAGTGTTATACTTCTATTTGAAAGTCATAGAATATTACAATACTTTATTCAACATTGATTGCAACCAACAACCTTAGATTCATGCAATTTTCAATTTATATCACTATGTGACAAAAAATCTTTTCTGTGTTAACTTTGCTTTTTCAGTCTCAACATCACATGTTTCTTAACCTTGGACTGTATCTCAGCAGTATTGATTACTTTAGTGAATACTTCATTGCCACTTGCATATATATTCTGTTCATCATAGCACTTTCATACTACAGGCAGGTCAAAGAAACATTTATTATATATGCACAGATACTAAGAAATGAAGTTGTCAGCATCGTTCAGTATGTCACATAAATATTTCCCTTAAGAATTATCTTCTTTGCGGAGTTCTTTATTTGTATTCATAAGTATGTCTCCCTTCTGATAAAAAACAAGATTATATAAATTCTGTTTTCCCCCAGTGTCTGCAAAACATTCTAATACGCAGTGCTCTGCAGTTTCTCTATTATGTACTTCCTTTACTGCTTTCTGGTTCTCACCAATGTTTATTCCCCCTTTTAAATTACTTTTTCCCACTCTGATGCACAAACCTTGGATTGCCACATTTTTTTGTTGTCTGCTTCTGTTCTTTCAGTCTCTGCAGAATTGTAACTTTAATTAAAGTAAAAAGAAAAAAAGTCAATATTTAAAAAATGGTCTAAGTTCTGGATATGTTGATTTCAAGATTGATATTACGTTAATTACATTAAGCAAACTATCATTTTATTGGCTGTTCTGACTCTACATTTTTAAGTAGTTAAGTCATAGGTTAATGTTTGTTCATAAAATATGTGCTTAAAGTAGACAGCAAATAAATTGCTCCAATTTTGCAATCTGTCCTCTTGAGAACACCTTACCATTTTTTGTACTTTGTTAAGATGACAACATGGATTGGATTTGACTCAAAAGAAGCTTTCAAGGAGTTTTTATCTGGTACGAAGTTCCTGATGGCATACTGTGGTCTCCTCTGTTATCTCTGAAGAACAAAGGTAATTTGGATCAATTTATTGGAATATTCCCATATGTTTATAGTTCTCTGAAAGCTAAGATATGACAAAACCAATTGGTCAATTCCCCGCCCATATTTTATGTAAAGAAAAACATTCAAAAATAAAGTGAACAAGCATGAGTGAAAAATAATAGCCTCTTTTCTTTCTTGTATGTTAGTTTCCCTGCACGAACTACTTCTCTTCAGTCTTTTGGGAACTTAGGTAGCCAAAAACCTAATGTGATTGGAATACCTTGCTTCCATTCCTTGCTGGTTTTGCAGCCTGCCATTTGAAGCGTACTAGTTTCTGCAGGTGTCTGTCATTTGGTTTGTTCATATCTTTTAGAAACAGAAAAAGAGCCGAACAGTTCCTGCATCAGGAACATTAATGCAGAAATAAAGTTAAAAAGCTCATCACACTGCTGTAGCAACAAGGCTTGGAGTTCTGAACTGTCCTGTAGCAGGATAAATACTAGTTGTAAATGAAGAGGCTTCAAAATGAAATACTCCAGAGCTCACATAAAGAAAAATGAAATAGTAATTTAAAAAGCTAGACTGGGAAGAGATGGCAGCTGTGGGAAGTCGTACCTTGTCAGTACCTTATATCCCTGCCCAAAACCCACTGTCATACAATGAGGCTATTCAAAAGTACTGTGCACAGGAATGCCTTAGTTTACAAAAAATACACTCTGCTTTTAAAATAAGTTTCTGTTGTTATCTGGGAGATCATGGTCACCAAATTGGTGTCCACAAAGGTTCATACCACACTGTTTCAGAGCACTCTCATCAGTGCTGCATTACTAGGCATACATAAAGGATACAACTGAATATCTACCAGCTACTTAGATTAATTATTGTTACTTAGCAAATAGCTGCTAGATAATCCAGACAGTAGAAAAGGCAATGCTGGAACACTTTCAGTGTGGGAGATGGATCTATTTGCATTTGGCTCCTATTGTGGTTTCTTAGTATGGTGCTTGCTTGCTTGCTTGCTTGCTTACTTGCTTGCTTGCTTGTTTGCTTGGAGCGTAGGTATATGCTTCCTCTGAGAACAACAAATTATGCTTCTAATAGGTAAATCTGGAAGTGTAATTTTTAGACCCACTGAGTGAAATACTCATTTGTGTGCAGAGGCACTTGGCTTTCTTTACAGAAAGAGAATCAAGCATTTCAGAAAAGGATGTAAACAGCAGGGAGTTCCTAAAGCATAGCACGATATTTGTAGTGGTGTGCTTGAAAACCTATTTCTCTCCAGAGCCCAAGTTCCCTAGAGAGACCTAAGGCTAAGAAACCATCACTTGGGATTTGGAATTTAAAAATAAACACTATTTTTTCAGTAGCACATTAATAGTATTATTCTTTCAAAAAGCCTAAACAGGCTGATTTTTTTTTGAAAGGCATGGTATGCACTGTTTGTGATAACCTTGTGGCTGAACCTAGGAAAGGTGAGTTTGATTTCCCCTTCCTTTCTTCTGAAAGATTACCTTAGCCACTAGAGTTTCTCAGATATTCCAACAAAGAGGCATTCAATTCTAGCACTAGCAAGATTAATGTGTAAATGGCTTTATGTGCATTGCTATAGTCAGAAATTCTTCTTGGAATGTCAGGACATTATGCCGTTGTGAGTGTCTGACTTCATCCTGCATCAGATAAACAGAATTTATCTGCTGCAAAATAGTGATCAACCTTAATTTTGTCATGTGTTTTTTTATGTTGGGATGTAAAAATTGTGCTCCAAGAACTCAGCTTTTCCTCCTTAAAACATACTGTCACGGGACAGAAAATCTGAGGAAAACCTTAGTAAAAACCTCCTCCCACTTAAACAGAGATTTTTTTCTTTATTTTTTAGCTAGTGAAACAGCTAGGATGTTGCAGATGTCACAGGATAAATGATTAATAATAATCATCATGAGTAAGAGCAAAAGGGCAAACGATGGCCCCAAATCAGTTCTGGATCCTATTTTTGGCTGACAAAAGCAAGTCATATGTCTGACAGGTTTAATAAACTGGTATTAGTGTTGAAGATTCTTTTTTCAAGATTGTTTCAGCTGGATAGAGAAGTATATGTATTTTATAAAAAAATAGCCAATAAAAGCAATAGACAATAAAACTCAGTGTCTGGAGGCTTTATTGGAATCTACATACTTAGAAGGAATAGAAGCAGGATTAGAGATTAAAACTGGTATTAATAAAGGCAATATTGTGCTAGAAAAAAAAAATGGAATGTTAGACTACTTCAGGACTGGTATGAAGCATACTTGTGTTCAGCATGAACAGCCAACAGGAAAGTGGAGTTCCTACAACTTCATTTTTCTCTTCTTCCTGAGTGTAAGTATGGCTTTTCACAACCCACATTTTTAAAAATTTCTGATTATTAAATGCCTTAAATATGTGATCACTGGGCAGTGTGTCTGGCTAATGGCAACGCTATGATGCCAGACTGCAAGGTATTGTGCAACGGGTACAAGAAATGCGTAAAGTCATAGAAGGAAAAGGTTAGATATTCAAACACCTGAGGCGAAGCCAGCTTTATGTTGGCTCCTTTGCCTTCAAAAGTCACTCCAGTCATAGTCATAGTCCAGTGTGTAGCATCTCACTAAATTAACTGCACTGATCTGGAGGACATCCTAGAATTTTCCACTTGAGTCCTCACAGCATATCATGTGTTTCATTAGTTAAATTTTAATTACAATACTTATCAAGACAAAAATAACATATTATGTGTAGATTTAAGATTTAATTGATGGCTTTCACAAACAGTAGCAAACAACTTTTCACATCCAAACTGATAATTTAAACAAGATCCATCTAAGCAGGACATTGCATTAATCTTCTCTGTACAAGTATAAACCAGCAGTACCAATTTTCAGGTATGTAATTACATGTTCTTTGCCAGTAGCTTCTGTTCAAACACCTGGAAATACAGACCTAAGAAAATTTAAAAACTAAAAAACAGAAAAGTGGTTTGTAATAAACAAGTAATTGAAAACTCAACTATTCAAATCAATACTTCTTGTTCTAACATAATCTGCATTATTGAATATCAATATAGACATGCAGAAAAGGACCCAAAGTGCTGCTTAATTATAAGCAAACTTTTTTTTTTCTAAAGTTCCATACACAGCAATAATACTCTTAAGCTACATTTCTCAGAACATTTTAAACATTGAAAATTCCTAAGACAATCACTTTTAACCTAAATCACTCATGTTCAAGCATATGATCATTCTATTCAAAATATATGGCAATGCATCCATCTTCGTGGATATATGTACACATTTAAAGGATCCTCAGCTTGTACAGAGCCAACAGAGCCGCTCCTGTATTATCTCCATCTTTGAGGCTGCTGGAGAAGAGAGCATTCAAAAGAAAGGATAATGGCTCAGGAAATTCAGGGTCCAGGAATTGTCAGAAGAACACAAGGGGTCAGACAGTGGGCTAAAGTTAGAGCAGCTCTCATAATGCTTTATATAACATTTTACATTTTGTCCAGTGATAAAAACTTTCCCTGATTACAGGATCTTCTGGCTTTTTCAGTCTTCTCTATTCTAGAATAATGAACATTTATGTAAGTCTCAGAATGATGATGAATATATTCCCTTCTGTTATCAGAACTGGCTGAAAAAAGCATCTTTGATTAGCCTGCTGGGTTGGACAATGAAGCTTCTGTGAGAATCATTAGTGGCCAGGTAAGTGGAGGCTTTTTCTGAGCCGTCTGCCAAGCAAAGAGAGTAAGGATTTTACCCTTCCAAATTGGAACATTTTTCATTAAGATTGATACAACTAAAAATTTGGTGTTTTTTTTCAACCACAGCCTCTAAAGCAGAATGAATTTTTTAGTCACGCTTTCAATGTATGGCACTGTTCAGAAATGGATATAAATCAAAGCCAAAGCCATAGTGCAGTTGGTTTTAGATGAGTGAACAAAGAGAAGAGGCGACATCTGGGACATGTCTGTCTCTGTATTGAGTATAGCACTCTGTAGTATGGGTTATACTTAAAATTACTAACACAACTACAACGAACCAGAACATTCTCTTGTACTGTCTGGAACTCAGCCATTTTCATATTGTTGCCTTCAGAACAGTTTTGTGGTTTTAAGGGGTAGTCTCACCTTGTCCCTATGGCCTGCATGTATTTCTGTTGTCAGCACAAGAAAGAATTAAAAACTTATATAACAAGCAAAACAGAACAGATGAATAATTTGAATGCTACACTCTCCTGAGCATTTAGCTGCCTAGGAGGAATTTCCTCCAGTCTGAACATTTTTATACCTCCTTGAAACTGAAGAGATTCTGCAGGTGCTGTTAGCTGATTATTGTTTATAAAAATCTAACTAAAGGTGATAACTCGAACCAACAATGCCTCACTTTGCTTAGATACAGAAAGAAAATATTAACATAAGAATATGTGGTCTGATCAAGACGTGATCCTTATTAATGGCTTCTCAATTTCTCATCTGCCTCATTGAGTAACATGCTTCACTACAATGATGTGCAACAATTCGGAATGGCAGAAGTGTAGTGAACCATGCCTATTTTGGGATGCATGTCTGTAAGTGTCATTCTTATGCAAATCTAGTAGATACATACCAACAGTTAATAATGTTTAATCAAAAGGGATTCACTAACACATGAAGTTTGTGCTTTGTTGTACACAATAAAAATATGTATCTTTTGCAGTGATAATTTTGAATCCATCACTATTAAACATTTCAAATAATAATGTTTTAATGAATTTCTAGAAGCTTAACTGAATCAATAATTCAAGTATTTAGCCAGATAAAAGTATATTCTATGTACTTGCATCAAACATAAATCTATTGATCACAAAACGATAATCAGTTACAACACTGGTATTGTTTTCCAGTGTCATCCAGCATTCTTTTCTCTTTTGCTTGGTTTTGTATTATGTTACATAGTCTGCTACCTGCTTGTATTTTGATATTCCCTTGAAAACCCCATACTGTAAAATTATTTGCTTTAGAGATGTAATATGCAGAGCCCATCCGTATTCTACCAGATGAAAATCTGGGTTCCCTGGTGTGGTGCTGGAACTAGGCTGAAGCTAGGTCACATTTTAATAGCTGAGCGAGCGCATGAGTAACTGAGTGTGTGGGTGGGTATGCCATTCCATGCCTACACTGTTGAAGGTCATTTCTCAATGTTAAAATATATTTTAAAAAAAAATCAAACTTTGACATTAGGAATAGTACGAAGCCAATTTTTCATCTAGATGGTTAAAATCAATGAAGCAATGACAATTTACTCCAGCTAAGAATTTTATCTTTTGAAATTAAGATGATTTCACCTAGAAATTCCTCTCTCACCTTTTTCAGTTTGGTTTTGTATTGAAATAATCATGTTGGAAACAACAGTTAGAAATTATTTTTTTTAAATGAGCAGCCCAGCAGTTATCTAGACCAAAACAAACAAATAAACAAATAAATTCCCAATATTATAATTTGATTTCTTCATTTTCTAATCTCTTTCTTGTGAAACATGCATTTATGTCAAGCACTTTTAGGATCTTATCCCAATATTTTTACTTCAGTTCGCATGAAGACCTGAGGACATGTAACAGCAATATAGATATATTTGCAAAGACAGTCTTTCTTATAGCAGAAATAAGGAAGGTCTATTTTTGTACTCCACAGTAAAGAAGATTTCTGGTTCTGACTGTTTTGGGGAAATTCTTCTTTTAGCTATAAACACCAAAAGAATATTTTGGCACATGCATGGAGTCAAAGCCACTATCAGATCTGAGTAAAGTGACAATATTGTAGTGATGAAACTGAAGTTAGAGCAAATAATTGCACAATACTGCAAAATTACTGGAAGAAAAGAAGAAAAAATCCTTTGTAAGATCTGGAAGCAGCTATATCCTCATCCTGCTTTGATCGATAAGCCTCCTGTTTGTCCAGGTGATGTATAGTAGTATTTATCCTATTAGATTTAGATCTGTTCATAGACAGTTTCTTAGCCAATAAGATTTATGTTTGAATAAAGACTTCTTGGTGAAGACTTCTTTTACTCTTTGGCATCTAATATGTTTGGACTACATCTGTGCCTTTATATGAAATGTAGCCTATTAACACAAACTGAAAACAGCTATTAATTTATTCTGTCTTTGCACCTTTTATCTCACCTTTGACATCAGTATATCATCCAGACAATATCCACTGCAAAACATTTCCATGATATGCTCTTCATGTGCTCTTTCCCTCTCTTTCTCTTGCAGTATTGATTCCTTTTTCCTTTCTTGGAAGCACAGCTCGACAGGTCATTCTTCTGAATCCCAGTGCTGCAGCACAGAGGCTATTTTTTATTGGTGGTCAGGGAGCATGAGTTACAGCTTCTCACTGGACAGACCTCTGTTAAAGAGTCTTTTGAAGTACTATACTAAGCTCATACAATACAGTAAAGACTGTGCATTGATTTCTGAAATAACACTTGAAGCAAATTACTCACAAATTCCTTATCCAGTATGGAGGTTTCCAGGTTAACATCCTCACACATGGAACTGAGGTATGAACATCCAAAATTTATTAGCATCTAATAAAAAGTTTCCACTTACTTACCAGAGGGATTTGACATGAGTAGCTTACAGTGGAGAAAACAATAATCCTGAGTATCAGCACGTTGCCTTCATCCAACTTGAAATATAATGAGGGGTCTATAGACGAGCCCTTAATGATCTGTTCAGGTTCTAATTATTAATTGTTTTAGACTACAGTTTATAAGCCATCGAGATGATGGGATGTCCCTGCTTTGCTACTTTTAAAGAATCTTGAGTTTAAATTTTCACACAGAATTAATCAATTCTGAAGGAAACTCTACCAATAACAGCAGTCTTCTTAACCATACACTAGATCAACATCTACCCATCTTATACAATTTTCAGTTTCCAGAGAAACTGCATTTAACTTGTGAAGTACTCCATCATGTACTGCTGAGCTTAGGCAGGAGAATATGAACCTGTCATCTTCCAATCCAGTCCGCTCTCCAGCCTTTCCAGAAGTCAGCTTATTATTTGCTGATTCTGCATGCTTGACTGAAATTCAGTTTCTGTAGCTTTCATGGGCTTATGCAGACCCCAGCATTACATAAAAGACTGAAAAATAGTACAGGAATGAATGCTTAGGAAAAAAGCTCCAGAGCATAATAAAGAGAATACAGAAGTGTCAACTTTATTAATCTTACGTTTGTCAACAAATTTAGCTGTACATAGCAATAAATGATATAGTCATTTTAAGTACTGTGATTCATTGGCTTACAAAGATCAAAGATTCAGAAAGAAATCAATCCCTCTTAGAACCATCAAACCAATTACAGCTGCTACTGCAAAATCTTAAGGGAGTCTAAAGCTTGATTTATCTCACCATTTCTATACCTTAGATGGAAATGCTTGTACTGTCACATGCAATGCTATTGCAACTGTACACATTTCATAACCAGAAAGAAATCTCTATTCTATGCCTGATGACATTAAAATGATTGCTCCTCAGTGAAAGATTACCAGTTGATTTTCTACTGCTTCTTTCAATTCTAAACAAGGCGATTACTTTTCGTTAGGAAGGACTAAATTTTATTTACGGTCTGTAGAGCCATAATATTCTCTTCGTGGCATACTGAGTGATAACCTAAAAGATTTTAACATGGTCACAGTAAGATTTCATTCTTTTGGTTATTTGTGAAAAAGATTATCTTGAAGCAGATGTCTGAATATATATTTGTGGATATGAAAGAATAATACATCTGAGGCTCCATTTAGAAGAGTTTAGAATACTTAATATGAACAAATTTTTGTCAAGACCTTATGTAATACAAGCACAGTATGTAAATTCATTGAAGGATGAAATGGAACTACTTAGGTGCAAGTCAAAGCACTTTGATAATACATAATCAAATTCTAATCAAAATAGGTACTGAATTGTTAAATAAGATTCAGTCGTTTAGGTTGGGATCACTCCATTTTATTTTGGGGCAAAAATTTTATGCAACGTAGGCAAACAGCAGTTTGCTACTCCTTTAAAATAACGTTTGATACTCCTTTAGAAGATAAGTTTTGCATGGGTTCAAATTTGTTCTTACCACGCTAAGTGAATGTAGTATAGTATTAAAAATGGGAAAGCTGTAATTTGATGCTTCAGAGATGCACTAAAACAAATTTCAGATATAGTGCTGAATTAAGAATGACAACTTTTTATTAAGAATCAGACTGGAGGCAACCGTTAATGGAAAGGCACTGTGGAACAGTCCATCTCTTCTGGCCTTATGATTAGGTTATCATTAAATTTCATCATCATTCGTGTTAAAATCCTGTTTGTTATCTCAATTTTAACAGAAGACAAAAGCAGAAACAACTTGTAATCTGTAAATTAACCCGTTTTTCAGACACATGGCTTCAGTCATGTGGCTTTGAATCCAGCTTGTAGAAGGAGCTCTGCAGAACACCCTCCAGGGCACAAGAAAGTTAATTCCAAGACTGTCAGATCTCTGTAAAGCACTGACAATTTCAATTTTAATAGAGAGCTGGCCTGTATACTCTTTGAAAGTAATTTCTTCATGTATTTGTGTTATGCTAACACACCAATACCATTAGAAGCCAGTGATTTGCATCAGTAACCACACGTGGACAGTGCAATTAGCAGTCTGATGAGCCATTTTACATTCCAGATGAAGCAAAGTTTATTGTGTCCTAAAATGTGTAAGCTTATGTCTATAAGCATTTTATAACTGGTTGATAAAACAAAGCTGTTGGACAATAAATTCTGAAAATACGCAAGTGGAATGAGAGATATTCCTAGACTGCACAATTAGATGGCAAATATGATGTAGTAGGCATTATTTGATCTGGGTTACATTCTTGTTTGTCTTATTTCTGCAGTTTATGCTACTTCATTTGCACTTACCTGTTAAAATCATGTTTTGACAAGTGTCTGTGTGTGGGGTTTTTTCCCATCAGAACTAAGAGGACAGGGGAGACTCTCATGGGTGCAAATGAGGAGCAGTCAAATCCTCAGAGATCATTCTAGGCCTTCTGTGCTCCATATGTCCTTTCAGAGGATAACCTGATTCTCATTAAGTGCTTAAAAATACAGATCTCCCCTTTATAGTTCAGGACCTAAAATACGTATCTCAATTGAAAGAGAAAACTTATCTTCAGAGAAGACCTTTGAATGGCTGTCAGTTATGATCTAAGATGTGCCAAACTACCACCCAAACAAAAGATACAGAACGCTTAGAATGCATTCTGAAACTTGGCAATGAGGCAAAGGTCTCCAAATCCTATTCATAAAGACTAGTACAGAATCACAGAATCACACAGAATCACAGAATGGCCAGGGTTGGAAGGGACCTCAAGGATCATGAATCTCCAACCCCTTGCCACAGGCAGGGCCACCAACCTCCCCATTTAATACTAGACCAGGCTGCCCAGGGCCCCATCCAATCTGGCCTTGAACACCTCCAGGCATGGGGCATCCACAACCTCTATTCCAGCACCTCACCACTCTCTCTGTAAAGAACTTCCCCCTGATATCCAACCTAAATCTTCCCTCCCTCAACTTAGAACCATTTCCCCTCGTCCTGCAGTTATCTACCCTTTCGAAGAGTTGATTCCCCTCCTGTTTGTAGGCTCCCTTTTGGTACTGAAAGGCTGCAATGAGGTCACCCTGCAGCACCACTTCTTTTCTCCAGGCTGAACAAGCCCAGCTCCCTCAGCCTGTCTTCATAGGGAAGGTGCTCCAGTCCCCTGATCATCTTCATGGCTCTTGTCTGGACCCTCTCCAACAGCTCTCTGTTTTTCTTGCACTGGGGGCTCCAGACCTGGACACTCCAGATGGGGCCTCACAAGAGCAGCGTAGAGGGGGACAATCACCTCCCTGTCCCTGCTGGCCACCCCTCTTCTGATGGAGCCCAGGATACCATTTGCATTCCAAGCTGCAAGAGCACACTGCTGGCTCATGTTAAGTTTTTCATCCACCAGGACCCCCAGGTCCTTCTTTGCAGGGCTGCTCTCAAGGACTGCTCCTTCCAGTCTGTATGGATGCCTGGGATTCCTCCAGCCCAAGTGCAAAACTCTGCACTTTGCTGTGTTGAACCTCATCAGCTTCACCTGGGCCCACCTTTCTAGCCTCTTAAGGTCCCTCTGAATGGCATCCCTTCCTTCTACCGTGTCGACTGCACCACTCAGCTTGGTGTCATCAGCAAACTTGCTGAGGGTGCACTCATCGATTCTGCCATCGATGTCATTGATAAAGATGTTAAAGAGCACCGGTCCCAAGACAGACCCCTGGGGGACGCTGCTCGTTACTGGCCTCCATCTGGACATGGAGCCATTGATGACCACCCTCTGTCTGCAGCCTTTCAACCAATTTCTTATCCTTGAGTAGTCCACCCATCAAATCCACATCCCTCCAGTTTGGAGATAAGGATGTGGTGGGGGACCATGTCAAAGGCCTTGCTCAAGTCAAGGTAAATGACATCAGACGCCTTTCCCTTGTCCAGCAATGTCGTCACTCCATCATAGAAGGCCACCAGATTGGTTAACCGTTCTGTGATTCTGTGTGATAGCCTTAAAGGCTTGCTCCTTTAGTGTTACTGAATAGGTCACTGCGGGTTCCTCCAACACCTGAACATCTGAAACACCAACTTCACATGTAACTATAAAAGCTTCACTAATATGAAGATGTTATGTAAGATGACATATACATAAGATGTAAATTTCTTTACCTCTTCTAACTGCCAATTACCAGCCTATCCAAAACTACCAATCCACGGTTGCTTAGATGATCTGGTACTTTTTTTACTTTGATAATAATTTGGGCAAAAGACATGTTCTATCATTATGAATTCACATGCAATTTATTGTAATATACCAATGAAATGAACTCATTTTATGTTCATGCAGCTGTCACGTGTATTGCCAGGAGTGTTATGTTCTAATTTAGTACTAGTCAACAGGCATAATAAAAATGTTACTCACCATATCTTCAGCGTGCTATATTTGTGTATCCTATGCTGCAATCAAAGTACAGGATACATGTAAACAACTTCACACTGATATTAATAGGCTATAATTTCATGACACCTTTAATGTCTATGCATCATGAAGATAAACTAATAAACTAGTACAAGAGAATAATTCATTAAATAACATTTTATTGTTAACAGGAGCTGAACTTGGTATTATGCTTTCACCTAAATTGAATCACTGATTTATCAGATATGAAGTGAATATCAGATTACCCAAAGAATGGTTTACGCTGTTATACGCATAACTCTCTGATTAACCTGATGGATATAAAATTGGTATTATCCATGTAAAATAAATCACTGGTTGTCTTTAGCTGTGAATCCTAAACAGAAAAGGGAGACAAATCACTAGTCTGAACTGCAAAATGGTCCTTGTGAAAAATGTTGGATGTTTTTGGCATAAGAAAATGAAGTGTCCCACATAAATTAATTGTATTTGTTAATTTTGAAAGAATAAATCCCCGAGGGGAAGACGTTAATATAGTTATGCCATTATGCAGTATTAAATATTTAAATGTAGTTTGGTATACGAGGATGCAATGTCCCCTGAGAAGTCCGTAGACAATCAACCCAAGCTCAGTACTAAAGCAAAATACAGTAGAAAATGAATGCCAAAATTTGAAAATGAATTCTTTACAGCCCACAACTGAAAAGGGGTAAAAAAAAAAAAAAAAAAAAAAAAAAAAAAAGTACAAAGTATTTTTAAATGAGACAAGTAATTATAAAGACTTGATTAGAACATACCGCGATGCATTGTCCATAGAGAGTATTCAGAGAAAGATGTAAACCCAACCAAACCTGGTGGAGCTTAAGTCTCTTCATCCAGTTGAGCAATCAAAAATGGCTTTTCTCCAGCACTGTCCAACTAGTCAAGTACCTGTCAAAACTCATTAACTTTGTCATTGCACATAGCATGGAGGTTTCTGCTAGGAACCATTCTGGACAGCTGAACATCAGCTGCAGGCTGCCTGGGCAGGGCTGGTACAGGCCCGCTCAAGGCTAACACAGCAGGGACAGTGGAGCAGTGCAAAATACAGGAACTCCGGCCTCCTTCACCAAAAGCCTAGCTGAGTATTGAGGTCTGGACTCTTTATGTCAGAAATCTTGCCAGAACTCTGCCGGCAGATGAAGTTAGAAAGGAGCAGTTTCCAACCAGTTCACAGATATGTGCTCGAGTAGGCTACTGGCTATGTAGCTCTCATGCACACCATGAAAGCTCTCCTCTGGAAGCTGTGTTACTGTACTGCTGCAAATGCAAATAACCTTGAGAAAAATTGAGAGCAAACAAATAGTTACAGGACTCTGTAACCTAAGAGTCACTGTGCTTTGCACTGTGGAATCAGAGTCATGCCCCTTATCATAGTTTGCCATGTTGTAAAAAGTAGCTCAAAAAGTGGAAAAAAAAATAAAAGATTCACCCCTAACCTACAGAATTACTCTCTCTCCTTCATTCTTGTCTACAGAATGGCTCAGGTTGATAAAAAGAGTGAAGTGTTGCCCATGCTTCACAAGTTATGCCAGAAGACTATTCCAGGACTTTTACCAACACCAACTATGTCAACAGCAAACAGACTCTGTGGAGCAAAACTGGGAATTCTCCACATTTCCCTCTGCCATTGCCCTTCTCATCCCAATTACATGCATACTCATTAATTTTCTGTCAGACTGCAGTGAACAAGATAATTATTTCTGAGAACTGATGTCAATGAGTTCTATTCTCTAGAGAAACTTCTGGATGTGGACCATGCCATGTCTCCTTCATACGGAGCTGGGCAAACCTTTACTACCATTCTGTCAAAGCACCCTTGGACACGCTGTCTACGTGCTGCACCTTTGCACACATGCTAATTGCTCAATGCACATTAGTAAGACAAAACATAGTGCACTGCAAAAGTAACCTCATTATCTCATTTCTCTTACTTTTTTGTTGGTGGTTTTCAAAATATCAACAACAATAATTATGCAAAACATAGAAGGATTCATTTGGGATTGCAGAGAGCAGGGCACAGACCCTGTCGTAACATAAATAATGGTATGTCATATTCATAACATCACACACTTCCAGTCTCCTTTCCTGTAGGTGTTTATTTGCACTGATTTCCTCCAGAGATAGCAGAGATGGTTTCAAACAGTGCAGTCTGAATGCAAAACAAAAGGCCAATACCCTCCGACCAGTGAAGATGGGAAAAAGGCATCCTAATTAATGTTGCTACTTGTTTCCCTAAAAGCAGATGGGAATTTAATTAGTTCTGTAACTTGTTAGTTTTGATGGATATCTCCCCTTTGCCACAAAGCAGCTGTTATCTCACCTCCAGCTGCTTCTTGGATATCAGCAGCTCCCAGTCTTTTCTGGAGCAAGCTTCACTGCTGCCTGACTTGCTTTCTCCTTCTGACCAAAGCTCAGCAGCTTTTACCAGTCTGGATGCTAATCCCTTCATCCCTCTAACATCCCCACTTCTCCCTTACCCCAAAAGACCTGTTCTGCCTTGCATTGCCATGTTCCTTCCTTCTGCTGATACTCTGTTCTCTCCCAGTTGACTTCTCCCTCCCTCTCCTCTGATATTTAATGCAATGATGGTAACACAGTGACCCTGCCAACAAGCCCAGCCTGGCTTATGAAACCTGGGTCAATTCTGTTTTTTTTTTTCCCTTATCCTGCTGTTTCAGAGCAGACAAGGAAAAGCCAGAGAATTGGGCTTGATCAGCTTACGCAGAGTGATTCACCTCACACACACACAAGTATATTTAGATATATGTATATATAAACTAGATTAATGAGAAAGTGAAAGAGAAAATATTCGCTTTATCTCACTGGAATGAAAACAAAAGGGGAAGAAAAAAAAGGATTCAATTAAATACTTAATTCAGTCCAAAGCAAAGTTTTCATTTCATTTGGCTGTGTAATCCTTTCAAAAGTATTTGACTAAATTAAAAACAAAAATTATTTAAGCTGTTCTATTTTCATATTTTCAAAAGTTTTTAATCTTTCTTTTTTTGGACCTATCAAAGCTGCTCATGTTCTAATCATATGATTCTCTCTAAAGTGCAGTTTTCTGGAAATAAGTCATTCACATTAACTCTGCTCAAATCTGTCCTTAACCATTTTACCTCCTTCCTTGTTCTTTGGTGTACTCCTAAAATAGGTAGTCTTGGAAATGAACATGATTGTTCACTAAACTGGGACATTGCTTGGAGCTTGGGTAAGAAATGTTTTTTTCCTACATCAGTACAAGAGACGGAAACAATAAAAAAGGATTGTGCTGATTTTTATATTTCCAGTTCTGATGTTTATATTTCTGTAAAATTTTTAAAAAATCAAGAGATTTCATGTATGGTCAAACAAGCCTGTGCTTTCTCATCTAATTCTGTTAACATTACTAAAGTTTTGTTCTTATGACTAACATTAAATTTGGGATGATTTTGTTTAGGTGCTTGAGATTTTCATATAACAGGCACAAAAACTTTCTCAAGAATAAAAGAGAATTTTCTTGTAAGACTACATCTAGTACGGAAATAGTATTAGTCCCTTTTTCTCAAATGTTTTATTTCTTTTTTTCTTTTTTTTAATGATCCAAAATCTGCCCTTGTCAACCACAGCACAGAGGAAAGCATTTTAAGTTGTTTTACTGGGGTGACTGTGCTCACAAAGTCATTTTTCACAGATTTTATCAGACCACATACTAATAACATATGCATACTCACTACCAGCTTGTCTGGGACAAATGATAATTTTGACACTCTCTAATGCATCACTTTCACTGTGTTTAAAGATTTATTATCCTCAAAATGTTTGTGGGCACTGTAGGGGAATCAGATCCTACAGCTTTTTCGTAATTTTCTGAAATCTCTTCTTTAATCAACACTTCTGTTCTTCAGAAGTTAGAGGGAATCTCAAAGTTAAATACAAAGCAATAAGAAACACTCATATGCAGACTTTTTGCTGAATGTTTTTGCTGAACATCTTTTTCTTCTTGTGTTCGCTTTCATATCTCACCTTCAAAAAAGTAGAAGTCCATGAGGATCCAAATGCTGCTCATATGGGCACCTGTGACCCAAATATAGTATTTTCTGGGGTAATGAGATCTGACGTCAGATGGCCAAGAGGCTGTTGTCAGCCATTTGAATATTTCACATTTAGCTTCAGCACATTTTGTAATGCTCAGTCTAAACAACTTGCTACTAAAAAAATGTATTAGCCTTAGTAAGTCCCATGATGATGAAATTTATGAACTGTCCTTTCACATTGCTGTAAACTACGTCAGTAGAAATACATAGCCATTTTTTCCTTGAATTTTTGATATTTTGGTTAAAAGGAACTTAAGAGATACTGTTGAGGGCTGGATCAAACCTCTCTCTGAAACTGGCTTATTTTTCTACAAAACAAAACTTCACTCTTCACTCTTCATTCTTCACTCTTGGAAAATCAGTGGTGTGTGGATGTTGTTTGAGAAAGGGCATAGCCTGCACAGTCAGAGGGGTCAGAGAAGGGCATACAGAAAGCTGGAGCTACATCCACAGAACACAGTATGATGCCCTACCTCATCTCTTCATCTCCAAAATGTGGACACCAAACTGTTTTTACTGGGTAGCTCTCCTCTATAAAAGAGGTTAGTTACCTGTGCCTAGCTACTGGGTATTGCCTGGATAGCCACTATGAAAGCAGGAAACCTCGCTCCAGCCTGAGCAGGCACTAGCATATGAAGTCTAGGGGGAATCCAGTGGGAGGCTTCTTGTCTTGCATGCTCATAGAAGATAATATTTTGATCAGAGAACCTTTCTTTGTTTGCCTGATTACCCAGAAAAGCAGTTTTTTAACTTCTTACTAGCCTGAAGTGGATGATCAATATCACTTCCTATACCCATGAAAATCAGATTTCATCAATTAAAAAAAGCTCCGGGTGGTAGTTTCTTGGTCTGAAATTTGTTCTCAGACAGAATGTCACGTGTAGTTACAGATCAGAAATCTGTTGTTAAGTCTTACAGGCTGCAGCGGCTTCTGAGCATGTCTAGGTTTGCCAGTGTCAAAATTTTATAACTGAATCCTCTGGCTCTGGTAAGAGGTAAAAACTCCTAAGAAAAATGGCATAAGCAGAATAAAGTATAGAAGTTGTAACATGCATGGATATCAATTTCAAAAGCCTCAGTATGCAGCAGGCCAAAATATTCCAGAATTATTCATTCTGCAAGATAACTTTTCTCATTCTCTTGTTTCTTTCTGTCTCTTCTGGTGCTCAGTCCCAATCTGGAAGAAGAAAAACAGAACATAACCTCCTGCTCACACAGAGAATGAAAAATCTGGAGTGGCATTTTTACTGGTCCCATTTAAAGAGAAACCTTTGGGACATCTTTCACACTCCACACATCAATGGGAAATGACAACGAAGAACTGGTACAGCTGTAATTGCAAAATGAATTTCTCCCACATCCAAATTCCTTTAGGCATTTTGTGGCTACCTCCACCACGTTAAACCATCTCAACAATTTTATGTTCTCAGACTTTCTGTTTTACATTCTAGACTTTAAATACAACAGATACAAGGCTGAGATACTTTCATAATTTACAAAACAAAGAGATTAATAATGGGATTTTTTTGGAAGAAAGTTCTGTGTTTCTACAGAAATGCTTTTTAAAAATGAAGACTCATCAGTAGGTTTTAAAATAGACTTCAGTTTACAAGGTGAATTTTAAGAATAATTTAAAGGAAAACAAATCCTTTCAAATAAATTATTTAAAAAAAATTGATTCTGCAAAGGAGAAGAAAACATGGTCCTATGACAGTTACAC
Source organism: Chrysolophus pictus (assembly GCA_037305975.1). Taxonomy (NCBI): domain Eukaryota; kingdom Metazoa; phylum Chordata; class Aves; order Galliformes; family Phasianidae; genus Chrysolophus; species Chrysolophus pictus. The sequence continues at coordinate 169,846,640 of CM074576.1, forward strand.
ATTCCAGAATTAATCTCTCTGTACATGTGTGCATGCATATACATTTTGTTTCTTTTTTCCACATATCCAATACTTCTAATTAAAAAAAAAAAACAAAAAACATTAGACACAACCTCAGAAATGCTTTGTAACATTAAAATGATCGATCTATCTTTCTTTTTTATCTTCCTGTCATTGTTGAATTACTAACTAAAATTCAAGAATATCTGTAGAAGAGAAGCACAAGCTTCAGCACTTTTCTGCTGCAATGAAGATGAAGACTCATGTATGCAGTGAGAAGTCAATGCTCTTCAGGCTACAGGCTTCATTTGGACTGTAAGATTTGGTCTGTAAGAAGTTTTATACAGCTAGTTACCTTTTCTCAAGGAAAAATAAAGAGGAAAAGTTGCAGCAAAATCAGTCTGAACAGATAAATGCTATTTTGTGGTGGTTCACAGACAGATCAAAAGGAGCCTGCTCTTTGCCCAAGAGCTAGTAAGAGATATTCTCAGAAAGCATCTTGCTAAACACAGAGATTATTACTGGGATAGTGTGGGAAATCCAGGCAATGAAGGGTCTTCAGCATGTTATCTTCCCCTTCCTAATGCCAAGGTTGGACTACTACAGTATGAATAATGTGGCAGTGGTATTGTGATTATTGTTGCAGATTATTTTTTTTAACCACCAAGGAAACATAGAAATTTACATACCTGAAAAACTGTACTGCAGAAATTTATCAGTTTCTAACTCTATAACCCTTCCTCAAGTCTGTTCCTTGACCAAATCCAGTAAATAAGGTGACTAAGAGAAAGAAGGCAGAAAGAGCCAGTCCTGAAAAACAAAGGACTTTGTAAAAGAATTTTAGCAACATCAGATATTTTCTTAGGAAATGAAGATGGACCAGATGATTCTCACTGTTTCTTTCTTATTATTTCTTCTTGCATATTCTGCAACCTGCTTAAATGTTAGTACAATTTTTCTTGCTCACTTTAAGTATAGCTGGATTTTTTATCAGGACTTTTTGCATATCTAAGCTTAAAATTGCAGACAGATGTCCATCAGGAAACTAAATTGGCCATAGTATTTGATTATATTGAATTCAAGTAATTTTATTAAAATAAATATCATTCCTTAAAAAAAAAAATTAAATCTGTCTACCCTGAGCTTTCAAATGTTGATATTTGAATTATAATCTAATTATTGAATGATCCTAATGGTAGACAGAACTAACAGTGTCTTTCATGCTTTAATATGTGGATGCCCAACATCCTGGTTTGCCTGGGCCACATTGAATGAAGAGGAATTGTCATGGGCTGCATATAAAATATATAATTATTCTAAATATCAGCATCAGAACACCTTTTTTAAATAGTTTTTATTAAAACAAAACAAAAAAAAAGCAACTAAAACATAGAACTAGCAGGTTGAAAACATACACTTTAATGTTAATACATTTATTACATTAACATACCTAGATATGAAAATAATCTCAAGGCTTCCTAAGTTCGCGATGTCTCATTCATTGAAAGGTGGATTGATATATGCTTTCAAACACACTCTCAAAACTCTTCCAACTTAATGCAATGTAATGTTTATCAGAGAATATTGAAAGATTGTGGCGGGGTATGTTAGTTATAAGTTTATCAGATAATCATAGAACAGCCTGGGTTGAAAAGGACCATAATCATCGTCTAGTATGAGACACTTTTTAGGTAAACTTCATGTCAAAAGTAGTTATTTTCCATTAACAACAGCAATCTTCACTTTAAAAGACTACCTTTTGTTCCCAAGGTCAAGAAAAGACATTCTATTGAGTAGCCTAGTCTGATACAATGCTTACCATGAGTTATGGTATCACATACCTAAGAGAAAAAGCATGACAAATATGCTGAAATTACAATTACAGGTGCATTTTCTCATGATACACTGGGAGTTTTACAAGTTAAAAATAGCAATGATAATGAAAAATAACATCCTCCTTAAAGAGATGACAGAGAATATGACCATCTTAAATGATGGTAAGATTTTAGCGAAATAGCAGCTTCCATGTACATACCCCTCAGTTTCATTGAAAACAATGGAAAATTGTCATTAAATTCAATCTGTTTTCTGTTGTCTATGGAGAGTATCTACAATAGCACAACACTTTCTGTAAATATCTACTTGCCTCAAAATCTAGTTCTGAAGTTCTGTAGCTAGAAGAGTTCAGAAGAGTTATTTTCTTTCCCTACATTACTATGCTAGCCTCAAATACATTAGACAATTAGTTAATAGAAAGGGTCTCAAAGCCCTCATGAAAAGAGCAATCAATTAACGTCTAAGATTTGGAACATTCATGTTATCTTAAAGCTGTGAGGAAGTGTGTGAGACAATCTCTCACTTTCCATTACCTTTTATCCTCCTCAGTCCTAACACAGACTTTTCCGTGTATGACTGCAGATACATATGGCATGCTCATTACTTTAATTATTGTGGAATAGGAATCTTTTCCTCTTTTCTTTTTACTAAATGAGGTGAATCAAGGAGTGCTTCCAGGAATACTTATTTTCTTAGTGATTATATGATGTTACATGATGCATGTCTTTTTTTGACACATGCATTCTGAGTTTTTGCTTTGCATTTGTGGTTCTGAAAGAAGTAAAAGGCAAATATTAACAGCATTCTCACTGGGTATTACCATATGATTCTCTATTAGCTTTGAATTTTTGTTGTGACAATCACAGCTGAGATTTAGAAGACCACATGGATTTGACAGGATAGTTTTGATTATAAAATACAAGATAAAAGTTATGCAAAGGAAATTTAAAAGACACTCTATCCACTGAGTTCTATGATATTTAACATGTCAAATGGCTAAAAGAAGAATGTCAAGTTTGATACTGAAATGCGTGCTTTGCCTGACATAGAGTGTCTTCTCTGTGAAGACAGATACTGATTCATAACCAAACTTCAGAGAACTACCTATTTCCAGACTGGTCCTTCATGAAGCTTGAACCTCCAAAGCAGATCCAAAGTAAACAAAACCTTTCACTGGAACAACAGGTGCAACAAGTATGTATTTGTTAACTCTCTTACATATCAAGTATTTCTATACTTGCTATTAAGAACATTTCTGAAACTTACAAAACAATTCTGAAAAGTTTAGATTGAAATATGGCATTTGTGTTCACGTTGCATGAGATATGCATTGAATGTACTGAAGTGTTTGACAACCAGCATTCACCAGTATCTGACAGTACAATCTTTACTATATGAGACTAATGTTCCATACAGAATTAATAGAAACTGTGTTAGTTAAACAGGAAAAGATCATAAGATATTAACAGTGAAAATTGTGATGTTGGAAACATCACAGAAGATCATAACTACTGCAGTTATGAACACTACTCTGGCAAGGAAGCGATATATCATACTTAAAAATATTAGATTGGTATCTATATGATTATTACTACAGCTATTTTAGATTCAGTGCAGTTCTATACAGAGGTTTGCTTGCTAGTACATGTTATTTGTGACCACTGACTTATTTGATTTTCATTTATTATTTTTGAATTACCGGAAAAGTTTTCAGTTTCTTATGTAACAGAATAAAAATGAGGTATACTTAATCCTAAGGACAATGCTGTGGTTGCAGTCAGACCAAGAGGTTTTTCTTAAATAGGAATTCTGTCCTGACTGATATTTATAAGAGTCCTTCCCTCTGCACTGTATGTATGAAGACTGTAGGAGGCTAAGATTTTAGTTTAGGTACCTTTAAACATCAAACTGAGCGTCTGCATTGTGATTACATCCTCTGTATAGGAAACTGTCTTGATATTACAGTACAAATGACAGCAATATATTAAGCACACGCAGACATGCTCAGAAGAAGGAAGTTAAATTCCACAGGCAATAGCAGGAAGCAGTGAAGCACAGTAGCCTACAGCAGAGCAATATTTTACCACACAGCAATGTCATATAATTGACACAGTAATGGCTACAACTCTAATCTTAATGATATTGTGGTTAGAGACATGAAAGGGAAGAGGGCTTTGCTTGCGCAAACTATGCATGTGCATTTTACTGCACAGCTACTCACTGCTTTCTGTCAACAAATGGTTCAGAATCAAAGTTCATTAATACAAAATCTAGAGGAAGTTTTGAACTGATGAATAGCTGTCTCGCTCCGATTTATGGGAGGGAGAGGAGGTTCTTTTAATATCTATATCCCCGGCGTGAGATTAAGAAACAACGGTTCAAATGTTGGTCTGACCAGTTTATTACAGATGTTAATTAGGGAGATGGTGAAGGGGAGGACGGATGCTATTATGAATTAGGATAATGGGGAAAGGAAGGAGGGCGATAGAAAAGGTAGGAAAGAAGAAACAAGGGGTCTTTATAGGAAGCAAGAGGGACATAGTCACCACCATGGATCCAGCGAGGTTCGTAGTTCAGTCATTGATCTTCAATAGCGGTGGGTCATCGAGCGTTGTTGTTCTGTTGACAACGATGATGGCAACGACGGTGACTATGGCAATGATGGCCCCTTTTCAATGCTTTCAAAGTGGTTGAGTCAGCTGTCTTTGGAGTGACAGCTCAAATCCAAAGTGGTCGAGTCAGCTCTCCTTGGAGTGGCAGCTTCGTGGTCTGGGATCTCAGCAGAAATTCCTTTGTTCCCACCTTGCGGGCCTTGCCAGCAGATAAGAGGGAGCAGGGATGCCCATCTGCATCCTGTTTTTCACAGGATACGATGGTACCATTCCCCAATTTTCCCATACCAGGCTGGAGCTATTTAGTCACAGGCCAGATCTTCCGCCAGTAAGCACTCCTGAGCACTATCTTCTGGAGGCAAACAGCTAGAATTGTCCACACAGTGATGTTGATTACCACACAGCAACACCCATCACTCATCTCCTAGACAAGTCAGTCTTATCACAAGAAATACCTCAGGAAGCAAGCTTTGAGACAAAAAACAAAGAAGGATTCTCACAGTAGCTAAAGACAGCTCAAGTCAGTCTGCAGCCTCTCTCTAATAATTCACAAGATTTGCGTAATTGCTACTCCAAGATGCCTGTGATACCATCGGAACTCAGCATGCTCAGTTCTGTCTCTGTCCCCCATTGCCATGGGGGACACTGTTCCTGAAGGGAAGACTGATGAGGAACTGAGTTTATGAATCACTTCAACCAATAACAAATTAGTATCAAGTTCTAGAACAGTGCAAATACAACTAATTACTTTTCTAACCCTTTAAAATTATTTTGTAGCTGGCATTACTCATATGTGGAGATTCGAAAGAAAACAGTATGCTTCATCAAAAAAAAGTAGATTTTAATTGAACTCACTGTGGTGACTAAAACAAGGATTTAGCAAGTATTAATGTATTTATTTTTTCATAAATCTAGTTATATTTCAGTATTTCAATGGCTATAGACGGCAGACAGATATTTTTGTTAGTCTAAAGCATATCATATACAGCCTTCTGAAGAATTTATACCTTCTGACTATTCACAATATGATCAGCTCTGGACTATCACAGGGATGATCTTTACTGCACAAGGAGAATTTTTTTTCATGTCAGGTCTCCCTCCTTCCCCCTTTTACTGGAGAGTCTCACTGCCTTCTACTAGTCCACCTCCCAGATCCTCATTGCTAAGGAACTTACTGTGCATCCTAGCCATACTGGATTTTACTGTACATTTAAGAAGTAAAGAGAAAAGATAGAGAAAAACCTAATTTAGCTAGTCTGTAGAAGTGAGTGCTTCTCTCACTATTTACTTCAGCTTCCATTTATCTCACAAGCAATGGAAATTAGCTTAATTACAGGTATTAGATGACATCACTGTGTTGCATACCCATAGCGTTTGTTACATGACGACTACTTTGGTGTATTAGCTTGATTTGATTATTCCTTCTCCACATCCTCAGAACTGAACATCTGTGTTCTCTATGACAAGCAGTCAGGATCCAACGATCTGCCACTTGAGTGCAGGGACAGAAAAGAACAAAAGCAGATGCCTTTTAATAATACATCTTTAAAATAAATAAATAGGAAAAAATAGATAGCAGTCAATGGGGAAAAAAAATAAGTCATCTTCAACAGTGCTTACTGTTCAGAAGAAAAGAACAATATTTTAATACCTATAAATCAAAATCTCTTTAAGTAAGAGGCAAATGAAAGCAGGCAATGAATTTGACCTACCATAGTGCCCAGCGTGTGATGGAACACACCCACACTATTCTTTTGTTTATTTCAGATTATAACACAATCCACTTCCGCAAGAGAAAAATATTCAGGGGCTAAGCTAAATTAACTTTTAAAATTAAAGTATTAAGAGGTCAAATACGTACCATTTAAGAAATTCTATTGTTCTATTAATTATGAGTAACTATACTTATTTGGATTGTTAGTTAAGAACTTGCTTATTGTGAAATCTTTACATGGAACAATCTGTGTTTCTCAGAGAATGGAACCATCAAGAAGCAAAGTGCAACACATGATGTCCTTCTGAAACTGACCTGAGAAATGAGGCTAAGAAAGGAGACAGAGCTGATAAAGTAATTTGTTTGGGACTTGATAGATGATGGTCTCTAAGAGTTTGAAGAACTTTTGTAAGCTTTAAGTCCTATGTAATCAAAAGGGCAATGCTATATAAGCGATCATGAAGCATGAGCTGTCTGTCATTCACTGCAGTGGTGACCCAACTCTGAGTTGTCCTGAAAGTTCAGCAAACCTAGTGTGACCCAGTCTGCTCCAATTTCTTCCTTTTAAATTTAAATAGTAAATTTATTAGCAGTTTGAGAACTTTTCGTAGTTGTTTGAGTCTCAAAACTATGCTCTTTGAAAGAGTACAAGAAATAGAGCATACTGCAGCATTCTGAACTGTCAGTTAGGCAAACCCAGACCGTAATTTCAAACTGAGTTCCTTCAGGTGGTATGATTTATTATCTAAATATGAGACCAACAGAGCTGAACATAACTCCCTGACTAATATAAAAGCTCTGTGTGGCAGGACACAGAGGTGGATAAAAGCAACACGTCAGCCAGCTAAAAAATGTGATAAATAAGGAGTACATACTTTGTGTGTGTCATTCCCTTATCCATGTGAGGTGTATAACCAGCAGATTCAACTCTGATAGGACACTATTCTTGTGAAATTAATGGCTGCTCAAAAGCTTTTTAGTTGGCTGAGACTTTAAGAGAAAATTATGTTGCATGTGTTTGTGTGCACACAGGCATATGGACAAATGATTCAACAGAATTTCAGAGAAAAAATATGCAAAGTACAAAAAGTTATCCATTATTCATAGAAAGATGTGAATTTTAGTTGCTTGAAAAACATCCACTGGTCATTTCATCACTTTGACAAAGAGAGGCATCTTCTCTGGCTGTCCCTTTGAAAGTACTATTGACTCCCAGAACTTCCGGTTGAATCCTCTTGCTTTCTCTAGAATGCATATCTGAAAGACAAAAAAAATAACATTTTCAGAGTTGCTTATAGGACAAAAACGTCTAATTTGCCTTTCAGAAAAAATACCCTCAAGTTTCCAGTAAAATACCATAAGCTGGAAAATAAGAATGCACATGACATTGAAAGTGTGATATCTTCCAATGTTTCCTTTTCTTCCTGTTGCCTTTTGCTTACATGAAACTTCAACAGTGTTTCTGCTCTACCTGTGTAGACATTTCTCATACACCTGTTTGTAGATATGTATGAAATACAAACTAACACAATCATACCTACCGACATAATATATGGAAGACTCAAAGTTTGGTTAATATCAATAATATCTGTCAATCTAGATAAATGGGATGAGTTCTGCATAAAATACCAAGAAGATTTTGGTATTATTCCATGAATAAATGCATTTCACTTGTATAATCAATGAATATACAGATGTTATAATTATAAAACATACAAGAGAGTTTGGCTGAGCAGGTTATAACACCAAAAAAGAATAGATAGAGTGCTTACCCTTGTCTGGGGCTCACTAGAAAACTTCAAAGGAGAGATCTCCAGAAAAAGATCCTTCCCTGCTGGTAGTCAGCTCTTAAATGGGTCTACGAGAGGTGGAGCCAAGCTCCACCCCTTCCAGCAGCACAGGTGAATTGCCTTCACATGTGCTCCCAGGGCTGACTCATTGCTCACCTCAGGTGATAATCAGAGGTTCAGGCCATGATTCAGCAGTTCCCATACATTGCTAAACCAAAAATTATTATATTTTCTTCATAACAAAAATCTTTACATTTAAAGATAGCATGCATTGGACTTCTGCTCTGAAAGTGTTTTCCCTGCCATGCTTCTGCTCAGTTATATCAATGAGAAGTAAAACTGAGATCCAAATTTAAATGTAAAATTCTGATCATCTGTGCTAATCATCTAAGCATGTACACTCAAGTTATAGTACATATCGAAAAGCAGTCACCCATTTGGGAGCAAATCTTTTACTTATAGAACATGTTTGTGCAGAAAGAATATAAGACCAGAGTCCAGATAATCAAACGCAGTGTGATCTTTCACAACTGGAAATGACAGCCTCACATCAAACCTTTTACAAATACATTGGTCTAGCTCTTGTGTTGTCCATTTAAAAAAATATTGTCAAATCATTATTTCAACAGCTGAGATTTTTTTTTAAATATCTAAAAACATATTTGTCACCTCAATACAGAAAGGACATTGAGGTGCTGGAGCAGGTCCAAAGAAGGGCAACAAGGCTTGTGCTTAGAGAATATGCACTACGAGGAGAGACTGAAGGAACTGGGGCTGTTTAGTCTAAGGAAAAGGAGGCTGAGGGAAGACCTTATTGCTCTCTTCAAATAGCTGAAAGGTGATTGCAGAGAGAGATTGGTCTCTTCTCACTGGTGACAGGTGACAGGATGAGGGGAAATGGCCTCAAGTTTCACCAGGGTAAGTTTAGGTTGAACGTCAGGAAAAGCTTTACAGAAAGGGTTGTTAAGCACTGGAATAGGCTCTCCAGGGAGGTGGTTGAGTCACCATCCCTGGATGTGTTTAAAAACCATTTGGATGCAGTGCTCAGGGACATGATTTAGTGGAAGGTTAGTTAGGGTTAGGTCGTTGTTGGACTTGATGATCTTTAAGGCCTATGATTATATATTCTAATGTGGCAACACTGTCCATTAGTTTTTTCTCATGAATGAATGTCTTCTCTCTCCTTGCTGTGGTTTGTGAAATATTTGTGCAAAGAAATAATTTGCCCTCTTTTATTTCATTTTATACTTAACAGCTTCTTAAGAAGAGAAAGTATTGTTTGGTAGATGCATCAGCATCAGCCAAAACTATGTCCGTCACTTCAAGTTACATTTCCTTTTCATCTCTGACTGGATAAATTTATCATACATCCCTTGACCTAAACAACGAACAACTGGAATGAAGGAGTCTTAGCTCAGCCAGACTCTGGAAAAAAAAATGTATTGGCATTTTACTGAAATTGATTGTGCTACTGAGATTAGAATTGTAGAATTCAGAATTTAAGCCATCATTTATCAGAAAACAAGCTAGTGAGATGGAAAGGACATAAGTAATTACCTTAGCAACCCATCTGTCAAACCTTTCACAATTCTTCAACAGGGGTTTACTGAATGGAGACTCCAGTGCACAGCAAAGAGCAATTGCAACATGAAAAAGTGATGCCCATTTCAGTGTACCTGCATTTAACAGGACTGCTTTTTTTAAGCTGTCATTCCATATTTAGTTTTCTCCTTTATCTTGAATTGTCTTAAAACATCTAATCAAAACTGATTTAAGTACTACGTGAATTAGTAATCACTCAAAAAACTGTGAGATTATCACCAGCAATCAATGCTGAAAAATAATGATGGTTTAGCTGGTTTCTGACTAATGTTTATATTAAATAATTTGAAATTCTAACTGAAAAGAAAAAAATCAAAAGAAACTGGGTTAGAATATATGGGAGTGTCTTAAAATAATTCTTCAAAGGAGTTATAAATTTAACTAAGATATTTTTAAAATATTTAATATTTTATTAAAAGCAGTGTGAATTCATTCTAACCACAAATTCACTTCTGAACTAACAACTGCTTGAGTACCAGATCCTGAAAAGTTTAATTTACCGATTATAGGCTAAAGATTATCAAGGAACTTGGTTCTTCAGACCAGATTTCTGATGGAATCAAAACACCTAAGTCTCCAACTGTGACCTTGTCCTGGTTTCAGATGGGATAGTGTTGTTTTTCCTTCATAGCATCCAGTACGATGCTATATTTTGGCTTTAGGAGAAAAACAACGTTGATAATACAACAACGTTTTAATTGTTGCTCAGTGATGCTATACAGAGCCAAGAAATTTTCAGTTTCTCAGCTTCTTGTATTGCCCTGTCAGTGAGGGAGGCTGAAGGGGCATGAGGAACTGGGAGGGGCCAGAACCAGGACTGACCCAACCTGGACAAAGGGATATTTTATACCATATGACATCATGCAAAAATAATCCTTGAAAATTGGTGTGGACTTGTCTTGGGGAGCAGGTGCTGTTTGGGTACTGGCTGTGTATCACTTGGTGGGTAGTGAGCAATTGCTTGTTCACTTGTTTGGTACATATATATAATTACAATTACTGTCATTCTTTATCCTACTTGCTTTTATGTCTTTTTATCTCAATTCACAAGGTCTAAATAGTTTATTTTCTTTCAGTTCTTTTCCCCATCCCTCTGTGTGTTGAGCGGTGAGCAAATGACCGTGTGGTGCTTAGCCACCTGCCAGGCTAAACCACAGCAGTCATTTTGGCGCCCAGTGTGGAGCAGGAAGGGTTGAGATAATGGCAAATCTGACCGGAGCGTGGCCTTTTGAACCTAACTTTATTTTGAGAGCCACTATAAGTTCTTCTTGATGACACCCTAATTTATAGTAACATTTGAATGAGAAGTTGCCATACATGAATGCTTTTTCATTATACTGAATTAATACCATGCAGGTCAAAGCATGTGCTAGCTGTTGCATTTAAATAATGGTGATTTTGAAACGCAAAATTTTAAAATGACAGAAACTGAAGTAATGCTGTATATTAAGGGTACAAATTGGGCCAGAATTTGCTTTTGCCAATCAACAATTCTTGTCAAGTCATTGGACACTCTCTCGTCAGCATAGACTTCCTTACCAGTTGGCTCTTACTACCAAGTTTTCAATGACAAAAAATATTACACATTTTTACTATCCATTCTTACAATGATACCTGAACAATCCAGGACTGTTTGAAATCTTTTCTTACATAAAGCAATGAAAGCGATAGATGTAAGGCCTCCTGCAGATGGCCTCAATCATGACTATACAGCCCGAGATCAGAAGAGCATTTATGCTCCTGTACTTTCCAACATTTTCATTTTAACATTTCACAGAATTCAGGCTTTGCAGAAACTGATGTGTCTGTCTCTGAGGTCTCATACAGATTGCCTTTTGAAAATCAATCTTATCCCTTCTTTCCTTTACTAATTCTCAAACCATATGCTGACTACTGTCACACATCTCTCCATAATGAGAGAAATGAAAAGCTATGACCTAAGCCTTCTTTTCTGGAGCCAAAAAAGACATAGACTGTACCTGTAGGAAAAATAAAGAGCCAAAAAGTGAATCCCAGTATGAAACAAAGTAACAGTGCCTGTGGATTCTCTCCATTTTCTCTTTGGTGTTGCAGAGATTGTACTACATAAAGTTTCCTCTGTTAGGCAGCCTGACTACACTAGTACATGTTTGTTGTTTGATGTAAATATCCTCAATGCTAATATAAAATAGCATATGTGACTTTGCTACTGTACTTCTGGTGGGGAAAGGACAATTAAAATTGTTCTACACTAAACATTTAAGATGTGCATTTAGACATATTTGTATATTTAATCTTAAGTTTGGTGTGCCCTATGGCATTAAATATGCATAGGTTGCTCTGGAAAAAAAACACTGAATCCCCATAAATAGAAAATTACCTTCTTGGGCTTTAAATGACTTTATGACAGTCCTCTGAGTAATTTTAATTCAATTTATAGGTTCATATTTTAATGGATATGTTTAAATTTTGTTTGAAACAAAAATCTGCCGTGCAACAGGTGCATAAGGCACATGCCTTAACTTTATCATAACAAAGGTGCCAGAATCTTCATCATGTGTTGAAGATTTTTTCTTAGTCTAAGCTTCTCCTTCAAATCTTTTTCCTAACAGTCTGGCTTTATTTATTTATTTATTAATGTATAAAAGATAAAATAAAAAATAAAATTTTTCTCCATTGTTTGTGTTAACAGTGCTTCAGTAATATGGGAATTAAATGCTGTTAATGCTTCTGGATCTTACAGAATTATAGAATATCCCAAGTTGGAAAGGACCTGTAAGGATCACTGATTCCAACTCCTAGCTTCACAAAGGAACAACCAAAAATCAGGCCATATGTTTGAAAATATCATGGTAATGATGATTATTTGTAAGTTTTGGACCTGAAAATATCTGAAAAAGATACTAAGTATGACTGAGGCAAAAGGGAAGGGAGGAGAGGTGGGGAGAGAATATATCATTACAAAAAAGTTGTCAAATATTAAATTGTCTAGTATTAAATGTGGAGGTTGGTGGCCCTGTCTGCGGCAGGGGGTTTGGAGCCTGATGATCCTTGAGGTCCCTTCCAAACCATGCCATTCTATGACTCTATGATTCTGTGATTGTCCAGGTATATGACTGTTAACAATTTCTACATCTAATAATCACAGTTAATATATTATCTTATCTGATGTTCGACTTATAGTTTCTTTAAACATTATAGTCTTTATTTATTTATTTCCTTTAATATATCAGAAGTCTACTCATGTTTTGATAAAGAGTTATTGGTATGCATGGTAAATGAGTAAAACAGTACATCTATAGACTTTTTTATAGGAACTTGCAGGTATACTACAGAAATACTCCCACAGCATAAATCTGAGCCTTCCAGAGCTACCAGCTACAAACAGAACAAAACAAAAGGCAGATATGCTATGCTTAGGTTAGTCCTGAAATATGTGGTGTTTACTAAGTGATGTGGAATCATATTTTTATGCATTAAAGGAAGAACTTTCCTTAGTTGCATGAAACCTTATTCCAGTCCAAGACCTCTTATGCCACTGGTCACAGAGCTCTCCAGGAAGTTGTGTCTCCAGAGATGACTGTCTAGTCTGCCTGTGTCTGTTTTCACTACGCTTACATTACACTGACAATACACCATTTAATTTGCACTGCCCGTACCATGAGTTTTGTTTGTATATGCAATGTAAGGGCACATACACTGTAGCTGAGCTGTAAACCTCTCCTTCATTAGCAATAATATGTTAACTAAAGCAGTTTGTCTTCCAAATGGAAGAGTTTTTTTCCAATAGCACTGTACCATTCTTAACCCTAGATAGCTGTAAGAGTAGATGCTTGTGTTTTTTCCATTACCTACTGAGATTTTTCTAACATTTCCTTTACCACTATTACTAAGATGCAATCAGATAATCATAATAAGCAAAACTCTAATGTAAGAGCATGCACCTGGTTCATCAAAACTCAGGAAATGCAGAGATAAAACAAATTGCACAGAGTCATTTTCCATTAGGGAAAAGAAAAGAGGATTTCAGTATACTCAAGAACTGACAATCCTTCTGGCAGCTCTTTTGTAGAAAAAAAAGAGTAATTGAGAAAAGCATTTACATACTGTACTTTATATAAAGCACTTATATCAAGAGGGTTTTCTTTGAAAATTAAGAAGATTAATCCTCAAGGAAATTTAATTCTGCTACAGAGAAAACATTTTATTTAGTTCTTAATTTTGGAAATAACAATGTAGGTAATTAAGGCAACAATTCCACACAATTTATTTGTAAGTAAAATCAAGATGTTTACTCTCCAAGCTAATTTTTGTTTAAAAGAGAAACAGTGTTGAGTGCTTCTTCCTCCAGAATATGAGATGGATCTATCAGAAGACCAGATCATTTGGATTTTTCAACACCTACAGGATCGCAGAGAAAATTATTTCCTATATAGGAATGCATCAAATCCAGGTGGTGTTGAGCTGTTCAGAGCCACACGTACTTTGTGATGGGATTCACAGATAATGCATTTTCCACCCACTATCTACAGGGTTTACTCTATGAAATGTTTCTCAATATTCAAAATTGAATGCAGAGAAAAGACAAGACATTAGCATCTTATGTCTATGCCATCAATTATTATGTACTATAGTGCAACAAGTATGTAGAAAGCATACTTTCAAAACCTTGCTTCAAATACCACTATGCTCCTCCAAAAAATTTGTTTCTGGTCCAGCTGACCAACCACATGGTTACTGGGTGTTATGGATAAATGTCTGTTTTGTGTTTTCTTTAATGAAGAGCTGTCCTTGATTAGATACTTAGTTTCTCTGTCTTTTACTACACTTTTCCTATTGATTACTGGAACAGACTCTATGCTCACCCTTTCTCTTATCAATCAAAATCCTTGATAGGCACGTAATTTCCTCCTCCTCATGTTTTGTGGGTTACTTGTGCCCCTCACTTGGACGTGGAGTTACTTTATGAAAGAAAGTGTACTCTTCAGTGGAGAGTAGTTTTCTATTTTCAAAAAAGTTTACTCTCTTTCACAGGACAATTTTCTTTATGTTTTTTGTTTTTTGTTTTTTTGGGTTTTTTTGTTGTTTTTTTGGTTTTTTTTTTTTGTTTTCCCAGAGCAGTGAGGGGGCAAGCAAAAGCTTGAGAAAATGTGAATTGTGATAAATTGCTCCTTTTATTCTCAAGACCTAGAGTAAACAACTTATAATTGAAACTGATGGAGGTATTGAAGTTCAGAGATGATATAATTAAGAGCAAAACATGGGTCATCACATCTAAGAAAGTCTCACATTTCTCCTGAAGCATCTTCACAGAAGTACTGACACTAGTTCTCTGCACACTGAACAGAAACGTGAGGAGCTAACTGATGATACAGTTTTTACCATTTCATTGTTTTATTTTTTTTGACTGTTTTTTCTGTCATAATATGGGTTATTCCTTAGAATTATTTATCAATTCAATAGCAGAGATGCCTTTGCATATCACCTGCAATCACCTGCCATATTGTCTAATTTTGTGGATGATTGGAGAGATGGTCATTTTTACGGTATTCTATTTAATCAATAGAAAGCAGTGAAACATAAAGCATAAGTATAAAACATATATTCAGAAAAGTAAAAACACTTTATATTTTAAAATAAATACTGCTGGATACTTAATAAAAAGGGACAGTTAACTGATAAAGCCCACCTAGGTCAACTAAATTACACTTTGATTCCATTGTAGTTTAAAGAATTAAGTCATGAGAAGTTAGCAAACTCAGCTCCCTCAGGCTGTGGAGAAGCCATTTGTTTACAAATACAAGCTACTACAAATAGCTAATGAAAGTCAGTGCTTATGTTAATGACAATTTTTGCATAGTGTGTTAAGCCAAGGACCCAAGGATGCATTAGCTTGGCATGGCAAAATGCTGGTACATCTGTGGAACAAGCTGCTCTGAGAGCAGTCTTCTGCAGCCGTGTTGGTCTGTGAATGGAAGGGAATCTTCTGTGGAAGGAGGAATAAGTTGCAGTTGGGGTTGTAAGGAGAAGAGATGAGCTTCAGCTGGGAGAGTAGCACCAAGTAAGAAGCTTCCCTCATTGGGCGCTTCTATCAGCAAATTTTACTTTGCACAAAAGATTCTTTTCAAGCAGGATACAGTTAATTTAAAAGTACAGTTTAATTATTTATTGGCTAATATACATGATATATATATCTAAGATAAATATATTACTGAACTAGATATTAGTATTCTCACCTATCTTAATGAGACATTCAATGAATATTTGGTGGCCAGGCAACCATCAGTCACATCGTGTAGGTCTGGTTTCCAGTCCTTCTTGGAATGAGCTGATCATCAGGATTGCTGAAATTTCATCTAATTTTCTGCTATATTTTAGGGATTTTATACATCTTAAGGCAGTGTTTTTCCCCATTTAATCCCTTGCCATTAACTTCTGTAATATCAAACATCTTACTTCTGTGTGTTTATTTTTTTGTGTAGTTTTTGATCAAGATAGTTTTCTCAGTAAAACCAAGTCAAGGTTCTGTGCAACTCTGTTGTGCTAGACCAAACTAGGCCTTGAAGTCTGACAGCTGAATCCCTCCTCTCTGGAAGAATCCCATCTTGTTCCCCAGTTTTTCCAAGTTATCCCCACACTGTTCCCCCTGTGTTTTATCTAGTGAATTAGTGTTCCTAGTTAGCTAGTGGCTATCGCCTTTCATCCTATATGCAAAACCCACTGACTCAATGGCAACATTTTTTGGGGGGAAAGGGAGAAGAAGAAAGGGAAAAGTGTATTTGAAAGGTCACAGCTGGTAAGTTTTTTCCTTATTTTGCATACAAATTGTGAAGTTTGCATCCCAGGGCCTAGCTAATGAATCTGGTTCCCTAGAAATGGCTGGCTTCAGCAATATTTCAAAGTAGGCCAGAAAGAAGAATTGCTCAGTGAAGTGACCTGGACAGCTTTGTCCTACTTGAGTAAGAGGAAAGCTACTTCTATCTGAAGTGGCTATATTTTAGTTTTTGCTTGAATTAACCTGAATTCTACCTTCTTTGTGGTGACAAGGCCTTACAAGAACAACCTGGGGCAGCCGGGATAACCTGGCCTCTCTCTCAGGGAAACAAGGGTCTGGAGCAAAAAGTGCTACAGAATAAGAGAAAGGAAGTAAAGAAAAAGTAGAAGGTCATCTTTCACATTCCATCACTCCTTCACTCAATCATGCAGTACAACAGCAGTTTTATAAATGACTTCCTCTGAGAACTAAGTCAACTCCGTCATATCAACAAACAGTCCATCTTCCTTAAAATATTTCCAATCAGAATTGCACTTATTCCATAACTTCTTCTAGAACATTCATCACTTAAGTTCTCATTTAAGTCCTAAAAACAAGGATGGAAATAAACATGAAACCTAGATGTATATAAACAGAGAGAGAGATTGTCAGTTTCAATTATTATCTCATCAATTCACTTTCTCTCATACTCAGTAGTGATATTTGTTCCTCTGATATAATCTCAGATTTCTAGGCTGATCGGATTTTGATTACATAGGAGCATGGAGTATTTTATAAAGTCTCTCTGGTACCTCATTTACTCTATATGCATAGAAAAAAAAACAATATTGAAAACTGCCTTTTACCTCAAGTGTAGTTTTAACATTGATCAGTTTAAGAAACAAAATCTTTTTCCCAAAATCTTGTATATAATCTTTATTTTAAAATATTTGCACCATTTACACTTACAAAGAAGCAATTGTCTATGTTTTCAATCAACGTATACTTCTCCTAGAGTGCCTAGTGTTTTTACGGTATATGTATGGATTTAACAGTTAAGAATATGATGGCAGCTTCAAAGTTTTAAATATGTGTTGTTTTTTTTCTAATAAACTTTGAATAGATCATTAAGGGAATGTAATCTTTAGTACAACTTAATTTTCCAATGTCTTTTGTTTTGATCTACAGGATTTTCCAATGTCTTTTGTTAGGAAAATTGCAATTATTCAATTATTATTTTCAAGTATTTTTTCTGACTATGTAACTTCCTATAATATAAAACTACAGAAATTGAATTATATTTAGTATATTTAATATTTTTTAAACAGATGTTTCAATAATTCAGGAGCTGTCACTGTGGTAATCGTGAGTGCTAGTTTGATTTCAGGTGCTTTTCTCCTATACCCTATAACTCTTCATGTTTTCTACCTCATTCATCTTTCACTCAGAAGGCAGGGCAATGCTGTCACAGGCTGATGTTAAAAACTATCAGCATCTGAAAAGATCTAACTGTTGGCTGAGCATCCTACCTCCAAGATAAAGCCTATTTTCACCCTGCAATGAGTTGAAGGTTGAAGAAGGGAACAAATATTTCAGAAAATGCAGGATCTTTGAGCTATGCTGATACTATATCTGTGGAGCTAGTTGCATCTAAACTAGCTAACCTGTAGTTAAAATATGTTCACCTCTGTGAGCTGAAGTCATACAGGTAAGGAAAAAAAACAGACATACAGATTTTTGTACCTTTGTAAGTTAGGAATAGTAGAAAGCATAATATAAAAAGATCCATTCTAAGTGATATAAAAGTCCCAAATGCTGTCTCCAGCAGCATCTGAGAGCAATTGCACAGAGAAATGCATCAGAAGACAGTAGCCTTGCAATGACGATGCTTTCCCAGAGTATTCCCTCAGATTTAACTATACATGACTTGGAGGTTTCCTGAAGATAGCAGCAAACTGATCATATGAGAATGAGAGGAGAGAAAGACATAGAAGAGCTTGTATATGGCTGTGAGGACAATTCTGAACTTTTGTGAAAGCACACAAGAGGTTTTGGTCAGGAATATCAGAATGCAGTGAGAGAAAGCTTGATCCTTTGCTGCTCCTTACCAAGGACTCAGTTTATGTTGGGCCAGTGTGGGATAAGTTCTCTTCAGACTAGATATTAATTGGAAAGATTTTGGTGCCAGAGTTAAGTGAATTTGACTTAGTGTCCTTAGGGTTCTTAATGAAAGGGCCCAAACACTACCTGTTACAAAAGCAAATGGAATGCAAGTGGACTGAATTATATGAGCTTTGTGTGGGCTTCCATGGACAAATCCAGGGCATTGTACAGGTGACAGTGTGGTGGGTGGACCATGACCACACTGGGCTTTAGATGTTGAAAATTTCTGTGACCTCCATGTAAACATGGAGATCAACAAAGGCTCCCATAGAAGATTTCTGGAAGATTGCCAACAATGATATTTTGAGTTGGAAGGGACCTTTAAAGTCCATCTAGTCCAATTTCCATGCAGTGAACAGGGAAACCTACAGCTAGATCAGGTTGCTCAGAGCCTGGTCCAGCCTGACATTTAGTGTCTCCAGGGGCAGGGCATTCACCACCTCTCCAGGCAACCTGTTCCAGTACCTCACCATCCCTATTGTAAAGAACTTCTTCCTTATATTCAGTCTAAATCTCCTCAGGTTCTCTATTGAGCAGGTACCATGACTAGGTCTCTATTCCTGGCAGGTAATAACCCTATACTTAGAGGGTGATGACCCTGCATTTAGTGGAGAATGAGCACCTATCAAACTAACCTATTAACTTACTTATTTACGTGACAGATTATGTTACAGGGAACAAGCAGGTTCCTACCATTTGCTTTCCCCTTTGCGGTTTTTCTGTCAGAGATCATATTTTCAGGTGCATCTGCCTGTTGGCTTTCAGATCCTTATCTCCAAGGAATGACTATTACCTACATGTTTATAGAGGTATCTGAGTCTGAAGGCAAAGGAAAGTGGCATTATCTCTACTTCATGACACTGCTCCATAATGCACAATAAGAAACCAGTGACCCAATCTTCAAGCAATAAGTATTTTGTTCAATGCTTGGAAAACAGAATGAAAGATTTCAAACGCCCTGAGTCATTCCTGACCTAATCAACCTTGAATCCTTTTCTGCTAAGAGCAAAATCTCAGCTGGAAGAGGAAAAATTATCTTCTCCGAAACAAAATATACAACAAACTTGTAGTTGATGCACACTTCAGGGAACTGGGAATCAATTCCTCAGCAAGAGAGGAAACTGTACATTACTTGTATCCAATGGGAGCTGCTGCTATTCTCAGAAAAGGTAGGATGCCTCCAAGTCCAGCTGTGTTACAAAAAATCTGCTGCTGCTGTAATTCCCAATTTGGTAAAGTTCCAAAGGGAATTGTACAACACATCTATAGGGACACAGAAAAATATCTAAATGCAGAAGCAGGTGCAAGCTTGGCACTGTATAGGTCTATGGTATGGAAAATGAGCTGAAGCCTCTGTTTTGTATGGGTAGCAGATGAAGAAGAAACTGGGAGCTGCAGTAGGGTTTGCAGAATCACAAGAAAGCTTTATTTCAAGAGAACTGCAGTATGTGATGGTATCATACAGCATTGCTGTTTGAAATGAAATACAATTGCTGGTCTAGAAAAATAGTTTGATAAAGTAAGGTGAAGTACTGGGTGAATTTGGAGAAATCTGAAATGATGTTGGAAACCTGTTACAATATACTAGCCTTTCATTTTAAACCACATTTTCAGTGGTAACCTATATATTCTGCACATACTATACAGGTTAGTATAGTATGTGTTTAGCTACTCTGCTGTTGGTTTAGTATTCACAGTATTCTTTGAACTATATCATTATGTGTACATGTGAAAATTTCCTCATTTGCCAACTCCCATTTAATGCTTCAGCTTCTAAAGTCACATGGAACACATATAAAACTGAAAACATGCAAATAAAACTAACAAGGCTTCCAATCTTATGGAAAAAAAACTTCTTCTGTATCTGATCTTTTATCACAAGATCTTATACGTAACTTTCCTATGAATTCTCTTTACATCGCACTTTTTAAGAAAGATCTCTTTGCAAGTACTGTGGCAGCTGCTAGATGGCTTGAATTCCAAATGAAACTTGATATGACAGCTTTGCACATACAAGTGCAGTCTCTAAATCTAGTTTGTAGTTAGAACTCAACAGCAGTAGAGAAATTTGATAGTTTTTTGGAGAACAGTGAAGTGCTTCACAAATAGCAACGTCCACAGAAGACTGTTTACTTCTATTCAAACCATGGCCATCTAAACTGTAGATATAATTTTTCAAACAGTTATTCTGAAAAATACATAACCAAAAACTTATTTCTTAAAAGTTTCTGTGTTATCTTTGCAATTACTAAGCCAATTCATATTGCACCCAGAGGTTTCATGCTGTTCCATAATACTCTACTTGTAGGAAAAGCGCTGCATAGACTAGAAAATTCCCTGGGACTCCAGGAGACAGATGGGAGATTCTGCACTGCCAGGGTTACAATGTAGGAGACATTCTGAACACTCGTGTTTCTCATAGTATAATACTACATATTCATAATACAAATAGAAAAACAATGTTTTACTTGAGAAAGTATTTAATTTGAATAAGTTCGAAGATGCAACTCTTGGAAGACTTACAAGAACAATATGTAAACATCACTCGTACTTTGCAGATGTGTGACAGGTGTATTTACTTTGCCCATGCACATTTAAATACTACAAAAGCACTATATATGGATTACTGATTTTTCTTCAATTAGTCTGGCAAGTTATGAAACCTAATATGAGCTGCTGAATGTTATGCAGCCACATCCTTCAGCAATGTGTATCATTTTACTAGGTGAAGTAGTTGACCTATTGACAGTTGCCTACTATATTTCAGCTGAGGGGCATCTGAATGATGAGAGAGGTTTATGTAGTCTCCCCACATATGTAGTCTCCCCACATAGATAGCAGGACTGTGGCATACTGGCTAGAATTTTAATGCAGTGATTTAGTGATATTCAGCTGGTTGCCATTTCATAGTAACTGCTGTAATAAACCTAGACTGACAAAGGTTGGGAAAGAAGGCTAATTTTGCTGTGATATCTTTTTCACAAAATGATTTATTTTAGTATTTATATTTACTGTCACAGTAAGTTTAAGAAGTCTATTGATGGCCAAATCTCCATGAGGTCAGTCATTTGAGATCTGAAGGCAATTTTCTAGGATGCCGAGATTATGTTTTCTCCAGAGCTGATTTCATTAGTGATGTCATGACATAAAGCATTTAAGACTGCTGCAACTAGTAAAATGTATCATTGGTGGATGTTCTGATTCAAACACGTAGACTGACCCAACACAGCAGAGCTCACACATACATATTCTACAGAGGTTTGTTAGATTTCTAGCAGACAGGAAGAGAGAAGCTCTGTCATTTATTAAATAAAAAAGATAATTTAATTTTTGCTAAATGTCAGACATACCTCAGGAAACAATCCTCTTGCATAGTCTTTTCTTTTTTTGGTATGTTTATTCACCTCTCTAGTTACTAATCTCATTCGTTTTTTTCATTAGATCTCAGTCTAACCTTGTTGATTGATATTAGAGCTGATTTAAAGAATTAAAAAATGAAAACAAATACGAGAAATTAAAAATAATCTGGGAAACTGCACCGCATTTCGTGATTTTTTAATTTTTGAAAAATGACAAGTTCACTCACTAAGAAACAATGCTTTGATTATACTATATAAAGTTTTATTCATCCAGAACAATTTTTCATAGCATAACAGAAAATAACCAAAGTAAACATTTTATAATACCTCTAATAACAACACAGGGCTTCCACCTAAGCTCTCTTAGTAACAAAAGAGCTCATTTTGCTGTTGCTTGCTATTTCTATTGAGACCAAATTCTAATCTCAGATAAACCAAAACTAGGTATTGTGAAGAGGCTGTATTTTGCCAGTAGAAACAATCCTGATTCACATTCACGAACACAAAAATGGAATTGGACCTATTCTGCTTACAGTGCAACAGAGTGCAACAGGAAAAAAAGTAAACAAAGAAAAGTGGATCCACCTCATGGAGTGCATTGCTATTGGTGTTCTCTAGAGCCCCAAGTTCTCTTCCACATGCATTTCATTCTTTCTGTATCTCCAGCTGCAAGGGGCTTGAGCAGCTGAGTGCCATTTTTTACCTGTTGACAGCTCCTTACTGACATTTCAGAGTGATACTGAAAACTCCGTAGCTTGTCTTGAGTTTAAATGCAGCTGATTCTAGTTTACCCGAAACCAACTTATGAAGGCATCCTGAGACACTTAAGAATGTGTCTCTTGCTATTCACTAATGAATACTAAAAATTTTTTACAAATCTTGTTTAAACCCAATTATTTTGACAATTATTTATTTCTTTAGCAAGAAAACTAAATAATATTTGAAATATAGGCAGGTATTATGTTTCTAATCATGTCTAATTTTAAAATATTTTTTCTAGCTGTCTTTTTTGCTACATTATGTTACCAACTTTTTCTCTCTCATGAATGTCACTGTAGAAAATGACTTGTCAGCTTGTCACAGTGAATGAGAAAACTCCTTCCTGTGTCCCTCACCTTCAGTGCTGCATTATGATAGCAACACAGTCCAAATATTTTGTGACCCTTTCTGAAACAGGAAGTACCAGCATCACTGCAAACCCAAAACCAAGGGCTAATTCCCCAAAAGAACTCAGTCTCGTGGGATGCCTTTTATTAGTACTTCAGTCTGTTAGCTGTGTTTCTGTTCATTTTCAGCAATCTTCCCCTTCATCTAATGCTTAACCTATGATTGCCTTATGTCCCTCAGCACCTCCTTGATTGGTAGGAAGCCCTACCAATATCTAGTTGATAGCATTAGGTAGCTCCGAGGCTGACCAAGGTTATCTTGACTCCCTCTCTCCTATAACTGACAGCCATTGCAAACACTTCCTGCTGCTGGCTGTGGCCTTTGCTGGGCCTGACCCTGAGCTCCCCAGCTGGCCTTCTGGTGGGCAGGGTGCAGGGCCAATGGGGAAGGCTGCACTGCATCTCCTTTGTTACAGTTGGCACCGTGTCCTCTCTGCCATCTCCACCATCATCCTAAATGACTTGGAAGGCAAGGCACTGAGCCATCCTGCTGCTTGGAATGGGCTGCTCTGTCAGCTCAGTCCTGGCGGGATGGCTTGGTCAGACTGGCATTTCCACCATGATTCTGTGACAAATAGAGGGCCTGAGGACTGAGATCAAAGGTTAAATGGCTTTCTGCTGCCATCTCTTGATAAACCAGAGGAAAAAGCAGGAGAAGGTGACACACTGTCTGGGAAGCACTGATGAGGCCTGGGCAGGCACTCACTGTCGGCTTACGAGGATGAATTTACCTTCTGGGTGGACAGAGCACTAATGAGTTGTCAGGAGTATTTGACAGATGAGCATCAGAGCTGCACTGGTAGAGAGGGTAGAGAGGTTTCATTATAAATAACCCTCGCTACCTCTCCCCTGAGCCAGGGCTGCAAGAGGCTAGAAGAGAAAAGTGGTTTCTGCCTCTAAGGGAATGAGTAGTTTCATAATGGCCCATACTCTGGCATGCCTGTGTGCTGTGGTGAAAGCTTGCTGTTGTAAAAACACATTTGACATACAGGCTCCATAGTCATAAGAGGCTGTAGGTGTGCCCCCTGGAGCGTTCTAGGAACAGTGGCTGCAAAGCTCCATAGGGAGCCTGAGTCCCTGCCAAAGCTCAGTGACATTTCTGCGACTATTTTGTACTTAGCTCCCCTCAATTTCACAGGTCCCACAGCTTCTCTGCAGCACCTATATACAGCTCCCATTTTGTAGACTAGCTAAATCTTTGCTGATCATACACATACAGATCACCTACAGATGTACATCACTGTACATCAAACAATTTTGTACACCAGGCCTCAAAATGAATGCAATCTAAACAAGCATATTTTATTTGTCTTTATCTTTTTAAAACTTACTGTGAAAAAAAATAGAAATAAATAATATAAAAATAAGAGTGGATTTATTCTCAGTTAGAGACTCTGGAAAAAAACTGAGTCCATGAATACTGCTTTCATGAGCTTCAGGAGCTCTGATTAGCCAACCGATTCTCCAGGATGGGGAAAGAAACGAAAGCTGCATAAATACAAGTCAGCAGAAGACTTGCTGAGAAATTCCCTAATGAGGCATTGCATAAAATGCAGCTGTGGTCCCTGAACTGAACCCAGGATATCTACAGAAAATTGTGATAGCCCTGAGATTACAAGCTGCATTATTGGTTGCTCTCTCTTTTCTACACTTTGCCAGCAACCAAATTAAGATATTGTCTGATGCACTGGTACTCTCCCTGGTGAAGCAGGGTGGAGGAGGCAATTGAATTAATCTACTTTAGATGGTAGGTTCTGGAATGTGTAGTTCATACAAGTAGTCCAGAAAATAGTTTTCATAGGAAGTTCTCTAGTGAGACCTTGAGTGAGATGGTGTGCATCATTTGGTGGCAATGAAGCAAAGGGGGATTTTAGACCAAAGTTTTGATCTTAGATACCTTCATTCTACCTGAATCTTTCTTTAGATATGCAACATTTTTATTGGATATGAAGGGAGTGAAATAGCAGGGAGATTATAAACAAACAATACCGAGAGGATTTAAATTGTGATACACCTAAACTAGTGAAAAATCAATAGATTTGCTGCTTTTTACTTCATTTATTTGTCCTTAACTTTTCCCTGGAAATCATTTCCTACTTGTACACTGTAAGGTACTTTGTTACACACACAGAGTAATAATAATGTTTATTTTAATAGACAGAAGTAAGTTTCACTTGTGATTGTTTTTTTTTACAAAAGTGGCTAGTGTGAGTATAGTGAAGAGTAGTGCACACTTATTGAAGGAGAAGACTGAAACTATTCCCTGTCCTTATATTAAGTAAGTCAGTTTTAGTGCAGGTAGAAAATGACCTTTCTTTCCCAGTTTTAAATTTTATATGTTATGTCCGTAGTATTTCAATGTTGTGGCCTCAACTGTACTGCCTTTGAGTTACCCTAGACCATCTAGTATAGCTACTGGTTGCATAGGGGAGAGTTAGACCAATGGCTTTCTAGTATGAATTGCTTAATCCCTGCAGGATGCTTGGAGAAAATAATCCTTTTGAACAGGAACATGAATCCTGTACATGTATTTAAAGCCATACTGCAATGCCCTGCTGTATCCTCTAGGAAATTCTAATTGTGTTTAGCTGTCATCTTAAGTTCTTATGTGATTTAATGATATGGGATAAGAAGATTATTCTGATAGGATATTAAGGGGAAATATCAATTTGAGTTAGTCCCCTGTTCCTGCATCTGCATCCTCAAATGACCTGTGTTGCTGAGCCACTGTATTTTCTAAAGAGTACTTAGACTTCAGTCACTGCTCCTCTAAAACTTTCAATTGGAAGTGCCCTTGCAAGAGCTTATTCAGCAGTGGTCTGAGACAGGCAGGCAGATAAATGTACAAATATAAAAGCTTTTCTTTTTTTTTTTTTTTTCCTTTTTTAAAGAATGAAACAAACATCACACTAAGGAATTAAATATAAAAGCTTTCTGACCATGTATAAACTGTCCAACAGCATGACCCACAAACAATCATAATTGAAGTTTTCATATTGAAGACTTGGAAGTACCTGCTTTCTTAGGAGTCACTTATGTTCTCTCCATTTTCTTCAACAGCTAACCAGAAAATGAAAATCCCGTTGAATCTTGAGAAATTATACAAAGATAAAAAGAAGAACAATCTAGAGATTCTGTCTTCTATTCATGATAACCTAGATAACCTCAGATAGATTACTTTATTGCAGAAAAATATAATGGTTGTCAAAAAAAAGAAAACTTTCATTTTCTTGATTTTTACTCAAGTCAGGCCATGATCCAATAATTCATAGGTTAATAAACACATTTACTGGATCAGACTAATGTACATTCCAATGCCCAGTCCAGCAGCAGATTGTTATTCGTCCTCATTCTCATCCCCAAATAACAGCTTCAGTGTTATGGAAGGCAATGAAATTTCCTTCCAAGTATGTCTAGACTCCTCCAAATCTGCAGGTTAGAACATTACTTCCTATCAATTCATTAGACAACAAACCATAAGATAAAAATAGCTTAGCAAGCTCCATTGAAGACGATCAATAAGTGAGGTAGTAGCAATGTTAGCTGCAAATAAAACTCATCCTGCTCTATTCTTATCTTTGAATCATAGAATGGCTTGGTCTGGAAGGAATATTACTGTCTAGATCCAATCCCCTGCTGTGTGCAGGGCTGGCATCAGCTCAGGCTGCCCAGGGCCTCATCCAACCTGGCACTGAACACCTGCAGGGATGGGGCATCCCCAGTTTCTCAGAGCAGCCTGTGTTAGTGCCTCACCGCCATCTGACTAAAGAGTTTTTCCTAACATCTGACTAAATTTCCCCTCTTTCAGCTTAAAGCTATCCTCTCCTGTCCCATCTTTATCAAATCATGTAAAAAGTCAGTCTCCATCTTGTTCATAAGCTCCCTTTAATTACTGGCAAGCAACAATGAGGTCTCAGCCGAGTCTTCTCCAGACTGAATGAATCCAACTCCCTCAGTCTGTTTTTGTAGGAGAGGTGATCTATCCTATTTGTGACCCTCCTCTGGGCCCACTACAACAGCTCTGCTTCTCCTTCTTGTGCTGGGGGCCCCAGGACTGGACACAGTACTCCAGATGGAGCCCCATGAGGACAGAGTAGAGGGGGACAAACACCTCCCTAGCCCTGCTGGCCATCCCTCTTTTGATGCACCCCAGGTTACAGTTGGCCTTCCAGCCTAATGGCTCCTTAGCTTTTTATGCAGTGTTTTCATTTTGTATTACAGTATATTACTGTGTGAAACAGGCATACAGCTTTGTCAAAAACAATCCTATGATGATTAAAATTTTAAGTTCAATGATTGGATTTCTTTTCAGAGCAGAAAACCCAGCTTTTCAAATACATCATAGCATTCTAAATGTCACATAAATCATGTAAATGGAAATATACTTTCTTGTTTCAGTGCTCTGAGAATCACTATTCCTTTTTTCTCTTCAAATAACAGACGAGCTTCAGTATAAAAATGGAAGAGAATTTAAATTGCAATCTTAACATGATTTCACAGAAAAATCTGAAATTTTCATCATTCAAATTGAAAAATGAATCAGAAGTTTGCAAATTAATCCTACAGATGCAAGGTAATGCACAATTAAGTAATGTAATGTAACATATGTCCTACATACTTAGGTACAGTGGAGGCCAGCCATAGAATTAGAGCACCAATCTACGTATTGTAGACCATATGTCACATTTGTAGACCACTTGGAAGCTGCAGCTGGTGCAAAATGAAGCTCCTATTTGCTTAGCAGATTTGGCAGTAGGAGCGTACCTTATGCTAGTGTTGTTTTTACTGTATGTTCCCACAGTACAAATTCACATTGTTGATGCTGATTGCTAAACTCATGTACGCTTTTCATCTTTGTTAACTGAAAAAAAATCCCTTTTTTTTTTTTTTTGTGGATCTTTTGCAATTGCTCTTATATCTGAAGTGTTGTCTCTGTCCTTGTTTAGATCTTAGTTCTCTTAATTATGGTGCTAAAGCCCTTTCTCACTATCCTGCTATTCATTTTCATTCTTCAAAACATTTTAAATCCTCCTTCTCACCCCACTAAAATTTTAACTTCAAAAATCACTAGATTTTTCTGGGAAACATTTCTCCAAAGGCTGTTTTCTTAAAGTACCATTAATTATTGAAATATTAGGAAATATTGACAATTTATGCTTCTCAGATATTAAGAACAGAGTCTAAAAAAAAGGTTTAAATCTCATCACAACTTGTTTAAATAGATAACTATATCATTTTTTAGAGACAAGAAAAGATTTGCTTTTGATTTTGATCTCTACAGTTCTGTTTATTTATCTAGAGATACATTTGCTTTTACTGTGGGATTTTATTTTATTTTTTCATTTGCTAGTAGGGGATATGTGAGAGGCTTCCCAGTATCTCCTCAAACGCAAAAAACAAGTGCACCAAAATTTCTTCATATGTGCCATTCAGTCTCCTCTGAATGCAATCAATCCATCTTATTAAGATACAGCATCAAACCTGTACAGGCTGATTAATTACTCATGTATCATTTGCTACTAGAAAGAAAGAAGTTTCCTCCCCAGCATACCCCTATAATGTATGCAAAGCATTTCTTTCTTCCCATTTTAGGTGACGAATGGTGGGCTCAAGTGGAGATCACGGTAGCCCCAGCACTACTTGGCCATTTTTCCTAAGGACGCCAAACCCCATTCTTAGCCTTCATATAACTACTGACTATTCATGTCAGTATAATTATTGGCCTTCATCAAATTAATCTGTGGGTATCTCTGAATCTGATGCATGCCTTTTAAAACATAAGACTTTATAGTCTTCATTTTCTTTTTTCTTTTTCTTTTTCTTTTTCATTTCTTTTTAGAAAATGATGATGATGGTGAAGAACTGTGAAAATCACATCTAACAACAGTTTTAAATAGAGGATACGTTTCACAGAGCTGCTGGTTTTTCACCCTGACTCTCTAGTAGCCAACCATCAAAATCATATGATGCCCAAGAACAACACCAAAACGTACTGAAGGTGCCTTTTGACCCTCAAAATTGAAGTAGGAAAATCTCAGGGTCTTTTGGTGCCCTTCTTTCTCAAATTCCAAACTGTCACTTCTATACAGGAATAAACAGGAATAAACCTTTTCTTCCACTGATGATATTACCATCAGCTCCCTGACAAGAAGAGCTGTATGATGTGCATTTATCCAAGCAGGTGCTGCTCACAGCCAGTACGGTCCCTAAAGTACTGAGCTTGGTGACAATTACTGTAGAACCAAAACGCTCTCATTAAGGAGGAAGTACATGCCCCAAGCTGACATTTTGGTGCATCCATGGCAAAAAGAGCAGCAAAGCCTTTACAGATGTATTTATCTTTAAATGTTTTCCTAAGCCTCTCCTTGTGTCTGGAAGGCATTTAAGCTTTCATGTCAACACTGTACTAAATCAGACTGCTGCTCAAGAGCTGATCTTTGTGTGAGATGTTAGACTGAAGCTCCTTCTGCCTGTACTCTTTGACCAGCAACTGGGAAAGAAGAGCATTTGAGAGGGATATGCTGGCATTGGTTTTCTTTGGTTTTGTTTTTATAACAGGAAATGTGTGACAGGGTACGTTCCTGCACTGCCTGTGCCTTTGCAGCAAGCAATCAGTTTTGAAGCTGAGCGTAAAAAAAAAAAATACAAATCAAGCAGTGAAATCATATGATGTTCTCTGACATCGTTTCGCAAGTGTGACACTCCTTTGTTTCCTTTAACACGCGGCGTTCAACTTGCAGTAGAAGCGTTCCCACTGATTGACACCACAGTCGCGCGTCTGCCTTCGTAGCTGAAGAAAGACTCGGCTGTGTGCAGGGTCACTACCCAGTTCACGCTTTATAAAAAATCGTTTTGGAAGAGCGGAAAGCAGTCACAGGCCCACACTGCGGCCCCCGCTGGCACTTCCCCCGGCTCGCCGGCCGCGCCGCTACCAGCTCAGCTGCGCACGGCGCGGGCGGTGTCTCAGAGCGCCGCGGCTCTGCGGCTGTGTTACAGCGCCCCCTGCAGGAGGAGCGCCCGCACCGCCGGCTGCTCCGGCAGCGTCGACTGAGGAAATGGAACTCACCAAGCGCTCCCTGAGTTACGATGTATATGGCGACATATATTCAGCTGCAGTGTAAGCATAGCAAGATATTTCAGTGATCGGGCAAATGTAGGATTTTTTTTTTTTCATGGATCAAAAAGAATTGGATTTGCAAGATGCTCTAAAACTTTTAGAAGTGTTTCCCTGTTGTTTCCACAGAATAAGTAAGTAATATTAAATGCTTTAATTAGTTCAACGACTCACTTTATTCCACTACTTTCTGCTGATAGATTGTACTTCCCTGTTTTCAGAAAGGCTGTGTCTGTGTTTTCATAGCATGAAACTAGCACAAAGTACAGCATTGCTTATAAAGAGCAGATTGCACGCAGACTATGTGTGGCTGTGGCTGTGGAGGATTACAGGTTATGATTTTTTGTTGCATGGTTTGGGGGTTTTGCCCTATTTGCATTAATGACAGGCTTCACGCTGTTACTGTGATATTGCTGCAACTCTAAATGACAAAAATACTGAAATTAAAGTTGTCAATAGTACTTCCATATCCTATAGGTCTGTGCCTGAACACTTCTTACATCTTCTCCTGCCAGTTCTTTGTCTTACAATGAGGAGGTGGCATTCAGAGGGTATCTGCAATGATGGGAAAAGAGAAGGAAGGAAGAAAAGTTACATTCACTTCCTGGTGAAACTTTTCTTTAGTAAAAGCTGGATGAGACATTGAGCGAAGGAGTATTTTGGAGTCCCACAGAGAAGTGAATGAGAAAAGGAGAGAGATCCTGACATCTGGTGTTGTGGAAGAAGTAGTAAGGGGAAATTTAGGCCCCTTGAGATCTCATTGTCCAAAGGTATGGAATGCAGCCAGAGACAATTACAGGAGTGATATTACATGAGTGGTGTTACCAGAGCCAGCTGTATGACTTCTGATATGGGGATCTTTGTAAATGGAGTCAGTAGACATTCAGTTAGTATTCATGGAACTTTTTACTGTGACTTCACCTTGTGCTTTATCTGAGTTACCAATAGCCTACATTCATGACTATTGGTCCCCTTCAGTTTGTGTAGAGCTCAGTACATAATGCAGACCTTTTCATCACAGATGAAAGATTGGCTTCAAACAGCTCTACTTTGTGAGTACTAAAGACATTGCTTCCCAATTCACAACAAGCTCCTGCTAGCTTGGCTCATATATCAAGTAGATGTACAAGACAAAAGCCTTATTTAGGTCGTGAAACTTCTTCTTAGAGGAATATTAAATTGTTCAAAATCCACCATTTGTTAGGATAGTTGCATTTATTAAATTTCTTTGAACAACACTAGTTTGCTTTGGGATTCATGGTATGGTACTTGAGCAGACAGGAAAGACCTCTTTTAGGGTGGGGAGAAGCAACTAAAAACGTTGAAGCAGCAGACTGACCTTCCTGTATGTTTGTTTCTTCAGCTTTCCTGTATTCCACTGGCAGGTAGTCCCACATGATGCATGGTGATTGCTGGAACCTGTTATCTGCTGGGTAAGTCTGCTGCTTTCCAAAGGCTGATTGTAGCTGAGAAATAGATGACCCTTGCTCTCAGTCGCACACACAGTGTGAATAGCATTTCTTGGGCAGGGGCAAGATGGGGCTTTCTTTTCCTCTTCTTCAATCCATATGGGGAAGGCATTGCCTATTATTGATTTATCTTGGTTATGGACTGGATTATTTTGACACAGCACATAGCGTTTTGCAGTCTGTCACATCTGTTATTACGCTGCTTGTTTTTCCCTTGATGTGAGTGCCTGCCATGGAAATGCCTGCACACAATATGCATGCACACAATGTGCATGCAAAACAGTTTTTACTCATAGTAGCACATAAAGTGCTTTGCTTTTACATCCTGTAGTATGACTTACTGTGCAGGCAGTTGGAATGATTCTTACTGTGAAGCTCAC
Organism: Chrysolophus pictus; assembly: GCA_037305975.1. Classification (NCBI taxonomy): domain Eukaryota; kingdom Metazoa; phylum Chordata; class Aves; order Galliformes; family Phasianidae; genus Chrysolophus; species Chrysolophus pictus. Next base: position 169,878,578 of record CM074576.1, read on the forward strand.
ATGTTCTCTCTCCAGTGCTTGTGTTCCCTTTTTGTTATATGCCCACAGCAGCAGTGAAAAAGAATGAGGATATGTGTGATGGTAATGCCTTAAGATGTCATGGACTCAACATATTCCACCGGCTGTCCAGGTAAAAGATGAACTGTCTTTAAGTGTTGCTAATCTTGTTGTAGGAAGACACTTCATAACAGATGAGTTACATATGCTTATGAACTGCAAGTAAACTAGGTACGATGAATGAGATCCTACTTTCAGCAACAGATATGATTTAAAGAGTTCCTCCTCACCTCTGTTGTGCTCATCTCTCATCTCCTCACTGTTTCTTGGTTGTACCCCTCCAATGGTGCAACTGCAACATCCATCACCACATCTGCCTCTAAAAATAAGTTATTTTTTAAAAATAACCTAGCAGTGTAATTAGCACAGAGAAGGTGTGTGTATGTTAACTTCTTGGGGAAGGACTAGAAATAATAACCAGTGAGTGAGAAACTGGGAAGAGACATCTTAAACCTGATATGCTGCAAACAGGATAGTAGAGTGTAAGCATATTCTTACACTGTGGCAATGCCTGAAGCACATCATGTGCTAACAATCTATAATCCTGAAACTGAACTGCATAAGCCCAATTCAGAGGATACGGTCTATAGACATGAATAACAGTGGGAAAAGAGATGCTGCTTGCAATTAATCAAATCACTCGTGAAATCTTATGCCTGATTAGATGCAATATGATTTTAAAGGTATATTTTAAGGATATATTCAGTATAATTTTTTACCTACCCTCCTTTGCTCAAATCCACTCTAAGAAATTCTTAGCCAATCTTCCAAAAACTGAAAATACTGAGGTAGTCCTTTCAGATGAAAAGCATCATCTAAGAGTAAAGGAATGTTGTAATATTATTAACAGAGTTGAGAAAGTGAAGAAATCCCATAACTGCTTCAGATTCCTCTGTTCCTAGTAAGTTTTGATTATCCAGTCTGGGGGAGAAGAAATCTATATGAGGTCATGCAAGTTTTAAATCCAGTTGTTTTTTTTTAATTACTATTCTGCAGCAAGTCAACTTTTGCTCTTACAAAATGATGAGCATTTCAAGAAGAAAGCATACATTTTCATAAAGAGCACAAGATAGCTTAGCAAATGTTACTCACGACGTTTCAAAACACACAGGGAGCGACCGCTTCTCTCTGATCGTGGCATTAGCCACGCTACTCTCACTAGTCTAAGTCACCAGTTATTTTTGCCTCGCAGTAAGAGAAGCAGCCATCTAATTCAGGCCACAGGAGGCCCCCACAGAGCAGGCAAAAAGCAAACTCCCACAGCCTCCCTGGATTCCGTGTGAGTAGATCTGCAGAAAGTCTGCTCTGTGGTCACAGCATGCAGAAGAGACTCACAGTTGATAAGACAGATAGAGCATAAGCAGTTCTGTCATGGGATAGACACGAATGCTATTTTAGAATGCTGATAAACAGCAAAGCTCAGTAAAATAGAGACAGTCACTTCAGGTTTGTTATTAGAACGCTAAGTACAGTATCTTTCACTCTTTGAAATTATTTCTGTTGTAATAACAGTCACTATGACAATATAGTTCCATTGCTGCAAATTTCATCTTTTCCTGTGTTGTTTATAAGCTCCACTGTAATAATACTTTGCCCATCAGAATTCATTGAAATGCATTTCATTATCCCAATCAGCCCCCTGAGTCACTGCTTTATTGTATTACATTTCCTTCCTACTGTATTTGAACTTTCTTCTAAAGCTGATTCCAAACCCATTACAACCAGTTGCAAATTAGCTTTTATTCTGCTCTGACTGCTGAAGTGTGTTTTAATAAATTCATGCCAATAATTTTATAACCTAATATTCATGCACTTTATCTTTTAATTACTCTACCCTGAATTAATCCAGTTATATTCCTGATTTATTTCATGCTTTTTCTTGGTCCCAGGGTGGGCTAGCATTATTCCTATTCTCATGAGGAAAAGCAGCTGTAGCAGTACTTTGTCCCTGATTTTAAGATGAGAAATGGGCATAACTTACCAGCATTTTCTAAGGAGAAAGGAGTGTGTTGTATATTAAAGACAAAATTTTTTTGGGAACACACTTTTGAAATGAACTGTAAACATTTTGCAAGTTAAGAAGAGAAGCATATATATGTATATATGTATGTATATATATACACATATAAAAGTAGAAAAAATACTCCTGAAAAATTTGTTGACTGCAAGAGGAAAGATCCAGCTTCCTAACTAGCACAAACTAATGTGCTACGTTCTGCATGCATACATATACTCACAGTATCTTCACAGCTCAGTATTTTGTTCTCACTATCCATACAGATATCACAGATTTGAACATATTCATAAGACAACTGTACCTTTAAACCAGGGAGTGGCAGGGCCAAAGAATATTTTAGAACTCTTTAGGCAAAGCAATTTGAATAATTTAAATTCTACAGTTTCCAGTAGTGTTTTCTTTTTCTTCCAGAAAAATTCATTCATGTTATGATTTTAGTTGCTGATTAAAGCCCTGTTCTGGATAAGAAAGCTAAGAAATGCAATGCTTGATTGTTTTACAGATGTCTGTTTGACACTGAAGTGTGAAAGTGAATATATCTTCATCTAACCACAGTAGTTATCCATCAGGAGAGAAACAAGGGGAGGGGCATAAGCAAGCCCTGACTTTCAGCTGACTCACACTTCCCAGTGTGAAATCTTCCCACACCTCTGAGCCTGACAGTGATGCTGAGACTTACTTAACTGCGATATGCTTTTAGACTGGGTAGCATTCTTTCTTTATCACAAAATTCTCTCTATGTTTGCTGAGATAGAAGTTACTAGCACCTTTTTCTGTCTTTGCCTATATTTTCCAAATCAACTCTGTAGTATGTTACAAGTAATGAAACAGATCTTGCTACTCAAGTAGTAGCAGCCACATGTACAGCAAGTACACACAGGTGTTACAAGTGGGAGCAGAAATGGGGCCCACATTTGCTTACTCGACTTTTTTTTCTCAATCATTCACATGGATTGAGACTGTCAAGTGGAAGCAATACATAAATAACATAAATAATTAAAAAATAAGGGGCTGATTTCACTACATCAACAAATGTATAACCGCTTCCTCCATGCCAACAGTATAAACTCAGTCATACAAGGTTGTCGAGGATCTCCTGAACTTTGGCTGATAGATTGTTATCCTGCCAAAATTTCTTTTGCAAGTACTTGAGTATCTTAGTTCATTCTGCTTTAAGTGGCAACAAATTGTCTCCTGCCTGCTCTCAGAAAGAAAGATTTTGCTGGATGGAAAACTTGCCCCAGTATGTGATGCACACAAAGGGCACTGCTGCTGTGTCCTGGCTCCATGGAGAGGACTTGCCTGACTTACTCATATTCGACAAGCTTCTAGTTCAGTATGAACTGCTGCTACGATTTCAGTGCCTCTGATGAGGATTGCTGCAGGAACTGCTTGGTGAGTGATACAGTTAAACTAGTTCTGCAGGCACAGTCTTACTCTGAACTGTAAGAAAGTGAGAATGGGGTGGGGAGAAGGGATCATCAAGAACAGCTCTAAGCAAACCATGAAGAAAGGAAAGACTCTTCTGTTCCACTTTTATCTTTTATGTTTGTATCTATGTCCTTATCAAATTATATTTATGGAATCAATACTAATAACTAAAATTAGAATAACAAGTTAGTCTATCCCTCAGACAGTATTGTTTTCTATTATGTTAAAAATTCTAATATGTTAATGCTGAAAATAATTTTCCTAATAATTTCAAACTGTCAAGAATTATGCTATGCCACTTACATATGCATTCAGTAACATGCTGTTCTTCAGATGAAAAAATTCCCTTCCTCCTCAGTATCTTTTTCCTTTTGTTTTTCTTTACAAGCCCTCCTAGCTCAGATTCAGACAGTATCTTTTAAAGATTGACCTTTTCCACTAGATGGCACATGGGGCCATGTGAGTGGCAGGAAAAAGGCATGTTGCTGGACTGTGATTTAAAAGGCATGCACCGTTTATATGAGAAATATACCATGTAAAAGCAATATATACCTTCAGTACTGCTAACTGGAGTAGCTATATTGATTTCACTGACATATGCTGATCTGTATTAGGCAAAACTTAATGAGTACTGTATGTAAAATTCTTTTATAAGCTTCCCATCCTGGAACTTGAGAACTTCTGTGTTTAATAAGAAAAGTGTCCCATACGTTACATACTGATACCTCATTCACCATAGATCTTTAGACAGCTTTGATAAAAAGATCTGAGCATCAGATAGAATTGTACCTGGTTACCATATCAAAATGCTAGTAAAGGGGTGAGCAGACACAGTGCAGTGAATAAAAAGACACAAATAGCTGTTTGGTAAAAAGACATAAAAATGAAACACATCACTGATTTATTGGAGAGCTAGTATCCCTTTAAAACTGACCTGAATTTTGGTTCTTGTATTTTGTTCCTCCAGTCCCTTCAGTGATAATTACTGAAGCCTACACTACATCAGAATTTCCAAGCCAGAATTTCTACATCCTTCTTTGCTGCCAAAGGATTGGTTTCCCAACAACCTTTGACTGCCCATCTGCTGTTGGAAGAGGCAGTTAATCAAGCTTATCTGTTAGACAATTTTAAAAACTTGCCCGATGTAGAGAGTGAGAACCTCAAAGGTAGCACTTTTTCAATTTCAAGCCTGTCATTTGTCTGGGGGGCACAGAAATCACCCCTGTAAAGAACCCCTTGTTGCTCCAATGGCTCGGATTATATTTGGCATATACCAAATATAGCGACTTCTGTCTTTCATTTCTTGTCTCAGCCAGGGTGGAATTGCTGGTAGCTGGGAAGCCATCCAGCTCACCAAATGAAGTCCATGACTACATTCCACAGGATCCATGGCACTCACCCAGGTCCTCCCAAATGACATTTTCCCCATATGGAAAGTCCTTACAGAGATTTACACTTAAGAGCCTTTAGGCAACATTTGTTGCCATTGGTGTGATTTGTTTTTTGTCCCGGAGCCAGCACCAGGCTATCTTTTAAAAATGGGCTTTTAATTATTAGTTTTTATTTTTTTATTGTCACACTGACCATTGTGTCATCGGTGACTTCAGCAGTTATCAAGACTCTAAAATATTGGTTATCAAAAACTGGCACAAACCAAACTATGCTGGTGCTATCTTTCTTCCTTTGGCTGTTTGCCCAGGCTAATGAAAACTTACAGTAGGTAAGTGTGACAAAGCTGCAAATCTGAGCTACAGAGGAGATGACAATTTTCAAGGCAAGAACTCTCCATGAAATGTTCACTTATTTTTTTATATTATTGTATTTTATTTGTGGTCAACACGATATTTCATATACTGTGCAGAAATAAAGATGCATGGCATAGATACTGTGTGTCAGCCTTTCCCACATAAAAAACAGGAAATGTTCAGATGAGTTGGATTTTTTAAGTGGCTCACCTTTGTGATATGGAGGCAAAGGCACTAGATCTGCCCTCAGAACACGACATGAAATACCTGAACATAGTATAGTCATCTCCTGAGGACAATACTTAAGGCATATCTCCAGATCATGCCATGCCAGCGGTGCCTACTGTGTCTCATCTAACTATAAATCTTGTATCCTTATAGTTGGCTGCCACCCGCCATTATTGAGCTTTTCCTTCCTACAGACTCTAGATGGGCATCCAGAGCTGAAAGGGATGGGCCTAAAGAACATTAACATCATAAACACTTTTTTTCATCAAGAGGAAATGTTTCACCTGGAAGCTGCATGAACAGAAGTGGAAGTATCACCTTTGCTGGGTAGTAGAGGTGAAATGCCCTTTAACAGGTGCTTATGAATAACCATTCATTTTTGTGCTGCGCAATTCTGTGACCTCACTTCAACTGTTCTGAAAAACAGAAAAAAAAAAAAATTGTTCTGTGAGACAGTAAATAAGCCAATGCTGTGAAAATATGGAAAGAAAAACACTGATAGAAATGAAATTGTTGAGATGTCATTACTTAATTAAAATCAGGAGAAAAATGTCATCATGGCTTAAACCACAAATTGAACTAAAAAACAGTAAAAAACCTGGAGATCCCAGGAGGATCAAGAAACAGCAGTTTCTAACTTCTCTTATCCACCCAGTGGCTACCTAGCCATTGTGATGATGAGAATGCTAATGTTTAGTTTTAATATCATGTGAATCACACCTATCTATACCTCTATCTGAATTACACAGTGAAAAATTGCTGACTAATCTTTGATTTTGTATTGGAGCACTTGCATGACCAGGGGTACAAGAGGGAGAAAAAAAGATCAAGGGACCATAAAGACTTATCTGTGTTTATTGCTTCATAGTGAGTGATCCTTGGTGATCCTTGCTTTTTATTTTTTTATTTTTTCCCTGCAAGAGCATTTTAAGGAGACTATTGACCAACAGCCTTCTCTAAAAGCTAGTCATCAGCTTTTGCGTGCAAGGACTAAACACTTCCCTTCATTAGAATTCCATGCTAGCTCCTCAAAGCTATTCTTATTTGCACAGGACCAGCATCTAAAGTGAAATATCTTAAAATGTCATGTCCTTCCCTTCAACTGCTGTACTCAACACCTGTTGTCCTACTAGCCAACACCTGCTTGCTTAATGTAATCACAGCTTTTATCCCCACTTAAATCAGCACTAGGGAGGACCAGAGAGGTCTTTATTTCTGCTTCTGGTCCCTTATACCACCTCCCATCCCATTCTGTCATCAGTGCCTTCAGTTACTGGATATGTGCACCATACAGATTCCTACTAAGTATTAAATGTTCTGCTCAGATCCAAGTCGGTATATACTCTGTAGTTCCTTGTCTGGTAGTCAGGTTCTCACAGATGGGAAAAAAAAATCACTTTGTTGAAGTTCAGTTGCATCTGTGTCCAATCATTGTCAATAGTTTTCATATGCTCAAAAAAAAAAAACGGTTTTGCACTTGCTAACACAGCTTGTTTTCACTTGATTCATTGGGTTCTGGAAACAAAATTCATGCTTTACAGTCCTCATCTCCCCATGAAAATGGGATGAAAACAGCTTCTTACTCAATTCATAGAAAGTACTGATTGTTCTCAGCAGACTTGTAACTCATAAAAGGTAGAGAAGACTATGATGGGAAAATGCAGGGTGGTTCAGTGGATTCTGACTCTGGGTGGGTAAATTCTGTAAGGAGTACTTTGGAGATGAACACTCAGGCAGGTGAAATCTATGGAGAGCTTCTTGCTTTTCCAAGCAAGGAATGTATCTTGCTTGATACATGGCAGGGTGATTAGTGTGTCCCATGAGAAGAGGTGCAAGGCAGAACCTCCAGAGAAACAAGATCTGACTCTAGGCATAGCAAGGGCAAAATACCAGCAGCTGAGGTAAGGAAGAAAATAGTTTTAAACAGGAAGGAGAGGAGAGGCCGGAGCAAACATTTTTCTCATCAAAATCAAAATACCAAAGACATCTCTCACAAAGGAAGCTGTTATCATCCTCAAAGTGCCAGCTCAGCTGGTATCAAGTTCAGGCTGTTAATGAGTGTTAAGGAAGCAAAACCTGAGTTTTCTCTTCTGTCAGGGAGAAGGCAGTTTGGAAGAGAGCCTGAAAATAGAGGCCAGGAGTAATCAAAACGAGAGGCTTCATCAGAGAGGTTCTGTGTTTTCTGACACAGCAGTTACTGCGCAGCCTGGTGGAAGCACCTTGAAATCATCTTCCACAGCTCTGACCATTAACCTTTGCAACACTGGCTTAAACAGAACTGGACGTGCCAATAGGAGTTTGCTTAGAGATCTCCATTATTGCTAACGTGGACATTCAAACGTTAATCAGATGGTATGATTATATCTAGTGATCACTGATTCATAATGTCCACGATGCATCCCTTTAGGCCACATATATTGAGAAAGAGACAATGGCAAAATGCAACTGTAAGGGACCTGATGGGACATCCTTGAACTGGACAGCCAATAACGTACAACTGTGCTTCGCAAAAAAATAAAGACCTAAAAAATAAATTGCTGCCACTGCTGCTAGATCTTGTAGTTTATAATCATCTGCAAGAACAACTGCCAAAAGACTTAATGAAACTGGCATGAGCAGCCAATCACACTCTCATAGAAAAGTATGTCAACAAAATAAATATACTTAGTCCCCACAGTAGGTATGACAGAACAGTTTGTTAATAATGATCCTGGAAATCAGATAAAATTGCATATTACTGCAACTGGAACAGTTCTTGCTTTTTTCCAGATGTTAAAAGTAACACAAAACTTGATAAGCACAAATAGACCTATGCATTGACAGCTTCTGATGTCATTTAGTAGTCATATTGGTTATGTGGAGTATTTAATAAAAAAGTACAAGAGCCATACAAAGAGGTAAAAAGCTGCTTACTCAGCAAATCTTGAATCTTCCTTTGTGAGCATGAATGAAATGTGACCAGGATAGTCAGGATTTTATTTTTATCCTGACTGCTCAGTCACTGTTTCAGTGTAGACTAACTGCAGTGTCATATTTTGCAGAGAGCTGTTCAGTACTTTCAGGACTTTTTCATTTCTGGAAAATTGCTGTTAAACAAAAACAGGCAGGTAAAACAGTGTGCATTTTTGGTAGACATCTTCAGAGATACAGACTTTCCATGCAAAACCTGCTGTGCTTCCTAGACCTTTAATTCATAGCTCATGGTAGACAATAGACACCCAGACAGACTTTTGCTGAAGGAAACCAAGGGTTGTGTAGAGAGCAGTAGTGTTCCTGAGAGTCCAAGGAGACTCCGTTACCATCTTTACAACTAGAGAATAGAACTTCTCAAGTTGAGAAGTGTATTAACAGCCCAGCAGACCAGGAAGACATGCAAAGAAATTGTAGCAACCCTTTCATCACAGTTTTCTTTCTCAAGTCGATTCTAGTCTGTGTATCCTGAGCGATCTGTAGCAGTTGTGGCAGCTAGCTTCTGTGTTGTTCTTTCTAATAGGAAAAAAACCAACAATGTCACTGAAGACATAAGGTCAAGTATTTACATCTTTTTCATGTAGAATGCATATAGGTCATGCATCGTGTGAAAACTTTCAATATTTCCTTGAAAACAGACATGCAAAATTTAATGACTAATAATGTAAAATTCTGTCTGTTTTTACATTTTATTTTTAAGCTGATGAAAAATGTGCTAAGAGAGACCATGCACTGCATTTTTAATGGTTTAGAAATTGATCTTTTAAGCTTTGCAACCCTGCTGAAACTGTAACAGCACTGTTGCACAGCTTAGAGTTCCTTGATTATGTGAAAGCATGTAATGATTTGTTATAAAGGTCCTTTATTTGACCATCAAGTCCTAAATACACCTGGGCTAAGTAAGTTATTGTCTATTAAGCTTTTTGTTGCTAGAAAATCTGCCACTGAATACTTGCCAGTAATTCCCTCAGTCTGAGTGCTGATGAGTCCTGAGAGGTTCCACTAGGAATATTGCTCTCAGATGCTCAAGGTGTGAATTCTCCCTTAAGTTTTCCACAGCAGTTGTTGCCTGTCATAGACGGAGGTGCAAATTTATGTTCCTTGCTTGCTCCAAGAATCTTGTATCAGAAAACATAGCAAAATAAAAACAAAGGAAACAGCAGTAGGGCAAATACAAAGTTATAGTATCCTATCTTGCATATCATGTATGAGGTGATTTTTGCTTGCTTGGTTTAGGTTTCCTTACTGTTTTTCAAGTTGCTGATGTTTAGAGTTTGCAAGAACTTTGTTTGACACATTTCCTCAGTATTAACTTGGTTTCCATTTTTTTCTCCCCCTTTCTCCCTCCATATTCTTTTATTCACTGAATAGAGCATTAATCATTAACATATAACTAAAATGGCAAATAAGATTTTTATTTATAATTTCATCTCAAACCACACAGCAGATGAGCTCAAATGTTGTTATTATGGGTACCAAGGTAGCAGAGAGGACTGCCACACCTCGACCAATTAATCTATTGTCTCAGAGCTCCCTGCAGATTTACTGGGAAAAGAGAAACTCTTCTGGAAAATGATTCAGAGCAGAAATCTATCTTAACTGTACTCCATGTCCCCCTGAAGAGAAGTACTTCTTTTCATTGAAGAGGAGTTAAAGATTGACTTTGTAAATGCTCCTCCTTTGCCCCATCTGTTGCAGCATCAGAGTGCTGGAGGTGGTCCAGCCCCACAAGCATGCAGGAGCATTCCATGCACTCTCCAAAGATAAAAGGCTCCTCTAAGGATCACCCACTTTCAATAAGAAGAGCAAAGAACCGAGCAACCCTTCCTCCTATTAAAGCAGGCAGACAGAAGAGCAGATCTAGTGGCCAGCTCTGACCCTTTCTGACCAGTTTGGTGGGCTCAGCTTACCAACAATTTGTGGTCATTCTTATAATCTTTCCTGCATTTTCCACAGCTCCTGAAATTTCACAGCCTAAGATTCTTAATGATGTTTTTCAAGGTCACTTCCAAGAAAATATTAAACCCTCTGAGAGTAAACTTTGCTGTAATAAATTGTTTTTGTCGTGCTATGCTTCGTGTATGAAAATATATTTCCTTATTTTTTAAAACATACTGCTACATCACAAGAGTGTTTGGTGTCCAGCTGTATGGCAATAATGGTATGTGCAGCAATAGCAATAAGATAAATATTGCACTGCAGATGTTTGTTTTCTTTTTGTATTGTTGCTTTTTTTTACTGCCTATCTGCAGTAGTGCTGTCAATAAACCTAGAGTCCCCAGGGGCAGCAAGTCAAGTGATGTGCAGGTGATGTGTTTTTTCTCACACGGCCAGTAATAAAGTGTTTCAAGAAAAAACTCCCACATAAGTATGTAGAAGATACGCCACTGTGAGGACTGTATGTTATCACCCTGAGACACAGCAATATGTATTTGCGTCTTCAGCGAGAACACCATCACTGTTTTCACTCCCAAATCATTTATTATTTAACTAAAAACTTCAAGAAAATAATTAACTTGCAAATAACTCCACAACTTTCTATGGCTTAATTAACAGTGCTTTCTCTGTGTTTATTTTATATATGTATATATATATAAAATACATGTACATATAACAAGGTTGAAGTTATAGTGAATTATGCACAGAACAACTAAGAGGGACCCACAGAGGGGATGAAACTGGTGAGTCACCATTTTGAGTCACGTATTCTATGAGGTGACATAAACCTCCAGAGCATTTGAGGGAGCTCTCAGATGTTGGGTAAATTTTTGAAAGATGTCAATTTTAGATTACAAAGAGGTCTGTTACCTTGAGACCTTCGGGATCCTCTCTAGATTTACACATCATCTGAAGCAGTAAATCACTCAGTGCAACTGTTATGTCATTGGTGGAGGATGGATTCTAGCCACTAATTTCAACCTACCTGCTCCAGAAGACTAAGAATTTGAACTTCTTGCTTAGCTTCATCAGAGAGATCACATCACTTCCTTTGTCTTATAGATCTAACCTGCTCTCCAGTGTTTACATACTGCTAAGCAAGCATATAGTCTGAACATACATCTTCAAACTGTCCAATAATATGAAATCTGATGGATTATGGAAAATGGTATTTGTGAAAGACACAGGAAGATAAGGAAGATTTCTCTAGAAAAAGAAAAAAAATCACAAAAAACAGGAAGACAAGAACAGTGAGTAATATCTTTGTCAATAGCTACTGGGCATATAAAAAATGAAGTCCGCTTGCAGTTTAAGATTAGCTCTGAGAATTTAAATGAGTTTGGCAAGTTGACTGAAAATTTTTTCAGTTTTTAAATTCATTGGTCAAAACATTGCACTGAACAGAGTGCTTGCCTGCTGTAGAGTTCAAGTCATCTGGGTCTCTAGGCGTGTTGCATACTACAGCTTCCAAGGTTTGGGATAGAGTTACAAATGCCTCAGAAAAATAGGAAGGGCAGAGTGTTTACAACCCTCCCTCAGGCCTCTATTCAGATGCACATGCTGATCATCCAGTTGTCCTCTGATAAACCCTCTCTTGAAATGAAAAACTGGAGGGATCAGCAAACAAGTTCAAGGGAAAATCAAGAAGAGAGGGGGGCCCACAATCACCACAAAAACTCTCTCTCCAACTCCATCTTGGAGGAGGCTGCAGACAAGGCATTGGCTCCCCAGTACCCCAGTGGTACTGCTCTCTCCACACACTCTCACACACACACACAGACCTGTGTGCTTCCACCAGCCCCACTCTGTGATCATCTGAAGGTAGCCAATTTAGTTGAAAAAAAAACCTAAGAAAACAAATCTTGCCAAAAAGGAAAAAAAATACAAAAGAAAAAGCAGTATTTTTGCCAGGTTAGTAGATTGACCCAGCTTACCGTATGAACAGATGAGTACCACAGTGACGCAAAGAAGGAAAAGATCAAGCAGCTGGGAACAGAGGCAATGGGAAGAAGAACAGAGTAGGCAGGAGAGTGACTGACACCTCCTGCTTTTACTGGAACCAAACCTCTAGTTTAATTTAGCTGTAATGAAATCATACCCTGGGTATATATATCCTGACTAAGGGTTGCTGCTACATAAGAGCAGCATTCAAGAATAATTCTTGAAGTGAATGAGCAATGCACACTTCATAAGGGCAGCTTTTCAAGCCTTCTGCTCGTTCAAATGGGCATCACCAAAACAAATTCTATTAATAGATGATTTATTGATCCATATTTTCAAAATGGTACCCAGCAAAATAAGAACTGACGAGGGCCATCGGAACGGAAGGGAAAGATTATTGTCATTATCTGTATACCCAGAAAGCAGCCATGGTCATGTGCCTAAGAAAATTTGTTCTAAAAATACGTTAAGAAGAGAAGAGATTTAGACTGAATATTAAAAAAAAAAGTTTTTATGATAAGGATAGTGAAGCACTGGAACAGGTTGCCCAGAGATGTGGGGGTTGCTCATCCCCGGAGACATGCAAGGTCAAACTAGTCGGGGCTTTGAGCAACCTGATCTAGCTGTAGGTGTCCCTGTTCTTTGGAAATCAGTCAACTTGACAAACATCAAGAAGATGCTACTTGTGACATATCTGAAGTGTAAATCTGATGGCGCTGTCTGGGTTTAACATAACCCATAAAATCACTAGTTGATGATACTAGAGGTAATTGTCCCTTACAATGTATTTGAATTTTTTTTTATTATTATTTTAGAAGATAGAAGAGTACAGAGGGATGAGGAAAGGGTCAGACTACTTGACTGTAGTATACTTGTTAGAAATGAAGAATTTTACATGTTTTGAAATAGTGCTACAGTCAATAAAAGTTATTGGTTCTACTAGTGAGTTCTACTTACTGTTTATATAAAGTATTAAATAGAAATTGCAAATGTACTGAATAATCTAGAATGTAAAAACGTCATAGTGTTTGCTTACAGATCCATACCTAACCTGAAAAACCCTAACTGAGCACTAATAGCCTACACTGATTTAAATCTGGATATATGTAGTAATAAAATAAACCTCTGATTTCATCATATAGTATGAGTGCATTAGGGTTAGATTCTCAAAATGGGCTAAGGGGACAGAGTGCTGCAATGCCCAGCTGCTATGCATCCTGCCTTGTAGTGATCTATTAGGATCTTATGGCACATGGGAGAAGTAAACTGATTAAAAATGAAATAACCCATAGTCAACAAACAGACTGGAAGCTGTGTAAACTGCCCAGTACTAAATACAATTAAAATCGATATTCATTGACTCATATGACAGTAACTTAATAATACAGTGACTGGGAACTTATCTAGGGTCTGTGTGCTAATTACAACTATTTTGCATGGATACTTGTAACACTGGTAGATATGCAAGGTCTCTGCTCCAGGACACCCAAAGGCCTCGCACCATTCTCCTGTCTGCGTTTAAACGTCAGAGACATAAACTAATGAACACATGAATAAATTACAAAATCACATATTTTGTTTTGTGCCATCCCACTGTACCATTTTGAATTAAAAACAAACTTTAATTCACTAATTTATTTTATCTTGTAAAAACAGTTCTCTAACACATAGAAAACATTAAGGAGCTATTTCTTAAAATTTTTAAAACTAATTTCCGAGATAATATGAAAGTTATTACTTGAAGCTTAATATTATCATATGCACCTGTAAAGGTTGGTCAATTACAAGTTACCCATAAACCCTTTTTTGTTATTTTAACATCATAAATAGTAATCTGGCATTAAATATTTGTGATCTGGGCCAGTAACCTTTTTCAGTCTCACAGGACATTTTTTAATTAAACTATATCTTTGTCCCATGTCTATAATCCTCTCTTTGACATTTTATATACAAGACACCTTGCTGCAAAAAGGTCAAGCAGTACAGTTATAAATGGAAAAGAGATTAAAAGTATTCTCAAGCCACAGTGATCTAAAAGAGAGTTAAATATGGAGTGTTCTTCACAGCCTTCCTTAGATGAGTTAAGAGGAAACCCTGTTGGCAGATTTTTATTATAAGAGCAGCAAAGCAAATGAAAATTATTTAACAAAAAATGAATAATGCACAATTTAAATTTGCATATTGGAATAATTATTTTTAAAATAAACCTATAGGGTTTTGTCTCCATAAAACTTTTATGTAGACTACTACCAAATGTGGCTTATGTGTTTATTTAATTTTTCTTTCTAACACGGTTTCATTATAAAAATAAAAGCCCCAAACAACTACAGTAACATTTAGCTACAGTTAAGTCCTTCATTTTTATTCCCACAAAAGAAACATCAGAGGAACAAAGCATGCCTTTCTGAAACATCTGAGAAATCCAAGAATTGGGAATGGCAACAGATATTACAGGAATGGGTTTAAGTCAGGAAGGGTAGTTATAAAGTACTGTAAGTAAACACATCCACAGCACAAGTGACTGACTTCTTTATTTTCATCAGAACATTAAGCAGAAATGGAAGGAACATTTTTCCCTAATATTCTCCAGCTGGCATATTACAACCTCAGCTTGCACAGTCTACGCCACACTGGAATAGTTTTAATGGTGTACACGGGTACTTGTAATGTCTTAAGTAACCTAGTAAAGCATGGTACCCAATTGCCAAAATGCTGTTGTGTATCTTTCAGGGTCTTCTTTGTTATCCCCAGGAGGCTAAATCCTGATCTGAAAACTCTTTACTGCTAATGTCTTTCTATCAATTTTATATAGTCCAGTGATAGAAGGATGTTTTTCTAACTCTGTGTCACCAGAAAGCCTGTTGTTTGGATGCAAATGCTCAAGATGGCATGCTTCATAATGACCCTACTTCTCCATTTCACTTTCCAATGGTTTGTGAGTATGTGTGTTTTCAGTTGTTCCGCTGACTGACCACGAAGAGGAGTTTTGCACCATCTACTTAATACTGTCTCAGTCATCCAACTGAGGTGTGACAGAAAGCGCCTAAGTTCAGGAGCTGAGTTCCCTGGAGCTTTTGTAAAGGGACGGATGCCTCCAGACAGCTATTTGATGTGCTTAAATTAGTTGAGCTGATGGCAATATCCAAAAACTCCCAGTGCAAACATAGTATTCACAGGAACAGCAAAACCAAACCACACACAATGTAGTTGCATTATAGACTTAAATTTACATTAGAGAGCCATGTAATATGTTTTTGCCCTTGTTTCTTCTCTCCTTTTTGCAATTTTAATCTTTGTCTGCCCTAAATAAAAGGTTCCTTAACTGTTTTCAATTTCTTTCAGCTGTTAGGAGGTTGTATAAAGCAACCAAGCTGTTGGTATCCAGCAAACCCAGCTTCTGTCCAATGAAACCAGACACCCTGTTTGTATAACGTCATATCTGACAGGGCTGGATTAGCAGCCCTGAGCCTGTTGACTCGGTCTTATTAGATCTGTGTGCTAAATGAAATAAACATTCAAAAGAGAATCCATTGCAATTTATAAGGTACAAACTTGCTAGCAATACAAAGGCAAAGCGTAGCAAATATTGAAGCTCGACTATCCATTAGTGTGAAGAAGCACAACGATGAGTTGGATACACACCCCCGCGCACACATGCAAGCATAGCTTCATTACACATGTGAAGACCTATCTGCTTATTTGTGTGTAGAGTTTTCTGTGGCCTTTTCAGCTGCTTTTCAAAATAAAAGTAGGCTTGTGACAGACACATTCCACATACCTCTGAGATGGTTCTTGCTCCCTCGGACAAGTGAGCTCCATTACAAAGGGAACACTGCAGAGCCTGGGCTTTGAGCTTGACCCCCTCAACTTCTCTCTCTACCACTTACATACTCCAGCACTCCTACAATTCAGGATTTAAGCAACCACTTCAAAGCACTGTACATTAAAAATCCATGAGAGGAAAGCAAATAGAATTAATTATTTTTCTATTATTCAAGATATTTTTCCACTGAAAAAGAGAAATCTAATTTAAACAATATTTTTGACATTGCAATGATCCAGAATCACTTTAAAAACAATAGATCCAGCCACCTGAGAACAATCTTACCTTGGAGTCAACCTGACAATTACCTGTCACAAGAAGTGTCTGATTTTACTGTTCTTTCAATCTTATTTCTTTGTTCTGGCTTTGACACTTGGCCAGCTCTACGATGAACTGATTCACCTCACAAAACTGCCAAAAGAAGTTTGGTTATTTAGTTGTTGTTCTCCACCTCTTTTCAAGTTTAAGTTTTCTCTTTTCAAGTTTAAGTAACGGAAAGAGCTCCTCTAATCTGATTTTACATAGAAGTTATATAAAAAAAATGGTCCAGGAATGCATGGCATTGCCTTTCTCTCTCACTCTCTACAACCATGCCAAATATGCCTTGATTTCCTTCTGAATATTTCTTTAGCAATACTGTGAGTAGTAATATTATTTTTATAAGAAGTTAAAGAATATTATACAGAAAAATGTTATAAAACATTGCTTTTTGTGAAAATGCTGAAATGATGTTTTAGGAAAACTGCATGATTTCAGTATTCACTAAATACTGAGGAGTATTCACCATTCAGTTGCCTAAACAAAATTCTGTTTTGGCATTTCTGACATGAAAGAAGTTCCACCTGTCCTTCAGCTTCCACTCTTAAAGGTCTCAGGTCTGTGCCATGCCTGCCAGCCCCATGTAGATGTCTCAGATATCCCCAAGATATCTCAAATGGCACTCTGTTTTGGCAATTGAGTTCAGTCTCATGGTCTATTACTGGGATTTAGGCATTCAGGTCATGTGACAGGAGCTACATGTAGATATCTGTATCCAGGTGACTTACTTCAAACTGAATCCCATCCTGAAAGCTCAGCTTATTTCTGAAACATTGGTGTCTATTGCTATTTCAGAGGTCCTGGAGTATCTCAGCTATCCAGATGAGGGTGGCAGAAATAACATAGGATGTGTGAAAGAGATCTGTATCCTCATTCAATGACAGCTGCAGGCAAAGCAGGTTACAACAGGATCACTGAGATGGTATTAAAATGCTAATACTAATATTTAGACAAGGGAATTGAGTCCTGAGCTGTTTAGTTACAAAAAAGCTGTCTGAAAGGAAATTAGTTAGCTAGTTTTGTGTCTTTCTTTTATTCAATTAAATATTTTGGACATCCCTTTTTCACAGGTCTATGCCCTCAAATGCATGAATGTCCATACTTCTCCAGTCTGCATCAAATTTCTGCAATCCCAGCCAGTAGACCATCATCTCCATCTGCACATATGTAATGCTCAAGGCAAATCTGTTGGTGGGCTGTGGCCAGAGAGCTCCAGGAAAGCATCCTCCAAGCTCAAGATCCAGGAAATCTGGACCTCACCTTCTTTGCCCATGATCCCTGAAAAGAAACCTTCTGCTTTCACATGGCTACAAAGGAAAACATGAAGAAAATGCAAGGGGAAAGGACAAGCATATGCCACACAATGATCTCTTCATCAGGCTTCAAAGATATACTGCACTCATATTTAACTCAAGGATGCTCACCATGACAGATGCGAATCAGCAATTTAGAACTAGAAATATAAAAATCCTGCAGGTAGCACAATAGGGAAACAAAGAGTATATTAGTTTTTTAATCACTGTTGTGTCTTATTTGAAACTAAGGAATGTATGAAACTGCATATATGTTTTTCCCTCCATGGAATTCAAACTATATTGCAGATGAGATAAAAATGACTTTTCCATAGCAATTTACTTTCCCATTCACATCAATATTCATACCCTAGTGTATGGCTTTAAACAGATTTTTCCATTGCATCTGTCCACAGAGCAAACAAATCTTTATGCATGTTCTTCAATTAACTTAACGTGGAGCTGACTCCATTAACATGTAAATGAAAAAGTCACTCTGGCCTCCTCTACAGACAAAGTGCCTGAGAAAGTTTCACTGGCATATTTGGTCACAGTTAAGAAGAAATCATGCCTTTAATGAAACCAGCAAAACTAGTAAAAGCCCTGATGTAATACAGTTACGTTAAGAATTATTATTTTTGTCTACCCTCTTGGATAGTAGCAGCACCTCATTAGTTATAGCTACAAGGGCAATTTAAAGAATAGTTGCCTATACCTTGCCAGCTCAGCAACAAAAAGAATAGTCCATAAATGTAAGAAAGACACAAAGCCACAATTCTTCTTTTTAAACATTAGTTGAAGCTATAAAGATTCACTTTTTGTCAACACTGAGGTTGTTAGGATGTCAAAAGCTGTATTGCTCTACTCTTACTGTTGTCAATAACCATTGTGAGAACTATAGCTACTGCTTTACTAAACAGTATTCCCAGTTTTAACTGTGATTCACTAAGCAAGTTAGTGCCTGCCAAAACTTATTTATAGTTCTGCTAAAGAAAAAAATAGTAAGTGCTGGATTTGGATGGAAACTGCTTTTTGGCATCAATCTACTTTTTTTTTTTTTTTTTTTTCCCCCACAGGTGACAATAGATTACAAGAGAACTTGAGATACAGAATTATTTCTGAAATATTTTCAGTCAAGTCATTTATCTTGTATTATCACCAATAATTTATGCCTGTCTTTATTATTCATAATGACTTTCACTGTTGTTTCTTTCTGTAAATCCCTCCAACAGTTTAATATCCCTAAAAAACTAAAACTTCTCCAAAAATAATTATTTCTTTCATGAATAAAGGACAGAGTCAATGAGCCCTTAACTAACCATAGTACTGAGGTAAAATGAGAACATCTCATTTGGCTTGAAGAAGATGTTTGGCTTGAAGAAGTTTCCTGGTAGCTTTGCCTTCTCTATTTCTACACATGAGAAAGTGATCTTTGCCCTCCTTCATCAGGCTTAGTTCTGCAATTTCCATTTTGCTTTTAAATATGAGCCCACAGTTCTGCAACAGCTCTGCTGCCCTCCTGCACAGCACATCCAACTGTGAGTACTGAGGACTGCGTAATCACCTCCTCATGCTCTCCAAAAACGTCCATGATGCACGGCTCAGAGGTGCAACTAGGAAGTGGTGGGCTGTCCCACAGATTGCTGTTGTCTTTTTTTAACGTGATGGCATAACAGATCTCCTGGCCTCTGCAAAATGAAAATTTGCCTGGGAAAACTGACCACCACCTTCTTGCAAATCACATATGAATTTACTTTATGTTAAACCTTGAGTCCGCTGGACAGCTTGCCGTGAGAAGAATTCACAAACCACCTTTCCAAAACCCATTTTTGATACACAATAATTTTTTTTGTTATCAGTCTGCTGCTGTTAGTGTTTGGCAACAGTCTTTAGTAAGGGACAATGTTGGACAGTTTTTGGAAGTCAAGGTAAATTCATCTACTTGTATTTCTAACTGTACCCCTGTGGCTTTCTTCCTGGAATTTTGTAATCTTGGAAAATAAAAATTACCCACATAGAAGCTGTGAAGACCAATTTAAAAATTTATCATATATTTATAGCACTAGAACCTGAATAGTTTTAAAATGTCCTTTAATGGTGGTTATGGAAATGGTTTCGGACAATTTCAGTGGTACTAAAGCACTGTTCCCTTTTCTGTAATCCCCAAGGTCATCTTTTGTTCTTTCTTTCTTTATACAAAAATCAATCCTCAGAAATGGCTTCTGCTATTAGAGGTATATTATGTATTTTAGTTAGTAGTTCAGCTACTTTTTGTTTTTCCTTTTTAAAACTCTCAAATGAATACTATCCAGCCCCAGGGATTTTCTGCCATTAACTTTATCTGGTTTCTCTAATGCCTCATCTTCAGAGGCCACTCTCTCTGAAAATGCTTCATCTGTAAAAATTAACCTTGAGTTAGGAATGTCTGCCTCATCCTCATTAGTGAAGACTGATTACAAAGAATTCATGTAATTTCTCCACAATCTCTTCATCCTTTTTAATTACAACTTTAGTGGTCCAGTTGACCTAGACATTATTTAGTGTGTTCTTCCTGATACAGTTATAGAATTTCTAACTGTTTTAATTTGATTTGACTACTAGGCTTTTTTAAAAACTTTTCATTGAAAATAAGTATTCAGCCTGTAAAAAATGATTTTTTTCCTTGTGAGAAGTCTAACTGCTTCTAACAAGATTTACATCTATTTTTCATTTTGCATAATGTGGACTTTCTTAAGAGGAGCACTAAGCAAGAAACCCAGCAGATGCACAGGGACACTGCCCACACTCATGTCTGTCATTCGCATAAATATTAGCCAGAATTTCGGGCACTGTGAACACAAACATCACTTGGAGGTAAGAGATCCTCTCTGTTCATGCCATCCCCGGAAAGAGGCACAAGCATTAGGAAACGTGCAGGACCTCAGCCGGTACCAGGAACCACCTGTGGAGCTCTTTGTAAATGTTGTTGTTGTCAGTGTGTAAGCCATGTCTCTGTTTGGTTCACTGTCCTGTCTTCCTTTCCTGATTAATATTTGTGTGCAGCTTAGGAATCAACACTTTTCTCCTTAATTTATGTATTATAACCAAAGATTATAAACTTTTACCCCCTTATACTTTTACCCCCTTTGACTGTTGCATATTCATTGGCTAACCTTTTACCAGAGGAAATGATGCAAGTGGTATCTGTACAAACCTAGCCACATCTTCATGTCTGATTGGTTTTTAGAGAGCAATTCTGCTTTGTAAATGAACTGCCTAGGGAGTGAGTAAAATATCTTCTATTTACAGCCAACTATCACAGGCTGTTCTAAATAAAGATGTATGTTTCATCATTTTCAGCATGAAATTGACTCTCTGAGGTAATCAGCTCTGGTGCAGATGTGTTCTGCAGCAAAGTGAGAAGGGGATCCTGAAATCAAGGGGGCCTCAGGGCAAGCACTGAGCTGCCCAAAGCTGCTGAGAGCCCCAGCCCTTGGGAGATCAGCTAATGAGACATGGACAGGGCCAGCAACAGCAGTGACATCCCCTCAGGTACAAAGGCAGCCTCAGGGAGTGTCATGAACTATGTGCCAAGCCCTCTTCCAACCCTGAGGAGACAAATGGCAATAGCACAAGATGAGGCGGACTGGACCCCGGCCTCTGCTCAGAGCAGAGATAGGATACTCCCCCCTGATCCTGAAGTACCCCTATGGAGCAGATCTGAGCCTCTGGGGCTGGAAAGAAGAGAAACTGTGGGCAACAATCAAGACCCAAGAAGGGCTGACCATTAAGTTCGTCCAGCCAAGCACCCGTATTAGAACAATTGCCACCAAAAAAAGGCAAAGGGTGTTAGTAACGGGGGAGTTCTTTGCTGCAAAGCTCTGAAGCACCCATCTGTCATCCAGAAAATCTCTATAGGGAGGTTTGCTGCCTACCAGGGGTTTGTATTCGTGACATCAAGAAACAACTGCCATCTCTGATAATGCCGTAGGACTACTAATATTCCTGCTCTTTAAGCCAGACACATGAGGCTGTAACAAGAAGACTATAAAACTTTGTGTCCCTCAGAAAGATATTGAAAGGGTTGGCAGTGCAGATAGTTTTCTCCTCTATCCTCCTGGTTGGAGACTGTGACCTGGGAAGAATAAGGTGAATAGATCAGGCTGACTAGGATTGAGTGCATCCTCAGCAAGTTTGTAGATGACACCAAGCCAAGTGGTGTAATTGATGCAACAGACAGAAGGGATGCCATTCAAAGGAAACTGGATAAATGTGAAAAGTGGGCCCCTGAGAACTGGATGAAATTTAACAAGGCCAAATGCAACATGCTACACCTTGGTTGGGCAATCCAAGATATGTGTACAGACTGGGAGAACTCATTGAGAGCAGCCCTGCAGAAAAGGAATTGGGGTTTTGGTGGATGAAAAGCTGGACATGAGCCGTAAGTGTGTCCTCACAGCCCAGAAGACCAACTGTGTTCTGGGCTGCATCAAAAGAGGGGTAGCCAAAAAAGTGAAGAAAGTGATTGTCCTCCTCTACACTGCCCTCATGAGGCCCCGCCTGCATCCAGGCTTGGGACTCCCAGCACAAGAAATATGTGGAACTATTAGAGCAGTTTCAGAGGAGGAGAGAAAGATGATCAGAGGGCTGTAGCACCTCTCCTACAAAGGAAAGTTGAGGCAACTGGGCTTGTTCAGCATGGAGAAGAGAAGACTCTGGGGAGACCACATTGCATCCTTTCAGTATTTAAAGAGTGCTTATGAATAAGATGGAGACTGGCTTTTTACAGGGTTTGATAGTGATAGGAAGTGGGGAATGGTTTTATATGAAAAGAAGGGAAATTTAGGTTAGATGTTAAGAGGAAGTTCTATTCAGAAGGTGGTGAAGCACTGGAACAGATTTCCAGAGAAGCCAATGGATGGATGAATGCCCCATCCCTGAAGGTGTTCAGTGTCAGTTTGGATGGGGACTCTATAACAAGGAGTTTGGAGCTAAGTAAGAGTTAAGGTCCCGTCCAACCCAAGCCACTCTGGAGTTCAATTAAATCAAGTCTTACACAACTTTTCTGAGTTTCCCAAGCCATTCTCACTTTCCATCAATTGCATATCCTTGAATAAAGTTTCATAATACTTTACAATACTTCTTAACTGAGCAATATAAAAATTTATCTTTAGGTATTTCAATACTTTCCATTTTAGAAAGTAGAATGCTTTTACTCACTTATATTCTCAGAAGTACAGGAACAACTTGTCAAGTCTCTAAACACACAGACATACACACAATAGAAGAGGTAGAGTTGGTAACTAATAGCTAGTCTTCATATTCAAGAAAGTTTTATCTCTATTGATTCTGCAAAAACTTTTGTTATTTAAGAATAGTTGCATATAACTATATTATCTTTTATTTTCTTTTGTAAATACATTATTCTTATTTATGTATTTTAATATTCAAATTTAGTTTTCCCAAGAATCCAGATTTGTATTTTTTTATTCATCCTAAGGAATTCAATATCCAGAAACTGAACAGAATTTTCAAATTTGGAAATTTGCTTTTAAGAAAATTTGACCTTGAAGGAAAAGCAGCACATCTACTGCAGAAAAAACTTTTATACAAACTATTATATTCCAATTTTGATCTGTTTTACCTTAGTCTCTCATATTATTGTGGTATTCTCTGTGTATCTATCTTTGACCTCATACTAATCACACTGTAAATCTATTCATTAACGCTTAGTATACATTCTGTTCAACAGCTTTCTACTAGCCATCTAAATATTCATTGGTAGATAAAGATAAGTATGATTCTGCATGCTGATTGGGATTTTGCCTGGAACTGAGTTGCTTCTGTATCGAGGTTGTGTCCTAACTCATCTGTGTATGGAAAAAAAGAGTTGTCTCCTTGCCCTCTCCCTTCCCCAGCCTAGAAATTCCTCATCCCCAACAGTAGATTTCTGAAGTATGACATGTACGTTAGCAAAGGAATGCCTTTTCTGAAAAAAAATTAATTGCTGCTTCAAGCAGTACCTCATAGAATTAGGTTTTCTTTAATTTAGCTTCTTTTACTGCTAATTTTTGGATTTCCAAGCTCGCAACAAAGTGCCATGCAAGCATAAACCAACTTGGCTGAGGCAGTGCAGTTTCTGAAGCCATCTAGCTGCATTAGTAGGGCTGTGCTGATGACAGCCAAAGGAGCTAAATGAGAGGCAGCAGGATCACAGTTGGTTATAAAGCATTATACTACATTTTGTCCCACAATTACTTTACGTAATACATGCAATTTTCTTATGCTGATGTTTCTAGGTTGTTGACAACTGTAGGAGTAAATTGTTGAGATACTCCATTCTTTTCTTCCATATGTCATTAGAGCTATATTCTTTGTGTTGCGTCACAAGTGGAGATATCAGTGTGCTTGGGATTAGAGTATTCATGCACTCTACTGAATGAAGGTAGTTCACCTGCAAAAAGAAAACAACTTAATAACAAGAAATTCTTTAAATTTTATTTAAAATTGCAATTTTATTTCTATCTGCTGAGATGTCAAGAAACTAGAGGTCAAACTGAAACTACAGAGACCTGCAAAGGGGTTTTATCTGAGTTCATACCTGTGTGACTGAAAGCAATTTCCACTTGTGATAAACATCATGGTAGCCTACTTCCCAAATTATTATAACTCAAAACAGTCTTCTGTAATGTGGAAAAATGGCTGATGGTCCCCACTAGGGTGAGAGCACTACGAATTCAGGTCTTCCATGTCCTCAGCAGAACAATCAGGTTGTTGCTTAAAACAAGAATCTGTAGTTATGATAGATACTTGTAAGTAGAAAAATGAGTCCTGCTCATGTGCATGGGAGCTGTACTTCAGCAGGGAGGGGTAAGTTCAATATCCCATGTGAGATGACACACACCTGCTGTCTGAACTAGCCTTGGAAGCACCCAAAGCCTTCATGGGGCTCAATTCTTTCCTGGTTGGCAACTCATCCAAAAGATGAAAGTGTAAACCAGACGAACTTTTAGACCATGAGTTCTGAACCTGTTGTTAGTTAGGGTCCAATTCTGTCTCTGCATTGAACAGCACCTTACTGCTGAATTCAATGTGACTAATTGTGCAGTAAAGTTGAATAATGGCAGCAGAATAGGGCCCTCGGTAATAAGAATTAATCATATCAGATCTTTGAAACTGATTTTTTTTATTGTGTAGCTGAGCTGACAGAACAGATGAAAGCAAAAGAGACAATACTCAGGAGCATAGTTACTGATAAATAATTACAACAAGGACATTATAATTATTTAATTAAAATTTGTGCATGGGGAGAGATTATGAGTCTTTCAGCTTGCTGCCTCATTTAGATGATACTAGTCATTAACCAATTTTGCTGTAGTCAGCTACTAAATGTCCACACAGCCTGCCTTATTTTTTAAACCTCTTCAATCAGCAAAACTGGCTGCATACACTGTGTAATGTTACTGAAGAACAAAGTGCCACACTTACTAATATAATTAAAGGCAGTCTTGAGTTTTTAAAGGAAACTTGTATTTTAATTAATCAAGGCCATCAAATAAACAGGAGCAGTAGAGTGTTTTTATCTCTGCTTCTGAAGTTATTAATTGCAGAACCACACAGAGATCACTGCAGAGTTCACAATGACCCTGTAATTTTTCCTACTGAAATGATTTTGTTCCTTCCCTTAATTTCATTTTCTTTTCACTTTTGTATGGAAGTGTAAACATCACAGACGTATAATGTGACAGAACAGTGATATCTACACTGCAATAGGAAACACTTTCAAGATCACCTTCCCCAGCAATTTCTTCACATCTCCTAATTTCCTAATTCAAGGCTGCCTTTAGGAAGTTTTTCCCAGTGTGTCTTTCTGCAGCTTACTTCCTGAATTTGCATCCCTTAAGCCAGCATTTTGCAACCAGCTGTATCTTTCTGTTTTCCAACTGGCAGTTATTTTATTTCTTCCTATGTTTTCCCTCAGTTTCCAGCTGGTAGGTGTTCTAACACCTCTAATGTTTTCCCTCAGTTTTTAGCTCCCCATTGCCAAACAGATGGCATGTTCTCACATTTACACAACAAATCCGAATGTTCTTTCAGCTACACCAGTACACAATAGCAGTGACACTCCTGAATCTGAGAGAGCTCAGGTTACGTAAAATAGGTTTTTGCAATGGGAAAAATGAGGTCCACAAACATAAGGAGATATGAGTCTACAAAATACACAGCATTAAATGTGACTCATGGAATTTAATCTGCCTAAAAGAGAAAAGGCATTTCAGAAATTAAGTGTAACTAGTGCAGATAAACATCATTTTTATACCCTGTTGCATTTACTCAGCACTTTTTATTTTCCTTATGTTTTAGCAGATTTTCAAATAAGGAATTATAGAATTTGAAAATCCATTATCACTGGAAGGAAACCATTTAATTCTGTGGTGCAAAAGAATGCTCAAGGCCAATGTACACAATTATTTTGGATTTTCAGTGGGAGAAGAACACCCAGACCAAAACCAACAGTAGCCCTTAGCCAGCTGACTGTAAAATTTAGATGGAATCATCCCATGCAGGCAACTTTGTCTTCCTGGGCTGAAAGCCTAAGAAGCTATTGTAAAAAGCAACAAAGACTGAGAAAATGAATAATAATTTAAAAATAATTTCAACTCTTGGATCAGGGTCCTCTTAATAATGCTTTATCAATAGGCATGAAATATAGCATTTTGCCCCTAAAATAAACAGCATGAGAAATAAAGCAAAAAAAAAGATATTGCAATGATGAGTTCCCATAAATTTCGCTGTCTGGGTACTCAGCATGAAAACAGACTACCAAATTCATTCTCTTATCTGTATTTCAATGATGTTTGCTTGGTGATAATCAGTAGTGAGCAACACTTGATTGATAGTAATCAACAGTAATAGTATTTATTCAAGTGACACTGAAGTGATAGAATCTCACCATGTTTTTGCTGTGTTCTCAAAGTATTTGTTGGTTAGGATTTTTGCTTACACATCACCTGAAGCCCCACTTTCCTTTTTCTTTCATGAAGAAATTTGTCTACGTATAAAAAATACGGATCAGATCAGATAGCAGTTCTTCAACCTTTTCCTATCCTCCCTACAGAGACAAAATTAGTTTTTATTGTACTCAGCAGTTCTCTGTATGAACATATGCTTCAATAGTTTCAACATTAAATGCAAATGTTGAAGACAGCCCTCATTCACTCAGAGATCACTGTTTCTTCCTAACTACTAACTTCACAGCATCAGAACCAAAAAAAAAGTCATGTCTACCTTCTCTAGAAACAGTATTTCATTACTTACTAACCATTTTAAATCAGTTCTTATTAACCATTTTAAATCAGTGCGTATCAATTTCCATTTTCACTTTTCCAACACAGAGTGATCAAACCTCAGAATTTTCTCTAAAAATAATATCAGTTCTATTCTGAGGACTAGGCTGTGAGGAGGAGGAATTCTGTGGTTACACATGCAGTTTGGCACACGTAATCTCAAACTGTTCTATGACAACTTCATCTCTTGAACATCTTGTTTCATAACACTTAGTATTAATAAATTACACTGTGATTTTTTTTCTACTTTCTTTGAGTGGAAAACTTCCTCACAGGTGCATGCTAAATTTAGATGCATGAATTATCTTGTACAGAATTATAATTTTTTTCCTGCTGTTTTGTTTTGTTTTGTTTTTTGGTTGGTTGGTTGGTTGATCGCTGTTGTGGATTTTTGGTTTGTTTGTTTGTTTGTTTGCTTTTTGCTAAGAATATCTGCTTGTCAGTTTTTTATAAAAGAAATGTATATGTACTTCAGAGCATGCCTTTTGATACCTGGACTAAACTCCTTTTCAATTACATAATCATGCTTCATCCAGTCTTTTCATGAGCGATTCTTAATGTAGATAGAATTGTGATGACAGCAGTGGATGCACTGGTGTATGAATTTGCATGGACACCTTTTGTCTATTCTACCTAGCACTCTCTTAGGACAAGGGCCATTTGCTAAAGCTCTGTATTTAAAAACTCCCTCAGGGAAGTGTTGAAGAAGGATGGTGACAGCTTTTCAGACTGTTCATTCATTGTATACCTAACCCTATTGACAGAAGATGCCAATTCATTCATTCATGCCAAATTCATTTTTCTGAACTTTTTCTAGCTATATAAGTGCTTGGAAATTGAGATAAATTTCTCTTCCAAAACACCATAGAAAAAATAGTGACACATGCCTTTTTTTAATTTTTAACCTTGGCATTCATAATTTAAATTCACATCATGTCCTAAGAAAGCACATATTAATCAAGCTATGACAGAGGGCACAGGAACATTTTGATTCTGTCTGTGCAGACTACTTATATATTCTTGGAGCCAGAGAAAGTGGGACTTCATGTGTGTGTGACTTAGTGGTTAGGACACAAAGTGCCCAAGGACATTAGAGACTGATATTAAGGATAGAGAAGACTGTTCTGATGAATATTTCACCTAAAGATACCTGACAATCCAGTGGTTATGAAAGTGTCTTGGGAAATGTAGGTTCATCTCCCCTTAGACAAAACTGAGTGCGTGTTTCCCACATGGCAAATGACTACTGAAACCACTGAGCTTTTGGGAGGACAACTTCAGGCAGGATTTTTTTCAGTCTGATTCATTAGATTTGATCTAATAGTCTAATGGATGATGTTCTGAGGACAAAGTGAATGTAGAATCATTCATGGGCCAGGCATGAAAGAGCTGTCAGGCTGCATAGCACCAAGATAGGGCTGGCTGTGGTCAGCAGCAGAACAGCAATCATCCAGGAAATTCTGCTGCAGAAAATGCTGACATTTACAGTTTTGATACCACACAAGTTTTAAGCATACTAGCGGGTAAAGAGAAAAGAGAGCCAAAACTTCATTTCAGCTTTCAGCCTGGCCATTAACAGCTTTGCCTTAAATAAGTGAACATACATGGTATCACTGGAGAGTAACATGCCTAGGAAAAAAACACAATGAAATCTTTTGCAACAAAATCATCACTCTTGCATGAATAGCTTAGATAGTTACATAAGTAATCAGCCAGCACTGCTGCCTGGGTAAAGTTTGTTTCAATTCATAAATACATCATATTAATTTAGATTCATAAGGACTACAAGTTAGTTATTTTTATAATAGATTAGCAGTAACAGTAGCATTCTAGGATTTGGCTGCTTACAACATGCTGATCACTTGCTGCCTCATCTGCCTGCTTCCTAGCCATTCCAAACCTTAAAGTCTTACATATCCACAAGTCCTCTCCACTTTACTGTAGTGAAAACACTCTTATACATTCTGCTTTTTTCAATGTGCATATTTTAATTCTCATGATTTCAAGCACTTCTTGTATGCAGATGAAGTTCAAATTTCTTTCCCTTTCCTCTGAAGACTTTCCTGCTCTTTATGTGAAGTATCTATTGGATTGTATGAGAAATACAATAAGAAAATTAAAAGTGATTTTTTTTAGGTTCAGATGCTACTCTGAAATCTTTTTCCTTTGAGGTGAACTCCAGATTTATTTCCCAGTACCCTTGCTGGCAGGATAGATGATGTGCCCATCCAAGTAAATTTGCCCAACAAGCCATCTCTGCTCTGTCAGTTATTTCATCTCCTTTGCAACAGCAATTATACATCCAATTTGTGACAGAGATGGCATTGAGGGAAAGGCCTTACTAGAAGGATCCAACATCCTACGATATGTGGCAGTGAAGAACCTACCTGAGTAACCAAACTCTGGACTTTGTGACACTGCAGCCATGTGAAGGAATGGTTGTGCAGGGCCTGGTCAGGGACCATAATGAATTTGTCTCACTTCCTGGGCTGCTCCCATTAGATGAAGAGTAGATGAAGTTTTCTCATCTTGCTCACATGCTATGAGAGAAATGTGCGGGCCACTCTTCCCCTCCAATTTATTGTGTTCCTCAGATGGGTTTGCTTATGTTCTTGCTAATGCTCTGTTGTCTTATTTGAAAATACACAAGTGGCCAATGAGATTGCAGCCCTTTTGGGCACCATTCCAAAGCAATATCAAGCCTCCGTTAGCTTCCCAGCTGGGAATGACACAGTAATTAAAATTAGTCACACATACAAGATGAGTAGATAGGAGCGAGAAAAAAAGCTAAAGAAAATGAATTAATGGGAAGTGAAAAAGTGCAACTAGATAGTGAAAATTAAATACAGACAAAAAATTATCTCTTTTATGAAGCTTGGCAGCAGGACAGTGGCCACAAAACATACAAATTATGCAAGTGGCATTCAAGCACTGCAATTAGAGGCTTACAATGTTAGTGATGAACTGGATGTACTTGACCAGCTGCCTTCAAGGTCCTCTGAGCTCCAGACAGAACTTTTCAAGAGCTATATAAATTGAAGGAACCATATTGAGAGTGTGTTCCCCAATACTGTTCCTTGTGCCTTGAGACCTGCATGATGAAACTCCAAGAAATTGGAAGTTACTTAAGACAGTAATCTATTGCTGGACTAGACCTAATAGTATGGCCTTTCACCACTACACAGAAGTATATTATGGTTTACTTCTGAATTTATTGATCTCACTGAATATATAGAAGATAAGTAGACAGCAGGGAATATTTCTTCCAGGCAGTCTAAGAGAAGAATGATTAAAGTTTTGCAAGTAGGGCTTTTGCAGATAGAGAAATAAATACATCATGACAATGGGAACTGAATAACAATTTAAAAATGTAATGGCCTCCCAGTGGATATCTAGATTTGTGCTGAAACAGACCACTTCTATTGCTGAGGAATTTTTTTTTTTTTTTTTTTTTTTTTTTTTTTTTTTGGTAATGCTTTGGGTTTTGGCCATTGTTTAATTTTTATTTTTACTTTGACCTTTTTTTATACTCTTTTTATCTTCCACTTTTTGAATAATCCACGTTGATGACTAAATTGAAAAATTTCTCAGGTATTTCCAGTGTGCCCTTTCTATGTATTATGCTGCAGAAATTTTGTCCTGCATGACTGTAGAAAGGGAAGGACATTGCTTTTCTTGTTCTTCTTATCAGTGTTCTTATAGTGTAAAGCTACTGAATCGCTTCTACTGTATTAAGAACTTACCAAAAGCACAGACAGACAGAATTTCCTCAGAAGGAACAGCTCTCTGTCACTGCCCAATGGTTTGTAGAGGAATATACATTGACAAAGAGAATATTAGTATTATGACAGTAAACTCTCCAGTTAGAATTCCTCCCATTACTTTTTTTTTTTTTTTTTAATGAACCAAACTTTGAACAAGGTTTAAATTAGTTCATGGGACTGAACTACATGCATGGCAACTTCTTCACAATAACAATCCATGCGTGGGCATTTCAGGCATCAGCAAAAGGGGATACATTAACATGTCAGGCTGTCAGGCACACGACACTCATAACACTTAGAATCATAGATTCTAGAATCATCTGAGTTGGAAGGAATCTTCAAAGGTCATCTACTCTAACTACCATGCAATGAAAAGGGATATCTACAGTTAGATGAGTTAACTCCTAGTAACTCCATATTGGGTAATTACATCCTTTTCTTCTAATAAATTTTTGCTGATGCTGCATAGTAACAGGCCTGAAAAGAAGATATAGCACGCTAACGACGAAAAGCATCAGCATTTCTTGAAATGCTCTTTCTTTCTTCTTACTTTTTACCTAATTGCATACGTTGATTTAAACAAGGATTCATATATATTTGAATCTTCATTTCCTGAAGGTAAACCATGACATAAAGGCAAAGACAGTGTACAGCACCTCAGGAAATATGGAAGCAGTAAGCAAATCAAAGAAGCCTGGTGATCCTGGTGTAGAAAGCATATACCTTTGCAAGAGGAACATGGCAGGTACCTTCACTTGAATCTTTTCCAGCATGAAGATTCCATCGTTCACAAATGAAATAGTTTTGTTCACAGACTGACAAGACAATTTTTTATGATTCCTATTTCAGGTTAGCTTTCTAGCTGATTATGGTATTACACATTATACTTGGAGCCTAGATTTATACAATATTTAAGCATGCACAACAGCTTATTAAAATTAATTTTTTCCCCAAGGACTTCTTCATTTTACTTTCTGACATACAATCTTCACAAGAGAAATGGCTCTTCAAAACTCATGCTTTTTGTCATAATAATTGCTTTACACCTCTTGGCAACTTTTCACACTATATTTAAAATACTGTTTCATTAAGATTCATTAAGAGATGATATTTTCATTAAAGTAAAAATCACAAAAATGTCTGCATATTGTTTTTAATGTTAGCCCTACTATTCCATTTACAGAGAAGCATAGATGTATACGCAAACTTGCATACAAATACAGAAAAAACTTTTGTAAAGCACTCTTGTAAATTGATAGGATAAAAATTATTTGAAATACTTAATTCTGATTATAAGACACGCAAATTATCTTAAATGTCATAGTTGGAAAGGAAAGTGATTTTTTAAGAAAACACTGCTATGAGAACTTCATGGTAAAATGAAATAGAATTGTACAATGTAATTTATTAGATCAGAATGTTCTGTCATTGTTTTTATGATACAATATTAATTTGTTTCAAATGCATACTTCATTTTGTCTTTCATGAGAAAAGAGAACACAATGGTTAAATGTAAACAATGTAAAGCAATACTACTGATTAAATAGTACATATTCACAGACTACTAAACAGAGCAGTGATACAAAGATCTACCAGCTAGCTTCCACTTTTTCAGATGGGTAAGTTTGTTCTGTGGTAAGGCCTCATCTAATGATGATGAGAAGTATCTAAAATTTTCTACCTGATACAGACTGCTCACCAATTTAATTTCAGATTTTTCATTTCTATGAAAATGAGAAAGTGTTTTTCATGATTATCACCCCCCAGTATACAAATTACAGGAGAGCTCTGCAAAGGAGGTGTTATACTTGTTTGCCTATATTGTTGTTAAGAAATGACAGGCCAAATAACAGCATTCAAAATTTGGCAGTATTGTTCACCAGTGAAAGTTGTACACTGCAAATGGTTTCCCTATGTGACTACTTATATAGAATAATAGAATCATAGAATATCTCCAGTTGGAAGGAACCCATAAGAATCACTGAGTCTAACTCTGAGCTCCATATAGGACCATCCCAAAATCAATCATATGTCTAAGAGAATTGTCCAGATGCTTCTTGAACTCCAGCAACTTGGCACCATGACAACTTCCCCAGACAGACTGTTCTGTGCCTGTGGTGAAGAACCCTTTCCTAATACCCACCTGACCCTGACCTGACACAGCTTCACATGGCTCCCTTGGGCACTGCTGCCATCACCAGAGAGCTGAGATCAGCATGCCCCTCTGATCCTTTCATGAGAAGCTGCAGCCGCCATGAGGCCTCCCTTCAGCCTCCTCCATTCTGGGCTGTACAGACCAAGGAGCCTCAGCTGCTCCCAATGTACCTTTCCACCTAACCCTTTAACATCTTTGTAGATGTCATTTGGACACTCACTATAGTTTTATGTCATTTCTGTACTGTGGCACTCTTGAGTGCATATTGTACTCAAGATGAGGCCACACCAGTGCAGTGGAGAGTGGGATAATCTCTCCCCTCAGCCTGCTAGTAATGCCGCTCTTGATGCATCCATGTATGATATGTAACTCATATCACTAAGAGCTGTTACCTAGGAAATAAAATGTGCTTATATGCTATGTATGAGTTTCTTTAGAGTTACCTTTTCCACTAATATTCCAAGATATTTTAAGACTCTGAGTAACACACTATTCTGTACATATCACCAAAACAATAGTCATGAAATTGTCAGATCGTTTGGTGTGATATTGGGTCAAAAAAAGCGTTTATTGCTAAGGCAAACCAACTTCTTTTCCTCCTGAGTGAGTATGCTGCTTGTATACTTTTGCCTTCTGAGAAGTAAGTTTGAGGGTTTCTGAGTGTTTTGTCTGATGTATATGATGTTAACAGATTAGTGTTGAGAAGGTATACATCTAGATCAAATGGCTATGAGTAAATGCAGACCTGATCACTCTCTGCTTAGCCTTTCATAAATCTATTGCAGTAAAGTGAGTGTTTTTTAACAGTAGATTCTTTCTGCAAGAAAAGACATTAGACGTCTATGTGGCTTCTACAGGCATCTCAACCAGAAAAGGAAAGTTCAGGAGGGTATACTCTCTCTACTGAGTGACATAAGCAAGTTGGTAATAACAGACAAGAGGAAGGCTAAGATACTCAACAACTTTTTTGCCTCTGTCTTCTCTGGTAACTGCTCATCACACAAGCCTCAAACAACTGTTTTGGAAGGAGGTGATTGGGGAAACAACGTCCCTTCCACTGTAAGCAAAGACCGGGTTCATGACCACCTGAGGAACCTCAACATCCATAAATCTATGGCTCCTAATGATAAGCATTCCAGAGTACTGAGGGAATTGGCTGATGTAGTTCCCAGCCCACTCTCTATGATATTTGAAAAGTCATGGCAGTCAGGAAAAGTTCTTGGTGAATGGAAAAAGTCAACATCATACCCATTTTTGAGAAAGGTAAAAAGGATGATCCTGGGAGTTACCAACCTGTCATTCTCACTCTTGTGCCAAAAAATATCATGAAGCAGATCTTCCTGGAAGCTATGCTAAGGCACACAGAAGACAGGGATGTAATATGGGAGAACGAGTATGGCTTTACCAAGGGCAATTCTTGCTTGATCAACCTAGTGGCCTTCTATGATGTTGTAACAGCATCAAAGAACAAGAGAAAAGCCACTGATGTCACCTATCTGTACGTCTGTAATGCCTTTGACATGGTACCCCACAACATTCTTCTCTCCAAATTGGAAATACGTGGATTTGATAGGTGGACTATTCCATGAACAAAGAAATGTATGAAAGATTGAATCCAGAAAATGGTGGTCAATGGCTCAGTGTCTGGATGGAGATCAGAAACGGAGACGAGTGGTGTCCCCAGGGGTCAGTTCAGGAAAGATACTCTTTAATAACTTCATCAGTGACATCGACAGTGGGGTCAAATGCAATTCGCAAACTTGCAATCAGCAAGTCTGCAGATGACACCAAGCTGTGGGATGTGGTTGACACACCTGAGGGACAGGATCCCATCCAGAGAGACCTAGACAGGCTTGATCAGTAGTCCCAGGAGAACCTCATGAGGCTCAACAAATCTAAGTGCAAGGTCTTGCAGTTGAGTCATGGCAAACTCCACTACCAATACAAGTTGGAGGCTGAGAGGATTGAGCACAGCCCTGCCAAAAAGGACCTGGGGTTGTTGGTGGATGGGAAGCGGGACATAAGTCAGCAATGTGACCTCGCAGTCCAGAAAGCCAACTGTATCCTGGGCTGCATTGAAAGAAGCATGGCCAGGTTGAGGGAGGTGATCCTGGCCCTCTTCTCTACCCTGGGAAGCCTCACTCAGAGTACTCAGAGTAAAGGAGAGACATAGACCTGTTGGAATGCATCCAGAGGAGGGACACAAAATGATCCAAGAAATGGAACACCTCTCCTACAAGGGCAGGTTGAAAGAGTTGGGGCTGTTCAGTCTAGAGAAGCTAAGTCTCCAAGGTGACCTGATAGCAGCCTTTCAGTGTCTAAAAGGGAGCTACAGGAAAGAAGGGGACAGACTCTTCAGCAGAGTCTGTGGTGATAGGACAAGAGAAATGATTTCAAACTTATAGAGGGGAGATTTAGGTTGCATAAAAGAAAAAAGTGTTTTACAGAGAGAGTAGTGAGGCATTGAAACAGGTTGCCCAGAGACATGGAGGATGCCCTGTCCCTGGAGACTTGCAAGGTCAGACTGGACCAGGCTCTGAGCAACTTGGTCTAGTTGTGGATGTCCCTGTTCACTGTAAGGGAGTTGGACTAGATGACATTTAAAGGTCCCTTCCAACTAAGGATTCTATGACTCCATAAGAAAAGAACAAAGAGTGATCTAAAACAACAACAAAAAAAATTGAGGATGAGAGCATATGCCAATGATGAATGTATGCCAATAATAGCATTTAGAAATCCTCCCAGGAACTCTTCATACTGAAGACAGGTGGAAAAAAAAGCTAGAATATTTAGCTCTATGTATATAAACCACCACAGTGATGCCTGGAATGAAACATTCTGACAACGTTAGCCATCCTTGACAAAGTTTTATATTATTGACTATAACAAGCAGCTCTTCACTGTGTATTTGTTGTTCAAATTGGCTTATTTTTCTCTGTGGTCATCTTTTTTCTACTCTTGTTTACTCAGTTAAGGACTTGTTTTTTCCTTTCATCATTAATGAACTGATTCTGCAACCATCTAGTTATCATCAAGCAGGTTTCATGTACACACCTTCGGACTTAAGTGAAAAGTCATTTCATTCACGTGAAAAGGAGCTGGACAACTTATAAGGAAAACACATTTCTTATAAGGATTTGTACTGGGAGGCACTGTAAAAGCAGTGTTCTGTAGCCAACCTTTTTTTTGGAAAAAGAGAGTCCAAAGATCTAAATATCAGGTTCAGAAAATTCTAGATAACCTAAGCTGTGAAATCAGTGGTCATAAGCTTACAAATATCATATTAATTGAAATGTTTGTGTTGGGTTTTTAATGCTCTGAAATTTTGCTAACTATAGTGATTCTATAAGAAATGTTTCTGACTTGAATTTTCCATTTTCTGTACTGAAAGAAAGATGTTTTGTTGGAAAATGATGCTCAGAAATTGATTTGGTGACTCCAGAGCATTGAGGTATCCAGACTCTTGAGGTTATGATCCCTGCAGCAGAAGGAACCTTTTGTTTTGCTCTGTTGTTTTGTTTTAACTGCTCACCTCTGGCAGAACCAGAAGTATTTATATTTTCTCTCTTCACACTGTGAGTTCAGCAGGAGCTTAATTACCAACCAGTATATTGTGATTAGCTGAGGAGTATCAGAAATGAGCACATGTATCAAGGTCTGTACCACAGCTCAGGAGTAACAGCTACAGTCACTCACCAGCCTCAACTGTCAGCTCCATCTTCCTCCTGCATAAAAATAAACATTTTCCCCACAATAAAGTCTTTTTATAAAAGCAATAAAACAACTCAAGGGAGCATTGTTATCATGAGCTAATCACCCCCTTAGGGAATTAGAGGCACTTAGCTGCATCTAGAGCTTCAACACCTGAGGGGCTGTGATTATTTCATGATAACCAACAAGGCATGACAGACTGGGAGGTTAATTAGATAATATTCAAACTTGGTAATATTGAGTTTGAAGATTTCTTTTGAAGTTTTACAAGCAAAGCTCTGCTTATAAAACAGCAGTGGGATATCAGCACAGAAAGGATAATTAACATTTCCTACAAACGAACCAAGGTTTTGAATAGCTAAAGGAAAAAATAATAAAGTCAAAGTACTAAACCCTGAGGCACTCCTTTAACAATGACTAATCCTGATGAGTTCACTCCCTGGAATCTTTGGGAGAAATTGACTCAAATTATATAATGCCATTTAGTTGCCAACCTGTAACTGGTTGAGGCACTTCAGTCAGCCTCATACTACTTAACAGTCCATTGTCTTAAAGAATTTAGTGGGATAGTAAATGCAGTATTAATAATAAATAATCATCCCAGCTGCAATCATAGCCATTAGTTTGAGAAACTGTAAGAACGTGTGCCACTGCATTGCTAGAGATGAAAAACAAAGAACGCTGCAAATATTTAAAATTATACAACCAGTCATTTTTCTAGAAGAGTATTTTATTTTTCTGGACAGCAACAGTAAAATTTCTGAAGTATTTGCATGTGCATGCAGCTTTGGAGCCATACCACAGAGATGTTATTAGTGGCTAGTTACTCTGCTTGCCTGCTAGTCCAAGCCGTGTCTGCCCCCCCCTCCTGATCCAGAGCCCAATATAACTCCCCTAACTGTGGAGTTAGGTGGCATAGCCGTTAGGTGGATGAAATTATTCTTCCAAAACAACATGCCTATATGTCAGCTCACTTACCTAATTCACTGTGGCTACGTGGGCAATGGATCCCACAGAAGGTATACTAAGGAGCTGCAGCTACTAAGAGAAGGCAGGATGTCCTATTGATGGACAGCTGGCTGTAACACCAGCTTATAATTCAAAGCTGTAATGCAGCTTCTACAAACAATCAACAACTTTTAAAGTTACTATTTATGTTGGCTATCAATTAAAAAAAAAAAAAAAATCCTTCCATGTCTTGTTTATATATAAATTAAAGATTGAAGATGATGGTTGGTGACCCAAGTAATTTCTGATTTGGGTAGCATTCTTTGCAAACTAATCTTCACTGAGTAACCAGATCTGGCACTGAACTAGAGTGTAGTGAAGAAAGTTTGGCCCTAAATTGCATATATTCTGAAGGTTATATCGCTGTAACAAAGCTGAGATTGCTGGTCAGGCAGAAATTTGCCAGCAAAATATTTTGTCATCATAAAGTTCTAACTTAATAGATCTGAAACATTTTACTGGAATCTGTCAATTCTGTCAAAACTTTCAAGAGGGAATCAAGTCATTTAGTGTGTTCCCAACTTGGCAGTCAGGCACTGGCAGCCTGCCTGGCTTCATGAGCTGCCTCCATCTCAAGCTCCCTACTGCCCATGCCATGGGCTGCCTGCCTCCCTGGGCTTCCAAGCACTCACAGCTGCATACTTGGCTGCTCCTTCAGTTTCTTCAGTGTAAGAGCCCTGGCGTGCCTGATATATAGCCAACTAACATTTCCCTCCTTAAAGAAAAACATGAAAAAGGCCTAAACCCTATAATTTGCCAGGCAATGGAGATGTTTTAATTGCTCTTTTGCAGAATTCATACATCTTCACTTTTCATTTTCATGCTAAAAAAAAAAAAAAAAAAACACCAAATAGCACTTAAAAATATATATGTATATATATGTATATATATATCAAAGAATCAATCTTAGATAGGAAGAAAAAACTATGTACTTAGATGACAATGAGATAAACACAGAATTCTAGAATCATTAAGGTTGAAAAAGATCTCCAGGATCATCTAGTACAACCATCCACATAGCACCAATATTGCCCACAAAAATACGCCCGTAAGTACCATATCTACACATTGTTTGAGCATCTCCCTGAACAGTGACTCCACATCTTTGCTGGACAGCCCATTCCAGCACCTGACCACTCTTTCAGATAATTTTTTTCCATATATACAAACTGAATCTCCTCTCGCACAACTTGAGGCCATTCCCTCTTGGCCTACTGATGTTAACTAGGAGAAGAGGCTGAATGCCACCTCACCACAACCTCCTTTCAAGCAGTTGTGAACAGTGATGAGGTCTTTCCTGTGTGTCCTGCAGACAAAACAATTCCAGTTCCCTCAGCTGCTCCTCATAAGATTTGTGCTCCAGACCCCCAGAAACTTTGTTGCTGTTCTCTGGACATCCTCCAGTGCTTCAATGTCTTTCTTTTAGTGAGGAGCCCAAACCTGAATAGAGTACTCAAGGAATGGCCTCACTGGTACCAAGTACAGAGGGACAATTTCCTCTTTGGTCCTGCTGGCTACACTACTTCTGATACAAGCCAGAATGCTGTTGGCCTTCTTGGCCACCTGGGCACACTGCTGGCTCATGTTCAGTCAAGTGTCATAGATAGGTACTAAGGTAAAAAAAAAAAAATTAAAAAAGAACAGAAATAGAAATACAGAGGAACAGCTCATAATTTTTGGCAGAACTTCAAGTGTTTGCCAGTCATTTCTTCTTTTAAGACATTAAAAAATGGGTAATTAAAATTACATTCAGAATTACCTCATGTAATTCCAAGAATTGTACTTGAATGGGATGAGGCAACATCTGAAGGTACGTGAGGACAAGGGAGGACAATCTGATGGCCGTCTTGTTCTAGATTACAAGGAATAGATGGCTGAGAAGAATTCCATGACAAGAACAGAATAATGGAAATTGAGAGAAAAGGGTAAAAGCTATGTGAAAAACCTTAAACAACATCTTATTCAGTGTATACAAATCATCACCAAGAGTTAGACTGCTCCTTTCATACTTCCTCAGTTCCATTTGCCACCTTCTTCAACACCTTCTTTGATTTTTTTTTCTTAATATTTACCCAATTATTTATTTCTTTTTGTGTTTATGTGTTATTATCACTATGGCACCAGATATGCAAATCCCTAGGAACACACCCTACTCCAGAAAATTTGCCCTTTTTCTTATATTTACAAATTGCCTAGTGAATCTCATGTAAGAAAGCATACGAATGTTTCATTAAATGAAAACACTTGAACTGTTGGTGCAATTTCATTTTGCAAAAAAAAAAAAAAAAAAAATTAAAAGTGTTCCCATAGGACATAATCCAGTGGCCACTAATTGCAGGAAAGACAGACACTGATGTCACTGGAGCATTGCAGACATTTTTTTGCTGAAAACATACGTTCAAGAACAAAGCTCTTGAAAAAGATGCACCAGAAAGTTGTGTGGGTTCATTACTTGTCCCTGCTGCTGAGCAATATAGTTCTGCTGTTGCTGCTGTCCTTATCAGATATATTTTAGTGATTTTAGTGATTAATAAACCAGTGTCAAGGCTTTGAGAACCTTAGTGCTAGTGGGGATGCAAGAAAGACCCCTTATCTTCAAGCTTCTCTGGGAGAGTGATTGCAGATTCAATCATGTGGTAAAGGTTTGGTAAGGTTTTCAACACTTGAACATGGCCCTAACATAATTTGACTAGTAATGATCAGTGCAAGAATGAAATGCAAATCTGGTTTGAATTTACCAGCTATACTTTCTGCACTGTTTTATGAGCAACGTGCATGGACCATGGTTCCAGTGAGGCTAACATAGAGTGCACCTGTGTGCATGGGTGGGCTAATACAATTCCCTTAGGTCAGCAGGTGCACCAGCAAAAAATAGAACTCAATAGTGAGCTGCTTTCACCGGTGTAAACCTCATTACTGTGTTCTTGAAAGTCATGAGGATGTTAAATTTGCACAGTTATTAACATGTAGCTGTTTGGGTTCTTTTTAACATTGATTTCCATGAGCTTGCCAAAGTGAGGAAGTTAGTGTGAGTTTATACAAGAACTGTTTTAGACCCTTGCCTACAGCTTTCAGTATGCTCTGTACAGTATGTAAATCTTTCTTGTTAGAACTGAGAATCAGAATCTACGTGTGAAAAGAGATATCTATATATTGTAGGCTATCAGCTTATTGATATGTGGATAAATTCTACTTCTTTTTTTTTAATTTACAATGCACCACATTTTACTCCACAGAGTGATATACAAGGAGTTAG
The DNA here is from genome assembly GCA_037305975.1 of Chrysolophus pictus. Classification (NCBI taxonomy): domain Eukaryota; kingdom Metazoa; phylum Chordata; class Aves; order Galliformes; family Phasianidae; genus Chrysolophus; species Chrysolophus pictus. The sequence goes on from CM074576.1 coordinate 169,919,558, forward strand.
AGCTATACTCTCTCATCTGCTCATTCCTTCATTTGCACTGTATTTCCCTGGAAATCTCATTTAGCTAAGAATTTCAGAGAAATAAATAATTCCAGAGACTTAATTTGGCACATTCTTTTTGCTCAGCTGAAAAATTCAGGGAAAAAAAATCAATCACTAAGTATACAATTTAAAAATAATAATAAACATTGAATCTTGAAACCTACAGCCACAAATAAATCCTTCTGGATCTTTGCTGTGAAACAGCTGCTTTTGAAAGTAAACCCATCAAAAATGGTCTAAATGCTGAGAGAAGATGGAATGGACATGAGGAAAACAAATAACTGAGAGTCATCTCACAGAAGTCAAGGACTTTCCATGTAATTAAAGTTACAGATAGCAAGTGTTTGCAGTCAGCTTCTCATGCTGTAATTCAATCTAACCTCAGAGAGAAAAGATTAAAAGTCATTATATTCATGGATATGTTACGTAAAGCTTTCTCCTCGTTCTTTATTTCTGTGGCAATTACAATACTGAACGCCATAGGTGAGAAGTTTTCCAACACTTCACAAGGGAGGCCACCACTTACTTAGCAGTAGCAGCTTTGCAAGCTGCTTTTCTTCCCATATGACATTTTGTGGACCAGCTCCCTTCCCTTTAGTGAGTGAATAACATCCCTGTGGCAATTGCAGCAGTGTCTCACATAGAAAAGTAATATGAGGAGAGTATTTAATGTATGTGCAGCTGTCTGCAGTGTCACTCTAGCTGGTGGAAACAAACTGAAGAGATCAACCAGTTATTTGGGAAATACTACTAGTTGATTTGCTACAGTTGGTTGTTATCTATGTGTTTATGCAGCATGAATTTAAATGTCAGAATGAAATCCTTTTATAGGGCCTTCCTAGTTTTGAAATGTACATCTTCACCCACAAATATCTCATGCTCTCAATTCATGCTTTGATTTAAGGATATTTCCACTTTCCCTTGGCCAAAATTTCTCTCAAACATATGAATTTTATAACAGTTTGTGGATTCTTTTGTTATTTTTGTGTACTTTTATGACACTTTAATGGGATTTATATATTCTTATGTGGCATTTCTTCTTTTCTACTAGCAAAATAATTGGAAGAGCCACTCTGTATTACTCACAAAAAAAAAAGAAAAATCTGTAAGAAAATTTCAAATCCAACAATGTAGTATGAAGGAAAATGGGGAAAATACAAATCAAAAGATAAGGAATGTAGACCACTGAAGAGGGAAGCTAAAGGTACTAGCATAAAATAATATGGTCAATTTCTTAAGAGTAATAAAGAGGAGCAACTGTGTTAGGAACAAAAGGCAGTCTCACTAGCAAATCATCCTCATATAGAATACTAAAGAATTATTAATATATATTTCTCCTCTGTTTTGAAAGAAGGAGGTTAATGAATTCATATTTTATTTTGTTTTATATATCATGTTTCTTATTCTCTCAGTCACGGGGGAGCATGTTAAACAACATAATGTCTCTGTGTCCTCAGGGCCAAATAGCTGCTAACAGAAATGCTAAAAACAATGTCTTTAAAAAGAAATGTAAACCTGTGTTTTCATTGCACAGCCCTGCAGACAGGGCTGCTGAAGTCAGCTGGGTTATCAAAATCCATGAAACAACCTTCTGGTAGACCTGTTAACCTAACTGAGAAACAGCCAAATACTGTGCCACAGAGAATCAACATCCCATTGCACAGACTGAAAACATTAATGACAAATTGATACTTTAAGAACTGGATGATCCAAGTAGCTATATAATTAGCACAGGTAAGATCATAAACAGTCTAGGTGCAGCTGGGGATTACTGAAATATGGTATCAAGAGGTTGATTTGTTTATAAGTAAAAGACTCATTATATTACCCATCTGATAAAGATGGCTATAAAATCCTTCAAGCATATCTATGCTAGTAGGTGCAGACTACCCACAGGTTTCTTTTGCCCAGCCAGGCACAAGCAGCTTTGGCCTGGAAGCCATCCAAGTCTGTTAGCACACAGAATGCCTGAGCTCTGGGGGCAGTTTGGACAAAGACAGCAGTGTTCATAAACACATACTATGTACATATCCCCCAAGACTTCTATAAAAGTATTTTCCTCCAGATAAAAAGCCAAAAGAGAAGCTGGGCACCTACGAATTATTAGGCACTGCAACAGCTCCTAAATGTTGTGTTTAACCCTCAGAATATATTCAAAACTTAATATATAAATTCCTAAGTTTCCTTTAGAATATGCCAAGAGCAATGGTGCAAAAGGAAGCTTTGAAATAATATGTGCAGCACCCAGATCAAACTAGAAAGAGACACAAAGTGGGGGGGCCCAAACTGAATGCCATCTCTTGGAGTCACCAGTGTTTTAATTAGAGATGAAATATTGCTTTCCTTTGGGCCGCTATGGAGAAAAGAAGCCACAAGTCATGGAATCAGGAGAAGAACTGTTGGCAGCCCCAAAGAGAAGTCTCTCCGTTTCGGAAAGAAGTTTGCAAAGCAAGTTTTTCTCCATGTCTTAGACTAGACAGCTACAGTTTATTCGTTTACCACTAGATGGCATCTGGTATTTGGCAACCATATGCCTGTCTACGCTTTTTTTTTCTTTTTTTCTTTTTTCCTATGGAGTCGAAACTAGTACAGCAATGGGACCCTCTGACAGAGTAAACATGAAACCAGCCCCATATCCTTGAGATCTCCATGCCAAAGGCTTACATTTGAAAGTAGTGACCATCTGCCTAGCAAAATGTTCAGTAACACTGCCATAACCTCTTTGGTGACCTGCGAGGAGGGGCTGTGTGCTGGCCTTCCTGCAGCCTTGCTCTATCTCCAGACAGGAGGACCAGCGCAGGACTCATCTTCAGGGCAGTTGGGCACCTGCTGGAAGCAACCACATGCTTACATAGTCTAAATCTGGAGCTACTTGGACTGCTATTTTTTCTAATTGTAACAAAATGATTCCAAATGTTGTTTCCTGCCGTCATTTCCACAGATTTCTGTTCAGTGAGGTGGATCACAGTCATGTTTACAGTGATATTTGAGTTGTCTGTAATGCTGAATTTATCCCCATTGTTATGGGTGAGTTTTATGGTCTATGGAGAGCCTGTCCTTTGTGTTCCAAAAAATAAAATGTACGTTTCTTGATTGCAAACAATCACAGTACTGGAATTTACTTCTCTGCTTTCGGAAACAACCTCTGTGCAAATCTGATAATATGGCAGGCAAATACATGTTAGGTTAGAACACGGTACAGCAGCTGGTGAGCTACTGGTAGTAACTTAGTCAAATAGGCTTGATAATGTCCAATATTTAGACATGTACTCTTGCAAATATAGTGGGCCTCTGAGGTTCAGAAAACCTAGTAAAACAAAAGTAGCTCCCTGATGTTGGACAATAAACATGATAAGGCTCAAAATAATAGCCTTTTTGGAAAGGAAATTTCCAGCCCTTCCTGTCATATTAGAACTTAGAAATTGCAAAATAATATTTAAAGCAAAAAGCTTTTCAAAGCTTCTTTATTTTTTTCTTTTTTTCCCTTTTTTTCCCTGCATGCGTGTGTGTTGTTTTTTTGTTTTCTCTTGTCTTGTTGTTTTTTGTTTGCTTGTTTTTTTCCCCTTAAAATTCCGCAGTATTTTCCTTCTCTGCTCTGAAGGACATTTTTTGCCTGTGAAACATCTGGGGGGTATCCAGCTACTTCAGTGGTGGAGAAGTCTGAAGTTGCAGTTCATAGGCAGCATCAGGAGAGCAATGCACTGGATTAGGTACTATGTTGGAACAAGCACAAAATGTGAGTGGAGGAACTGTCTGATTCTGATTCCTGATCTGATTAAGTCACTTAGTATTGCTCCTGCTTATGTTTATTACAGTAATGTCTATAAACAAAATATTGCAAGGGCCCCATTGTGCTAGATACCATGAAAGCAGAGAGAAAGCAGCAGCATCCTCTCAGCTGTTGTTTCCCCATCTGTCAAGTGAGGACAATGTGCTTGCTTTATACAAGTACATGAGCTCTAGTTAATTAATATTTGTAAAAGGATATGTAAATGTGTAAATGCTAAGTATTATTTATGAATTATATTAGAAATGAAGATTGGTGGAGAGGCTTTGGAGAGAACATAGAGATGGCATTATGAGGGCACAGAGAGCAGTGCAGGGTGCAAAGATCAGCCTGGAAACAAGGGAAGCAAAGAGAAGTAAGTGATTTACAAAAGAGATGTTTTTAATTAACAAAAAGAAAGAGGGAATGCAGAGGATGTGAGCAATACTCTGGTGAGTTTAAAAAAAAAAAAAAAAAGCCAACAGAAAAAAAACCAACAATCAGTGATCTGGAACTGGATGGGATATAATAGAAATGGAAAAGGTAATAAAAAAGGTGAAAAAAATAAGCAAGAAGAGCCCTAGTATTGTACATAACAATGATTTATATAAATTCTATTTTAAAGTAGCAGTAGATTATTAAAACCTTATTCAGTGTAACAAAGCATAGATGCTTGCTTGGAGTGATTGGAAAAGGTGCACTGTCAAGGTGAACAAGCTTGTAAGTGTTCATAAGACTAGGCCTCAGCATAAACTACAAGTTAAGTGATGAAAATGCTATAGGTTTAATACTGTGTGGTACTGTGCTCTATGAGCTGTTCTGAACGTGGTGAATTACTCCATCAAAGGACATTCAGAAAAGTAATGAAGATGGTTTAAGACGGAGTAACCACCTCTTTTTTAAATCACATCTAACACCCACGGGATATGCCAATTTTCTTTCATATGGTCTATGTAAAGTGTCTGCTTAACCATCCTGGTTCTAAAGGTGTGCTTTAGCAACAGAACAGAACACAGCGGCAGCACTTTTTATCACAACTACTGTGAAAAAATATTTGTAAGTATTCATATTCAAGCTCTAAACTACATTATAATTTGATCTAATTCACTCCAATCTGTTGTTTCTTTGCCAGGAATGTTCAAACACACAGCTTTTCTTACCATGAATATGCATGAAGTTTAGGCTCTGGAGCTGAAGAGCTCAGCTAATTCAACAAAGTCAGCTTGGCAATTCCATTGTGAGTTGTTACTCTTGCAATTTGCTATTTGGTTTCAGCTGGAAAAATCAAACAGTGCAATGTCATCTGTTCAGGAAGCCAAAAGAAATATACTTTGCTTAATGCAAGAACATGTGGTCAGCTGTTTGTGACTGGTCCTACACAACGACTTACTCAATAAGAAAACAACCAACTATTTGTAAGCAGCGGACAAACAGAATTTTGTGATCTGCTCAAACAATACACACACACAAAAAACAAAACAAAACAAACAAAAAAAAAAAACCAAAAAAAAAAAAACCCCAAAAAACCAAACCACCAGGCAACATTTTCCCAAGAGTTTTTTCATGGAATTTATTTGCTTCATTTCAGTTCTTAACAAGTATGAGAAGCTGATCATCACCTCCTCTACCACAGAGGAGTAATCTCCAAGATTTTTCCTACCAACATTACTAGAAAATGAATGAACTCAGTTTGGACAGTTCTCCCTTAGTTATTTCGCTGACCCTCAGAACCAGAAGGCTGCTTTGAGTAAATGGAGAGAAAAACATTAAAAATTATATATCCTGGGTTGACTTTGATCTTTAAAAATGAGGTGGATTTTATTTTAGGTGTATAATAATATTGCTAACCTCTGTTCACTAGGCAATCCTTCCTTTTCCCTCAGCTCTCAGTTTGACATATCTCCACCATGAAATGACTAAGATTGCCATGAAACTGAAAGCTGTGAGTGTGAAAATTGGGGAATGCATAGACAAATTCTTCTTTCCTTTTTAAACATATGCCAGTGAATAGGTTCTCTTTTTTTTCTCACTGGCTTTCTGTATTTCTTGGTAAATATGAGTACAATCCTGGACTAGAAAGCCCAAAGCAAATTTTTTTAAAGGAATTCTGTTAGAGCCACAGAATACCAGACACGAAAAACCAGGCGCAGACTTGGTGTAGAAATTGTACGCTAAGACTGAAAATTGCCATCAAGGTCAGGTCATTTTTCTTCCTAAGTTTTGCCAATGAGAAAATGAGAGATCACTGCAGTGCACTAAAAAAGACAGGAAGCATCTACAGAAGTATTGATTCTAACATAACTGTTTGGCCACCATGGTGTATTTAAAGAAGTAAGAGATGTAGGAGTAAGCCTCAGAAAGAAGGGGGGTGTTAAGTTGTAGTTGTTAGGTGCACAAGCAATGTTATTGGTAGTCTACATGGTGTATCAGTAGTGCTGATCTGCTGCATGTGATGTCTGGACAGAGCAACTTCTAATACGGGTAAGAATAATTCTTAGGTAACTGTGGAGACCTAAATGCCTCCTTGCTCGAGCAAGCAATCCTAAGCATGATTTAAGGGCAAGTTTTAAAGGGAAAGTGAGGAGCATTTAGTGATCAGTTTCTGCAGGTCTCACGAAGGGCAGAACACTTGTAAAACTGTGTGCCAATGGCTACGTGTCAGCTTCTTTAAAAGCCAACTAGCCATTAAATATAGCATACTAACCATGTAGATTTTGCCAAGAAACAGAGATGCTGAACATAGTCGAGCCTAGTGTTATTTATCTCTCACTCAGCTTCCTAACTCTTAACACAGACAATTTCAGGACTCCTGAGAAGTTCTGTGATATGTTTACTTCAGTCCAGTTAGTAAGTAGAAAGTGGTAGCTGTTGCAAATATGTCTGCATACATAGGGTTTAATTAATGGAGAAAGCAGTCAGAACCAAAATGGATATTGATGAACACCATGTATTTATATGCAGCCAAGGCCAGCCCAAGCAATTGCCAGTCAAAGGCAAGGTTCACTGCCTTAATGAATCAACATTAAAAGTCCAAGGCTTCCCAGCAAACTTAAGAGTTTCTGAAAAAATAAATCCATAATCTGGTGTTATTTGCATGTATCTATTTAAATCTTATTGAAGTCTTTCAAACTGCCAATTTTGTTAGGTTTAATTGAAGGAGTTTGGAGTTAAGTAAATGTCACAGATTTTACAGAGATTTTATTGCTAGTGACAGAGAAATCTATTGTTAAATGTAGTTAAGTTCACATGAGGAGGAACTGGGAAACTCAGACACTTCTAAAAATAGTGATAAATTATACAGAAAACCAAACAGGAAGGGAGTTCAGTTCTCCTGCATGCTTAACTTAAATGAAATTCAGTCTACCTGACTACCCTTTTGTGAACTTTTCTGTCAAGGTAATTACACATTACCTAGTGATTAAATATCCAAAATATTTATGGAACATATTTTTATGAAATATATGTTTTCACTAGCTAGCACCTCTATATTATAGCTGCTTTCCTACATGTGATGATATTTTTAAATATGGCTTAACTGTTAATAATACATAAAGTATTTCATTTTAACTTCTGAGTATTCAACTTTGGAAATAAGTATGCAACAAACACATCTGTAGCTCAAGTAAAGCATTTTAATAAAGAACTAATACTTAATATAAAAAGAAAAAAAAAAAAAAGTTAGTATCTCAGGCCAGTGATTTGTAGCTATATTAAAGCCTAATTTTCTGTTTTTTTTCTCCATAACTCTTCTTATCATCATTGTAGTTTATCTTTTTTTCAGAAATCTTCACATTTTCCAGTTGTGAAGACAGATCTAAGGTAAGAAAGATATTTATATTTGAAATCTGTAGAAAACAATCATTCTATTTTGTGACTAAGAATGTCAAACTAAAGAACATCACAATACCTTTTGACTTTGTAATTTTTTTTTTTTTTTTTTTTTTTTTATGATTTTGGAATGAAATATATGACCATAATTTGGTTCATTTAATTTGCATCCACAAGCCACAGAACCATCTACCTACATCCTTTTATATGTGATGGTAGGGATATTAGAGAAGAATGACATGTTTCTTGCTGTGACATATGCTTTCCAGGCAGGTTTAGTTGAATCACTTAATGCTAGATCCACAGAGACATCCAGACCCAGAGCCAACCTACTTAATTTTAAATTTGAATATAAAATGAAGTGAGTGTCCCTAGAAAGGACTTTGATAATCAGATAGTATTTGCCTAAAAGGTAGGGAAATGTGTATCTGATTTCCTGGAGGTAGAAAAAGGAACTGAGTGCTGCTCTTCCTCATTAGATTGCTACATTAAGTGATAGGCCTCTTTTTCTTTCTTTTTCTTCCTTTTTCTTTCTTTTTTTTTTTTTTTTTAACAAGACAGACATACATCACAAGTTATGGGGATTTTTTGAATAGTTCAGTTCTGTATGTGTGCTTTGGGAAAGCCCTAAGCACGTTGGACTGAACTGCTCACAACAGTTGAAGAAATACCTTATCTAAGGATCTCAACAGCACTTAGAGGTAGAAACCAATCTATTCAGACCTTTCAAGACATTCAAGGCCCTCCTTTTTGTAGTGCTTTTATCTAAGTACTTCTAAGCACTTCATAAAATAAAACAAGTAGCATTTCCTCATTTCACTAACTGAGAACCCACAGAGATGTAGTATTTACACAGGGCACTTTTCCATGTCTTCACACAGACGTGAGGCAATTTCACTTTTAATTCTGCCTTCCCAGCATACTCCAGATTGTAGTAATCTTTCTGTGCCCAGGGCTGCTAGCTCAAACACATCAACTCATAGAAGCTATTAAAACTAATAATTAATGTAATGTTTAAATTAGCTATGACCAAACTCTTTGAGATCCTAAGACTTCTCTTCAACATTTTCTCAAGAAAAATAAAAAAGGAGATGTTTTTCTTTGTAGGCTTGGTTGAAGATTTTTTAGTTTGCTTGTTTTAAAAATTCTCTTTGAGAAAATATCAGGAAATCATCGCCTGCTTTATGAAAACAGATAGCTGAAACAATCATATCCAAATCTGAAACACAAGCTGTATGTCTCAATACAGAGATTACAAGGAGTTGAACAGTGCTATAATGAGAAATGGCTGAGATGGAAAACACCAACAGAACAAAAAGACAGTATTAGATGCCTTAGCAGTAGAACCTTTGAGAGCACTATATATGGAGAAGATTGATAAGTCAGGATGTTCGGTCAGGTCTGAAACTGAAAGCACAGAAAAATTCTCTGGTTACCTGGATTTACATGTATTACAAAAAAAAAAAAAAAAGATCAAATACAGTGTTGTAAATAGCCAACAGTGCAACAAGGAAACTCAACCACTGCTGTTCTCTGTTCTCCCATAACTGCTAAAATAACCTGGAAGATACCAATTTTGAATTAGTAAATGCCCAAGTGACAAGTGTAGCAGATAAACAGAAAATTGATCAGAAGTGTAATGGAAATTGTTTTTTCATAAGCATGGTCATGACCTGTGTCCGAAGTAACTTCTCTGGAGAAACTTTAGGCTCCTATGTTCATAGCAAACCCTGATGCAAGCAGTAAAGAAAGCCAAGAACCTAGCATCTTCCTGTTCTCTAAAAGTTCTCATCTGAGTAATTCAGATGCTGAGAAGATGGAGTTCACATAAACCCTGAGAATAGCTCTCTATAAGGGGCTCTCCAATTACTGGCTGGAGAACAAGGAAACTTAGATTTTTGCAAACCAAACTCTTGAGCCACTATTTGTGGACTCCTCACTTCACCTATTGCAGAACTGCTGAGGAGCCCTAGCTAGGCTTCTGCAAATGTGAAGGCTGAATCAGAAGTGAGGTGAGAATGAATGTACCAGAGGCTGGACATAAAGTAAGGCTGGGACTTCTCTGCAGCAGCTGCAAATGTGTGTGTCTTAAACTGACATAACATCTATCTTGTACATTACAACCTGAATTACTTACTGCAAAACAGGGAGATTTGCAGGATATTCAACAGAGAAAAATATTTTTCTTGGTTTGTTAGTTATTAGTTATAATGCTTCATTACTCTTCCTTGGACCTGATCAGATGGGTAGGACATGAATGAATGAAAAAGATTAAGTTAACAAAAGTATATATTTCTCCTAGTGACTGTCATCCATTCTGGATTGTCCTGATCAAAATGCAGGAGATGGACATGAGATAACAAATATGATAGAGAAGTCTAACTTCATTGCTTTGTGTCCCTCCATACAAATTAAATCAAAGGAAACAGTCTATACTCCTATATTACATTTGTAGCAATGAATGTCTACACCTGAATGATGGAGAGGGAAAAAGCACCATTTCAGAAATATTTTTTAGCAGATCATGGATTTAAATGTCAGAAGAGAAGGGATGTTAAGAAAACTACCAGTGCTTGCTGCTGGAGGAAGGCTAGGTGCACTACGGGATTGTCAGAAAATGAATACCACACTAACAATATGAAGCTTTTTTTTGGTTTGTTTTTTTTTTTTTTGTTGTTAAAAAAAAAAACAACAAAATAATTATATTTGTATATTGAAGTGTCACAGGAAAAAGAAACTTGAAGCACAAATTTAAATAGGATTGGCTTGTTAGTGATGGTTTTTAGGAGTTTTATTTTTTTTCTGTCGGCTTCCATCCTTTTTTTTTTTTTTTTAAATTTCTCCAGGGCATGTCATATATAGTGAACAAAATCTCAATGGAGGCCCACAGGTATCACTGCTGTTTAGTCAGACTTCAAATTGGGCTGTAATGGTTTTAGATAGAAGAGCAGATGGAGAGGGTTTGTTCACTAGTCGGTGCCCTTGCCTCAGAGTTCACCTCAAGTTGTTTTCAGAAATTCTCACTTCATGTGCATTACTTATTTATATCATCACTTTTTTTTCCCACTTCATACATAATTGCTACTTAATTGATACTGCCTTTATACAAGCCTCCACAATAGCAAGCAACAAGACACACTGCTAAATAGAGGAATCATTAATCTGTGTATATATTCTGGATTTCCTTTAAAGATGGGCTGGAAATAAGCAAAGTCATTAGTAGTTTGTTTGCAACAGTGTATTTATGAAAGCTCTATGGAGAATGTGTCAACAGTCAGTATGTAACAGAGCAATTAACACAGTACTTTTGTACTTTTGACTGTTAGCATGGGAGTAAACAGAAGCAGATGTGAAGTGTTTGTGCTGTTAGTATTCACAGACTGTTCTGACATATGCAAATACAACTAATGCTTACAGAGCTTGCAACCCTTATTGTACCATGACCTTACTCACCAAACCCTGGGACAGGACTGCTACACTTGCACACTTTCCTAATAATTATTAACAAAACCCAGATACAACATTTTTGTTCTTAAAGCATTACGGAGTGCAATGGTAAAGCTTCACAGATAAATATATTGGTAATATTATGCATATGAGTTCTGGTTTTTATCCTGGGTGGTTTTTTTAATGCAAACAGAGAACAAATAATATAGAAGTAATGAAAAATATTTAACAAGAAATACTCTGAAGAGGAATCACTACTGAAATACAGTTTAGATTTGATTATATGAGTCCAATGAAGTTTTGGAGTTAACACACGTATCTGATTCTGTGTATTTAGGACAGAGTTCAAAATGAGACCTTTCATTGTCACAGTCTGAAAATATATATATCTTTCTAAAGCATCTCCAGCCAGGCTGTTAAAATAGGATGCTGACACCAAAATTATTTCTGCCCTGTTGAAAAAAAATAATCACAGACTTGACCTAATAAAATCACCTGTATTTTGGAGGGGAAAAAAAAAAAAGAAAAAAAGAAAGGAAAAGAAAGCTTCATGTGTTCTGTTATTTTTCATGTGAACTATATACAGCTGACATACCAACCAATAAACCTGTAGTTCATACAGTGATTTTCATCTTCAAATAGTATGTTACAGCTAGCTATGTTACATAAATTAAGGTCAGATGAGATTTAATTTTCAAGTTTTCTTTTACAGATATGTATTTCCATAAGAGGAATTAAACAAAGCTGAATTGTAGAACAAAATTTACAGTGATGTTTGGCATTATATACTACATGGAAAATGCTTTGATTAGAAATAAAACAATGCAGAGAAAATATCACCAAAAACAATACTGAAACACCATCTCTTCTACCCCTATCTGAAGGCAGAAAGGATGCACAGCTAACCCCGACCATACTGCCTTTTTACTATCTGTAAATACATAGTGACTCTTGGAATTAAAATCCTATTTTGCAAGTAAGTACGTGCTTGTTTCTGTCCTGTTTTCTTCCTTGCAAATCAGTTTTTGTTCTCTGTTATGGTGTATGTCTTCTCTTCCATGTTTTTGTGGGTTGTTGGTTTTTTTTTTTTATTATTTTGTTTTTAAGCTGCTGGTAACAGTTCAGGTCCCTGGAAGGGTTTGCTTTTCAGGAGGCTGAAGCTATTTTTTCATATTTTGCTTGACTTTGTGTGTGTGTGTGTGGTTTTGACATCTGAAAGGCACAGGTGGTACAGCTAATTGCAGACATTTATTTTCTCATTCAAAAATATAACCACTTTCGTAGGTTTCGATTTTTCTTGGCTATTATTTTTTTTTTTAATTTGAAAGATATCACTTTCTATTTAAACAGCAAGCTGTGAAGAAATGAAGACCTGAAGTGTGATAGTAAAGTTGGTTAAAATAAATTCCATTCACTATTACTTTGCATTATACTGCCTTAACCCTAAAATTGGACAGCTGTCTAAATCACAGAAACATTTCAAAGTAAATATTTATACTGCAAGTAGTCAAGAATATTGTATACTGTTGTGGGCTAATGCCAATACAAATACAGTAGATGAGTTTATCTGGGCCCTTTAGTCCAAACGTGCTCGAGGGGTTCGAGCTGTTCTACCACGTACTAAGACTGAGAATGACTTTCCTTCAAGCTTCTGGTTTGTATCAGCTGGCTTGCGTATCTAAATAATCATTTGTCCACAGCTGCAGGCAATCAGCATTTTGTGCATACAGTATAGATTCCCAAGCCAAATTATGAGATAATGAAAATACATGTAATTATATGTTGCCATGCTAGTCTAAATATAATTTACACTTGAAAGGAGGAAAAGCAGAAAAGACAGTAACAGGTGAATAAGAACAAAAAAAATGTATTTTAGAAATCTTTCCTGAACTTCTTTTCCAGCAAAGTAGCTTCACTCATTTATGCTCTGTTTACTTAAAAGGTTATTTGTTTATTAGAAAGTTCAGTTCTGTGGAGTTCTTATGATTTCTATGGTGTTTAATTCAATATAGGGGGAGAAAAGTCAAATTCCTGTTTTATGATTGCTTCACATCAGTTTGCAGTTCTGAAGAATTTCCTTCAAACTTTAATGTAAAAAAGACATGTTGAAATATTTTCTTAAACAGTTTTCTGTGTCTTCCTACTTATTCCTTTGAAAAGGTTTGGTTCACTTTTGCTTTACAGTTGTGAGACTCCTACCAATTTTTTTTTTTTTTTAATTCAAGAGTTCCCAATTTGTAGACAGTCAACTCATGGTCAAGCCACCATGAAAAATAGTGTGAGGACAATCCTGTGTTCCAAACTGAGGGGTGCTCTGACACTTTCTAAATGGGTCTGACTTTTAAGAGTTCCACTTTTAATTTATGTGCTGTGTATAATCCCATGCTTCCTTGTCTGTCACCTTCTCTAGGAGTGTCTATACAGTGCTGTCTTGAATAACCACATCCAAATTCCTGCCTGGGAAAGCTACTCAAGGGACTTGTCCCATGAACTGCATCACACAATAGATGATACATCAGTCATTTGGGCCATCTGGTAACCATGGTTTATCACAGGATGTGGCTTATCACATTGATGGTATATATATATATATCTGTCTCCTATCTGGTCACCCTATGGTTTTGGATGATAAGCAACCAGCTAGGCTAAAAGAGTCTGTTGTGGCTCTGAATATTATTTAGCTTCTTTTTTTTTAAATTTTCTACTGCGAGTTTTTCAATGCAATGTTATTTTAAGCTTTCAGTAATTATTTTATTTCTGAAAACAGATGGCATTTTCTGAAAGAATTATTATAATATGAAATGCATGCTCGTTCCCAATAACTTGATCTTTCAACTCCTAACTAACCTTAATTATTGTTGTTAAAAATATTTGGAGTGCTTGATCCTGAAAAGAGATCAGTTGCGATAAAATTTTATTAGTGAAAAATTTTCCCAAAGGAATTTTTTGAATGTTGTGATATAGACAACTGAGTATCAGATAGCAAGCAGCCTTTCACTATTTAAAGGAATGCTATAAGAAAGAAGGGAACAAACTCTTTAACAGTGTCTGCTGTATTTGGACAAAGGAAATGGTTTCAAACTAAAAAAGGGGAAATTTAGATTGGAGATAAGGAAGAAGTTTTTTATGATAAGAACAGTGAGGCATTGGAATAGGTTGCCCAGAGAGAGGTGGTGGGTACCCAGTCCTAGGAGATATTCGAGGTCAGGCTGGACCAGGCTCTGAGCAACCTGATCTAGCTGCACTCTATTCATTGCAGAGAGGTGGACTAGATGACTTTTAAGAGTCCCTTCCAAATTAAATGATTCTATGAAATATATGTGCACTGTTTTTAGGAGTTAAGTTACACAGACCTATACATGCAGTGGAAACAGTAAAATATTTGTGGGTTGGTTTTGGTTTTGGAATGGGAATCTTATGTTTATTTAATAGTTTCCTTTCTTGTACATTTTCTTCCACAAGACTTTTGAAAAGTAAATTTGGGAAATTCAATTTCTAGCCATTTTTACTATAGGAAATGTATTTTTTGCAGTTTATACATTGTTTTTCGAGTCTTGTTATAACTACTCCACAAATCAATTATATTTTCTTGTATTGTTATGTTTTGGGCCTATTCAATTTGTAGCTTGATGAATTCATATGTACACTAATTGCCCTTAAGTTTGAAAATATTTTTATATTTGAAAAGTTAGTTCTCTAAATTTTAGAGCAATGCTTGGTATTTCTTGCTGACTTTTGTATTTTCATCATTGTATGCATTTTCAGTGACTAATATAACATTAAAAAAATGCTTCTCCTGGAGTTAAAGAGACATCAAACTTACTATAATTCACTACTTCAAATTGTGCGAATGCAGCATGAGATTCTGCCTTTATTCACTACATAAAGTATCTGGAGAAGCACTATAAGCCCTCATTACATTTGGTGCCCTTCAGCACACAGATATGTAGAAAACATGTCTAAGGCATCTTTACAAAGATGAAAGTTGGGAGGTGTTTGAGACAAGAGAGAATGCTATGGAGTTTATCATTTCCATAAATGGTTGTTATAATATAGACACTTTAAATTTATTACTAGGAGCACATTTGGAATTACAGTCTTCAGATTTCCTGCCTTTCACCTACTTTCTTTTACCTGAAAAAGAACTTACCAAACTCTACCACTGAATATTTTTAACAGGACTGGATATTCCTTTTTGATTAGCTGAGGCTTCACCACAGCTGTTAGGCTTGCAAGAATTACTTCCTCTTTAAGCAGTTGATGTCAGATGATTGTGCAGCAGTTCTGGGTACAGGGAAGATAAGAAAGGGAAACTCTATTTGTGAAAACTCCTTCAAATGTTCAGAGCGTGTTGACTGCTGACCTCCAGCTGACTCTGAAAAGTCATTAAAATGCACAAAAAGATGTGCAGACCATGAACAGCCATGAGACTTTTCTTCATGGAGAAATTATGGCATGAGATATGTTGAACCCAGAATCCAGGTCTTAGCTTGTGCAAAGCAAGCAGCATGGTCCTTTTGGGCCTCAAGGCTTCTTTTTTTTAAAAAAATTGGGACATCAGCATGCACATAGCTACTTTGAGCTGTGCAGAGATCCCTGCTGCATACAGCCACTGTATGAGACAAAGCTGGTCAGGGACCAGGTTCAGTGCCACAGCCCTAAGATAAGAGCATAATCCTTACTCAAGTTGTGGGGAAGTGCTCCTGGGTCTGCTGTGGCTGGCTTCAGCATGGTGCAGCAAAGATCATTATCTCATTCCAACAAAGCGCCTTAGCTCATTTGTCTGACAAGTGCTTAATTGTTATATACAAAGCATAACAGTTCCTACTGTTGTGAGAATGAGAGGACCACTGTCAACTCTCACTCCATTCCCATTCTTGATAGCTACAAAGTTCAATATCAACAAAAGAGGAGTGTTCATTCCAGAATTATTTTTATTTCTTTTAGTTCTCAAATGTCCTCAGATTTTATTTAAGATAAAATTTGATTTTTTCTCATTAGTTCACCATCTAACCATTTTTCAGACTAGCATGTATATATGCTCCTCTCAAGAAACCGTGACTGCTTCGCAGGTGCAAGGTATGGAGGTATACCTCCATAGTTTTATGATATAAAATTGTTTAAATGTAGTCCTTATAAAGAATGGCAAGGTTCAGGACTTCTGACTGTTAAATCAAGATAATAATATACCAAAATCACAGAGACAGCTGAGTCTTAGGCAATCATGCAAGATACAGATCCAACAGAACAGCAAAATAAGCTTCCAGCTAAATATTCTTCACAGAGTTGTCTTATAAGATAATTTTATCTGTAGATCTTAGACATGAAAAGGATGCAAAGTATCAGTACCTTCACTTTACAGCTGGAGAACTGAAGTACAAAAGGGTAACACAGTTTGCAGTAGTTGATAGCACAGAGGCTCTACATTTCCTGAATTCAGATTTCCTACTTCAAGCACCATTTTTGAGCCAACAGGTCTATGGTAGAGCCTGGGGCAAGTCCATGCCAACACCTTCAGCCTCTAATTCTTCTGTTCCCCTGACACAAGTATGCATGTAAAGACTACAGGGGAAATACCAGGAAAAATATATGAATAATAAACTTGTTTTTCTTAGGATTTCTGACATAAAAAAATCCTTCTGCTGATGTAAGCTGCATCTTCCAGTTCACCTTGTAGCCTGCGGTCTTTGTGTCTTTCTGCCCCAAATGCTGAAACAAGCAGCTGCATATATTTCTTCCCCAAACTGTTCACCTACCATTTTGCCAAAATTTACCACCCCATAGCCATGAAGGAAAAGACAGATGTATGCTCATATCCCCAGCCATTGCAATTCACAATCCTGAATGATAGTGCAAACTTAATTTATGGTCTAAACTAATACACTGGATCACAAGTAGGAATGGCCAAAATGCAAGCAGACATTCCCTTTTGACATTCCTGTTATGAAGACAGTAAATGCCAAAAGATGGAGAAAGCTGAAGACTAGGACAAACTAATCTTTATGGTTCCTTCCAACTTGTGATATTCTATGCTTCTATTATACATTTACTGTCTCAGTAGGTATTGTTAGAGAATATGTGGATAAATTCAGTATTTTCCAACCAGATGAGCCAAATAAAATTCAGATGCTTGAGAAATCAGATGAAGCAATTGCAGAGCTGTTATTTCTGGAAGCTTCCGGAGCCCCAGCAGACTGGAATAGAATAGCTATGGTGACTGTCTTTAGAAAGGAGGAAAAAAATAGTGAAATTAGTAACAAACAGACAGCTTTCCTTTAAGAGAATGCATGACAGCAGAGAGCACTGGATGCCTTTAGTACATTGACTTTAGTACAGCTTTTTGTAACTTACATAACAATTGTAAATGAAAGACAAGAAAACATCACTTTCTTGAAACTTTGTGTTGAGAGAAAAACTGTACAAAGACAGTACTTATTAGTAGTTCACTGTCAAAACCATGAGGACATGTGGAGTGGGCTTTCACAGGAGTCCATCTTGTTCTGTTTATTTTTGGTACTTTCATTAATGACCTGGATGATGGAGTGGAGAGGCTGTTTATTAAATCTGTAGACTGAACTATGCTGGGATTTCTGTATGGACAGAAACTCGAGAGAATTTTCAAAAATTGGAAAAATGATTGTAATACTGTGTTTTTACAGAGTTCAGTGTCCAGCTTTTAAAGCTCATTATTATTATTAAAATGATAATTTTATTCTCATCCAGGCCATTTATTATTGTTATGCGGGCTTCCGACCACTATCCCTGTATATCCTGAAACAACTGTAAAGTCATAGTCAAAATTGAGGAGTATTTGAAGAACTGAGATTCAGATAATTTTCTTAATCTTTGATAATTTCACATTTTAAGTCAAAATAAGACTTTCTAGACTATACCTGTAGGATTATGTGAAGCTAAATGGCATAAATTCAGCTTCATGCCTCACTGCCTTAGTGCATACCTTAGGTATAAATACTCTTTCATAAAGACCTACTGCACAGCATTACTAAATTATATAAACTCGATTAATGTAGAATAAATGTGGATTCAATTTAGCAAGCTGACAAACCTTGGCACTGTGCTATATACATTATTTGTCCTGCACTGTTCTAAGAAACATGCTTTTTAAAAAACAATTTACCTAACTGGCGTGAATCACTCTACTGAAAATAAATACAGCGATCCTCAGTGGGTCCTTGATGCTTCCATTTTCATTAGGAACTTTAACATCTATCTCTTTGTTTTATGCCTGTTACATGGAATTATAGTTCCCCCTGGAGACATTAGATTAGGGATTATAAAATCAATGTGGTGTAAAACCATTGTTCCAGCACTTTTGAGCCATCTCCACAGAATGAGAAAAGGGCAGCTGGACCCTGACCCACCATGTGGGACAATGTTGCCCAGCAGAGCTGTCTCTTCAGGAAGTGCTAACTTGACAGCTAAAGTTAGATAAGGGGTGATATTAGCATTCACTGAGATACAAATAATTATTCAGCTACAAGTAAGGTAGCACTGCACCCTGTAAGACCAAAGACAGACAGTTCGGTATGAGCCAAAAGGACTGGATCCACTGCAGTCTTATTTAGTTTCATTAAGATTCCATACTCGGTCAAGTATAGCTGATTTTCTTTAAAAAGAAATGATTAGAATTGGCAACATCTGGAAATACTACATTCTTAAAAGTCTAATATTTGTATGTATACAAATACATTATTTTTCTCTGATATAAACGTTAATTTTTGAATCTATCGACTATTTCTGTATGTTGTATGCTTAAGAGATTATTGAAAAGACTGGATGGAAATTACCATTCACCCATGAAATAAGTGTAGGCTGAAATCTTTTAAATGTCCTGATCACACAGCATGGCATATCCTTTCTGTTCAGCTCTGAAAAGGGACAAAAATGGTAAATTACTCCATGGAAAACTATACTTTTACAGTCTCTGCCCTAATATGCATAACAAAGACTTGGATAATTCAGATGGTTTATAATCAGGCATGCCCAAAATGGTTCTCAAACCATGAGAAAGCCTCCTATTAATCTGAGAGCCATTCATTTCCTCTCTTGGTCTTTATTGACCTGTACCTAAATATAAGCTAATTCAAATCAAATGATTGATTTCTATTAAACCAACAAGAACCTGAAAGCACAGTTGCGAGTTTTTTCTGGTAATCTCAACAGTTTATAGAACTCATTGACCTCTGCCATACATGTGGCACTCGTAGAAACACTGCCACTGCTGCATGTTTTATTAAGAGAGACACAAAGTACAGAGGATACTGATTCAATATAATAATTGTCTTGTAAATATTATTTGATATTGTTTACATAGTGAATTTGGTTTAATTACTGCAACTCAGGATGTTTTAAATCTTAATTAGGAACACCCATCTGCATGTTGAATTATATAGATGTCACTGTACGAACCAATACAGAGCTTTGGAAAACAGACATCAGTGTTATTGTATAGAGTAACAATACATTTGAGAGGTGTTGCAGTGAACATCTAAACACAGCATGCATTTCTTGATAAAAGTCTTTTCTCTGGCAAAAGCAACACAAGAGAATGGCTCTAGTGTGATTCCTCTCCTATAACTCATTTTTCATGCTCTCTAGTGTAGTTTAAATCAAAAGGGAACTACTGCAAAGGCAACATATTTTTTCTTTTATTTCATGTTGGCAATTTTTTCTTCAAAAAGCTGTAGGTTCAGAACAGATGTAAAAAAAGCACGTTCTATCTTTAAGCTTTAACTGCAACAGGGGAAGTCAAGCGGGACAGAACTGTGTCACCTCTCCTGTTCTTAGTCACAAACCAAACCCTGGACGCTGCTCATCATGGCTCTCACACTGACATTTTCACCTGAAAAACGCTTGCAGCAAAGAGGCCAGGCAGCTTGGGATGAGGGAGAACATCAGCTCATGTTGCCTCTCCTGTCCTCTGCCTAAATCCTGGGTATGTGCCTGCAGGGAGACCCAGTCCCTTGGCCACCCTTCAGCCAACTGCTCATCATGAGCAAAGGGCTGTAAGGTCATAAGCAGCTGCTAAGTGTCTAACTTATGACTGAACCTTTGGAATCCATTCAGAAACATTAATATCACAAACAAAGGCATTTTCCTGGGCCTCGAGGGATTATTAGAATTATTTCAGCTTATTACCATTTTGACAAATTTAAAATTTATACCTCAAATTCCAATTTACATCCTCTAAACTCCAACTCAGTAGACACTTAATTTTGTAGATGTGTGAGTATCCCACATGGTACATTAGGAATCAACTCGAGGAGCAAGAAAATTGTGGATGCAGTATCACGTCTATAGATTGTGGGAATACAGGATAGCTGTATATAAAATTCATTGCAAGATTTAGACACCAAACTGTCCAGTTACTTTTATCCAAGCAAGAGAGATACAAGGTGCAAGGATTTGCAGTTGTATTTCTGAGGTACTATAGGTATCCTTCACTTTCATCGGTGAGGATCCTCTGGGTGCCAAACATGCAGAGCTTCCCCACCTGATGGCATCCTAAACCCACTCTGAAATCGCACACAAAATGTTTCTTAACGTTAATAAGCAGCCTGGACTCTTTTCTTTTGTTTCCTATGCCAACATTTTTTTTTTTTTTTTTTTTTTTCAGTAAATGGGAAGAAATATTTGCTTTAATTAGTATTCAGTTTCCCCCATACACAACAAATCTTGTGGCCATGCGGGAGGCCACGAAACAGGAACTTTTTGTTTCTACTTGAAGAAACTTGCATCTCCTGCTTTTCAGGAAAATACTAGGTTCTAGGGTATTTTATGGTGAAACTTCACCAGTTCTTCCAGAACAAGCAAACTTCAGAATGTTAACGAGCTCACTTGTATAACCTCCCTCTCAGTGTGACATGGGACAGTGCCACCTTTGCAGGGCAATACAGCTTCCACCCTGGACATGCCCCTTTCCAGAAGCTTGGAACAGGAACAAGAGCTCAATCTGGTCTCACCTTTCATGTGGATATGCCCTGAGTTTCATAAATCCCACTTTTTTTTTTTTTTTTTAATTTACATTTTTCCAATTTATTTCTAAAAATAACACTTCCAGCTTACACCTTTCTCACAATGGGAGCTGGGAGCAAGGTGGATAAGCACCAGTGAGTTAAGCATACAGCACTGAAGCTGTCAGCTCTGCAAAAGGTTAACTGTGGTTTACATGTGAATCTTGTGAATGATGAAATCATTTGTATCAAACCTTAACGTTTTAGAGAAAGTAAAAACTGTTAATATCAATATGTGTTGAATGCAGACTTTGTCTAATACATTGATTTGCCGTATGAACACTGTATTACAGAGCATCTAGTTTCTCCCTCATTTGTTACTGTATTTCTAAATAAGGGGATAAATAATACTGGAGCTTCATACTACATTATATAGTTTTATTAACATTATCTGCATGTATTGAAAAAGAATCTGAACAGTGAGTTCATAGGGAAAGATTTTATTATCCAAAACACTTGGTTCTGAGATTTCAAGAGAAACAAATATTTGATAATACACTAAGTCTGTGATACAGTCCACCCTCTAAAAGTGAAGACAAACAGCTGCTGAGAAAGAGAAAACAAAATGGTAATTAACAAACAAAGGGACACCAACATAAATGCAGCTAACAAAAATTGTTCTTAGTTATCGAAAATCACACAAGCTGCTTAACAGTAAATATGTGCATATTTTTTGAGCTTGTTCCAGTCATTATATTTGATGCATTGCTTAGTTTTATAGAAAATGTCACATGAATGTTAGAAATTCATCCTTCAAAATGGAAAAATTGTCCATGAAGGATCTATAGGGCTTCAGTTCCTCATACCCTTCAGATCATCACTGCCAGTAGAAATGAATGGCAAGAATACAGCTCATGTGCATAGAGCTAAGTCAAACTTTAAAGAGGAATAAAAAGAGGAGAATGGACAAATTCATGCAGCACAAAGTGAACTACTTTAAAATCGTTAGATGCACCAAAAACATCACTGTATCTTCCAAGAAGACAAAAGATTGGACGGTTCACCAGTGCCAACTTTACATTAATGGCATCAATCCCGCTATTCTCTGAACTACTGCACTGATGTGTAGTTACTGCAAAAATGGGTGCTGAAATAACCTGAGACTATTAGCCAGGAAGTTCCAGCAACTGGGAGATGGTTGAGAGTGGGGGTGTGCATGGAGATACGGTCATCAGAGAAGCCCATTAAGTTTCTCAGACTGCAGGCAGCCAGACAGCCAGGCTTCCATCCTGCCCTAAAGCTATGCTTTCCATTGAACACTGTTTTGACCTCTCAGAAGAAACCAGAGATTGCGAAATCATGTAATTCATCTCTCATTTCTACAATAAAAGAGAGATTGATTACTGAGAGTCCTTCTTTCTGTTTGATATTTTCTGGGAAAATAAGATGGTTCTGAAGCTCAGTGAGGGCAGCCAGGAGGACACCACTTGACGCCATAAGAAGATTTTCTCTAGAGCAACCAATGGGGAGATCAGACGTGGCAGCTCCTCTCACAGAAAGGTCGAACAAAGCCTTTCCCCGCCTGCAGGAGGTTCTGCAGAGCTTACAGCTCCACCCTGCCTGCAGCGGTCTTCTCTGATGGTGTGGAATCCCCAGCAAAGGGAAATGCTTACACTCTTGGCATTTTGGTGATCAAGGAATGGGGCAGGGTGGCAATACCTTCGTCCGAGAGAGGCAGAGGAGGCTTTATCAGCCTACCTTTTTGAATCGAGGACAAACATATACTTGCACTTAAAAACCACTTTCAGCAATAATATGATTATTCCCAGCAGGGGACAGTATGTGCTAAAATACAGCAGTATGAACCTAATTATACAATTACACCCACACATCCTCGTCATCCCTCCTTGCAATTTTCATCTGAGAAGACAAGCAGAGCTCGAATGCAGCATTTTTTGGTGCTGGATACAAAATCTCCCAGCCCATCTCCTCAAAATCTGAGTTTTTACATGTGCAACTGCAGCCTAAAACCTCACCTAAATCCTAACATGCTCTTCAGTTTTAAGTGATTTTTTTTTAGTAGTTTTTTTTTTTTTTTTTATGTCAGTGGTATATACAGTGCAAATTTTTGAGGCTGGATATAGCTACAAGAGGTGAAATGTCAAAGACAGAACTGCACTGAGACGACTCTGAAGAATGCACCTTACATAAATGGGTCAAGGGAAGAGGTGAACTACAGAAGTAGCCTGAAACAATAAATACTAGAATGTAATTCTAATACATAAGAAAAAGGAAATGAAAAGGAAAAATAGCGTATATGACTAATACAATGTATTAATAATATGCAAGATGAAATTCTATTTATTCTATTGTATTCACTATTATGAAAATATAAGTAGCTCAAGTAAAAAAAACATTTAATTAAAATGGGAAGGTTATTTACATATATTGCTTCAGTCTTATCAATATGCTAGCTTCTTAAGTTGCATCTACGTTCTAGGATATACTGTGGATTTGTATGTAATCTGCATACTCTGAAAAATTGGATGTAGCACTCTCCAAAGCCTATTTGGGTCATGCACATTCCTGAATTAACATGAAGCACAGTTCCTTTGAGCATGTTGAAAATATTTAGTCATGCAAAGCCACACAGTGAAGTTATGCACTGGTAAACTTAACATGTCCGTACCAAAGATCTGAAATTATGTCAATTGTGAAAATACAAAAATAGTTTGTTGGCTATGTCAAACTAACATCTGAAGTGTCACAGAAGATCCACTTAGTGAACCAGTCATGGATTAGATTGCGCTTTTACTTGTGGGGCAGGCTGACGGGTTGCTGGTGCTCTCACTGGAAAAGCAAAGCTTCTGCAGCTGTTTCATTTCAGGCTGGAGACTCCCCAGTTGTGGACGGACGGGACTATTCCATTTTTCTCCCATTGGTGATTTAATAGGTACAACTTGTAACTCTCTCTTCATAGGTGGGAAAGTGGGCTAGTGAAAGTAATGATACGTGGCTTATCTGTGCATCTGAACCCAGACTGCGCTGCACGAAAAGGTCAGAGTCTATCAAAGAGACTATTCTGAGGACATTCAATATAGATTGTTTACCTCACAGGTAAAGCAGCAAAAGCATTTCGACATCAGGCTCAAATGCCAACAACATCAAGCTTCACATTTCAAATTTGTGATATGATTTATATGAAGTGTCAGACACGATGAAACAAAATCCTCTCCAATGCAAAATACAAATGAAGATACTTCCATATTCCAACCCACAAGATGAATCTCTCTCTCTGATCTAGTGTGTGCTTACGTATTTCTTCATAGCTGAACAGAATTAGTGTCTTTAGGTCCACCAGAATGTAAAATCTCTGATCAAGGTCCTACTGATACACATATGTTTATCAAAAAAGTCCCATGTATGAGGGTAGCTCTGAAAGTAATGCCTCCTAATTTGTTATCTTGGCCCACGATGTCAGAAGTGGATGTTGGTGGTATGGCAGTAGAAGTTGAACCTTCTTGAGAGTATGCCATTACATTTTGTTGCCGTGCAACAGATGGCAGCAGAGGGGCAGTCTGACGGAATGGTGTCTGACATGGAAGTGTGTATGGAGCAAAGATGTGTCACTGATTTTCTCTGTGAGGAAAACATGGCACCCAATGACATTCACTGATGCTTGATGATTGTTTATGGTGACTAAAGAGCAGATGTGAGCACAGTGAAGCCCTGAGTGGTGTGTTTTAGCAGTGGTGACAGTGACAGTGGATCACCTCCACTGGTGCGGATGTTTTCAGAATGCAGGCTCTTGTTCATCACTGTGAAAAATGCATAGTTAATGGTGGTGACCATGATGAAAAACAGTGTTTTGTAGCTGAGAATTTGCTCTATCAGATAGTGTGATTGTCCTCTTTGTATTGATTATATTTTCCATGGATATAAATAGAAGGCATCACTTTTAGAGCAACGTACATATTTATGTAGTTGCTAAGTGTGTTTTTTTGTGGGAGGGGAAGGAGGGGGTATGTGGAAGAGGAGTGCTGCAACCACTATTTTCGGTGCAGTTAAAATCAGTGGGAAGTTCAGCACGAACTCCAAGGGGTGATGGATCAGGTTCTATGTATGCTGATTTCATCTTACTGCCGGTAAGACTGAGAGCCAACTATGCTTTTCATATCTGAAAGGTGATATCCAAAATAAGGATTTCAGGAGTATCAATTTGACATTCTACATCAAAGTTGTGCTAGACACAAATCTTAAGGCTGAAGTAATGGAAAAGAGCACAGTAAATACAAGCTGCCTTTCTTCCTACATCCCCACCACATGCACACAATTGCTAGGGTATGAAACTCCAGCAAATAATCTGACAACACAAACATGAACACTTTAAATGTTTAAAATATCCTGATTACAACAGCATTAAATCTGTGTCCCTTTGCTTGGGAACTCTGGTCTTGACAGGGACTAAAATGGCTCTAAACCTCATCTCTTTTTCAGAATGCATTTCCTAGCTCCTGCTGTGTGGCATCTACCACTAATCTGACATGCCAGAACAGTGGCAGAACAAAGAGGAAACCATTGTTAATGTATTTATTTTCTAAATCTGCATAAAATGAGTATTTCAGAGCTGCACTATTCAACTTCTGACTGCAAAGTTTTGTCACCACTATTCAGACTTCAGTGTGGAATTTTATCAGTAAATGCAGAAAGAAGCAGTAGCATTTCACAACCATACAGAGGTGATAAAGTGTGGGTCTGTTTTAATGGCGAAGCTACAACAAAATACATCCGGGCATGAATTTCAAGCACAGATGCTTTGCTCTAAGTACCTGTGTAGATGTTCTTCAACGCTAAGACTTCTTTTTTTTTTTTTTTTCTTTTCCAGTTTAACTTAATTTTCACAGTGGACTCCTACGGAGGAATTAGCGTCCACACAGAGAACTCTTAAAGATATTCCAAGATATTTTCCAACTAGACAAGCACTAACTGATAATATATTTTAAAATACATATTTCCCCATAGTAATAAAATAACAAACCTGACTACTTTTTCAGAGGAAATTAGAGTTCCTCAGAGACTAAATCACCCCCATCTGCTGTTTTGCAACCCATGTTGTATGGCAGCCTCTCCTACTTAGACATGCTAAAACAGTGCATGAACAAAGAGCAGCTCTGGCACATGCATACATTTCCCAAATTTACATAAAATTAGAATTTCCAGAATGCATAATGTGCCAGCCATCTCTAAGTATTGTTAGCCTGACTTGTCTTTGAACTGGGCTGGTACAGTATTGATTATATATGAAAAACGATGTTACCTTTCCTGTAGTACATACTGTATTGCAGAAAATGTCACTAAAATTTGTAAAATGTGCCAAACTGTTCATATAAAGCACCATGCAGAATGCAAGCGTGTGTTATTGTCTTATTTTTTTTTAACTTAGGAATTGATTTCTTTATCAAAATTTTTGGCTTTCTGTGCCTGGAAAATGTGAAATATAAGCAGCCAGCTCCATTCCCGGATGCTCAGCAACCTTTCCAATTGAATGGAACGACTTCCACGTTGCCAGTGAATCACTTTGGTTCTTCTGGTAGGACATTTTAGATGATTACGCTGTTGTGTGTTACTTCATGTCAGTATTTTACATTACTTTTGAATATCTAGAAATGTACCTCACATGTATGAATTGTTTCAGGTCCGGCCTAATGAGTGTTACTGGCATATCACATCTTTATCGCTGTTATTTTGAAGACAGGTATGTGAGAAGAAGGGCTGCATTTCCCTCCATTAAGAGTAGAAGAAGCCAGTCTGAACTGCATTCTGTCAGTTCAGGGTGCAATGTGAGACTTATTATGAGATGTTCTCTGCATTTCATGTTTAAACACCAATAACATAACACCATAGATTTTACTAGAACTCACATTGAAGGAAAATAAAACATAAATGTAGTGAAAATGGTTGGAAAATATTCTACTGGGGTTATTATTAAAATAAAAAATCTCTTCGAAAGTAAATTGTCCCAGTATATTTTTAAAAGGTATCCTGATATTTTTAAGAAATTCTTAGAACAATGAAACATGAAACACGAGAAATCTGCAAAAACGGTATGTTTCCAAAGTTCACTGTTTGATGAATTGTCACTTGCTCTGATTTATCCCAAAAATGTTAATTTAGCTTTTGATATTCTATTTGTATTCTATCAAGACTATGAGTTTTCCACACTTGACTGATCCCATTCAGTGTTTTTCATGGCACAAAAATGTAATATGTAATAAAATGTAATATAATGTATTTATTTATTTATTTCTGAATGTTCCCACTAAACTTCAGATGTTTGGTGTTAATCGGATGAGGGTGAGCTAATGGAGTATCTTACAGCATACTGTTAAGTTACCAATTCATCTTTTGTCTTATTTATACTCAGCAGCCCTTACTCAGTGGAGTTGGAGGACAGACAGGAGATATTTTCATGGCCCTATTTCTTCCTACGTATTCCTGAACATTTGTCCTGTTCTTCAGATTCAAAGTAATAACAGATCTAATTATTTATTTTATTTTTGTTAATTAGAAAGTATATTTTATTTTATTTTTCAGTTTTGCCAGTGTAATAATACACTCTGGCCTTACTGCCATGAATGTCCATCTTCATGGTTGAAATATTAATACTGAAAAAGCTTTCAGAGAATTATACAGACATTGTTTTTGTCCTTACTGACAGAAATTTCTAAAATCAGCAGACTTTATTTTTCTATCTATTGATAGAGCAAGGAGAAAGAGCTTTAAACTGGAGAGTGTAAGTTTAGATTAGTTATTAGGAAGAAGTTCTTCTCACAGAAGGTGTTGAGGCAGTGGCACAGCTGCTCAGAGAAACCATGGATGCCTCATCCCTGGAGGCAATCAAGGCCAGGTTGGATGGGGCCACAGGCAGCCTGAGCTGGTGGGTGGAGCCCTGTCCATGGCAAGGATTTGGAATGAGATGGTCTTTAAGGCGTCTTCCAATGCAAGCCACTCAATGGTTCTGTGATTTCTTAAAAATTGCAGGGGTTTCGGGGTATTTTTTTGGTGGTTTGTTGGTAACCTTGATGGTTTTTTTTTAACATTAGTACTGACTTTCACAGAATCACAGAATCACAGAATGGCCAGGGTTGGAAGGGACCTCAAGGATCATGAATCTCCAACCCCCCTGCCACATTCAAGGCCACCAACCTCCACATTTAATACTAGACCAGGCTGCCCAGGGCCCCATCCAGCCTGGCCTTGAACACCTCCAGGGACAAGGCATCCACAACTTCTCTGGGCAGCCTGTTCCAGCACCTCACCACTCTCTATAAAGAACTTCCCCCTGACATCATTATAGTGAAAAGAATTCATACAAAGGAATGGAAATTCTGGTATGTCTATTTCTCTTTACTAGTCTCAACCTAATTGGGGATAAAATCTTTTCTAAAGATGCCCTATGAATAATAAGGTTATATAATGAGCAATTGTTATACATAGCTTCCTCACTCATATGGAAACCCCTATAACTCACTAATTAAGTTCACCACTTGTGAGTTACTGATGTCTCTTCTTGTAACAGGAATAGTCATAATTTATGGTGAATTTAGCATCCCTCTATTCATGTACATTAGTGTTTCATGTGTAGATTATTGTATTTACAATCTAGTTTGTTATTGTGCTACATTTGGATTTTAAATATTCTGAAGATCTTTTGGATACAGAAAATATGCCATGATAAAGCTACTACTTCAAACTACCAATTGAAAGTCCTTAAAGATTTTTGAAAAGTAAAAAATAGTTATTTATTTATTTATTTATTTCACAATTACTTTCAAATTCTCTCAATCAGCTAATATAAAGGAGCTTACCAAAAAGGCAAAAAAAAAAAAAAAAAAAAAAAATCATATATCTAATTCTGTTTTTCTTTTCTAAAATCCCGTAGACAGGTGATACAAACTCCAGCTAGGTTGATGTTTCCCAGAATGTGTTATTCTGTGACATGGCAACTATGCAAACACTTTATACTAGTAAACTGACAATCAATTTTCCGTAGCATACAATTCTGTTTTATTTTTTGTGACTCCATTCCAGTATGTAATGGTTTCAGAGAGTAAGAAGTTCAGTAAGAATTCTTTTCAGTATTTTTTACTCAGTCTAACACAGCGCAACTTTCATGCAAAAACATGGTAGCATTGTAACATTATATCATGAACTTTAGATGGTGTTTCTGCTCAGAAGATAACAATCATAAGGGAGCTGTGGCTTACCCACTTCAAGTGATTTTTATCTGTCTTTTTACCCACAGCTATTTCACAGGCAGAAAAGAAGTCTGAGTACAAATATTGCACACGAAGCTGTACTTTTCCTTATCTTGGGAACACTGTTATACTTTTTCACTATATCTGAATTTGTTTTACACAGTACTGTATTAGGTTTTCCATACCAAGAGTAATACAGCGCTAAACTAAACATCTGACTTGATAAAGACTGGAATCACCTTCAAAGTCACACCCCATGCGTTGTATTCCAATTTAAAGCAGATGTTTGAAGTACGCTGATTCCTGGGTTAAATGTTTCTGAATACAAGTGAAACCTGTGTTACAGAATCAAAGACTATTTAAACAAATCATGAGCACAGCACCGCAAGTGTACCTTTAGAGGCTTGCACATTCTAACGTTTCTGCCTGAGAGGTTGTGATAAGGAGTGCTTATTGCAGTTTCTAAAGGCAGTAGGAGGTAAATAAAGGCAAATCCCCAGCAATCAAAGATTGATGATAATGGGAGTTTTGAAAGGTCAGAAACTCACTCTCCTGACGGGAATGCACCTAACTTGCCTAGGTGAAGGCCTACAGAAACATGAAATTTTAGTCCGTCACCAGAAATGCTGCCTGAAAACTAACAGCAAACTTCCAGAAACAGGCCATGCTGTCACACCTGAAGACCTTTGGACATAAACAGTAAGAGACAATTTAGTAAATTATGTTTGTGTTTAAATTGCTTTGAGCTTGTTGCATCCATGATGACAGGATTTTGACTGTGGTCCGTTTGTGCCCCAGATGCAGATGGCAGTCCAAGTCTGACAAATGTGTGAGTATCCTTCCCCAGACCTTGTGAGGTCAGGACGCATTTGACTTCTTACCATATGATTTGGAGGTGGAATGAACAAATCCAGCTGAGTTCAAGGAGAACGAGCTCATGAAAATCTGGTAGGCATTTTCAGAGCTGGGAACAATTAGAAATGTCATAGCAACACCCAGCTGATCTCCCTGGAATCAAATTTTCTCCTGCCACATGTATGTAGGTACCTTGGCCAGGTAGAACCTGAACTGATTTCATGCAGCTTCACTAATTCTCTTCTTGCTTCACAGTGCTTTCTGCTTTGAGTCCATTACTATTAGGGCACAGGAGCCATCTCAGGACCAGCAGTTTACGTGCGCTGGTGAGTTTTATTGAAAACAGAGGACAGAGGTCCTTCCTAGCTCTGTGGGAATTAGAGAAAGTCCGGAAACACAAAACAGAACCAGAAAGCCAGAAAACCAGGCTGCTGGGCCAGCAGCCTCCTCGCACAGAGAGCTGAGTGTCTGTAGTCTCTTCAGCTGTATTATCAAAGTTTTAATGCAACACAGCAGCACTACCTGTCCATTATTTGAGATGTGGAAAGCTGTTTCTTCTCTGACATACTTTTGTCTTAAATTAATACTACTGTGCTTTTAAAAGGCTGGCTGGTGGCAGAACTGCTCTGTAATGGCTTAAAGGAGAGGATTCAAGTGCAGAAAAACATTCTGTCTTGCCGAGCTGATTTCAGTGAATTGGTGTCAAAACTATTGTCCTGAAGGAGAATTTATGGGATTCCACAAAATAAAAATGCTAGTTGAAACCTAAGATGCAGTGAAACAAGTACTGTGGTTATGCACGAACCTGCATGTACATGTGGTTTCCAAAGAAAATGTTGGGCTCTTTGAGTAGGGGGAGATCTGCAGTACTGCATGTTAGATACCTCCTCAGCCAGCAGCCACCATCTACTAGGAGAAGCAGTGCTGGATCATCGTTACCCTATGATAATTACTGCAAAATTAGGATTTTTGTGAAGAACCGAAGGTATGATAACCATCCATGTCAAATAAAAAAAGTCCCAGAGTAAGTCTCAGAGGTCCAGAACCTTTAGGGTACCTGAGGTCTGATCCATTCAGCCACCACATGCCACCATTCCCTGCTATTTCAGTCCATGTAGAACTTCAACGTTTAATCATCAGTGACTTCTGGCTAAAAACAAAACACTTGACTGCATGGTGCTTCCTAGCTCTACATTTTGGGTACAAATCTTTTATCTCGACTGGGACAAGAGCTGTGGGCACGGCATCTGTCTTGGCTTCCCATGTGAGTAGGGAAGCTGGACATCTCCTGGGGCACAGGTGCGCCATACACCAAGTTGGGGTGTTCAGGGTACAAGGCCTCAGACATGCCACCTATGGTTGACTTTTAGACACGGGCAGAGTCATTCTTTGAAAACACACTGAGGTATACCAGATCACTGCTATTATAATTTGTAAACATTTTTTACTCTTACTCTACGAAATATGTAGGAAGGGTCGTTGGAATACTGAGTTGAAATAAGGACTCGTCATCCTGAAAAGACTGAGGAACACTGGCCTCAGGTTAATAACACAAAGAGGTTATTAATGCTTTTGAAAAATATACCACCTGAGCTTGAGTCAATAGTCAGCGAGGCAATTAATAAAGAGCAAGGCTAACAATATATTTGTACTCTCTTTGTGTACAAAATGTAACTGAATAGACATAAAATCCATCCAGCCATTGTCTTTCTCTTCCTGTGGCTGTGATGGAAAGGAGATGAATGGATTTCAGAGTGGTTTCCTATACAGTGGAATCTTGTACAGTATCCCATTAATATTACAGAATAGGGTTGGTACTGCAATGAATTACCTAGACAAGAAGCTCTATACATACTTCTCGATCACTCACACAGGGTATGTGACTAGACTCTCATACAAATTCACCAGCTTTCTCCAGAAATAAAATGCAAGTTCTTTCTCTGGGAAAGTTAGAATCGTGTCAGTTAAAAAAAATAATAATAATTTCACATTAAGGCCTTTTATGCATTTATATTGTCACGTTACTCTGCAAGAAATCTCTCATTTCAAACTGAATTGTGATGCATGCTGCCCATTGATTTCAGAGCACATTGCTCCTGCTTGCTTTGTCCCCATAGCCTCAGCTGCATGCTGCCTCCTTCCTGCCTTCACACCAGTACATCTTTTTGTGCAGTGAGCCAGGTTCTGTTAGTTACATTACTTTTTCTGGCATTTTGGGTAGACATTGAACTAAATGGCAATTTGTGTCAGGTTTAAGCAGATGGGTACAAACTAAATCAAGTTTGCTTTATTCATATTCCATATGTAGTTCGGCTGTTTCCAAGTCAGAGCTGTATTCCAGCACAGATACCTATCTGTTTGTACATACTCTGAATCATTCAATACTAAGCAAGTTTTAAAGTTGTTTCAGAATAATAAACATTAGCTCCAGGGGTTTTGCCAAAATAAACACAAAATCAAACAGAAAGCAGACCTTTCTGATAGCCAGTCTGTACAGGGCTGTTCAAACAGCTGGAGCACCTGCTGCTGCCAGTCCCACTGACAGTCCAAGTGGAAAAGCATAAATGCATTGCAATATTCATGGCAGGTAACGCATTTTGGTTGCAGGTGATAAAAGAGAGGAGCTGGAACAGTCGCATCATGCTTTTGGTTTTCAAGAACCTTAGAGTATAACCTGAGGGGCAGCGATTCCTTCTTTACTGAATAGGCAGACAAAAGAAGATTAAAAAATATAAGGTGAAAAAATATTGGGATGCATAAGCAAAGCCATTCTGAGCTGTCTGTCAGCTCTAAGCAGCTTTTCATTTAATTTGGTCTCATGCACTGACAGTTTGTTTATGTTGCAAGTTTATTATATCAAAAATGTTGCCAAAACGCTGTTTACACTCAGGGCATGCTTTCTGACTGTGAAGCAACACTAATCTATTGAAAAAAAATATCTAAACATAGGCAGAAATCAAATTCCAGAACAAAAAATATTGCTAAGAAAAAGGTGCTACAAGTGACCAAACACCAGATTACAAGAAGACCTGTTCAATGAATGCTGTTTTTGCTGCACAAATTTACTTAATCTTCCATCAAGTTCTTTTCTATATTATCCCCACTTTCAATGCACTTCATTTTGCATGCTTTAAAGGTGATCACAAAGAAAAGAAAATCATATTTTAGAATCTCTGGGAGGCAGGATTAATGAGTGGCTTAACCTCGGTTCCTTTGAATGGACACTTATCGATCCTCTCAATAACATAAAGAAGTGAATGATGGAGAATTCACTTACTCACTTTGTCTAGCCCACTTCTCTGGTATGGTAGACTAAAAAGGGTAGAGACTAATGGTACTGACGTTGTGAAAGTAATATATGAAGCCCAAGAAAAGTGTGTATTTAATACAGCAGGCAATCTTAGTTTTCTCTTACATTCTTACTTTTAGAATTATATTAATGCTATCTTACAATGCAGAATTTGAATAAATTCATACAGGAAAATTATGTCAGAAGCAATTTCCCTTTTCATTGACAACTCAGCTTTACCACACTGGACATTTGAAATTTGATTTGTGTTATTTCTGCAAAATCTAGAACAGAAGCATCAGCAATAATGATTTGGAAACCACGTATCTGTGCAGTTTTAACTGTTATTTCTAATGTAATCATAACTGTAGCATCTGAGTGAGGCACCGATGGCCTTTTCAGAGATCCATGCTGTGCCTGTGACACAGCACCTTCCTGTAGATGCATCAGTACTGCTGGCATGCCCAATACAGCACTGTTTGTCTCAGTGGAGTGTGACTCATAAGTACATCTCACAGTAACAAGTCAATGCTTTTATAAAATAAGTTTCTGAGCAATGCAGGGCGCAACAACATTTTATGAAATAACAACAACAGTAAAGGAAAAATCAGCATTTAACCAACATTCTGTAAATCTCATTCTTGTTTAACCTGGATTACTATAGATTTAGGGGCAACTACAGTATCCAAGATTAAACTTTGTAATCATAGAATCATAGAATGATCTGGGTTGAAAAGGACTGCAAGGATCATCTAGTTTCAACCCCCCTGCTATGTGCAGGGTCGCCAACCACCAGACCAGGCTGCCCGGAGCCACATCCAGCCTGGTCTTGAATGCCTCCAAGGATGGAGCAACCTTGGGCAACCTGTTCCAATGCGTCACCACCCTCTGTGTGAAAAACTTCCTCCTAATATCTAACCTAAACCTCCCCTGTCTCAGTTTAAAACCCTTCCCCTTGTCCTATCACTATCCACCCTCATAAATAGCCATAATCACTGATACAAAATTCAAATTATGATACTACATCTCAGTAACTCAAGAATTTTATGGTTGCTATTCAGTACGTAGTCTTAATCATCCTAATTTTATACAGATCAACATCCTAACTCCTGGAGAGGATTTTGATTGACACAGGTGTGAAATAAGCAGTGGGTCCTTCTGTGCAAGCACTGCAGGTGTGGATTCTGTGCTGAGTTATGACCCCACAGTGCCCTGTCAACTGCAGTGTGACTACATCATGTGTGAGACATCACAGCTAATATTTCCAAAAGCACCTCCTGTGCCCATCCAAAGATGCCTGGCCCATATTCTATTTCAGCCAAGCACTCAAAATCACAAGGCACCTTCACTAACGTGCCAAATGTTATGCCTCTTTCCTGACATTTCACTTGCGAGCTCCCCTATCATTTTTTCCCACTGGCCTGCTTAAAGTCACATCTCCACCTGATGGCTTGCTGGAGGAGCTTGCACTGCAGCTCAGCTAAGCTGCAGAGGTGCTGCTTAGATGCATGAAAAAGATATGGCCCAGCAGGAGGTAGTGCTTCCCATTCTGTTGGTTCTCTGCTACATCTTAATCAACTGTAAGGAAAGAAATGAGCTGTGCAACATGAGTTTGAACTCTGTATCCTGTATGGCCAAATCTGGTTGGTAGCCAGAGAAAATTCTACTGGTTTTGCAGGCTTCTGTTCTTCTCTGAGATAATACAAATCCTCACTGCTAATAACACCTTTGAAGAGGAAAGGAAATAAACATGAACTTTCCATGTGGGATTTTCTAGATATCCATATGAAGGCATAAGATGGGGCTTTGGCAAAAGCCACGATACCAACCGGGCACTAAACAGCACACATGAGCATCTCCACAGATGAAGCACACAGAAGACAGGGGCCAATACATCCCACACCATGCTGCTGCCTGTAGATATATTTCTTGTCATGTGGACTTAAATTACTCTAGATAGGACATAACAGCTGTGCAAAAGCATACAGGTCTTAACCTGTTATAGCTTCATTTTTCCCCATTCTTTAAGAAGCAAGGTTCACTTCAGCCCTGAGACTAATTCTATTTTGGGATTGGTTCAGAATAGTTTATCCCACACCGAGTGCAATCCCCCTTTGAGTGGCAGAAACCAATCCTTATAAGAATGTCTCTGTAAAATTTAAACTGATAATAAACTACTGACTTTAAATGTGGGTTTTTTTTCCCAATTAAAATAAAATCTAAATTTCTTTTATAGAAACAAAAATGTCTCGCATCTTTACCCCCTACATAAAAGTCTAGCTTTAAGGTGTCAAAATCTTTCAAAAATTATTACAAACCAGCAAGAAGGAGAGATGAAAAACTTTTATCATTATTGTAAAATTGCAAAGTCTTACAAAAAAAGAAGCATTTCCAAATTTTCATTTGCCTACAGTGCCTGTTGTTGTTTTTTTTTTTTTCTCCACAGCACAATCAAACCAAACACCTGTTTGAAATAAGCATACATTCAAACAAGAAAAAAGACATGTTTTTTTGACAGTGAGAATAATTAACTACTGGAACAGATTATCAAAGATACAATACATTCTCATTCTCCCTCCTTAAATCAAGAGTAGGTCCATTTTTAAAAGGCAGTATCTCTCATCCTGGGATCATTATTTGAAGCACTGTGATCTGTGCTATGCAGGAGATCATAATAATGACGGTCATTTTTTTGCCAGAGATGTCAAAGAACATTTTGGCTCCTGGGCCACTCACATCCCACAGCCCTTAGCTCTGGCTCCTGTCAGCTGCCATCAGCCTACGCTTCCCTGTTCCTGCAGATGAGACAACCAGTGGGTTTTATAGATATTTGTCCCCACGTGGTTGGCACCTCTCACACTGCTCCTATTATACCAAATGGAAACTCGGCCCATAAAATCTCCACACTTGTTAGAACTAAAATAATATAGCAATTGCTCTGAAAATGCATTACAAAAGAAAACTAATATGCCATATCTTTTATTAAGATGTAAGGGATCAATTAGGAGGTGATTTGGCCATCTTTCACTGATTTCACTACCTCAGTTCCTTTAAAAACATGACCGTTACTCCTTAGAACACCTTGTTATGCCAAGAGGTTTTCAAATACTGAAATAAAAGTTGTCTCAGGCAGGAAAAAATTGCACACTTGCTGCAAAGCAATGGCCCAAATTCCGCTCCAGTGCCACTTTTCTCTTTTTCTGTCCTCAGTGTTTCTCCCTTGCCGTGAGCGTCAACTGGACATGACTCTCTCTTAAAGAACCAGGGGGCCAGAAGCATGGACATCTCTCCTCAGCTCACTGAAGGGCAGAGCCAGCCACCCAATGTTTCATCACACAAATCCAGCCCACCTTAGCCGCATCCTAGATAGGGCAGGTGCTAAGCAGCAGAGCTGCTGCTGGCCTGAGCAGTGCTTGTAAGTCGGGAAGTGCTTGTTGTTTGGAAGTTCTCACAAGGACATAATTCTACAGTGTTTTTTCTCTGTCCTCTCTTCTGCTTTCCTCTCATTTTATAGCTCAAAATAGGCGTCTGCAGTTCCTGGTGAGAAGTCAGGACCCTCAGAAAATACCCTTGTTGTATCTGTGATTTTATTTGGTGTTTTAAATTTCTACTCAAGTTTCAAGGGACAAAACAACTAGCTGTGTTTTTAAGTATCTTGTTATGGAAAAATATTCATCTCAAAATACACAGCCTTCATAACACAGAGCACAAGTAATAATAGCAAGGAGTTCCTTTTAATGCTGTGCAGTGAAATAGATCATCACTGTAACAAAATCTGTAGCCAGAATTACCCAAAAAGTCATACAGTAAAATTTGTTAGACTTTCTAGTCTCCCTTGAGCAACACAGACCTGCTCCACAGGTCATGTCTTAGGCATATCAATTTCAAATAGGCATTTTTTGTTGTTGCTTTCCAGTGCTTAGACTTCTACAGAAAATATTGTCCAGTGTTACACAGAAGGAATTAAGTATCTTAAGCTGCAAAAAGACACAGTGGAACTTACATTTATATATATATATATATTTTTTTTTAATTTGTATGAAACCAATAAGATTTTATGAGCAAAACCAAGTGAAGAATTTACCTGAAGTTTATACAATTCAGATTGTATTCTGTGAAATAATTTAGTTGGGATGACTTTAAGTCCCTCCAGCCTCCTCCAGCATTACTCAGTCAATGTATGAGCAATTTATTCCTGCCATCCAAGCAAATGTGAGCTCCTTGTGCCATACTTTGAGCCTGCCGAAGACCAGTTGCCCATCTGAGTGGTTCAGAGTAGTTATTTCCAGGGAAGAACTGACAGAGCATTCAACCACTAATACACCTGACAGAATGTTTAACTATTTCTCATGCTGACCAAGACTCCACTTACCAGCAGTGCACTATTTAGATATACTTACAGCACAGCTTCTGCAAAAGCCTTCATGACAAAAGGGGGAATTATAGCATGAATAAAAAGGAGCTTTGCCAGAGATGCCAAATAAGAGGAAAAATGCCATGAAGATAGAAAGGCAGCCATTAGAAGGATTGCAGTTTTCTTCCAGAAATCTTGAGCACCTGTAGTACTTGAAGAACTCCTGTCTTTTTAGAAGAGTGGTCATTAAATAGGGCCAGGAGTTCGATTTCACTGCTTTTGTAGTCACTTCTCTCTAGACTTTCTATCGCAGAATCCTACTTGCTTGACTGCCAGCACCAGCCTATCTGCACCTGTCTGCTTTGGGTCATTATTTGCTTACCATTAACAATAAAAAAATTAAATAATAAATAATAATAATAGATTAAATAATCCTATTATTTTTATTTGTGTATGAGTAAAGTATCTGTTATATATTTGCATAAGAATGCCTTTGTGTTCAGCAGAAGTATAAAAAGCCAAATGCACTAAGTGTAATGTTGAATTGAAAGCGTGCACTACTGTAATCTGAATTTTAAAAGGATATAAGTATTAAAGAACGGGGTGCTTGAAAAGAAAGTTCTCTTAATTGTAGCTCTGCTATCAAGCAGGAGGCAATATACTGCTGAGAAACAAACAAGATAGGAATTGATTAATTTATTAAAGAGTAATAACAAAGTTAATTCCAAATTGCTATCTGTCCTCATACACTGATGAGTCTGGACAACGTTAGCTTATATTCTGTAAAGGTCTCAAGTGCTTAAAACAAAAAGTGGATGCAGCTGTGTTATGTAAATCTAAACTCATAATCTAATGACTCATGATGGTATTTTCACTGTAAGGTAGGATCCACACTCTGCCCTGACCATCCCCATCAGGTGACCTGGCATACAGCTGACAACCCTTCCTCCCTGAGAGCATGGAGAAGGAAACACAGCTGTGCAGGGAGCAGTAGGGCAGCCCCGTCTTTCCCAACCTGGAGTTCAGAGCACAGATCTCACAGGGGTAAAGCTTTGCAGATTACTGGCACCTCTTCCCCACCACATACATTTACCCATGACTTCTGACTGATTCAGGATCTATCTAGACTCACCAGATGTGTTTCTGTTCAAAAGAGATGAGACTGTAGTCAGTAGGTTTCTGAGATGTTATTCTGAAATGCCTCATTTTCTGTTGCATTGCATAGAGAACATAAAGGCATTATACAGAGCTGTGGGTTGTACTCCCAGTTTGTAGGTACCTGGGCCCTTCCCCAGGCACTCCCTTTCAGGCAGTGAAGATGACTTGCCCATAACAGCATGACTATCTTAAATATCACACAAATCAAATAACTGTGAAAATTATCATGCTTTGTATGTAGTAAAAAGTGTAGCTTTGTTTACATACAACAGAAAATGATTTAGTACTGTTTATTACAATTAATGAGATTACAGTTGCCATCAATTTAATTTACAATCAATATTTATTGACTTTGTAAGTTCTTTGCTTTCGTAGAAGTAAAAAGAAAGTATTTCATGGCAGGTCATGCTATTGCTTTTTGCTATTTCAAACAACACACTTTTAGAAAAATATTGTTTGCTTCTCACTTGATATGTCCGTACTAAAAGATGATGTACAGCTACAGGTGTAAGTCTATCCAGATCAGCTAGTCTAAAAGGTCGCAGCAGCAGTTTCTAGTGTTGAGTTTCTTGCACTTTATGTCTCGCAATGTTTGACAATTTCAAGACAATGAACAGCCTATTTAAATGTTTCTTTATACCAAATTACGTATCATGTAATGAATAAAATAGTGCATTACCATGTACTTGCAATTTACCACACACACTAGCATAAGATTGAGGGCAAGCATCTGTGCTCCAGGACATAGGTGCCTTAAATGATTGGTAATGGTCACAAGTGGGTGTCCGTGAAACATCCCAGAAAAGCAGGCAGTTAGCACGTCCCAGTCACTGTATCCAAATGCTCTACATTTGCAGCAGCCTGCCCTCTTTGCCTCAAATGCTAACAGAGGCATTGCTTTTACTCCCAGGAACACAACTGTCATCTACTGGCTTTTTATTACTGATGCTTTTGTTATTACTGGTATAATGGAGGGGAAAATGAAAAGACACTGCCTGGCTTTGTGCCCTTTTCTGGAGTGCAGCATGTCTTTGAGAACAGTGATGTGTTGATCACAAGCTCAACCAAACTCAGAAGAAAATTCTCCTCTTTCTGAATCTCTATGGAACAATGCAGATGTGCTTGTTTGCTTCCTCTCTATTGTTTTCCTTCTTTCTTCTGCCCCTGAGCAGCCTGGGGTAATTAGAGGGGCAAGAAATGTACACCAGAGTCCTCCTATTCTTGTCACCTGTCAGTGGTGGATCTCCACTCATCCATGCCATACAAGGGAACAGAAAATCATGGATGAAGAAATAAGAAGCTTGTGAGGAGTTTGACCAGGACTTTTCCCCAAACAGATCACTGTTGCTGTATTTAAAGAGTTCAGGCTGCTTCTAATTGTCCCTGATTGCCCTGGGAATAGGGAGGCGC
This sequence comes from Chrysolophus pictus, assembly GCA_037305975.1. Classification (NCBI taxonomy): domain Eukaryota; kingdom Metazoa; phylum Chordata; class Aves; order Galliformes; family Phasianidae; genus Chrysolophus; species Chrysolophus pictus. The sequence continues at coordinate 169,959,939 of CM074576.1, forward strand.
TCCTTCCTTATAAGGGGACCTTAATTATTATACTGACTCCTTCACTATCTATCCCTTGGCAGTTCTCATTCCCACTTCAGAGAAAGAGGGGAAGTATGGAAGTATGAAGCATTCTTCTGTCTTCCCTTGCAGAAGGCAGAGCCAGGAGAACAAGTGGTTGGCAAGCTCAGCCCCAGAAAGATTCCCCTGGTGAAAAGGAGAAGAAATTTCTGAGTAAATACAACCAGTATATGAGATTACACATCCTATGATTTCCTTTCCATCACACAGAAGAGGATATGCAAAGGCACACTTGTGCGCTACGGTCCCTGCAAATCTGAATGTCCTTCTTTAGCCAAAAAAATAAAGAAACTCATAGATAGTTATGAGCTGTATGAAGCCACGCAGGGAGTACAAGAGCTTACTTACTTAACAAACATTTTTGAATTTTCTACTAATATCTATAGCCAGACATGTACTGTGCATTCCTTGCTCACTGCCAACATCCATAGCTTCCTGTCACAGAGGACTGAGCTGAGTAAATGAAGGGCTATAGTATGCTGAGAATGAGTCTTTGCTTCTGGTTCGCAGAGGCATGCTCTGATCTGAAATCACTGAATATTGTGGTCAAGGGCAAGATACTCTCTGCCATAATGCATTAAGTAGTAGCTGATAGCAGTTACTAAAAGAAGTTAGCTTATACTTTCATTTTTACTACTTTAATTAGCTATGGTATGGCTAATACCATATTATCTGCCCAACTTACTCAGAACTTTATTAAACTCTCATGTTTTTAGAGAAAGCTATTCAGAAACTTTCCAATTAGCCATTCTGTTTATTATTTCTTCTTCGCTCCTACGATTTCTCCTTTCACCTTCTCCTGCCCACTTGTACTTGCATCACTCATACACATATGCACACACGCCTTGCATGTACTATTAAGTTGTACATACTTCACTCATTAAATGATTCAACTCACTTAATTCATGCCTGTTCAAAACACAGAAACTACCAGTTCCTTCAATCTACCCACCCTCTTTCATAAACATTGTTTTCACTCAGACATCTGAGTTTTAAATTTTGGTCTAAAAATCTCTCTCATCCCAATGAAGTTCAAAGCTTTGGATTACCACCTCATTTCTGAATCCTAAGCAGAATCAAGATCCCCTAGTTCAGCAGAGCATCATGAGTCCCCTCACTAGGTACCTCTATGGTCTCCTTTGCTCTCAAACAGTGCTCTCAGAAGAACTGCAAGTTCAGTTCTTTGGTCCAGTCTGTGTAACTCAGCTGAGCAATCCTGACCATATTTAATCAAGAGAGGCCTGACCTAGAGTGCAAGTACAAGACCAAGCTCTTCAAAGAGTACAGTGGGTTTATGCATTGGTGATGTTATCCTTTTACCTATACTACCTTCATGGCTAGAACTACAGTCCAGTGCTGATTCACAAGACAGTAGTGTAGGCCAGGAAGATAGATTTTATAAACTAAGGAAGAAGGTGACTTGATTGAGGAGATATGAAAATCCCCATGTCAGTACTGTATTTGATCTGATTAGAATTTCACACGAAAATGTTCAAATTGGTCTTGGAGTAGGGACTGTATCCAAGTGTTCCCACTTAGACTAATGTTCCAGTACATGTTTTAAGAGGTTAAACTTTTCTCCAGTCCCAAAACTCTGAGATTGTTTTCTGCAGTGTTCTGCTTATGAAAGTAGAGGCTTAGATAGATACTTCACTGCACAAGAGGGCTGCAGGATATGAAATCTGATCTGATAAAAATATTTCCCTGCAACCCAGCGTAAGTATCTAATCACCCTGACATGGCAAGGGTATGAGACCCAACTCTGCCATCAGGGTTTCCCATTAGATAACTTTGGCTGCTCCCTATTCAACACAATGTCTATTTTGATTCTCATTCATGGATCTGATGACTAGAGAGCTTATGTGCTTAATTCAGCTGTGTAGAAGCCACTCAAGTAAAAAAAAAAAAAAAAAAAAAAAAACTAGTACAGACATTAACCTTCCTTTACAGACTTAGTCAAGATTCTGCATGCCTCGTTTCTCATTTTCAGTATTACTTGGACCTTTGGAAGCCTACAGCTTATTTCTGCAGCCTATCTAGTGTCACAACAAAAGTCACTGGTGGATAAGGAAAAGAAAGCAATTAACAACATCAAATATTTTGGGAACTAATGATGTAGTTTGTTCTCGCTATCTCCTAGCAAGATATCTGGATATAGACCTTCTTTCCACTCCTCTCCGTGCTGCCCCAGATTTCTATGTAAGTGAGTTCAATAGATTGTAAACGTTGTAATATTTTAATTTCTTACATGTATAGTTCAGATAATAGTGATGGGACCTCTCATGGTTTGGGAAACAGTTATCTCGTATATCTGTAGCAATGCAAGCAAGCCTTTTTCCAGTATATATTATTTTTAATCTCTATATTGTATAAGAGTTGAACCTTTTGTGGCCATGGGCCTGTCACGTGGGATCATATGTTCTTTCTGTAGGGAAGCCTAAAGAAATAACTAAAAACTAGTAAAAATAAAACTACTAACTATATTCCTAAGGCCTAGTAGGCAGCAAAACATTGACACATCATTTCTTCCTTGAAATAAATAAGAGTTGAATATTTTGAAAATGTTATGAAGGTGTTGTTTTCATACTATAAACAAAAGTAAGAGGATTTTAAAAAGATACCTTATCAAATGGTAAATAAAAAAGATAAAATTACTTGCTTTGCTGTTTTAAGTACATAAGAACTTAAAAGTTCAGGCACATATTCAGAGATCAGTCTAGAGTCCTGTTTTGCAATCATAAAGTACGATACAATGACTAAATATCTTAAATATAGAACATAAAAATCCCATTCCAAATCTGAGAAATGCTAACAATAAACCACTTGTATGTAGGTGAAATATGCTTATTCTAACATTCAAGTATTTACCCTGAATTCCAATTCTGAATGACTGTATGTGTTAAAATGGCAGACTGGAATAAAGATATTTTGAGCTAAGTTTTATAGAAATTGAATTAACTCAAAATTTAGCAACTGGTTTAAATATATTACGATATACTGTAGAATCCTACTAATTTTTAAAGAATGACTGTACTAATAGATCCTTTCTATTTATGCAGTCCATAATGCCTCCTGGGCTCTCCATAACATTTTTATGCTGTTCTCCAGAGACTGATTCAATCCAATTACTTTTATCCACCCATAATCCTGGGCATATTGATTATCCCTGTACCCTTTTATTGCTGTCCAATCAGTTGAGATGAATCTTTAACAAACAACCAAACATTTTGGGTTGAAATAAACGAGAGAAACCACTTTCAGCTTGCACATTTCAAACAAAGAGCCAGAACAGAAAGGTTCCCGTAGCTCCAGGGTATCCTGGCTCCCAGGTCAAACAAGCAAAGAGCTTTTTGAACTCTTTGGATTCCCCAAGATTCAATCAAAAGCCACAAGCAGACTTGTCCACTTCCACAATGGCTGGGCTGATTAGCTCTGCTTCCAATAGGGCTTGTGTTCAGGGTGTTCAGTTATTTAGCTCTGTCAGATGTTTAAACATTTGGACTAGATCTGATTTAGATTTCTCTAAAAATCAGATCTCATATATAGGACCGCAGGTCTGAGAGAAGAAAACACTTTGGATTTGGGCTGCAAATAAAAGTCTCTGGCCTTAAATGGAGAGTCAAGTAGCAAAAATTTTTAGCAGTGAACCACTCTCAGTTAACTCAGCTGAAAAAATGAGGGGCCATTTATGCATTCAGATACTTCCAAGCCCTGAGAACCAGATTCCTTCTGAAAACAATAGTAGTCTGATTGTCAAAGTACATCCTCCTGGATGGAATGCCCAAGTTCAGTAAAGCTGAAGATATTCAAACATGAATTTGAATCCCACAGTTTAGTAGACAGCGCATTTTCCTAAAAGGGTGAAAACCTGAGATTTGATCCTCTGAGAAAACTCAAAGTTTTCTGCATTTTTCTTTAAAAAGGTATAATTTAAAGTAGAATAAGAAAGTTTTTCACCAGGGAATTCTATCTAAACATTTTTTTTTCTGGTCAGATTATTTTAACTATTACAGTACCGTGTGTCTTGTATTCTTGTTCTCTCTGGCCATGAGGCCAGAGTAAACAGTAACAATTTCATCAGGGCAGGTGGGGAGTGCTTTCTTCACCTTTTTCGCTCTCTAACTGAGGACCTTTATCCTGTCAGAATATGCAGATGCAACTTGAGAGCCCACACTGTACCAGGAAGTGAACTATGAGGGCTGCTCTGAAAGAAATGCCTCCTAATTTGTTATGCTGCCCCATAATATCAGAGGCAGATGTTGGTGGTATGGCAGTAGAGGTTGCATCTTCCTGCCAATACGCCTTTATATTTTGTTGCTGTGTGACAGATGGCAGCAGAGGGGCAGTCTGACAGAATGGTGTCTGACATGGAAGTGCCTATGAAGCAAAGGTGTGTTACTGAACTCTGCCATGTGGAAAAAATGGCATCCATTGACATTCATTGGTGCTTTTCGAACATTTCTGGAGACTGAACAATGGATGTTCCACTGAGGTTGTGGGTAATGAGTTGCAGCAGTGGTGACAGCAACAGTGGGTCTCCTTCACTGGTACACATATTTATCAGCACGGCATGCAGGCTCTTTTTCATTGCTGGTGAAAATGCATAGCCAGTGGTGCTGACTTTGTGGAAAAATAGTATTCTGTAGCTAAGAATTTGTTCTATCGAATAGTGTTATTGTGCTCTTTGTATATCCACTGTAGTTTCCATGAAAATATGTAGGAGGCATTACTTTGGAGAGACCTGCGTAATACTGGAGTTCTCTAAACCAGAGAGACTTAAATGTTGAACCAATTAGACCAGGGATCTGTCAAATTGCAGAGGGCAAACTGCCAACAGTAAAGGAATGTCATGTTCTTTTAAGAAAGTGCTTATGTGTGCCTTAAAAAGGCTAGATTCTTTCAGTGTTTGTGGTCTCCAGGTAAAGAAGAGTTTGAGATCATTATATACTCAGGAGTTGGAACTTGATGATCCTTGAGGTCCCTTCCAACTCAGGCCATTCTATGATTTTGGAATTATACAGACTCAGCCTCAGTCTTGATTTAATTATAAACCTAAACTTTGTTTTGGACCTAGATCCTAATATCTATTGAATTAATTTATTAACTCAATGAACATTTAGCTCCTATGTACCTTTGAAGATCCAGAACAGTATTACAGTCTTCTGTGTCCCTCCTAAGTATCTCCAGCCCATCTCTAAAACTCATTTATGGATGTTGTCAAAAGTTGTCAGGGCATACAGCTGTCAGCATCCTCATCAGCAACAGATCCCCCATGTTTGCTCCTCCCACTGAGTGCACGATTCCCACAGAGCTCCAAAGTTAAACCCCTCTGGAGAACAAGAATGTCAAGGTACTCCCTGTAGCAGAGTCTCCTAGCACCCTGAAACATATAACTAAGTTTTAAACCATTTATTTCAGAACTAAGCTAACAACCAAATGACTAGACTATTATGGAGCTTCAGCCATATCTTGCAAACAAACCTTTCACAATCAGCGTGATATTCCATACTGGCAGTACTGAGCTGAGGAGAGGGAAACAAATACAGCTCAAAATACCTTTCCTTCTTAAATTCTAGGGGTCTAGTAACATTATGTCATCTCAGTCCTTCTTTTCGTATACTACCTATGATGGCATTTGTGGCCATCATCTGGAAAATGGCTGTACTGCAACGTAATCTATCCACGTCTTTTCTTCTTGGACAAACTTTGGGCATGACCCTATGTGACAGATCAGGACCACTACAGCAGTGGAGCCTCCAGCATGCGTGCTCTGCAGAATACCTGCTGCACTAGGTCTCTGTGGGCTCTTCTTAGGGCATACAGTAGGCTTTTCTGCCCCACCAGCCCTGTGTTTTCTATTGGTGTATAATTAGCACTAGGTAACAAGCCATAGAAAAAAGTAATAAGCCTAATTCAGACATGCTCAACACAGTCATAGCACTCCTTTGTAAAATTTATTTAATGCTTTTTAGATATGCTCAAGCAACACTGGTGGAAAAAAAAATGCAATTCAAAGCATTTGCCTAGGATAACACTCAGTTCAATGAAATTCTCAATCATGTTACATAATCTTCATTTACAAATAAAACAAAAATGTTTGTGGAAGTGCATGAACAGCCTGTGGCTGTGGGCTTCGATCTCTTCAGCCACAGGGTGGAAACAGCATGTCTGTTCATCTACACAGCTACATCCAAAAAGCTATATGATGCAACTGGAGTCTAACCTTACATTTTTCAAACAGGTGTATCACTGTAGCACTAAGTCAAAACAATGAAATAAAAATCTGGGACAAAACAATTAACCTATCATCAGATGTCATATTTCTTAGAATGTTGACTAATTACACTAGCAGATTATCAACTGCAGTATCAGTACCAAAATACTGAGTTAGTTATTACACCTTTCCCTGTGTTTTTACGTACTACACAAAATCTTTAAAAAAAAAAAAACTCTGAAAAATATGAAGCTTTACTGCAAAAGAAATTAATGCAACAAAATGGTGTTTTTAAGTGCTAAAGAGATATGAAGCATTGCCTCTTCATAGTGTGCTAAAGAGCAACAGCTGTATTTCATTTTAAGTTGACGTGCTTCAGATCTCATATTCATATAGGTATTTAATGATCCAAACATGATGGTCCTATAGTATAATTACGTATATGAAGGCTCAACTTCATATGTAATCTTTTTAAAAAGATGCTTCAGTAGAAACCTTGCTTTGGTTCTAACAATGAATAATCTCTTTAACAGTGGAAATGCTTTGGAGGGGTTGGAGACTATTGACCATGGATCTTGAGCACGGCTGATAATCAAATAATGTTATTCCTTCTTGACAGACTCTTTGCTTCTTCTTCCTTCCCAGTAGAGCCAGTACAAGGAGAACAGGTAGAGCGCAAGACAAACCATCAAATCATAGTGGTAAAGTGTTGCAGCAAACACAAGAAAGACGAAGAAACAAAAGATTTTGCAACCAATCTCTTTTAAACCTGGAGTCTCACTAGACAGCATCTGTTCTTCAGTATTCTGGCCAGACATATCTGCAGAATGAGAAATGTTCTGTTTTTCATTCTGCGAGTCATCAAGCCAATTTAGTGTTTTCCCCTCAGTTATTAAATGGTGAGAATCAGAGCCTCTCCCACCAACTTCTTTGGTAGCCTTACTAATTGAAATTTCTGGCCTCAATGACTTCTCTTGCTTGAACTCTGCTTGATGGAAACATTGACCTATATTGCTTCCTCTTCCTTCTCTAGCAACGGCTGTGTCTGAAGTGGAAGGTACTTCTTTTCTTTCAGCTTCAGGAAAGAGGCATTTATTAATATGTTTCATTTCATTTGGCAGATCGAAATCATATCCTGACTCGGCAACAACCTTTTCAATGACTTTGAATTCAGAGTGAATATATGGATGGTCCATGTCTGCTGCGGAAGATGACAGTGGAGGGCTTTTATAGTGGTAACTGGGCATAGTGTTTGTACCAGAAGTTGGTGTTTTTGTTTGAGCTTTGACGGGCAAATAGGAAGATGTTCCAAGGTAGCTCTCTTCGCTATAGAGCTCTGCCAATTCTTCACTGTAGCGATGCTTCTGGGCACTCTGGGAATATTTAGATACTTCTTCTGAATGTAAGCCCTGCCCCAAGCCTTCTTTCTTCTCTGCAGAAGAAGCCTTCACAGCTCCTTCTGCAGGCAGAATATCTCCAACGTCTGGTTTTGCTTTGGCATGTTTTTCCCTGCTACTGCATACAGACATCGTTTCTCCTTGCAGTGTTTCATGTACACGTGCATTATAAATATCTAAAACTGATTCCTTTTCAAATTCGGTGTCATATAATACACCCACTGTGTTGAGTTGACAAAGAGCATAATGTGAACCATCATTTCTCCCTTCATGTGTATCAAACGCTGTTTCCTTTTCCTCTGTGGGCCTGTCACTTAGTGCAATCTCTTGAGGTAGCTTAGCAATTACTGCTTTTTCACTGGCAGACATTTTTTCTGGAGCACTTTCTGATGTTGTTTTAATTATATAAGCTGTACCTGCCTCTGCTTTCCCTTTAATGCCGTGCTCAGAGACAGGAGATTTTTCACAGCTCTCTGCCTCTTGGCAGGTAAATAACTCTTTAGTACATGAGCTCTGAGCCCCTGCATCACCCCCTGCTGCCCACCGCACCCCACTATCTGCTCGCTTCCATGCCTGTCCAGTGGCATTTTCTTCACTTTCTGTCCCTGTCAGTCCTCCTTTATTTCCATTCTCTGTCTTTCCTCTGTCTTTTAACCTTGTGAATCCTCTGTGTTCCTGAGCATCTTCAGTTCTGCTTTCATTCTCTGGCAAGTAAGCCCCAGGTCCTGCTTGTGCAGGCCTGGCTCTGTACTTGTTGTCTTCATCTGGCAGGAACGATGCGCTGAAAGCATGTTTTCTGTGAGACTTGAAAGGCTTGGGTGCTTCTTCCTCTCCAATTAGTGCTAAATCTGCTATTTCAATGACTCTTTTCTCCTTCTCTGTATCAGTGTTATAATTCTTTTCTGACAATTCACAAACTCCTTTTTTGTGTGTATATTGGCTTTTTGTGGAATCTATTGAGACATCAGTGTATGCAGAAGTGTCGGTATGTAAATCTCCTTTTAAATGTGCCTGAACTTTGCTTTCAATCATCTCAATTTTTCCTTCGTTTTTGTCAGCAGCTGATGACAATGAATCCAGAGTTTGGTGAGATATTTTTGGCACTTGGTGCTCTGGAGCTGGATTAGCATTGCCATCCAGCGTTCCTGTTATGCATGCTTTTAATTGCAAGGATTCATCATGCACTGAAGAAATGGCTGCTGGTCTCATTTCACAGGCCTCTTTCGAGATATCATCCTCACTGATGAATAACCTCTCCATCATCTTACTTCCTGAGGCACTATCTGCTTCACCTCTTGTAATATCTGTGTGGCTCTCTCCTTGTCGGCTTGAGACAGGAGCCACAATATTGATAGCCTCATTCTGCTTTGTTCCAGGAAAGTATTTTGCCGATGAAAGGGTTTCACTGATACCAGTAGAATCCCAAGACTGTTTGCTGCTGTTTGCTGAGCCAGCAGAGACTTCCTTTTCTGATGGGTGACTATTATAACCTCCTATGGAATACTTAGCATTACCTTTTAATTCTTCTCCTATCACTTGTGAAGTATTTTCAGATAAGGAACTGATAGGCACTGGGTGCCTCAGCAAGTCACTGCTTCTTTCTACACGAGTTAGATTTTTCTCCAGTCTTACAGTTTCACTTGGAAAATTAACTGGTTCTGTTGTGTCTAAATTCCTTTCATCTCTGGAAGAGGTACCTTTAGCTCCTGTGAAGTGCTGATTTAGCTGAAACAATAGAATAGAAAAGAATGATCAAAAAAGGCTTTACAAAAAATGTGCCAAATGAATGAGGCAGGATTTTGTTATGGAAAGTTTTGTTTTCGGTAACAAAGCTTTTATGGAAACGTGTTCCGAACCATTTGCAAAATTTGCATTGTATGTATTTTTTAACATAGGTAATGAGCTTTATGGTGGCGTTGAAAGGAGCAGGAAATAAAATAGAATTCAGAACCCTCTCTCTTTATTCATGAGTTCAGTAAGCTGCTAGTGCATTTTATACAAATTAAATCTGAAGAGAATATTCCCTTAAAGGGAGGCTAATTCATTCTCTGCACATTCGGTTCTAGGTTTGGAGAGAGAGAGGCATTGGGGAGGGGGAGGATTGGCACTTAAATGAGGGCAGTGATACAGTACATCAAAGCCTGGTAATGTACAGCATTGTCCAGTAAAACAAAGACACATTTCACACTGACAAATACTGTAAGGATTATCTTTGCTTCATTTCTCCCAGGGACCATTTTACAGGCTTCAAACCAGACTGATTTTAGACAATCTAGTAAGACATGAGTTGGAAATGAGATTAGTGAAGTAAAAGGCCAGAAACTAATCACTCTCCCTCCTAGCTCCCATATATCATATTGTATTATTCAGCTATGGCTGCTTGTCATTGCACTCTCTTTTCACTTTAGCATAGTCACACTGATAGCACTAGCTGATCAATTAGAGGCTAGCTTCTTGGGCACCCCTTTATGCATTTGCACTTGCTGTAGATACCCCCGTTACAGTTTCTCTTATTAATATGTTTTCTGCAAAGCCTCTGCAAACTATTAATAGTAAAACGTCACTCAAAGAAAAGTGAGGGAGCTAATGTCTCTGCAAATTCTGTTTTAATGACCCTCTGCCAACCAGTGCTCAAGTGTATTTGAGTTCTTCGGTGATGCCAACTGTCAGGATTTAACAGTGAGATGCCTGTGTTTTTTTCCCCTCCTCATAACTGACATTTGCATGATCTCAATAATTATATGCAAATCTTACGATTTCCCCTTCTTCTCACATAAGGCTCATGTTACTTGTCAACTGCACAGCTGTCTTGTGAGCCAATGCCTGTGCGTTTCAAAGATTTGGTTGTATTTCCATCTATTATAAGCCTTCATTGTTTAATTCATTAAAGAGCGCATAGTGCAAATTAACATCTAAATTATAGCTCCCCCTTCATTTATTGTACAGACAATCCTGGCAATTGATAAACAAACGGTTATATTTGATCCTGCTTTTTGTAACAGAGTGGACTGAGAACAACAAGGGATTTTGAGGTCCTCCTTTTTATGTTTCATCATAAAAGAAAAAAAAACAGAGAGACAGGTTGACTTTCAGGCAGTGAAATATCCCACAATAGGCAACAATTTTGAACTTTTTTGGAGAAAAGGCAAGAAAAAAATATATTCAAATAAGAGGAATTTATTCTCTCTATTAGTAAGGAAAAAAAAATGGTTCTCATCTTCCTCTCCTGATTCAGCATTCACATTTTCACAGGTGATAGCTGTTATAATCTGTGATTACAAAACTATGCACCCAAATGATTGTGAGCTGAGAACAGACACTGAGAATAATAAATTGCTGTATGTGTTTCATTTATTGCCATTTTTTCTTTCGTACTGAAAAATGTAAGCCAAACCATAGACATGCACACAGACAACCCAAATATATTGAATGTTCACTCAGTGTAAAATTTATTATAACAAATTTGGTACCAAATGCTGATATAGAAAGATGTGCTATATACATATACGTATGTATTTTGTTCATATAGCACGTTACATAGTTATGCTTTGAAAACAACTAAAAGCAAACAGTACCATAAATAAAAGAATTACACCAAATATAAAGCATTTCTACAAGAATGTACCTATCCCAGAGACTAGGATGAGAGATCTCTGAAATATCAGTCTTCTAATTCCTTCAAACCGTCACTTAGAGCCTCCGGTAAAGAGGTAAAAGGGAGAAGTCATTAATTTAAGACCAGAAAAAGTTGATGCACTATGCTGAAATCAAAGCACCTTCTATTGTCGAATCAGTTAGAAATTCAATGAAAGTACAGACCAAGGCTTTACATTTGTAAATTAGTACATCAGTCAGCTCTGTTAAAAGGGGGCATTTCACCAGCTTTGAAGCGTAAATGGATTCATATCATTTAATACCGTAGATATAATTGTATAACACTTACCAGCAACTCTAATTCTTTTTCATCATCTTCATGATCACCCTGGTTGTATTCTGCATTTTTATCTTTTATATTTTCATTAGCTGTTGCACTCTCTTTGTCTTCTGCTTGTGAACAAACAATCTCTGGGATGTTTGCATCTGAAGAGTTAACAAAAACACGCTTGAATAATTTCCATGGGATTATTTGTTACACTTCTTTAATTAACATGAACGCTAAGAAAGAACTAATTAAACCAGGTGTAGTACCTGAAGTCCTTGTATTATTCCATATGTCACCATCAGATGTTGCCAATATTTCTTCTTTGCTGTTAAACAAAAAGAAACTTTCTGTGTTATTCTGCAGAAAAATATTGTTCTAATTGCTCTTAGACTCAGCTAGAAAGACAGCTGGTTAATTACATAAAATTCTGAATGCTGTTTGAAAGTCTGAAGATAACAGCCTTATCAAAAGTAGTTTCTTTGATTGACCTGATATTAACTTTTGGACAAAGAAAGAATTGGCCAAGAAAATGAAAATGTGTTGACCTTCAAATTACATTACAAAGCTGATGGGTTTTCCCAGGCCTTTTCTGAGAAAGCAGCACAAAGGTGATTAGATGGGTCATTGACAAGCGAGAATAACTTTGGGGTCAGACAACAATCTGCAAAGATGTATGTTCCAGGAGACTGGAACTCTCACTTGTTTATATTTTTCAAATATTTGTGCACAGAGCTTGCTGGAAAAAGACATATTTGTAACCTGAAACAAATCAAAAGATTATCTCCGCGTGCATACAGTATAGATCCTGTTGCTAAGCTGTGGATGGCTGATAGGAATGAATTCTGCTTCCCTGAAGCCAATGAATTTTTTACTGTTGCTTGTGCTGTAGTGAAAACAAAGGTCAGGTCCAACGCAACAAACACCTACAGAGAGATGCTGAGCACCTGCTGTCCTCATCAGTACCAATGCAAAATGATAGCAGTTGGAATTGTCTGCTCATAGGGATGCAACATTTAATAAAAAGGAGAAAAAATGTAAAAAGGATGCCACTTATATAAAATGTGAATTATTATGTCACTCCCAATGCTTTCACTATGAGATGGATTTTTTTTTTCTGTAGGTTTTTAATTTATGCATTTTTCAGCCAGCTGTCCCCCTGTGTTACTGAAAGTTAGTTTCTAATTTTCAAATATTAATCTTTTCCCCCTTCTATATTATTCTAGGGTGTTTTTTTTATCCATTTGAATTGATATAACATTAACTCTGCCATTTAAAATGCTTAATTCAGAAGGAGGATGCTAAATTTATACTTCATTAAAAGGTACTACACACTGACTGTCACCAACTTTTAAGAATCCAGCCTTTCCAGGGACTGCCAGACAAAAGCAGACAGAAGATCGTTCCAGTCTAGCATCTGATCTCTGACCCTGGCCACCATCAGATACTTCAGGGGGAAATGTAAAGTTCTTGTAGGAAAAGATATGGAATAATCTGAATCACCCTATTAATTTTTTTCTTGGGCTTTGTTAGACATTTGTCCTTAAGGCATCAGATTTAACACTCTTTCAGTGGTTCTTTTTTTCCCATTAATTGCAATAATGCTGAATATTTTTGTTATCCATATCAATGTCACATCACTTTTGAGTTCTGCTACATGTATAGCCTCCACACATTTCTCCCTCTCCTACTCACACCAAGTTATACTCTCCTCTGCCAACAGCTGCTGTACTCAGAATAATCTGCATTTCATCCTGAAAAGGCTGGCAAAGAAAGGCCTTTAATCAGATCTGTGCATTTTTTAAGGTAAAACATCACGATTATTATTGATTCATCATTATATTTGTACTGTTACTGTTACATATTAATTTCACTCTTAATGTTATATGAAGAACCCTGTTTTGTTCCATCACTTTGCAATTTTTTCAGCCACCTGTGTCCATAAACCTAGCCATATGGAGTAAGTTGGGGCTTAATCATGAGACAGATGCATACAGAAGTTTAGTTGCTAACGGGGTATCTGCAAAAGCCTTAAGTTCAGAACCAAAACTCAGTATAACACGTGAGCTGAGTTAGTCATCGAAAATAATGATCTCAAAACTGCATGGGCTGAGCAGAAGGTCTCCTACTTTTAGCCAGTGGGGGAAAAAAATCTCAAAGCCCTTATTTGAATGTAGATTCAATAAGCTGTAGATTCAGGGCTATCTGCAGCTTCTAGCTATGTGGATATAACTCTCAGGAAACAGAGGAGTCCTCTTTTGCTGCTAGACAGTGTCCTCACCTGCTCTTAAAGAAATGGAGTGTGACCCACTCTAGTCTTTCAAGAAGCACTCCCAGAAAAAGGGATGCCTGTATATGAAGTAATAGTCTACTATCAGCAGAGCTTGCATACAAAATGCAGTGGCACACTCAACTTCAATCACAGCCCCAAGAGATTAAAAAATACACTGCATACACACCCAAAAACTACCCAAGTCACTGCTGCTCTTGAAGTTGGATGTACTAGCGTGACTCTTCAGCTTATTCTTCATTTCTAGAAGAAAAAAAAAGGAACTGGATTCTGTCCTCAGTTCCACATGCTTCTTATCCAGTGATTATTTTTGTTTTTGACAAACACCTTTTTGATGTAAAATACAGGTGCTATTGAATAAGATTATTAAGGAGAATCTCTTTCTGAATGTATATAGCTGCTTTGAGGTGGATGCCAGAATGTGTCTTAGCTTCTTAGCCTTAGTTTCCTAAACACCTGTGCTCAGGCAGTTGTGTACATCACCCCTGTCATCACTGATGAGAGACTAACGCTTCTGAGGAGAGATTCGCTTCCTCTGTTTGGGACATCGCCAGTGAGATGGAGAGAAATATCCTTTGAAGGAGCTTTCCTCCCTCTAGAGGAACTGACCATAAAAGAAATCTACAGTGACTGCCTTAGGCTGAAACCAAAAGTTTTAGATAACTAAAATAAGCTGAACTGAATCTCACAATGTGACTCCAAATCCAAACTGGAAAGTAGCTAACGAGTTTTAGCAGCTGGGACTGCACCACATTATGTGTGACCTGAGCACCTCAGTTTTACTTGACTGTGTTTGTCCTTAACCCTTGTTCGAGTATCATCTAAAGCCCTGGACCACAGGTTTCTTTTCACAGCTGTAACAGATAATAAATATCAATGATAATATAACCCCACAGCATGAATCCACAGCAAAAGAAAACAGTGCAACATTTCAAGGTTTCTAACATGACTTGTTCCTTGTTGCACTGAATTTTATAGAGATTGTTGGTTTGTAACCCATAATTTGTGCAGCTCTGTCCTGCAAATGCGTGGCTGCAGGGAAATTCAGTGCAACAACTGTTTTCCTTATTTTACTTCTACATCAGAAATATCTGTCCTCATATAATTATTCTAGTGGGAAATCTGAAATTAACCTAAATTGAGGATATTAATACTGCAGTCTTTGAGGATCACAGTACACATAAAACAATAGTAATTTAACAGCACTATTTTAATCCAAGGAATGTTATGAAGGTGCTGAGTCCATAGCTTGATATAACTTAAGAACAATCTCAAAGGTATATGTAGAGCTGAAAGAGTGAAATGTCTCCCCAAAACCAATAAATATTGGCCATTTCAACAAACAGTGATAAATAGATAGGAAAAAAATCTCTACTATTAAAATATTTAATCAGTTTTTAACACTGCTTTTCAAGAGTATCCTTTCTTCTTTGTTCTTTATGGAAGCTGTTTGTCTAGTTCGTTAAGTAAATTGTTAGAATAATTCAGATTTTGTGTTATAAAGTAATTAACACACTGCGGTTTTCAGGGATCTAAATGTACCTACACTGTGTATTGAGAGGCACAAAATTTGTGTTCAGTTTTAAAATGTTTATTTTTACTTTTAAGTGAAACTAGATATTCAGACAAAAATGCAAGTTAGAAAAATTCCTGCTGTCAGCCAGTGCAGTTTGCCTCCAAAATAAGTACCTGCATACCTGTAGAAGCGCAGTTGGGTTTTTTTCCTTCATATGAGCAGTACATCAGAAACTTAAGAATTTCTACCAGCTTCAAAAAGTACTTTTGCTTATATGATTCACTCTTGATGGAACTACCATTCATTTGAACTAAGTGATAAAAAGAAGCAGAAATGCAAATAGGCTATGAGTATAATTTTGCCTTTAGACAGAGTACAAAGCCAAAGCTCAGGCACTAGCCATTCAGTAGGACTGAGGGGACTGGAGAGTTGATGGACACTATGGAAAGGATTTTAACAATCTCAAAGTTATGTCAAATTTGCATCCCAGATAAAAATGTAAATTTGAATCTTAAGATGATCACCTAAAGATGTGAAGAGTAAGTAGAGAATATATGAGTGATGTAAAAAAAATAAAAAATTAGATAACAAAAAAAGTATTGTTTTGTCTTCACAAGGTATTGGGATAAAGTAAGATATGGCAAGGATTTGGAATTAACCTTTTTCAGTTGAATAGGATTTTTAGAGGAGAGGTTTGATCAAGATTTCAGATAAATTGTGTATAATTCCACAATCAAAAGACTTCTCGGAAGCTTTTTTATCCCAGCACTGGCAATGGGACAGAGTCTCATTTAGAGGAACACTATGAGCAAGGTATAACTGATGGGAAAATAGATTAAGAAAATGGTATTATTTAATTCAGTCTGGGAGCAGAACTTGTTTAGATATGCTCCAGTTAAGTGAATCAGATAATCTCCAACTCAAAATAGTGACAGACCCAAGAGAGGAAATAACACATAATTGAAATTCTTTTCTATTCAAATCTGTCATTTTGGTCCAGATACTTTTGTAACAACATCAGAAGACAAGGAAAAAGATTTAGGAAAATTAAAAGTAGTGTCTGGCAACTTTGGACCCAGGTGTCTT
The DNA here is from genome assembly GCA_037305975.1 of Chrysolophus pictus. Lineage (NCBI taxonomy): Eukaryota > Metazoa > Chordata > Aves > Galliformes > Phasianidae > Chrysolophus > Chrysolophus pictus. The sequence continues at coordinate 169,976,421 of CM074576.1, forward strand.
CAAAAAGTCTTCACAGCAGACAAAACTTATATGAGAGAATAAATACAGATAAATGGAAAATGACATAGAAGTGCCAGACTCACATGATAATATCTGTCTTTGTTAAGATTGCTGTATTTCCCTTGTCTAAAAATCAGTTATCTGATCTATCTGGACTTCATTAAAGCATTTGTTATGCAGCCACATGGGAAATTTATTAATTAAACTGGAGAGGAGGGAGATCAGAGCAGGAGCTCAGAGGTGGGAGAGGGGCTCGGTGCCAAGCGGGGCCTCACAAGACAGGCTGTGCCGAGCTGGCAGACGTCGCCCTGGAATTTGAGAGGACCAGCCGTGTGATCGCTCAGTCATTTTATTACAGACCACAGCACAAAAAGTCAAAGTTAAATTAAATCTGTGGCAGATAGGAAGTTGGGAGACATCACCATCACAGAGGAGGACTGAAAGAAATCTAAGGCCTGGAGGATCAGAATAATAGATAAGGGATGTACTTCAAAATTATGAAGTGCCAAATTATACATTTAGGGACTCGAAAGAGTTTCTTCTGCAAAATGAGGGCTCAGAAACTGGAAGAAACAGATGAATAAGGAAAACATGAGTTTGTTTTGGTTGGACAACATTTCCAAGCCACCGACAAGAACTGGTTGTTGTAACAAGGCAAGCATGATTCTCTGGTAATAAATCAGGGAGGATATGCCTTGTAACAAAAGATTTCCAGTAATTGTTCATATCGCAGCACCAGGCACTGGTAAGAACTCCTTACCAGTCCAAGAACTTCAGGAAAGGTTATTTCAGACTGAAACAGGTGCAGAAGAGGACTACAAGAAGATGAGCAGATGAAAATCATAACCAGGGAGACAAACAGTGCATTTCTATTTTCAGTTTAGCAAAATACAGTTGGAGAAGAGAAATAAACGTCCTCTTTTAATAAATAATAAGAAGGTATGAAAGATATTAACCATCAAAACTCTATTAATATATTAATAAAAAGAGAGCCCTGTGAAAACTTAAAAGAAGATTTATAAGCATTAGAAAAGTACATCCTTTACCAATTTTTCAGTGAGAGTAACAGACAGACGAAACTGTGAAGGTCTCAGTATAGAAACATACTTTTGTGATTGGGCTCATACAATATTTTTCCCTAGGGATAAGACTTCATAGTCCCCTTTGCTCAGTCCAGCCCTATTTCATATACAGTTGTATGCCCTGAGAATTACACTTTCAGAAATGCTCACTTTACAGCAGGTACTTTGGCCTTGTTTGAAATTGTTTGAGCCTATAGCCAGGAGCTGCTAATCTTTTCGTAATGGGTGGAGTGGTTATAGTTTGTCATGGTTTGAATTCACACAAATATTTTGCAGACGTTGTATCTGCATGTTTGTACAACCCGCCACACAATTCACGTTGTTCTGTGTTGTATGCATTTATTCTGAACGCTTACATTGCAAGATATTTATTTTATTACATTAAATGTACCTGTAAAATTCTTTAAATTAATGCCACTTGAACCATTTTATACTAGCTCTTATTTAAAAGAAAATGTGACAACGCTGTATTTAGTCTGAAATTTAAAAAGTGTGGTGATGTAAAGACATGTAAAGTCTATATTTAAACAAGTATTTATTTAAAAATATAAATAAGAAATAAAAAAATGATATAATTTTGTTTAAAAATCCAGATAAGATTAGATTGTCACTGAATCCTTCCTACTTCTAGTTTCTAATTCAAGGTGGATTCAAAATCAAAATGATTCTCTTCTACCCTGAAGATGGGGTGAAGAATAAGAGAGGCTAGTAAGATCTAACTGTTAACTAAACAATAATTATTTTATTTTCAAGTCTAATTGCTAGATGTAAGAAGAGACTAATGTGGTATCAAAATTTGATCTGGTGCTATAAATAGCCGGACTTTCTGAAGAATGATGCCATTGTGATGTAAACAACATATGAGATGCTTGAAAAGAAATAATGAAATGTGACAGTAATGTTTTAGTGAGAAGCAGAAGAGCAAAAAGCAAATTTGTGCAGGTAAGTGTCTGGGTTTGAGAAGTCATTGGGGCCAAACAAAAATCCCTCAGAGCTGGGAAGAGAAGTAAAGACTGGGGTGCAGGGGAGTTGGGGGGTTGAACACTGTTGATTTGGTTTGAGTATGTTGTGTATCATTAACAGCAAAAGGACTAAAAAAAATCAAACCATAAAAAATATTTTTAAAATTTTGTGTGTACATTATAAACAGAAAGCCTGTAAAATACTTGGAGGAGTCAGGTTAAAATAACATTCCTGAGAAATGAAGAAAATTCTTTTCATGAGGATTTTCCACAGGCAGTACTGAATAACAGTAATATTATCTTCAATGTGGTTAAAAACCCACAACAGTTTAAAAAAAAACAAAAAACACCAACAACTAAGGAAGAAGGAATTTGGGAAAGAAGTAGAAAAGGCCAAGAATGCATAAAGATCAAAATAAAACTCTAACAGTTTATTAAATGTATGACACAATAGAACACTGTTTTGTTGGTTTAGGTTTTGTTGTTGCTGTTGTTTCCTTTTTTCACTGATACCAGCCTGTAAACAGTTGGTACTCTAGAAAATTACATTTAAAATATTGCACTGCTGATGTTAAAATACCAGTGGGACAGGGGAGTAAATATTAACAGCAAAACGTGCAGAGGAAAAAAAAGACGCCAGTACTGTACACAACAATAAGAACAATAACAAAAACCTTAAGCTTGATCTTTGTGATTGTGGTGAAACTACCACTGGAGGTATACGTCCCAGCCATCCTCTGAGATCTCAGCAAAAATCATGTCCTGGCCTGTCTTTGTACAGCTCTTGAAAGGGATTAAGGATCCACCAAGAATCACAGCGCGTGGATCTCTGTAGCACTTTTCTAGTGATGAGTTCTCTATAATTAGTTCTATCTTCATCACTGAATATATGAACTGAACATTTAATGAGTAAAGATAATCTCATTCCTTGTCTTCATAAGACTAAGTCTAAAACTCACTATAGGGACAAATCTCCTCCTGGTTTAAATTGAAGCCTGTGTTATCAATTGTCAAAAGAAAGTAATGAAAACTTCCAGATTTCTTATGACATGTATATACATGACATGTATATTAGTCCCAAGCCTCAGCACTGCCGGAGAATCCACAAGGTAGCTCAAGAAGGAGATGTACAACCTTGGCTTGAAGCTGCCTTTGTGCTTCCTATGGCCTTGCTTCAATGTGCCTCAGGACAAGCTAGGACCTTCAGTTAGCATGAAGATGACAGGGAGGTTGAGGATTATCAGCCCATGTCCATTCCTACACTGTTGAAAGAAGCAGAGAATTTCTAACCCAGGGAGCTGTAACCATTGGAGAGCCTCCAAACAGCCTCCCCACAGAGCAACGCTTCCCCTGCAGTTTCAGGGTGCTTGAAAGTCAAGAGGCCACAAAATACCTCCAGCAGAGGTGCATGCAGATGGATTCCTTTATGGGCAACCACCCATAAGCTGCAGAGAAGGATCGTGAGGTGCTCAGTCCCTGCAGGAGACAGGCAGGCTGCTGGGTGTCAGGGTCTAGCCTGCAACTCCAGGGCTGCCTGCAGCTTGCACCTGCCCAGGGCTGAGCTCCCTGCAGCTAAAGAGAAAGAGCCTTCGGAAAGCTAAGGAGAGAATTCGTTGCTGTTGCAGGAACTGGTGCTTATTTCTGACTTGTTTACCTGCATATTTTGTCTAAACGAAGGCAGAATATTATTTTTATGAACAGTATGCTCTCATTTGGAATTGACACTAATGAATGCAAGGCCTTTCCCCCTCTTGTTTGTACCATCAAATTAATTAGCTCTATTGTGACATCAGTATTTTTCTCAAGCAGTTCAAGGCTTGAGCATTTTCCTTTCTTTTTCTAAAGGGCATCTTCAGTGCCCTTTATCTACCATAAGAATCATGCCTCACTTGGATTTTTCACAACTAATGCTGTTTATTATAAAAACTGATTGTGATGTGAAGATTGTTATACTGTGTGGCAAATTGCCCAAACAATTACTGTAAATGCATAAGCCATAAACTGTACTGCCAAGGACACTGGTAGGTTAGCTTCTATAAAAGAAACAATTAGAGTCTGAGGTGAAAATAATAGAGATGAGATGACAGTTATTGAAAAGGCAGAACATCCAGTTTAATGTTGTAAATATAGGTTTGTGGATTACACTGATGGTTTTAAAGTGTTCATGTCTTATTGAATGGAATAGAATATTACATACTTAAGAATGGGACCGTAATTATTATTCCTTTTTAATTGTGATGTCTGATGCATTTGTGAGCAGTTGTTGAGAACATCCTCACATTATACTGATCCTAGTTCTAAATTATCATCCTGCTCCAAGGGTTTTCTTTTTTTTTATTTTACTTTTGTAGCATTTTGTTGTTCAGGCTCTGTTCTGAACAAAGTATTTTCTCTTGAGGAACTTAGAGTGCTTAGAGGGTTACAGCAATAATTATTTCAGTTTCAGCCTACACACTTCACTGCTTTAAATCATCATTATAAGTTTCATCCCTCAGCAACTCCTGCTGAGACATTCTTAAACTCCTAAAAACCATTAGATAAGAATAGCTTATCTTTATAACAATTTGTATATAAAAGTATTGATAATAATTTGCTAGAAATTAAGGGAATATATTTTTCAGAGGAATCATCTAAATACACGATAAGTTTTTATGCTTACTAAAGAATTTCAGTCATTTGTACAAGATTTGTTTCATATGAAGAAAAAGTATATGTGCTGTACAAGAAGATGCATTGCCATAGACTTTGGAAAAAAAAAATTAAAAATATAAGAAAAGAAATACTGCTACATGAGAAAATTAAAGAGTCCTCAACTCTTCTAAGAGAGGACGTAGGAATAACATTAATAACATTCAAATATTGAATCCTGTGATGTTGGCACTTGCGAACTTGATGCAGAATTATGATTGACCACAATGACAGAGATCCTGGGCATGCAAAATCAAAGCTGGGAAGAGCCTGTCCATGATTTGCAAGGACAGGACAAAGTGAGAAGCAGAACAAAGACACTAGCCAGAAAGAAAGGCCATCATTGTCAACACTGCAGCGAATGCAATCTCTGAAGTACCAAATCCATTAGTAGGTAGAAAAAAAAACAACACAAAAACAACAGTTAAAGTGCCTCTGAAAGAAAGTTGCAAGGGAACTAAGTGCTCAGCTGTACCACCTTTCAGGGAAATGTTCTAAGTCATTTTCAGGCTTTTACATATTGTTAAGAGGAGCTGATCTTAATGCTTGCACTTGAAGTAGGGGCATTGCAGCCCTTCTGGAATCCAATTTGAGGAAGGCTGAAGCTCAGGTAGCACTGTTTCTTAGTTCTGGTCTTTCAGTTTGCACTCCTGATACGTATCCAAGTTTCTATTTGCAGGACAATTCTTTTTGAAAATATGGCCAATTCCTACCTCGGCAGTTTTGGCTTCAAATGATCCCTTTTTGTGTGTTCTGTGTGCCTCAACAACAGCATTGCTACTGCATGTCAGTTCAGTGTGCATACTGTGTGTGGTAGTACCATTGTCTTTTACTTCTGTTTAGTTTTTTTAAGAGGTATTTTAAAAACAGAAAAACAACAGAAAAAAATAATTTAAACAAACTGGAAAACAATAGATTAAATTGTTTTGATTAGATTCTAAACCAATTGAGATTACAAGGGAAAAGATTCAGTAATTAAAGGAAAAACTGCAAAAGAACAGCCATAATTGAATGACTGTATGAACATTAACTACAAAAATACAAAGCTACAAAATACAGATTTCTTTTTTAGTATTATGCCATTACAAAAGGTCCTATTAGAATAAAGCTATATGTAAAATCAGAACCCTTATTACAAATCTAGGCCAGATTGATTTTCTTATGTGACCTTCAACTACCAACAGAGTTAGAGAAGGCTCAATCTAGTTCTTAGTAAATAGGTGTCACCAAACAAACAGGACTGACACTAATTAGCTCCCTTGTTGATAGTCAGGACACAGAGGGTAGAGGCATGGAGACAGAGTGACCCGTTCATCATTAAGTGGTAGGTGAGGATATTTGCACACTGGCATGACTGTGGTTTGCAAAGCAGCCACCACTTTGAAACTGTACTGTGAACAGAAGACTGTGTTATCAGCTTAGCAACCCTCATAAGCAGTTTGCACAAAAATAGAGCAAAAAAAATCTCTATTTAAATATATGAAATTTAAGAAAGAGAACATTAATTAGAGGTATTTTCCTACCTAGAGGAAATACCTCTTAGTTTTGGTCATCTCATCTAAGAAAAGGGGCTGAAACCAGAAAAGAACAAAATGTGGGCCTGGGAAAGGACAATAAAAGACTGCCAGCAGCTTCTAAAAAAGGAGAAACTGGAAAAAAGTTTGGAAAGTGAAAAAAGATGTTGTGGATAAGTGGTATACAGTATGATGATTAATAGTACCTAGGGGGACAATTGATCAAGAGAGCAACTGTGAGGGAATTTGAATGTTTTTTTTTTTTTTTTTTTTTAAAGAAAATTCCCAGTAGGATTCAGACAATGTTTGTAATAAACCTATTTTTATTAAGATTATTGGATTGGTGCTATCCAGGGGATTATATTTTCCAATTACTAATATTTTCATTTTTCAGTCTTAGTTTATGATTGAAGCAGGGACATAGGTGGCACAGAACAAAATGCATTGGCCTGGTTTGGGATGAGAATAATCATAGCCTCAAAGCAAACAGAGTCCCAAGAAATTAGTCTTTATTTTCTAGCTCATTAAAAAAGACCTTGAGTTTTAATAGCAAAACATTCGTACTTTTTTTTAAAGTACAGTTGAATATCTGTCCATTTGAAAAATTTATTGCCTGTATTCTGAAATGGGAGCAAAACTACAATTTGGTGCCAGATTCTAACCTTTAACATAGCCAAGTCTACCCTCAAATCTCATTACTATAGATATGAAGAATACAGAAAAACCCACGCATAAGTCTCAAATTAAGCCACAGTAACAACGAATAGGAAGACCACAACTTTTGTCAGAATTTCTTACAACTCTGTCATGATTGTATGTTGAAACCAGTAGCGATGACTTGCTGCAGAGCTGTTTTGTACACAAATAGGTCAAAAAACTAATTTGGTCCCTCCACAGATCGGGCTTGATACTTCAGCAAGAAGGCTTTTTAAGAAGAGATTCCCTTGGGTAAGGCTAGAAGATCTGTTGACAACTCCATTGTGAATTAGCAGTGCAGCACTTTGCTACTGGAGTGACTATCTCCAAGGCCAAAAAGACAAAAAAAAAAAAGATGACTCAGGAGTCGAGTTTCCTAAGGTCTAAACTTAGGCTGAGGCTTGTCTGAAAGAGCTGTGGTCAAAGATTAAAATGATGTTGTAGAAAGGTTTTGGAGGTGGAAAACCTCTGTTCTTCTCTTGCTTCTTTTTCTCCCACTGCTTTAAAAGATGCAAGGAGAAACATCAACAAATCTTGATGTTCTCCCAAGCCTTATCTATTTAGGATAGCTCACAGAGGAAAAAGACCTTGCATTGACATAGTCTTTCCCTGGATCTTAGCTAGGGAAAAAAAGAAAAAAAAAGGAAAAAAAAGAAAGAGCAGTCCTCTACCAGCACGTCAGGGTACAGTCATTTCCTAAAGGCTGACTGCAGTATGCTGAGGCACGTACACAGGAAGATGACAGATGCCTCAGAGATAGATGGCAGTCAGGTGAGGCTAAAGCACAGACTGCCACCCTGGCGTGAACAGAATGGGCAACCACAGAAATCCTTAGTCAGTCACTCTTGAGAGAGTTCTCCTATGCTCTAAAATTTGGAAAGCACTTCTAAGCTCAGTAAATACCCCAACAGGCTTAAATATTCAGGTGTTATCACAATAAGAAGAGAGTTGTATAACATTTTCTTCCATATGTTTTCTTACTGTCACAGAGGAAGAAGGTCACAGTGTGATGCACATCAAGAAGATCTGAATGTAATCTAGTGGATATTAGTACAGACTTATTGGAGTCACTGGGAAGAGACAAAAACTGACAAATTCCACAACCCTCTGTAATATGAAATGATCAAGGCTTGAACATCTTACACTACTAGCAGCCATAAACTTTATTATGGGAACAACTGTTACGCATCAATGCAAAATTTACAGGCAAATTCACTCGGTACACCTAAGTGCAAAGTACGAAAGAACTGCCAATTTTACCTAGTCTATGTGCACTCCTTGCAGCAGCACAACATTCAGTTGCATAGTTCCGTGCTCTTCAGTACTCTTTAGAGCTGTTATTAGTAACCAGTAGTAATAAATCTTTTGGGTTTACTGTCAAGAGTATCAGCTGGCTCCACAGATCAGGAGGAGAGTGGAGACACAGTCAGAAAACCAAGCCCCCCATTATGCCTTGGCATATCAACTAATATTTTCGTGTGTGTCACTGAAGGCCTAGGGATCAAATAGCTATTTCTAACATGCTCCCTCAGTGTTAAAAGGTCTCGGCTCTTCCTTTGCCCTGAGGCAGGGACTGCATTTAACTTGCAAAATACTTGTTTGGGCCTTTTTTTTTTTTTTTTGTGACTGAAAAAATAATCCATTCATAATCCATATAAAAAATATGATAGGTGATTAGTGCTCTGGAGTTACATTGTAGCTGAATCAATTGCTTCAATTTTAGAGCTGGATTATGGCTTAAAGTTCATAATCAGAACAAACAGTTCAGATGACACTTAGTGAATGCATTGATTAAATATGACTCTGACTCTAGTGCTCTCAGTTAATGTCTCACTGACTTTAAACATATTTCCAGGACTAACATTTAGCCAAGACAAGGTGAATGTGATTGAACAATTTTTTTTTTTTCCAGTTGAACATTTATGACCTGCAATACCTGGACAGTGGACAGAAGACAGAGCACTGAAATGTTCCTTACCAGCCAAAGACAATTCACAAAATAGGTATATAACTAAACAAAAGAATCACTGAACAATGGAATACAGGATTTTCTTTAGCAATGTATTTCTATTTGTCCAAAAGTATGCCACAAGTATGACTAGCAGGTGTCTATTTACCATTTGCATACCATTCTCATCCATAACTTCCACCTGTTTCTTCTGCATTTCTCTGATAGTGTTCAAAACTTTATGCTATTATCTTAGGTATGTATCCTTAGAGTCTTTAAGATATTTCATAATTCAAATATTAAATGTGTCTGGATTTTGAAATATTGTGATTAGACAGATAGAAGAAAAGCCATCTTAAATTACTGAGTGTAGTTACTTCCTGACCAAGTAGGATTGTTCCCTGTAGAATATTTTTCCAGTGGTTTATCTTAGCTTATTTTAAATGACTTTGGAGAGTAAGTCTGTAGCAGTTTCCTCAAAATATAAGTCTACAGAAGTATTTCCTAACATTCAGCCTCAGCTCCACAGCTTGCTTTTATCCCTCTTGTCTGAATAATATATTTTAGATCATCTTAAATAATTATCCTATCTCCCGAATAATCATGCTCCTGAAGTGCCTTGAGAATTCTCACTTTTGTGCCTGTGTGCTGTCTGCTTCTACAACTGCCAAAAACTAGCACTGACCAGGAGGCAAGAGAAGGGCTAGGAATACTAGATTAGATTCAGCAGCGGAGGACTTCTGCTTTTAGCTGGCTCCCTGTGAATGGATAGCTTTTCTAGCAGCTGCTCTCCTGGTAAAAACAGAGATTGCAGTCACTTCCTAATAATAGAAATAAACTTTAGTCAAATCCCATATCTGTATGCTGATCAAGGTGTAACTTGTGACTTGAGATGCCAGAAACAACCTTGAAATTAAATAGTAGTACATAAAGAAGACGCATGTTTTAACACCTCTCTCCTTTTCCCTTTCTGATTATGATGTGAAATAATCAAAAGAACAAGGATTAAAAGGGAACATAATTTAAATGCCGTATTTTAAATGGACCAGCTGGGAATAATACAGTTGTTCCTCATAGCAAAATATATGCAAAGTTAGTTCCAAATGTCTTCCTCAGAAGTCCTAGATTTTTAACGGTTTGTGGAAAAGGCCAAGAGGAGGTGATGCAGAACTGCATTGATCAGGACAACCTAGACACAGGCTTGCCATCTACCTGTGGAAGACTGACTGAGCACAGCACAGGCTTGCCAGGCTGAATCACTGAGTGGCTGAGGTTGTCAGGGACCTCTGGGTCCATCTGATCCAACCCCTGCTGCAGCGGGGTCACCCAGAGCGGTGTGCCCAGGCCCACGTCCAAATGGCTTTTGAAGATCTCCGAGGAGGAGACTCTGAGCAATCAGTGCCAATGCAGTGTCACCTGCACAGCACAGGAGTGCTTCATGGTGTTCAGAGGGAACATCCCGTACTTTGGTTTCTGCCCATTGCCTCTTATCCTTTCACTGGGCATCACCAAAACAAGCCAGCCTCCGTTCTCTTTGCACACTCCTTCCAGGTGTTTATATGCATTGAGGAGATTCCCCCCATCTTCTTCTTCAGGATGAACCATCCTTTCCCAGCTTCTCCCAGCACTCCCAGCCTTTCCTCACAGAAAAGGTTTTCCAGTCTCTTTACCATGTTCATGGATCTCCTTTGGACTCTTTCTAGAGTGTGTCCATGTCTTTTTTGTACTGAAGAGCCCAGAACTGAACATAGCACTCCAGGTGTGGCCTCACCAACACTAAGCAAAGGGAAGGATTGCCTCCTTTGACCTATTGGCAATACTTTGACCCTTTGACCTGTAGGCAATACTTTGAATGCTTTGTCCTTTTTTTTTTTTTTTTTTTGAGTGTGTGTGTGTGTCGCAAAAGTCATTGGTGACTCATGTATCTATATCTTCCTTCAGCAATATAAATCCTTTAACTTTCCATCAGAAAGCAGATGAGACTGGAGCTGAAGGCAGAAGATTGCATGTACACAGAAAAAAATCTCTCACTGACAATTGCATTCAGTATTTATACTTCTGAAATCAGCTTTGATGGACTACAGGCCAGGGATTTTTAATCTCTTCCTTCCTATCGTGCCTTGTACACAGAGCAGCTCTTGTACAAAACATCACCCAGTTTTATATTCTGTTTTAAAGAGTCATCACAGAGGAAAGTAAATTGATGTAATACCATTCGGGTAAAGGTACAGTCCAGCAATTATTAAAAAGCACAGGACATCAAAGTGATACACCTGTAGGCTCAAAGAACTAAAAGGGGGTAACTAACAGTTATGAAAAACATACTAGCTTTCCCTTGCTTCTCAGAGAACAGGAGTCCAACTATCCATTTTAGCCTTTTGCAAAATGTTCCTCACATTCCTCATATTCCTCATACTTATCAGCCATTTTCCTGGTGCTATCATTTCTGCTACTCTCTGGACAGATGGCAAATCAGAACCAGGCACCAAAATAGGGCTCAGCGTCACCAGTGACAGGGAAACAGTTTGCAGGTCGTTATCACTGTGCCATGCACGTGCACCATGATTTACAGGGGTTTGCTTCATGCAACACATAGCCAGTCCTAGTCTGATCAGCAAATGGAGGAGGTTGTGTTCCATAACATAATCTTGAGGTACAGTACACTTGATAAAATTCAGTTACATTTTTCCGGTTGTTCAGATGTAGTTTATATGATAGAAATTAGAATTGTATTCTGACAGAAGCTCTCTTTTTTTCCAGTAGCAGCTTTCAAATCTTTGGGAGTCAATTTTTTTTTCCCCCAAGTATGTATCTGTGAGTATTTATAATTTAAATGCATACTTTCAGATAGACTAAAAGGTAATGTAACTAATTCAAATATTATTTTTCCAAACTACATTTTGTGCCTGTGAATCTTTTCAGGATTTTTGGAAAACAACAAAAGCTGTTAAAATTTATGTTGAAGAGAATTTTAGCTTGGAAAAATACAATGAGAGGCAAATATTTTACGAAAGTTTTTCATGTCTAGACATAGAAACCAAGGCAAATGAAACATGGAATGAATAGGCATGTGGTTTTGATCATCTGAATCTAAGTACCTTTCAACATTAATTAGTGCATGCAGAATTAGTTTTGCCTTTCGCTATCAATTTTTTCAGGTGTGACTTTTGAGAGTTGAGTGCAGTTTTATTTCATTTTTAAATAATTATGTCAGAAGCCATCTGATTGCCCTTATTCACACAGCTTTGTCCTGGCTCATGTTCTTAAGGGCAACTGGCACAGTTTCATTGTGTTTCCTCAATAACTTCCTCTAAAAGTGCATATTATTGCTTTCACTTAACTAACACAAGTAATCCCTACTAATGACATGTAAGGAGCCACACAGCTATGCCCTAGAGTGGATCAGACTATCTGTATAAAAAAAAAAAAAAAACAACCATAATTGTTGAACAGTCCTAGTTTTAGGTAAAGAGGTAAATCACTTAGTTTTAGAGAAAGGATAAATATCACAGAGCTAAGTTTAAAAAAAAATGATAACAGATTTCTAAAATTGAGCAAGGGTCCTAAATAAATGCTGTATTTAAATACCCTTGTATCTTGGTTATTATAAAGAAATCATCAAATTAGGTGCCTACTTTGTGGACATGCAGTATTCCTTACCTGGGTTTTCACTGTGTGATCCATTGATAAAATTATTACTTCTTTGTATACTGACTTGCATTGCTGCAGCTCTAGGACAACCTAGTATTGGTCCAGCTCCAGCACCCCACTTTACTAAATGTTCTATATACATGCATTAGAGCATATATACACTCTGCAGAGTTTATAATTTGAGCGTAGAACAAGAGGTGAGAGAGACAGGCTGGTGGAGGAAAGCAGGGAAACAGACAGCACTGTTCAACATGATATGAAGTAGTCACAGCACATCAGCAGCTTCACTTTGCCAATTTTGGGGAGTTTGTTTTTCTTGAGCTTTTTTATAGACATCAAAGCAAAGAAGTTTTAATGAGGGTCTGAAGGAGAATAATGAGGTACTTTTGCAGATGTCTGCAGGGTGTTCCTCCTCACTCAAAGGGGCAACATGTACAAAGACACTTTGAAAAACAAGTGAGCAATGGAGGTTGGCATCTTAGTTCCTTTGAAACGAAAGTCCCTGATGCTGACCTCATTTACACTGGTGAAAGCTGTAACTCCTGTGAAGTCAATGAAGTCCCTGTAGCATAAAATTGGTCCTGGATTGCAATCTGCCAGAACTGTCTTTCAGAAGCCAAGGCGACCACTGAAACCTAATTTCAGAAATACTTTCGGCTCATTTTTGAATTTATTCTGAGGTATATTTACATCCTTCTGCCACTAAAAGGTCTTGAAGGTGTGTGTTAGTAAGCATTTGCCAAAAATGTGTAATAGAATTTAATGTAAACAAGAATATGACTTTTCTATCACAAATTGTCATGTGTGCACATGAGTATATATGAACAAATACGCATGTGCATAAATGTATAGGTACACATGTGCACACAGCACACACATACATACACATACATACATTCCTCTGCATTCTCATGTGGAGGGATGCAACTTCACATCTCTGGTAGGGAACAAGGTGATTAATTTTATGCTAAGAAATAGCATGTTATCTCCTTTCCTATTTTTTACATATCTCTGTGCCTAAATTACCTATGATGCATTCATTATATACATGCAGAAGAGTGGTGTCAAGATGAAATATTGCTACAGCCTACACTGACACCAAACATGTCACTTTAGAGTTTTAAGGGAATTAAACAATTTGTCACCACTTGACTTCAACTGCCCAATTGTATCTAAATGTGCAGGTCAGACCCAAACACAGCTGGAAGCCCAGGACCCCTTAAATGAAGACTCAGCCATCTGTGTCCATCTCCTCCATGTGAGCTACCTGAACTCAGGCTGAAATCACACTGCCTGCATATGCCTGCGTTATCTGATATCAAGGCCCTTCTACAGAATACCTCAGGCTATCTTATTTACCCTGAGTGCATCAGGTGACACTTCTTGAAGGACAGATGCAACGTACAGAACCAGGCACAAATGTCAGGATCTGGCCGCACGGTAGGTAAATGTGTCACTCCCTCTCCTCTCACATACAAGGATATTCCCGGGGGAAACATCAGTGGGATGGCCCCAGAGTGGGCCTGGGGGACATCTCCTGGGAGAGGTTTGTGGTCTGGCTATGAACTGGGCCTTGAGTTATCCCAGGGAACTGGTCCTACACTGGGAGGTGATGCAGACACTAAGTTGCATTGCATGCATCCCCTCACAGGACTCACAAGCAATCAGAGCTGCCAGAGGCTCTCAGCACAGCAAACTTGGCCTTCGGAAGTAGAAAGGGCAGGGAGGCTCAGCTGGGGGAAGCCCTGGAGACCTCCTCACTCCTCAAACTGCAACCACTGCTGTGGTTTTATTTCCCCTTCCCCACTAGTTCAGTTCAGTGGAAGAGCACAGGCAGTTAAAACCTGACAAATCAAACAGCACTGTCTTGGTAAGACTACAGGAGCTAAATACGCAACATAAATTCAGTTCTGGGAGCAGAGGACACTGCAAGTAACATATCTGGTTCTGCAGAATCTACAGATTTATAGGAAAAACACTGAGCAAAAACCTGAGAATTAGATTTTCATGATCAACATTTCTCTACTTACAGAGAAGAAAGAAAAGGTGTTAGAAACAGAGTAGGAATCAAAAGATGTTATTCCTGAGCTTATCTCTTTACACGGGGCCAAGTTATATGTTAAGTACTGCCACTTTTCAGTTAGGAGAATACTACATTTAATTGATGTATATATACTTTTTAATATGCTATAAACTATGCTTTATAAATCTTTATTCATTTCACCATTTGTGAAATAAAAATATCAAGCAATGGAAGGAAGACAGATTTGCTAGTTTAAGGTACCACTTACAGAACAGACCAGACAATTGCAGAAATGTTTGTACTCACTATTCTAATTGCAGTAGGACCCTTCCTTGAATTACCAGCTTCCTGAACCACTATTGTCATTTTTCTTTTATTGGTGAGATGTTGAGAATGAAGTACGAAACAAATTTTGTGAAAATCCAGAATCACATTTTTTGCTGTTAAACTCCTGTAGACTTACCAAGAGACTGAATATGAAGTGTTTTAACAGTACGGCTACCACTAGCACAAACTAGGCTTACCAGCTCACTGGTGTCAGCTCAATTTATATGTTTCAGAGATCAAAATCAGTGCACTGCACATAATTTGTAGTCCTTCACATTGCTTTCCAAATGAGTGGCATGCTTGTCATGGTATTAAAATTCTGATGTTTGCTCCCCACCAACTGTCTACAGAAAATTCTACCTGATATATTCAATAATTTTCTTGAAAAAAATTCTTATCCTTATTTATCATTCTTAAAAAGCAGCATGGGAATCTTAAATCCAGCAACCACAACTAGAAAGTTAGAATTAGTCAACTCTATTTTAAGTTACCAAATGGAGAAGACGTAACCTCACCTGCTTGGTGCCGTCTTTAAGCAGCCTTTAAGATGTCTATCAGCACTTTCTCTGTGTGGTTTATTATCCAACTTGGGCACAGTTTCTTTCTTGTGACAAATCAGCGTGTAGTTTTTGTCGTCGTTGTTTGCCCAGAAGGTACCAATCGATGTTTCATATCGTATACAGAATTCCACTTTGGCTCCATCTCTCTGATAAGGAGGCACCAAAGAAATCTTAAAGCAGAACTGGTCAGTTTCACTGCCACAAGAATTAGGCATGAACTCTGCTAGGATATCATAATAACTGACCCAGTCATCCAGTGTCATTCGAACATACACCAATTTTTCAAAAGATACATTGAGGACTCGTATAATGCCGTTCATACAGGTAATCCCAGGCAGGAACACAATTGACTCCAACAGTACTTTATGTTCTCGCACTTTTTGCAAAACTTCTTCTTGGGAAGTAGGTAATGTAAATAGCTGAGTTAAAAAAAATTCCTCTTGAGGGAAAGCTTCGTCTTCTAAGTCATTGTTTTGTGCTATATTTGGAATTTCCCAGGTATCAAACTCTTTAACAGACACAAGATCAAACCCAAATGCATCAGCAAATGAAACCTTTCTTGCAATGGTGGTAGGGGCATCTGCCTCCTCTTCCTCTGAAGAAGCAGAATTCCGCCTTCGGGGAAGTGGAGAGAAACGGTGTTTAATGTCAGGTTTAACATCTTCATCTTCAGAAAAGTAATCGTTTACAGTAGGGACTTCTAATAAGTTAGCCTTGCTAACCCGACTAGGTCCTTCGAAAGACTCCATTGGGCTCTCTGATATAAACTGAAAGAGAACTGTACAACTAGTAGCAGCTGATATTTGAGACGCTGTGATCTAAAACAAGGATTAATGTTACAGTTGACATTGCAAAAGGGACTCAGACCTATTAATAGATGCTGTGGTGTGTCAGCTATGTTGGCTTGTTTTTAATCTGATAGTATTTGATGTTATAATTTCAATCATACATTTCTAATGCTGCATTCCTTATTTTGTGTGGCTCTGTGTGCTGTGAAGAAAAATAATATTTAAAATCTAGCTAAACAAATGGAGCTATCTTTAGATGAACAACTTATGTTGCACAACAAATTCATCACATTCCACAAATGAAGAGCTATTAGTCTTTGATGTGAATGTATTGGGTAAGTCATTACTATATTTTAAATTATTTCCATATATATTTTCAAGGACATTTTTTGTGATTCTTTAAGATACAAAAGTGTAATGCCACATTCTCCCCTGGCACTATACCACGATAACCCAGTGAGTCAGATCCTAGAACTATGCCAGCTTTTTCTAGCTAAGGATCAGCCATCACAACTTAAATGGACCACGAATGCTGTAAAACATTGAAGTAAGCATCCTAGAGATGAATTTGTAATTCACCATTGTAAATAGGACTGAATTTGCCACTAATTATATTACAAAATTATTACTGCATTGAGCACCATCCAACCAAATGGAGACAAAATCAAGTCATAGAATTAACTTGTGCAGCCAACCCTGAAACTCAAACCATGTGTCACACGGCTATAAACAAGGAGGAAGAAACACATTTTGCCGTTTAATTTTTCCCAGCCTTTGTGCAGGTTATCTTCCCATAATATTAAATGAAGTGGTTTCTCAATCAAGTTAATCAGTTAGAATTTGGTTCGTAATTTCATGGTATTCCATGCGTGGAAAATGCAGTGTTTATGGGACAAAGATCATGAAACCAAAATGTCACATTTTTGCTTCATATTACTTAACCTGTTTTCCTTGTGTCTCTCTCAAAGGTTAAATCAATGCTATAATCTAATTGTGCAGTACAAGCTAATAAATATGACAGGGCTTGCTTTGATTTAGCCATGTCAGAGACTGATGGCATTAGTGGCATCATCACAGATCTCTTCATACTATCAAATGACTTGGGTCTTCTGATCTCTCTTGATCCTTTCTCCTGTTGTTGTAAGTAATTTGCCTCCTCCACAATGAGAGCATCTCCAAATCTTCCATGCTTCTCCACCTTAACCTCTTAACAGCAGTCCCATGCTAGGTCTTGAATATCTCCAGAGAAGGAGAATCCACAACCCCCCTGGGCAGCTTGTTCCTGTGCACAGTCACCCTCACTGTGAAGACGTTCCTTCACATATTGGTGTGGAACTTCCAGTGCTCCAGTTTATGGCTCTTTCCCCTTGTCCTGTCCTCACAGACCGCTGAAAAGAGGTTGCCCACATCCCTTTGACTTCCACACTTAAGATACTTATAAACATTAATCAGATCCCCTCTGAGTTTTATTTTCTCAAGGCTGAACAGACCCAGTTTGCTCTGCCTTTCAAACAGGAAAATGTTTATAAAACATCCATACTTCACTACTACTACCATAGTTTGAAAAAATACCATGTAAGGAGAATTCATGAAATCACTTTCTAATGTAAACTACAGAAATCCTAGCACAGCCTTTGGGATTTTAATGATTTTTAAACTGTACTTTACAATGCTGAATTTTTCAGCAAGGGCTAACAGTGCAAATTTCTTGTTTAGAGTAATGTTATCCAGCCATGTATTCTTCAGGGCCTAAGAAGGGAATGACACAGCCAGATAGTGGCTGTATGCACATTTTGGTTTAGTTTCTTGCAGATTAAGTGCTGTTTGGGAAATGAGGCTTTTTGCTCTAATGGCAGTTCTATTTGTCTAAGAAAATACTACGGTAGTAATTATACAAACAGGGAGAACTTATTTATGACATTATTACCCTAATGGTTACTTTTATTTCTGTTTCATGGACACTTCTATAAACAAGAAATAACAGTGACTTTAATCAACTCAGACAAGCCTGTGCATATGTAACTGTCATGCCATTCATTGAATTCATCACCTACTCTGAAAGTAAAGGAACATGGGAGCTGGGAAACAAAGGGTTATTTATCAGTTTAGCCTAAGGGGTACCACTGAGTACCAGATTTTCATTCTTGTGCCATTATTTAGTGAGAGAAACAGCATGTACTCTGTCCAGTTAAAAAACAAATTAAAAAAATGGAAAAAAAAACACTGAATAAGAAATAAAAAAAACAAAACAAAACAAAAGAAGGAAAAGAATATTTGTACAAGGAAGAAATGTGAGCGGTTACAAAGATGGAGGTCAAGAAACATAGCTGAGAACAGAGGAAAATTTCGTTGGAAACTGATTTTCAATCCACAAGCCTAATCCTAGGGGTAGAGACTTAAACTGTTCCTCCACCTGACCTAGGGCTTGCCTGGAAAGTTTGTTCCATGTTAGACTTTTCATGAGGGTCTCAGTAAGTATTTAACCAGATGGGTGTAGAAAGGTACACCAAAGCAAGTATTATTGTGCATGTAAGAATTGCATTAACACTGTAAAATTACTGCTATGAAAAATGCAGTACAAAAAATAAATGAAAATATCTTGCTTTTTCTCTGCATCTTGCTATATGGTGCCCAAAATACTTAAGTCAGATGACAGAATAAGAATTTCCTTTTGGATTGTATCAACAACAGGTAATTTAAGAATTTCTTCAAGGGGTAATTTCCTTGATCAATTACTTTCTGAATCCTCATCTTCCTTACCTTTTTTTGCACATATTAAATTCAAATGTTGAATCAAAGCACATGTTTTATAGATGTTCTTAAATACTGTTTAATTAGCTTGGATGGAAATAGGAGGTAGAATACAGTAAGAATGTGCAGAAAATAAGATGGCATCATGCGGGGTTGCTTCTTCAGTGAACAGCATAGTAAACATTACAGAGGAGAATGTTATGGAGACAGCAGGCTTAGACATAATCAAACACACAGCGGAACACCAAAAGCAATAGCCAAATAGAACTTTAATTAAAAATAGCTTGCACCTGCCTATGTTTTTGGCATATTTATTGTTACCACTGGCCAGATGATCTTTCTTAGCCCTATGTGAAATATAATATACCTTTCTATGTCAACTGAAAAACAACTACATCTTAAGCACAGACTAAAGAGTAGTATAAAGTCTGGTTCCACTTGGCTGGGGCATTCCCTAATGCCCTAGAAAACTGCATTTCTTCAGCTGAGAGTGTGAGATGTATTACTTACTTCACTGCTATTTGATAAATCTATTAGGATAAAGCATAAAAACATTTTTCCTTTGCAGAAAACACTATTCCAGTTGACTGCTGAATGGTCAAAATTGCTAAACAAGAGGTAGAAGAAGTAAGGTTAAATCCTTTAGGAAGAAAAAAAAAAAAAAACACACACACACACAAAAACATTGTTGGCAAATATTGAGAGAGATTTTGAAACAACAATTCATTCTCAAAATGTATAGAGCTATGGAGCTATTTCACTTAAGCAAGTTATTTTGTCTAAATTTCACCTGAGTGAAGCTAAATATCAGTAATAAAGGCTGAGCGAGGAGAAAAGCTGCCTCGGTTGTTTTCTGATCTTTGTTATAGATTGTATGACTCACAGTACTTTTTAAAATACTTTGTCCTATGTACAATTGGTAATTTACTTTGTTAATATGTGATCCAAAGTGGAAGCCAGGTCACCCTTCAGCATTTGTGCTTTTTTTACAGAGACAAGTGGAAAAATTGCAAACTTTGTAAATATATATTTAAAATATGAACATTAGTATTATCCTAAGGGAATTTTGTCAGCTAAGCGACCAACAAAACACTCTAACTCTCTTTAACCTTAACTGATGATAGAAAGGAAAACAGCGACAGAGGAAAAGACAATCAAGACATTCTCAGCACAGTGAAAATTCAGAATAGATTACTGTACCAGAATTCCCAAATACTCCAGTTTCCAGGTTCATCTCTTCAAGTACATTTAATTTATTATAAATCAAAATGAAAAGAATTTCACACATGTACTTGATAAATCTATCCTTTTATTTTTTTATGCTTTCTCGTGGGAAATCCCAGGATTCTGAGAATTTTATCAATGATATAAAAATATAGTAAAAAAATGCTCCTTTAATAAGTTATGTAAGTTTTTTTTTGAAGAAAAATCTGCTTCCCCAGGATAGAGAAAATCTGTATAGGAAGAACAGACAGTATACTTTCTCTGCATCTGTTTCTTCTTTTCAGATAAAATTGGACATTGACTAAGTGAGAGCAGTTATCACTCTCATGTCAAAGCTTTGCAGACTTTTCAGGCAGTGACAAGAAAAATCCTACAAAGAATAGGCATAAAACAGGGAATTTGCCTTTTATTTTGTACAAGAAACCTTGATTTGGAGAGTTTTTCACTCTTTCACCTTTAAAGATAGGACTCAAAGGAAAACAAAATCAATTCCAGAAATAGCATGGAGCAAGGAGAAACAAACAGAAATATGGGGTGGATATTTTCTTTGTGGGCATGCCTGAAAATCTTTACATGGGAGATCAGGGGTTTTAGCTCCTCAAAATATTTCTCTTTTGTTCATCTTTTTATCTTTCATTCTCCTTAACATCTTTCTTTCCTTGTATTATTTGCTGACAGGATTATTCATCTGCTCAGGTATGGAGCCCTTTTCTACACATTTCTTCTTCTTGCTTAGGATTTGAGTTCAACTTCTGTGCTTTTGATTTTTGAGTCTTTACCGTGCTTACATTCCTGATCTCTTTAGTTTGGCTCCCTTTAATAACCTCAGTTTCTTCAGTTTCTGAAAGCCTGCCCTTAAGATTGAAAACTTCAATAAGATGGTTTTTCCTTATTCTTTATTTAATTTGAGTACTTGTAGATACTCAAAGTCCGGTCTAAAATTCTCTACAGTTAAAAAATGGGTACTAAAGTAGCAGAACATGTGCTTGTTTCTGTGCTTCTTTGTTGGAAACAAAGGAAGGAATATAGTCCCTGTCAAAGTGACGTATTTGTTCTCCAGTCTGCAGTCGTTCCATAAAGACACATATCTCACCAGAAATAACCATATAACCTGCACTGAATCCGGTGAAATCAAACTTTCGATGTTATTATTGTAGAAACCCTTTCATACCTGGCTGGCTTTTGGATGCAGTAACAGAAATGTGCTGATCTGTAATAAACAATCTAAAGTGTCAGGTCACACCCTTCAGAAATAACCTCAACAGTTTCTGCCATCATATCACAATTCTTTTGCTAAAAGTAAGAGAGAAGGAGAACAAAACTGATAAATAAGTCAACAGAAGGCTGTGAAAAGCCACCAATATGATGGAAAGATGGTTGCAACTTGTGGATGTGCCAGGAAGGAATTTTCTAGTAGGGATAGGACAGGTCAAATGAATGCCTTCAAAAAAAGTCATAACTAAGACCAATGTGGATGATGGCATTACATTATGAGTCTTGTTTCCTGATGTAAAAAGATAATGGCTACCAACTGAACCAGAAGCTAGTGGATTTTAGAGTCTGAGAAGTGGTTGCAAGTGTCCAATCAAGATGATCAACTAAGATGTAAACTCCAAGCTCAAAGAGAAAGAGGTCAGTTTAATGGTAGTCTAGCCCTCTGTCTCTGTTTTTTGCTAGAATTCACACTTGAAGGAAGCCACCAAGAGTTATTTTCGGAAGCCGGCAAAGCATGAGCAATATCAACTTCAGCCTTGTAGGATTGAATCCCTGAGGCTGTTATTAATGCCTTGAAATGATGATCTCATTTGGGAATACGCATTTTGAACATCAGAAGTGACCCAAAAGAAGACAACCCAATAACCAAAGAGAATAATAATTCTGAGAAGCAAGGTTTTCTTTCAAAGCTTCTTCCACTTTGTTTTGTTTTACTTTAGAGATGATTGTCTTATCCTTACTAGTCAGAACTTAGGACTCTGAGGGCTGTGTCAAAGTTCAAGTGGTAGTTCATGCATTGGGGTCCCAGTGCACAGCACTCACTCACTTTGAGTGCTACTTGCTCCCTCAAGTGGTTTCTTGGGTCAGAAAGATGGATCACATGTATACTCAGCTTAAAACTAGTTGCACAACCGGGACCAGAGAGTTACATGGGTTTTTTGTGCTTTAATTTAATTTAATTCAATTTCATCAAGAGTAGGTATCCTGCAGCTACCAAATTTGATAGCAAGTGTCATACAGTACTTTCTTTTAGGGCGTAAAACAAATGTTTGTTGTACTAAATACAACATGCTTGACTAGGTGTAGAACACAGGAACCAACATGTTGATTTCAATTTGTTCTGCATATCAGTGAAGGGTCTAATCCTTTCACAACGCTATCAAGCCACAGTCATTTTTTCATTAATCATTACATTTCAATGGGGAACACTGAAGGGTGTTTTCTCAGATTATAATGAAGTAAAAGGCTAACGTCATGGTCTGTTTATCTTCATACTTAACATAGTATAATTATTTTATATTTTTTTCATTCAGCTACGATTCTCACCTTGACTTTTGTAAACATTGGCAGTTCAGTTTTCATTGTTGACTTAACAGAGTATAAAATAGGAATCTATGTGCACGATAGCAGCATATTTAAAGTCCTGCTTCCTTTTCTCCTGCTGCTTATATTCAATGAACCAATTATTCAACTGAATGCTTACAGTAAAATATCAGGACACTTAAAATAAATGCTAGACTTTATGCTGCTATAATGACTGAAGACTATTCTGAAAACAATGAAGGAAGTCCAGCCATCCTTACTACAGCAGGAGAAGATGGAAATCTGGTTCATGGGATTCCAGCCCAGATTCCCAGCTCACACACGTGCACCAAAAGTGGTCTTTCTGTACCTGTGGATGAAGGAAAATTTCTGGAAAAACCAGCCCTATCTTACATAGCCTTAATTGCAAAGGCAATTCTTTCTTCCCCTGCAAATAAACTGAATTTAGCTGCTATCTACAAATATATTGAAGATAATTTTCCTTTCTACCGGAACAAAGGTCGAGGCTGGAGAAACAGTGTGCGGCACAACCTTTCACTAAATGACTGTTTCATCAAGGTGGGAAGATGTGAGGATGGCAAGGGGAACTACTGGAGTATCCACCCATCAAACTTAAATGACTTTGTTCATGGGGACTTCAGGCAACACCGACGGGCACGAAAGCGAGGACGTCAGAAGGAGTTAGAGCGTTCCCTTGCTATGAATTATTTCACGCCATGGGGACACTATCTCTCCTACCCAGCACCAGGTGTATTTTATCAAACACATTATTTTCAAGATCCTCTGTGGAAAATGCTCCATGCTGACAGACTGCAGTTTATGCATGAATACCAAAAGTGGAATGCAAACAGCGATTTAATCACAGGAAAGATTTTACCTCCTCTACAGCCTAATAAACCACAAAGCATTTCTATGGACTGGTTTTACAGATTTCCTACTACTTCAGCTATGCATCAGAATATTTTCCTAAATATTCAGCAGACATTGCCTAATTCCTTGTTTTTCTCTCCTCAGAAGCATCAGTGAAGTTAAGCATTCAGACATATCTGTAAGTACTAGATAGTACTTGAAGTGCAGTAGCTTCACAGGCATCTCTGCTTGGGACTCAACATACAATATATTAGTATATATTGTACAGTTTTTAATTTTTATGTGATGTTTAAAGACAGCAAAAGAACTCTCTTACTCATGTAAGCCAATGATTGCCAATGATTGTTACCTAAGAGTATTAGTTTTTAATTGACTACAATGAATTTTTTAAAAATAATTTTACTGAACAATAGCAGTGCATTGATTATGAAACATGAATAGATTTCGCTGGGCAATCTGCTCTAGGTGACCCTGCTTGAGCAGGGGGTTTGGACCAGATGGCCTCCAGAAGTCCCTTCCAGCCTTAACTGTGATTTTGTGATTCTCTTATAGCACTGATTGCCCAATAAAATTATTTTAAAATTATCCCATATTAATCACATTGTAATATGCTACAGCACAATTTTTAAATGAATATGTATATTTATGAATGCAAAATTATATACTCAAACATGTACACTCATTTATACAATTATATTTATATTATGTAGATTGCTCTGAAGGTAATGCTTCCTATTTATTTCTGTGGAAACATACACAAAGAGCACAATAACACTATTTGATAGAGCAAAATCTCTACAAAACACTATTTTTCAGCATAGTCATCACCACTGTCTATTCACTTCTGCATCGATGAACAAGAGCCTTCATGCTACATTCAAAAAATATGCATGGCCATCCGGAATATGGTTTGTCTTTCACATCGTTGTCACTGATAAAAAGCATCACCCACTGCCTGCCTCACTGTGCTCACACTCATTGTTTGGTGTCCATAAATATTGAGAAAGCATCAATGCTTGTCAAGGGATGCAATTTTTTCTGCATGGAAGAATTCAGTGACACACCTTTGCTCCATAAGTACTTCCACGTCAGATGCCATTCTGCCAGACTGCCCTTTTGCTGCCATCTGTCACACAACATGTAAAGGAATATTGGCGGGAAGGTTCAGCCTCTACTGCCATACCATCAACATTCACCTCTGATGTTGTGGGCCAGCATAATAAAATAGGAGGCATTACTTTAGGAGCAGCCGTGGCATGTAGAATGGGAAGAATGAATGCATTTTTCCTTTGTCAGTTGTGGAAGTCATTAAAATGCTACTTGTTGTTTACCACAGTGTTGGAAATACTAAATGAGTTATACTTCTATTCATTTAGTTTTATACATTGGTTAGAACTTACTTTCTACTACTAATTCTGGCGTATTGATCCAAAGATCACTGTACATTTATATGTCTTTATCAATTAAATGTATACTTGCTCCTGTTTGAATAAATTTTCAGATGAATAAATATTTCAAGTGAAATAGGAATGCATTATTTTTAATATGTTTTTAAGTTCAAACCTGGTTCTTGAATGTATAGCAACATTTTAATTGATTAGTTAATGACAGCATGACTAATTTCTGGTTTATCCATTATTTGGGTGTAATCAATTTAAGAATTCTTCACTCTTTAGATAATGTCACCTATGCAAAATTGCTTAAGCTTGTACCTATGCTTTTAGTTTACATTACCATATGTATTGACATAAGTGCTTTCATAGTTACAGAGTATATGATGATACAAAGTATTCAAATACGTTTATTAAATGTAAATATCTACCTAGCAACCTGATTGTAATAGAATTGTTTTATTAAGTTTGGTATTTAAAGTACAGAAAATTAGTTTTGCACTTAAGGCTGCTTGAAATAACTGTTGAAAGGATTTATCCTATACTATGTGCATGTTCACTATTTGATTGAGAGTACTTATGATTTTATGGATGTATATTTTATTTTCAATTGCTAAACATTTTACCATACTTATCAAACTTGCAGAAAAACTTGCTTTGAAATACTGTGGCGAGCATGATGAGGAAAGTGATCCTGCCCCTCCACTCCGTTCTGGTGGGGCCTCACCTGGAGCACTGAGTCCATATAGGGAGTCCTCAGTACAGGAAAAACATAGCCCTGTTGGAGCGTGTCCAGAGGAGGACCACAAAATGATCCAAGTGATGAAACACCTCTCCTACGAGGACAGGCTGAAAGAGCTGCGGCTGTTGAGCCTGGAGAAGAGAAAGCTCTGAGGTGACCTGATAGAGGCCTTTCAATATGTAAAAGGGGAGCTTCAGGAAAGAAGAGAACAGACTCTTTAGCAGGGGCTGTGGTGATAGAAAAAGGGGAAGTGGCTTCAAGCTCAGGGAAGGCAGATTTAGGTTGGATAAAAGGAAAAAGTCTTTTACACAGGGGGCGGTGAGACATTGGAACAGGTCCTCCACTTCTCCACCCAGAGAAGTGGAGGATGCCCTGTCCCTGGAAACTTTCAAGGCAAGGCTGGAACAGGCCCTTGGCAACAGCCGTGCATGTTCCTGTTCATTGCAGGGGTGTTGGACTGGATGACCTTTAAAGGTCCCTTCCAATAAGATTCTATGATTCAGTGATTCCATTTGCTCACTGAAAAGGTGGATTTGTGTGATAAAGCTCTAAAGAGTCTGCTGCGATAAAGTCATGAGGAGCCCGAGTATCTGAACAAAACATGAGACTTGGATAATGACTTGGGCCCTTGGCCACACAGGGAGACAGGATGGAGAAAAGGAAGGTGGTAACTGGGGTAGGAAAAGGAGACCAGACTTGCTGATCAAGGAGGCAGGAGCTCTGAGAAGTTTGGAGAATACAAACTGTGAATGCCAGGCAAAATGCTTTAAAATCAGATGAAATTAAAAGCTAAGAATAAGAAAATCTGGGATGTGTTTAAGGAATAGCAGGCAAAAGCTCTATGCCTACAAGTTCATGTACCAGAATGCCTGGGATGAAATGTAATACTCAATACTTTAGCTGTCAGCAAATTACTACAAAATTACACGAGACAACCAGTTACTCCTGTTCTCTCTCCATTAGCTCACTTGGTAAAAGTCTGTGAAGTGCACTTTACAATATTCTTAGAAGGACACAATGCTATTTGACATCGTTTTCTATGACAATGGAGAAGGGAAATGGGGGAATGAGTGTATAACATAGAGATGTACTTGAGCTGATGGAATCTGGTGTATAACAGGACATCCTTTAAGCCTAGACTAACCATATTAGATTGTTTTTGGAAGAGAATTTCATTTTACTGCATTAGTGACAGTGGTGGAAATGTAGTATGTACCAAACTAGACCAAATTTATGCCCCAGTTTCCTATGGGAACGTGAGGAACTTAAATGCAGGAGGAATCTTTTCTTCTGCTCAGATGTTCAGATTTTATTTGAAGATCACTTTTAAATAGTTTTCATACCACTAGTATCAAACATACCATAGTCTGGGAACTCCCATTTTAGATATTCTCAGTATGATTATGTAGCTGTCAGTAGGCTTCCTTACTTTTTTTTTCAACATGTTTTAACTTTATGCTTTTTTGTAGACCACCTGCACACCCCTGTTTAGGAGGATTCTACTTGTAATGAACAACTATTTTTTTTCTCCCCATATTCAGCACATATCCATGGCTTGCATACATAGTTTAATCGCTTAGCTGGAGACAAAACATCTATCCACTATTTTATTATTATCCTTCAAAATCATAATACAACCTACTTTAAAGTATCCTGAGTGACGAGGAGCATCTTGAAACACAGGCTTTAAAAGATTGAGGCCAAATGTACATACTCGCTGTGGACGTCATGCCTGTGAAATTATGTTTTCATGCTCAAGGCCCAGCTCCCAGTGTCCTGATGTTTGGCTCTGTGTTCAGAACATTTGCCACAAGGAAATCAGTGACCATCCGTGAAAAGTTTGATTTTGATAACTGGTCCAGAAATACTGCAGCAGAGAAAAGAGGAAATCTTTTCTTCAAGGCAAACTTCCACTGCTGGAATATAGACATCCTTTTTTTTCCTGGCATATCTAATCCAGCTTTTTAAATACTTTCCAACTTCCACAAAAAGCCCAGCATTTCTTCGTTATACAATTCTAATTCATCTACCAAAGAGTTGTACTTTGGATATTAAATCAGGCAAGAGAAAAGAGACTTTCTTCATATAATTAAAGGCAATATTGTAATGCCTTCAACTAAGGTAAAGGCCAAGTTAGGAAGGCACAATTTAGACAAGATGCCAGTTTTTTTCCCTAGCCTGTGAAAGCTTGTCATTGCAATCTTAATAACGTTTTTCATCACAGCTGAAGGGGTAGGGTTAGTATGTCATTATGTGATGAAAATGTCAAAGTACTAATTTGCAAACAACCTGAAGTCAAAATTTAAAAGCAATATGAAACAAATCAAGTTAGGTGTTTTACCAGAATTTCAAAACCCCAAATTTGCTTAGCATATAAAAATAGATTATTTTCTAATTTTGATAACCCTACAATTAGAGAGGACATTAAATTTCTGATACAGGAAACTACCATTTAATGAGAAGAAACAAATGTTTGTGAAAATTAAATGGATGAATTATGCACTTGTACAGGAATGTCTGAGGCAGTACATGTGGAGTGAAAGACTCCCTGAGAAGTGAAAACAGCAGTTACAAATGCTGAATTACAAAAAATCTGACATTAACACAGTACAAAAGTTACATATTGTCAGCTTCAGTATTTTCAGCCAAAATCCATTAGCAAGGTTGATAAAAATACCAGGAAATCAAATTCTAAGCATTTTGACCACTGTTACCTCTTTTCTGCTCATAAATAAGGCAGAGGTCATCTTTTTACAGCAGATCTACTTTAAGACTACACAGTTGAAATACCAGTGTATGATATAAATAGGTGGAATGGAGGTCACGTTTGCTTTCATAAATAAATAATACCAATTGCTCTCTTCTTTTTTTTGCACTAAAATATGACTTCTACTTAATGAAATTGTGTTTGAACCATACATTTCCTAACACTTTTAAACTGTGTCTTAATGATGAGTAGTAAGAAAACTAGGCCTGAACACAAATACCTCTAACTAAAAACACCTTATAATCATATCAAGGTAAATAATAATATTCCCTTTGCAGCTGTCCTTCATCAGATTATGCAAATGTTTATTTTAAAATTTCTGTAAACTAAGTCTATAAGATCCAGACAGCTAGTGTACAGTTTAGTTTCTGATACATTTGCTGCCCAGCACAATTGTTGACTCAGTCTTGACTGCTTTCATATGGAAAATAACTTCAGGCCAGGGACACAAATGAAAGCTTTGTAGAAAAAGAACTTTCTAAGCAGTGTTAACTTCTCAAACCACTCACACCTCGAGACAGAAACTTATGCCCATTCAACAGTTACACATCCCTTGCACACCTGCTGCAGCTCACGGACAACAACTTCCCTTTGGAATCTGCAGAGCACAAATATCTCTTCCATCCTGGTGAGCCTTGTACACACAGATCCATGAGGCTATGTCAGGTTGGGCCTGTAGGGACACCATGAGAGGAGAAAAAAAAAAGAAAACATTTAAACCCTTTGAGCATTGGTATAACCTCAAATGAGATTATGAAAATGCCTCAATCACAATTACACAGGAAATATATAGCATCAGTAAAGGACAAAACTATAGTTAATTAATTGCCCTCATGTACCTAAAACTTTTAATTTCTTTGAAGTGCACATTTATCCAGAACCTTCCCAGGTTTCTTATCTGGCCTGTGTATGTTACAACTATGCAGCAATTGTAACATCTCTTATCTGTATTATATGTCAAATAGAGATAATTGCATACAAATGTAATTCCGTCTTTGTCATAAAGTTGTATGTTCATGCCAAATGGATCATGTCAGCATGAGTCAAAATATACAATTTTTGTACCATAAGCCAAAATTTTAACCCTTTTATTAAGCACAGACTCCTGACCAAGTGCATCCACACACCAGAAAAATGCTTGCAGACTTTATCTGTACCATAAAATCATATCGTACTAGTTTTCTTATCTGCCTGACAGACCCCTCAGCACAGTATGTAGTAGACTTGAGTCAACCTGAGAGCTCAGCAAACAAAGTCTCAGTTAAAGAGCTTGCTCCTGGGAAGTTCTGTTAAATCTTGTCTCCAGATAGAACTGTGAGCTCTTCAATAAAAAAAATTCCTGCAGCTTTCAACAGTTTCTGCAGCATTTTTAGCTGTTTTAACATTTGATTTGATATTGTGCTTTCAGCACGCAGAGCTTGCATATTTGTGTCCTTTGAAGACAGCGCATGGTTTATACTACATTTGTGAATATACAGTCCTCTGAAGGTCTAGTGTGTCTGGAGCTGAGAAGGAATATCCAAACAAACAGAAACAAGACAAAGTACCTGGCCAACTGGATTTTCAAATGGCTGCCTCATGAAAGTGAAAGAATAGAAAAGTAATGGGGACATCCCCAGTACAAGGAAGAAACATCTAATAAGTTTGAAGTTATAGTCAAAAACAGCAGAGGAGTAAGTGAATCAGACTTAGGTTGGCTACCCATCAACAGGCAGTTACCAATTTTGTTCTGGAGGAGACATCTATCTTTTTAAGCAATGAATGGCACCAGAACAGCTACCACACTTTTATTGGTTAGACAAAAGCTAATTATCTGCCTGCTTGCATAGTGTTTCATGATTCCATGCTGTCCAGATATGTGTAAGAGAAAGCTTTATTAAAGATACTAGACTTAACAAAGTCACAGTCACCAGAAAAGGGAAACCTCTAGGTATCAGATTATATATACTTGATTTTACAGCTTAGGAAGGAAAGGGAGCAGAGGGTCACCCAGCTTGTAACAGAACCTGCAGATCTTGAATGTCATGGAGGACTATGAAACTGAAGACTCCTGACTCCCAGAGCAGCCCCCATACTGGCTTAGGGAAGCCCAGATCTTCATGTTCAGAAGAGATAGTTCCTCTTCCGTTCTAGAGACACACCAAATTTTGGACATGAGAAATGGCAGTGTGATAACAACTGAAATTCACCCTAAATAAACTAATTTAGCATGTAATTCAAACAGTTTGCTGTTGTAGAAGCCAACTGAACAGCAATTCTAAAAGGGAATAATTAGTGCTGTGGCATTCTACTTGGAGCAATATTCCAGTATTCTAGTTTTGCTGTTGACAGATACATACATATTTTCATACCGTAAGCAAATCAGATTGAACCATATGTGCTCAGAACACAATTGTTGATAATACAATGTGATTCAATCTTTTTAATCAAACATATTAAAAATCAAAATATATAACAAGTATACTGTACTGTATACTTCAAAAACCATCACAATATAAAAAGTTGAGATATCAACTCAAATAAAACAATATTTCTATGGGCTGACATTTTAAAACCCTACTACAGAAGAAAATTTTATCCTTCTTATTTTTAACTATCCCATGAAAATTCCAAAGATGTCTGTTCAAGACTTTCCGAATTATTTAGTAATTCTGTTTCACAAGTAACATTCTAGAGTTCATGGTATATGGTAACACGTAAATATGTAAATAATCAGCCATTAAATATAATCAAAGCGGCATATAATCCAATCTTCCCACCTAGATATCGATTCCACAAATTAAATCATTTTCCTCTTCAACTCTCAAGGTTCAAATAATATTTTCATGTCTATCATTATTTGTACAATCAATAAGTTAAATTGTTGGAATTAGAAGAAGTGGCAAAGGATAATTATTGTAAGCAAAGATTGTTCTAAATCTAGGGGCTAGAGAAGGAGTTTGAGAAAAGCCTGCAGATGTTTTGAAATGGATTTTGCTTGGTAATAGTTTCTGAAAAAGATCATGGCAGTGTTTTTACAGAAAACACACATAAGCTGAACTTCATAGTCCAGAAGTGCTTACAGTGTTAAGAATGCAACATTATGCATGAACTGCACTATTAGTATATTTTCAGTAAAAGATGTATTTTAAACATCTTAGTAGTAAACTATTGAAATTGTTTAATATAGAAACAGTCCCAGACATCTGTGGTATACACATAAACAAGTGTGTGTGTGTGCACAGAAAAGCATGTATGCATATTAACGAATGTGCACAATCTTGTAATTTTTAAATTGTTTGTAATTTTGCAACGAGTTGAACAACTTTATGTCAGTACAGCTGGTGTAAAAAGCAAATCAATGACGCTTCAGTATTAATAGCTGGCATGTTTTCTGCTTTTGCTGCTCCTCATATTCATGAAAGAGAAGCTACACATGTGGAGATAATTATCCCATTATGTTAGTGGTATCATCTCAAAGATGAGATTAAAAACTGTAATTCTGTTTAATCCCTGTAGCCTGTGACACAATCAAAGAAAAAAGGCAATGAGAATACAACTTGAAAAGCAGAAGTAAAAATAATGTCATAAAGGATGCTCCATCGGTTAAAACCTCTACATGTACATCTGATAGCTGCAGATGAGGAAATCACTGTATAAAACATCAAGCACTGAGTTCACAGAACTGTTCTGAAATGCAAAGCAACAAATTAAACAGCACACAGTAAGAGTCAGAATCAATCAGTATAAAATTTATGTCATGCTTGAAAGCCTTACTAGAATTCATGCAGCAATGCTTCGGTTAGTAGATCTTTTGTTAATTGAGATACAACAATACATACCAAAATTTAGTAAGAAATGGCAGATGTGCTAC
Source organism: Chrysolophus pictus (assembly GCA_037305975.1). NCBI lineage: Eukaryota > Metazoa > Chordata > Aves > Galliformes > Phasianidae > Chrysolophus > Chrysolophus pictus. The sequence continues at coordinate 170,008,796 of CM074576.1, forward strand.
TAGATGATAATTACTTTGCAAATCTGAATCAAATAATAGCTTTCTAACAATTAGAGTAATCATAGTAATTTTAAGGGTGGAGAGAGCAAGGATGATATCAAGTTTGCGATATAAAAAACTGGAATTAATACTTGAATAATCTCCATCATTAATCAAGAAATAAATCCATCTTGCAAGTGGATTTCTTGAGAGCAGTTAATAACTGCCATCACACTTTCCGGAGCCTGCAATCCAAATATAGATAGAAGAATGACTGATATTAGTTGTCTGAAAATGACAATTCCCTTCTGAATATCACCAGAACACGTGATCTGTATAGTACGAAGTTTAGAAGTTAAATGATCTTATAAGGAAATAATTCAAGCAGCCAACTTGACGACTACTGCACATCGGAAGCATAGAGGCTTAGGTCAATCTGATGTATCTTAAAGATGGAAAAACAGTGTTATTTTTAGTATTTATTTATCTAATTATGAAATCAAAATAGAGGTTCTACTGATTTCAAAGTTTTTAACTACATTCCTCCTATCTCCTTAAGATTTGAACCTCAGTTTAGAGTAGCATGCACTATCCAACAGTTCATGGGATACTCCTCAAGAATGCTGATCCCCCTGTTCAAAACGTTCCTCCTCCCCTTGACAAGCTATGCAAAACAAAGGAAGAGATCAACTAGATATCACATGTTCCTACAGCCTATGGGCAAGGGGCAGCTTCCTGCATGGAGGGAATTCTGAAATGCAGTACTTACTGCAGATGTCCTTCACAATTTACTCTAAATATAGAGTAGGGCAGGGACTGGGGAAGATATCTTCCTCTGCCTCTCAGAGGAGTGAGCTAGATGTTCACTCATTCTGTGATTCTTTTCCCTCTTTGATTATTTCATGCTACAATCAAAATGGACCACATTCAAGACAATCTTATGATCTTCTGAGGACCTGACTTCTGAATGATTGAGATTGCCAGTAACACTGCAGCTTTTTAAGAGAATAATCTAAGCATCAGAAAATTGAAAATGAAATAAAATAAGAACACCACCACCATCAACCCACATAAGGAATGAGAGGAGAGGAGAGGAGAGGAGAGGAGAGGAGAGGAGAGGAGAGGAGAGGAGAGGAGAGGAGAGGAGAGGAGAGGAGAGGAGAGGAGAGGAGAGGAGAGGAGAGGAGAGGAGAGGAGAGGAGAGGAGAGAAAACTCTGAGAATGCAATCTGGAGTTTCATTTGCCAAATGATATGTATCTTTTTCCTTTACAGCTTGATTCTCAACGTATTTTTGTGCCAATGTGAATGACTATAAAGGGCAGTAGAGAATAGACTCAACGTATATATGTAACTTGAATACATTCTCTAATGGACTCAAAGCATGCCAAGTGCATGTTTTAAATGCACTAGGCAATATGTAGCCTAATAAAGTCCATAGAGGCCAGTGGATGTTTGTACATCTGGGGTGTCAAACATTTAAAATAATTAGCCAGAGGAAAATGTATGAACATGAAAGAAAAAGTCCTATCTCTCAGTGACCAGAAGAAATCTATTCATACAGAACAAGAACTGATAAATGAAATTCTGTTGAAAAAAAAAAAAACAAGGTGCTTGCAAAACCTTTGGAATTAACAAAGTAATCTGTTAGCAAACAAAAGCAGAGACAAGTTTCCAAGATCCAACATGCCAGGCCAATGAATTGTTCCCTGGAACTACAGTTTGATGTATACATGCAAAAGGCAACTGGAAAGGTTAATTTTTCAAACTGAGCTTCAATAGAACTCTCTCACTTCAAAGATCAAAGAAGAAATATGCCCTAGCATGGCCAGTGGATGCTGCTGTGAATTTATGCTGTGCTTTAAACAGTAGATTACAGAGGCCAAATACTAAAAGAAGAAATGGAGTTTTAATTGTAACAAAAATGATAATAATTTAAAAGCAAATTATTTTATTTCTGAGAACTCTTACAACAGCTACTCTGAAAAGTAAATTCACCCATTTGCCTACAGGGTGGCAAACTTCTCCATAGCATCTTAACAGCATACTTTAGACTTTCTTCATTAGGAAGTTGGCACTTCTTGGCAAAGTACATACATAAGTCTTCGTTCTTTGCAAAATAACAGTGTTGGAGATTTTACTGAAGGGTTTGTTTCAGTGATGACGCAAAGTCTGGCCAACGGTGGCCATGTGAGTAAGGACATTTGTTTCACATATACTTTTATGAATTTTTATGTTCTGTGACTCATAAGAAGATAGACTTAAATTAATGTTTTGGAGCATTTTCTGTGTAGAACTTACTTAACTGTATGGCAGAGATGTATCATATTCAACATACATTACTTTCTGGCAAGATATGTGACCCGATACTTGAAACAAATCATCTCCATCTTCCTAAAAGTACCAATACAATAATTTTCAATGAAGGAAAGATCCTAAATGCCTTAGATCAGTAAGGGTTAGCTCACAGCTCATGGACACTTACTGTCCCAGCCACATGGAGATGTTACAGATCTGGACCGAATTAGTAAATGGCACCAAGTGACAGAGATCGCTCAAAAGGAGGGCATGCAGTGATGGAAAGAGAAGCAAGGACAGAGTGTGCACTGAAGCTTGATAGGAGAAGAAATGCCCCCAAGTTTGTAGAACAAGTTCTAGTGAAGGTTGAGGTTGATGTGACTTCCCAGGGATGCTGAAGTGAGAACAGCAATACATATGTGCATATCTCCCAACAAAGCCTGTATCTTAAGTCATTAGCTGCTTCAGCATCTTTCTGTCCATTCATGGCATGACAGGACCTCAGTCCTTGTTGTAGTGTACTCTTTCCCCGGCAGCTATCTGCACACAGAGTGGCCCTAGGAAGGGGGAAAGCCCTTCCCCCTTATTATATGTCCTATAAATTGTTGTCCTTAAAAATTTCACTTCACTTTGGATTTGGATTCAGAAGCCTCCATGATATTCCCTTTTTCTCTTGAATTATTTTTGCAGTTTCCACCTGAATATATACATCATAATGAGTGTAGGGGGAGTGAGAAAATCCAGAACAGGGCTTCTACAAGCAGAAGTATTTATAGAGATGGTGCCACCACAAAGAGACTGCTGCAGAGACAGGGACATGTATTTTGGTGTGGGGGAGAGAGAAGAGAGAAGAGAGAGAAGAGGGACCAAAGGAGGACAAATCCTAACCAAAAGTCTGTATAATTCTGAAGGAGTATATTGCCTTCTTCTCTGGGTTATTACAAACTCAAACTCAGGTTCAGTCAGGAGGACGAGAGAAAAGAGAAGTGGCAGCGACCTGGCAAAAGGTAAGCTTCAGCATTCTTGCAAAGATTAGTCGCTACTTTGGGTCCATCCTGTCAATGGTATGAGTCAGGGAAAAGTACTAGCTCACAAAATGGCGATCTGCAGCTCTGAAGGAAGAGCTATATATTAGATAACGTCACGGCCTGTCAGACCCGTGACCTTTAATTAAAGTATGTGCAATCATGCTCTTCAGACCTCTGAGCAGTGATATTCATCTCAAAATGAGATATTTTCAGAGGCAGAAGGCTGGTTGGCAACAGTTTTGAAGGAGAGGGGTGCTAGGTCAGTCTTTCTGAGGTCTTGATTGAGTCTGGGTGAATCAACTGTATCCTGGTATCCAAAATGTGCCTGACATCAGAGGTTGTGATGGAAGCAAGTGACACAAGACTGACACAAGAGACTGAAGCAGGAGACAAAATCCTTTTGTGCACTGAATGTGTCTGATACTGGCTGATGCTGGCTCTCTGTGTCAACCGCAGTCTAACTAACTGCCCAGACGTGATGTGTCCTTAGCTTTCTTCAGACATCTTCATGTCCTTTCTTTCAGTACCTTTGAAACAGGGGGCCATATTCTGTAGTAGAGCTGTATGAGACTGCAGTGAAGACTTCGCACTGCCATAATCTTAGATGCTTCATCCAAAATGTTTGAGCTGCGATCTTTGAACTCCATGACTTCCTTGTCTTTAATTTTACAAATTAAGGAAGGAGCTACAAGATGTCTGGAAACATAAATACAAACACAGTGCATAGATTCAAGACAGCTCTTAATGAAATTTATCTTCTAGCCACCGTGATGATGAAGTAGTAAGAAGATCTTTCAGATGAACAGTCCAGTTAGATAAGACAGAGTAGTAGCTCACAGTGAATATATAACCTCAGAAGTTGTCAGTGCCAGCTAACTTACTCAAGATGAAATTTCTGATGACTCCTGACTAATCTGACAGCTATATCACTGCAATTACACAGCATGAATGCAACTCTGCTTTAACAGATATAATCCATACTGCACAGGTGAAGTACATGTGTGAATAATCTTCTCCTTTCCCCCAGATTCATTTTGTCAGTGTTCCCATCCCTTTAAATCTTAGCCACTTCAACGTCAGCAATGTTTACCAACACTGCAGACTGTAGTGAGTTTCTTGGGTGTCTGTTAAGCTTTGAAAATGGCTTAAACTCCCACCTCACTAGAAGCTCACTGAATGGGTTCCAAAGTGTGATTCTAACCTATAGATAAGAACCACTGTGTCCTGTTATTATCATGGAACCATGCAGTCCTTGGATTTTTCATTTTTTTATCTATTTACTTTAACAATTAGCTTGCCAAATGAGTGCTTATCAGTCTTATATTAAAGATAATGCTGTTGTGAGAAAGTTTGAGGACATTCCCAGCATCTTTACTAAGAGCTGTGTGTCTTCATGCAAAATGTAGTAAGTCTTAAAATGCCTTCCTGATGTCCCTGTTTGTCAACGAGTTAAGTAAATGTTGATTTAGGGATATATTTTCTACACATTTAACTCCCACTTTTGTCATCTGCATGTCTAATCTATGTGCAATGCACTGTTAATTTACCCCGTAGTGTTCCCACATAGAATACAATTTGTATGCACATAAATATCAATGTGAGATATCTAGAGATGAAATCCAATGGAAAGTTTACTGTGAAATCCAGTTTTTGTTCCTTCATTTTTTCATTTCACTGACTGTTGCGTTTTCTAAAGTACTCCTAGAGCTCTCCTGTACAGCTCTTCATTATTTCTTTATTTGGGAAGTAAAACTAAGAAGTATTTTCATTCAACTTAATTTCCTGTAATTGTAAGGATGATGTAAAGATGGTTCTTCAGGAAAGAAAATGCTAATCAATTTTATTTCAAAAACACATTGAAATTCCACACAAATTGGTGCCAGAGTACAAATGCTACTCAACTGGGAATGGAGAAGGAAGAGAAGAGAAATACATGTCAACTCCCACTTTAATACAAAGGGTGAAAGATATATTTTATTTGAATCAAATACTATTTAGCAATATAAGCATCTGGGGCACATCCGATATCTTGGATAAAATGTATTGATTTCTCTATTGATTTTTCTAATATACCTTCTCTATGAGGGAGTTACAGCTGAAAGTAGCAACTGACTCAGCTAATGCCAACTCTAAGAAGTGTGGTGGTGTTCTGATATGCAAAATTGTTCACTGCTGTATTCCAAAATGCTAGGGATCCTCACTTTTCACTTTGGTTAAAAGAAGAAAAAGAAAAGAAAAAGGTATTGGTGTCTTTCTCCCTCTGCTTGCAGTGTTTGCATTTTTTCTACAATGTGAATCTTTCAATGCATTCTTCTATCAATATTAATGGTTTTGTTCATAAGTGGGAAGATGTACACATAGACTGAGACAGTATTGCCTTCAATATAAGACTACGATATATGAATTTTAACCTTATGATGAGGCATGTAGAGGCTTTTTCTTCAGTCACCAAAGTGATTTGCATGTTGAAGCAATGCACAGGAACGTGCACAACACCTGTGAATTCCTGGTCAATTTATTTCCAGAAGTAACTCTGAAATGCTGAAGTATTCATGATTCTCTTTGGGCAGTTTTATGCAGTGGGTAGAGAACTCTTGCACTCCACAAAGTGCAAATTTCTGCCATTTCTTTCAGTGAAGCCAGAATTTCCTGGGTATAAAACAAACAAACAAAAGTTGCCACTGAACTCACTGCAAGTATTACTTTGCACTATTGGATTTAGCCTTCCAGTTTGTTTTCTGTTTGTTTAATCTGTAATTTAGATCAGAACAAGGCAGCCTGGAGTTATACTTAGCATTCTAAATCTTTGCACACACTAAGCAACACTTGAAATATATTTTCAGCTGCAGGAGCCCAGATTTTATATTTCAGCTCTGAAGGTCCAAGAATAGATTCTGTAATAGAGTACTCCAGGCCCCCAGAGCCCTTTCACCAGTTGCCAACAGAATTTTCTGCAAATCTGAACCATGAAGAAGAAGTTGACCCCACTCCTTGACACCGACTGCCACAAAGAACAGAACAGATCTATCCAAACAGGTAAATGGCCGCACTGTGAGAAGCTTTTCTATTTCTTTGTACAGAGGCTTAACAGAATTAGTGGTCGCTCTTCCTTCCCCAGCAAGAACTACATCTGGACTTTATTCAGACATTTTTTATTGCAATAGCAGATTTCCTTGGAAGGGAGAGGAAAGCCCCAGTGGCACCACTGAAGGCTGAAGGCTTCCTGGTGAAACTCCTGCAAGGCAGCACTCACCTGAATCACATGGAGACTTCCCCAACTCCGGAAGTCAGAGTGTACCCTGGTGTATATATATATATTTTTCTGGGTTCTTCATTTTAATACTACTTTAGAAACATTTAGAAACGTTAAGAGAAATGCAGCACCCAATGATTCTGAGGGATGCATCCTGAAAATATGCATTCTGCAAAAAATGAGAGGACGTATTTTGGAAGGGAGGGGGAAGAAAGGCGAAGCAGGCTTCAGTGTGCTGCGCTCCAGGAATCATAAACAGCCCTGAAACTGTGACTGCTGGTGTTGGACCACCCGTGTGTGGATGGAGAGCAGCGTGCTACCTGCGGGCTGCACGCTGACACAACATGAGCACTAGTTGCGGCTGAAATCCAACGATGGCAGCCAACGCATCTCCTCACAGGCTCTTCAGAGCGTTAAACGCAGTTCTATACGAAAAGCAACGGATTTTCATCTTAAGCACTCTTGAATCCTGAAGTCTTTCCCCGCACGGCCCCGTCCTGGCAACAACGCAACCTCGCTTCGCTGCCTCGCCGCAGCGCGGAGTCTCTACAGCCCGGCCCCGCCCGCCCTGCTCCGCCGCGAGCCACGCGGGGGCGCCAAAGCGCCGCTCTTCCCCCGCTGCGCGCCCGCTGCGCGCCGCTCGGCCGCGGCTCGGGGAGGGACGGCGGCCGCGGGGCCTGCCCTGCAGCGCGGGTGCGTGCGGCGCGTTCGCGTGGCGCGTGACGTGGCTGAGGTGCGCTGCGTGCCCCTCGTGCCGAGGGCGGATGGAGCGTTTAGCAGCGCCGAGCTTCGGGTGCCGGCAGGGCTGGTCTCGCACCTGCTTAGCCCTCCTCTGCCGTGGCTGTGCTCGTCGCTCTCGGTGCGTGGAAACGCGATGGCAGATCATCTGCATCCACCAAAAAGAGTCACCGGGAGCTCTCCGCTTCCAGTTTGTGCCACGTCTAGCACGAAAACGAGCAGACGGCTTTCAGAGAAGGCTCTTGAACTGCCTTTCCTTCTACCTATAAACTGCCTCCACTGATCAGAGCAGCGTCCAAACACGAAGCTCTGTCTGAGCCTTGGCTGCGCGGTCCCAACGCGGGAGAAGCTGCAGAAGCACAGCCCTGCGCAGGGGCTGCTGGTGCCAGCCAGAGGCAGGCAGTCGGGCTCGGACTGCGCCGCGCTGGCTGCTGGGCAAACAAAGCCTTGCCCGGTGCCGTGAGGCAGGGCTGGCGGGAGGGCCCCACGGCGCTCTCCTAGCCCCAGAGCTTACAAGTCCAAAAAGACAAAACAAACAATGACAGACATAACAGGCGTGCAGGCAGCTGCCTTGGCCCTGACCCTGCAATTTTTTCTGGTCTGGTTTAACCCTCTCTGAGAGGGCGTACGATCTGGACTCTTATTTTAAATGCAAATCTTGCCTGCTTGCTAATCCAAGGAAGCTGAATGTACTTTCTTTAATGTATTCTAGGTTGAGGTTTTAAAAGCAATATCAATATTTGCTGTGTTTTCACACATCTAAACCGTCAACAGAAAATAATAAAGTATCATATGTTTTTGCTTCTAATTTGTTTCTCTCTGTTCAAAAAAATAATATTTATCCTTCTCTTTTCTCTCTCCGTTTTTTTTTTTTTCCTCAGCCTTTCCCATTCTGTATTAATTATTCCAGGTTTTATGCACATTTTTTATTTCAGATTTCTGTCTTGTGTGTTTGTCTTTGCTCTTGTGTATTCCCACTAGGTATCAGCAAAACTATTCACATGCTTAATTAAACACAGACAAAATTTTGTAAGATTATGACTGCTTTTTGTGCAGCCATTAATCCCTAGGTAATTTTTTACATAGCTCTTTCCATCTTAGCTGTCTTTTCACATAGACTCTACAGCAGTGGTTCCAAAGCTACTTAAGTTTTGCCTTCTGTCTTTTCAGTGGGCTTTTCTGAAACGCTGAGTATTATAACAGCATATACTGTTGATTTTTCCTCTCTGAAACTCCATTCCATTTTCCAACCAACCTGCCACAATCCTGTTTTCCAACTTGAATTCTCACAGATTTTGCCAACCCCATCTTCCTTACTATTTTGCTCACCAAGCCAGCCTCATCCAGGCCACTTTGTCCCTGCTGGATTCCTGCCTTCCACCGGCCACCAAATCTTTACAGCATCACCCAAAGACTGATCCTGTATTAGCACAATCCTGGTAACAGGGCTGGAAGACATGTCCTGTGAGGAGAGGCTGAGGGCACTGGAGTTGTCCAGTGTGGAGAAGAAGAGGCCAAGAAGTGAACTCACTGATCTCTATAACCTCTTGAGGAAGAAAAACAGAGGGAGGTGCTGGGCTCTGCTCATGGTATTCTGATGTCAGGATGTACAGGAGCAGCTGTGCCAGGTGAGGTTCAGACTGGACACTAGGAGACATCTCTTTATTGTGAAGGTGACATTACTGGAACAGGCTTCATAGTGAGGTGGTTGATGCCCCATTCCTGCTTGTGTTCAAAATGTGTTTGGACAGTGCCCTCACTGATACGCCTTAACTTTTGTTGGCCGTGAAGTACTCAAGCAGTTGGAAGTGATGATCACTGAAGGTCCTTTCCAACTGAAGTACTCTGTGAAGATCAGTTTCTAGCACTAAGCTTTTACAAATAACCTTGTTCCCTGCCAGGGTAGCTCCTGACTGGACACAAGCTCCATACAAATATTTCTTGCCTCCCTGTCCTCAGTGATTCCCACCGACCGTGACAGTCTGACAATAAGGAAAGGTCTTCTAGGGTAAGAGAAGAGCAAGAGCAAGGCAGAAAAAGGAGATAGAGAGGGAAAAGGAGACAGGATAGGAACTGGATGGAAAACTCCTAAACTCGTCTTTATGTGGTGGTTATCTCCTCAACTTGAGATCAAAACAGAGATAAATATATTTGTAAAAATGTAAATTATAAAACTGCTCCCTTTTTATTCAGTGAAATTCTAAATATCTATAAATCTTCCAAAGCTGATTTCTGAAAATCATTCCAGTTACCCTCCATCCTGTTCAACATTTCTGCAAGCAATTCCCCTCTGTCATGCAATGTAAATGTCACAGGGAAGAAATCTTTGGGCAGGTTTCACATTTTGAGAACCCGAGGTCCTGTTTTTAACTCCCTGATCAGGCTGCCTTCAGAGGAACTCTAATTGCTGTTGTCTTCTTGGGAGTGGCATTTTGTGTATTATGAGTAGGCACCATATATCTCAGCTGAGCGAAGTAACTCCTTTATGAGTTATTTTAAGGAAACATCAAGCAGTCAGTTAGACCCTTTTTGTGCTAGGCATTTGCCTATTTTTTTTAAATGTGTTGCTAAACTGTGAGTATCAACATGATTTGGAAAAGATAATTGATAAACCCATGTGCGTGTTACTAATCAATTGCTAGCAGATTGAGAAGACTTCACACAAACTTACTGCCGCTTACAGAGAAGCTATCTTTCTCCAGATCTTGGTCATTTATTGCAGATGATGTGATAGCAAGTCTTATTAACACTCCCCATTCCCTCTTCTCAGGCAAACTCTTTAGTTTACAGAGCACCAGGTTGTTTTTTTCAAATGTTCCTTGGGAGGTATTCAGAGTCCTCACCTTCAAACTTGAACTTCAAAGTCAAGCAGTTTGTCTAGTGCCCATCTTCTCAGCATATTTTTCAAGAACAAATTATAAACATTTCAAACAAAGTGCACTTATTACAAGTTTGTTTGCCAAGTACTTCTGCCTCCCTTCCAAGTTCCAGCTACGTCAAAGCATCTGGTTTACAAACAGGTTCCTCCCCTCGGCTGGTACACGGATGCCAGGAAGGAGAGGCTTATCACTAACAAAGGAGTTTCCCAGATGAAAGAGGAAATGCTGTGGGAGTCACCTGACGGACTCTCACTTGTCAGAGTGTGTAGGCACTGAGCAGATGAATGAAGTGATGTGCAGGACGGGAGTGTTTTTCCCAAGTTCTTCAGGAGTCCCACTAAAATTCCAAGAAGTCCTGTTGATTTCTATAAACTTTACACTGTGCTTTCAGAAAATCACTTATTCTAATCATGAGATGCTCCCTGCCCTGCGTTTATCTTCTTTGAAGGAGCATGCAACGATCTGAAATTCTTGCATATTTGCAATTTAGTTTACAAAAATACTGTTCACTGAGAAGACACATATCATCAGTCTAAAATATTTTGCAATGAAAGCGATGCTGCTCTCAGTCTCAGTTTTACTTACAGCTATCCCAGATGTGACTTACATAAAGAAGTTATTTTGACTTGACAGTCGGGTCAACCCCAATTTCAAAAGAATGTAAATCTGGCATAAAGCCATGTGCTTCCTGTGCATCACACTCCACAGTGAGATCTACCATTACACGGTCTTGAATACAGAGAGCCTACGCAGTTTCTTTTTTTTTCCTATCACAGACTGCATAGCAAAATTAAGAACTTACAAATGCTTCTCTGAAGATCTGTGGGAACTTAGTTAGAAGTACACTAATAAATTTTAGCCTGATTAGAACATTTAATAGGTACGACAGAATGGCTGTTACTACATTCTCTCGTGGCCCTTCTCCTACATCAGATTTTCCTGTATTTTACAGCACATTTTAAGGATCTCTCCCCTGATTTTAGGGGATTTCACCCTAATTTATAGTGATACATTGAATGTGGTCTTAGCTCAAAAGTACTTAGTCTTGTCTAGACAATGATGCTGGTGGGATTGTTCTAAAATCTCTCATTCCTGCTGAGGAATTTCAGTAGTTCTGTGAGTCCGTTTAAGTAATGGTAATAATAATCTATATGATATAGCATAATCTGTACGGTTTGTCTTTATATAACTTCATCAGAAATAGCTCTGTATGAGATTGATGCCTGATCCTATACCATATTGTATCTTGAGATATACTTTGTTAGGAGGAAGGAATGCTGAGTCACAAAGTAGTGAAGACTCCAAATTTCATGCCAGAATGTTTATTTTAAAACGTTGTTAAAAACAACCTTCGATGGCATGGAAAATCTCCAAACTTTTTGTTATCTCTGTTATCAAAATACTGAGCTGTGTCTACTCACTTGCGCAAGTCTTTGTTTGCACGTACTCCAGGCAAGTAATCAGATGTATTATTCTTACACAATGCTTTGCAGCCTGGATGCTTTGCAAACTGAATGAGTCTGTTCCTGTCTTTTGCATGTCTATTCAGGACAAAAGGGCAAAAGAACCCTTTCCCAAATCTACAGATCTATTGCTATGCCAATTACAGTATTCACCGAAAGGGGTTTTTCAGTGTGGTGCTGATCCCACGGCACCTCAGATGCTGGTTACACCTATACTGAAATATTAGCTGAAGGCTTTGTTGTGAGAACTCACCCTGCACTGATTACGAGTTGGCTTGGGCCTAGTTTCTAGCACCTGGCCGGACACAAGGACATGGAGCTAATCGTTTCATGATGGCAGTATCTAATACTGTATCTGCATATAATTCTGGCTAAGTACTCCGAAATTTGCATAGTCACCTTTATTATTGTAAGTCCTAACTTAAAAAGAGCAGAGAAATAATTAAGATGCACAGTTAAGGCATAGTGAAAAGCAAGTGTTTTAGGCTGGAGTGAAGCAAAGATGTGGGTGGCAACAATGGTTAAATCTTTTAGCAAGTCACTGATTATGGTGACAGTGGCACGCTACTAAAAAACTGATCAGATTCTCAAATTTGTTCTCATTAGCTTCTCATTTCAGCAGTGGGGAATCCAGTGCCAGAGGTGCCTGAAATCCTGGCTGAGTTGAAACCATACATAACTGTTTTCAAGCACGTCATTTTATGGCTACCTAATCCAGTGGCCTTCCTGTGAAGATTTGCACATAACTTGGAGGTCCATCTCCCTTTCAGCTGTCTTTCAGCTCCAAGTGTTGCTAGTAAAAGATACTTCTCTGTTTATTCTGTTATGTTTTTCATTATGAAGCTTGTGTATTGTCTTCTTTTCTTGTTCTCGAACTGCTGAATTATTGGTCATGGTTCTGTGTGACCTGGTTCTGATGTTATTAATCCAGCTGCTGTATTTTTGTTATAAGATATTTCAGGTATTTCTCTCTTTTGGAAAAGTACATTTCTTTTGTGAAAGAACTTCTATTGTGTGCCTGTTTTTCACAATATATATGTGTGGTGCCTACTGCAAATGATTGCCTGCTGTATACATAAAAATAAAGTGTTTTAATCATAATATGCCCATCATTCCTGCTGACCAATTTACAGTAAAAATTTTTAAAATGATAAAAAAAGAAGCACTGGTATTCCTGGAAATTTTCTATTCAAGGAGGAAAAAAACAAAACCTAGTCTCATTCAATACTGTCAGTTGGAAAAAAAAAAAAAAAAAACAACAAAAAACAAACAAAAAAAAACCCAAGTGTGTACTATTCTCAGCTATGTTTTTCTGAAGCTTGTCAAATGTAGGCTGTTTCATATCAATGGCAGGAATGAAATGTCAAAATTAAAGACCTTTTAAATTTTCCTGAATCTCAGCATCCTGAACATAGAGGCATCTTGGTCTGACCTCTCATGATGAAGAAGAGCAAAAGGGAAGAGGAAGCCTACAACTAAAAGAAGCCAGAACCCAAGTGACAGTGTGATTTACAAATTAGAGACACAGCCTTCAGAAACAAAATGAACATGTCTCTGATCCGATAACTTTCATTGTGATATTTTCCATCCTCTTCCCACTAAGTTTTTAAAAGTCTGGACTAGACTAAAAGGGTTATGTTTCCCCCAGTAAGGTTACTTATTCCACATAAGCAGACTTTGACTTGCAATGGGGGCTCTCATTGCCTTAGGAATGTAAAAGGTTAATTCAGGCTGTCTTGATATCAGATAATAATTACGTGATTTATGACCTCTGTCATAAAGCATCCAAGAGATCAAAGACCAAAATAATGTTAGTTCATTTTATGTTGATTTTGTTCAATGTTAGTAACAGATGGGAGTTGGGTTTTTTTTTTCCCACTAGTCCATTTTTTTCTTGCTTTAATTCCAGTAAGCTGATTGTTGCCTAATATACATCATTTTCACCATTTTTCCTTGAACTTGATCATGTCTTCCATTCAAGAACATACCTATAAGAATGGACATTTGCTCTCATGAAGGCAATTTCTAAACTTTCTAAAGGCAAGGCTTAAAAATAAAATAGTCTTAGCTTTGGGCCACAAGACAATTTTGCATTAAAACTTCATTTTTTATACCATTCATTAAATCATTTTGAAATCAGTGGTGTACCCCTAACTGGTTTTACTGAAGAACTCTTACAAACATTTCAGAAAGTGGCAGACATGCTATATTGTTCTACAGTTTCTTTTAGTTAGTACTGTAAACTGTCCTAGTGCAATTGTAGAGGTCTTTTTCTTCAGGGAGGCATATGAAAAGTACCATCCATACAGAAATTCAAGGAGTTTAGATAAGAATAAACTAATTACCCATGTTGGAATTTTGACAAGACATTAAAATCAATATCACCTCTTTTTTATACAAGTGCCATAGAGAATAAGTCACAGAATAAGTGTTCAAGACTTTACTTTCTATATGTCATTGCAGAGGGACTATACTTTCAGCATCAGCGTGTCTTTTGGTACTGGACACTGGGCTGGATCAATACTGACAACAGAACAGGATTGTCACTTGCCAGGATTTTTACAGGGTGCCTAGTTAAACAAAATAAAAATTGATTAAAGCACAGGAACAGCTTTCAGAAAGCTTTTCTTCTATTCCCAAACAAGTCATAGAATTCCTCTGTGAGTCTCGACACTCTTTGTCTCTCAGTTTGTCTTCTGCTTACTGCAAATAATCATAGAGTCATAGAATGGCCTGGGTTGAAAAGGACCACAATGATCATCTAGTTTCAACCCCCTGCCATGTGCGGGGTTGCCAACCACCAGACCAGTCTGCCCAGAGCCACATCCAGCCTGGCCTTGAATGCCTCCAGGGATGGGGCATCCACAACCTCTTTGGGCAACCTGTTCCAGTGTGTCACCACCCTCTGTGTGAAAAACTTCCTCTTAATATCTAACCTAAACCTCCCCTGTCTCAGTTTAAAACCATCCCCCCCTTGTCCTATCACTATCCACCCTCGTAAACAGTCCCCCCTGTTTATGTGCTTCCTTCAAGTATTGTAAGGCTGCAGTGAGTTCTCCCTGGAGCCTTCTCTTCTCCAAGCTAAACAAGCCCAATTCCATCAATCCTTCAGGATTTCTGAGTGACTCTTCTCATTACTTTTTGTAAAACACTAAGATTTTTTGCTGCAAAGCAATACAAAATTGCCAAGTTTCACTTACATACTTATTAGTACCTTACACACTAGCATACACTTACCAAACTTTTATATTTGTAAAACTACTTTCACCAACAGTATACCTATGGTTTCTCCAGAATTTTGTTATTTGCTTTTCTATTTCGTTAATATATTATCTCCTAAAAGCTTTTTTCCAAGAAAGATATGCTATCATTGAGGGCTCTTTTCATCCATCAGGATTTTAAGTTTTGTACTGATGCATTTGGAAGTTGTTGTTTTGATGGCTGCAAAGCCAACATAGAAAGCTCAGTCTTTTTGTAGCTTTGCAGAGTATGGAAGCAGAAGTACCACTGCAATCACAAGGTCTGTCTTCTGGTATAGAGTAGGTTGTTAGAGTTGTCTACATTAATTCTTGACTGAGGTACAGTTTATTAGAAAAGCAATTGCTGTTGAGGACATTAGAAAGTAGCTCACTCCAATGGGCAGAAAGTATATGTTCCCATTTCTAGCATGAATTTGTCCAGGTTTTCCCACTATATCACCATATTATCACTAATTTCATATTTTCACTAGATTTATTAATCCATAACTGAACCTGTATAATTCCCCATGGTAACATCTTAGAGGTTAGGTCCAAATCAATCTTTACTATTCTCAACTGATAAACTAAACAGATCAAACTCTTTGCATCTTTTACTCTGAGACATGATTAACAGTTCCTAAGTCATGCTTGTGACTCTTCTCTGAACTTCTTCAACAATGTTCCTGAACCATGAACCCCTGCACTGGACAAAATATTCCAATAATGATTTCATCAGTGCTAAATACAACAACAGTGTAATAACTCTCGACACCTATCTTCATTCATTATTCCTCTGATGCTTATTTATTAAGCTCATATTAGACATTTTGTGCACTGTGTCATATTGGGAAATTATACACAGATGACTATGAACTCTGATCCCCAATTCTTTTGAAAAGCATTGCTTCCCTGAAGAGAGTTCAGTCTCTAATTAAGGGCTGAAATGCTACTTCTTAGATTTTCAGTTATGTTAAATGTATTCTGCCATACTAATCTACGTACTTGTTGGTAGTTGGCAACTAGTCTTTGGATTGACCATTCTTCCAGTCATGGCCATGTTTTCAAATGTAGGCTCTGATGGCCTAGCTCTGCTGATCCGCCTAGGACAATGGTTAATGCTTTAAGTTTCAATCATTGGAAGAAAACTTTCAAAATATGTTCTTGTGAGAACTGTAAAATTCTCAACTGATACATGATAAGATTATTTCTGAATCCAGCAGAAATGAGTAAGAGGTGATCTTCCTTCTTTCACTAGATACAACCATGCGAGCTGCAATTGCTCCAAAAATAGAAGAAGCTTTTAAAATAAAGCTGCTTTCTGTCATTTTTTTTTGTTACTGAATACTGCAGTTTAAAATTTTGTTGTGTGAATATGACTTGTTATTCCTTTGTTTTACATTAGCCTGTCACTAAAGTTTTTCTTGCATTATTGAGAACATATGCAAAGATTTTTAAATTGTCTCTGTAATGCTAAAAATTTCAATTAAATTTCTCCAAACTATTTTTTTTTCATAGTAGACTACCTAATACCAGTACCATAATATCAGTATCAGGCTTCGTAAATCCCACTGTTACTAGCTAGAACATCCTTTCTCACCTCTTATCCAAAGAAATGTGGAATATGATAAGTGTTAATTGAAAACTACCTCTAAAATTTACAGGTTTGTTACAAAATAAAGCCAAACAAAGAAGCTGTAAACCTTGGTTGAAAGAGAAACACTCTTAGCCAAAGATGCTATTTAAACAAGTCCTACACAGAATTAAAGATTTTACAGAATAAGTAGGCATACTTGTTTTTAAAGCAAGAAGACTTCAGATGGTCTCAAGATTTCTCTGACTCACCACCCCTCCAGCTCTTCTCAAATAACAAATTGCTAGTCAAAAGCATTAGGTAATGAGAAGAGAGAGAAAGCTTCAATGGGTAGAAGAGAACAGGTTAATTACACTTCTTATTAGAAACACCACACATATGGAATGGTCTTTTTCACTACTTCTATTTTGTAATGCTTTTTTTTTTTTTTAACATAATACATAGAGTTTACAATTATTATTGTACATATTTGGACAAACAATGTTGGTTTTGCACAAACCTTAACAGAAGGACGTATTTTCCCTGTTACTAAAATATGCTCAGAGGAACTGTTGGAACGTCTGTCAGAACGAGTTACAGCTTCTTCTTTCTCAGCCTGCCTTGTCCTGTCTTGCTTTGCTCCTTAGCTGAAGTTAGAACATAAAATAAGTTTGAGAATTCTATATGGTTCTAATTTATGAAGCTGGCTTTGGTCCCTAAGGGACCATATGCTGGCCAGAAATCATCATAATAAAGACACAGTTCATCTTCCCTCTGAATTTCCCAACCTTTCTTTTGCTTAACACGCTTTTTTGGATAAGACGGAAAGCAGTGGGAACCAGCTCCTCTGGTTGTACACCATTTGACAGTTCCCTTCAGCCAGGGGAATTTTTGCACTGGCATCTGTGACCAGATTCCAAATTTCTTTTCAGCTCAAAGACTGCAAAACAGCTGGGTCAAGGGGCAGGAAGTTTATCCAAATTTATTTTGCTTAAGCTTTAGGTCTGGTCTTGCTTAGCTAACAAGATCTAATTACATCACAGCCCATGCAGCTATGCCTTACAGTGTGTGCTTTGGACAAGATGGTGATAAGTAATTAAGAGAATGGCGAGCACTGAGATTGCTCAGGTTTGTTCTAACTGATTTTTGCACTGACTACTCAAGTATTCACTCAACAAATGATCAAAGAGGAATAGGAAAAAGAAGAGATGTACGTTTCTTTAATACTTAGTTTTCACTTGTGGGGAAGATTCCTTACGCACAAGAAAGGCTAGATTTTTTTTTCACTGTAAGATTTTCTTATGTGTGATGCTACAGAGAAATCAAATAAGAGAACAACATATTTCAATCAGCTACACAGATACTTTGTGAACTAAGTTTTCATCTTACAGTATTGTATAACAAAACAAACTACAAAACACTTGACAGTGTACTGTTAGTTCTTTCATACTTGTATTTTCACACTTGCTTCAGCACATTGATGAAAAAGGAAGGATATTTACAAGACAGGCGCCAGCTGAGCTTTGATCCCAGAATTTGTCTGTGCTGTAATAAAGTGGTGCATGCTGCATGAGTTAGTGGAACAGTGCTTCAGAGTAAGAGGATGTGTACTCTCAACAGCTATGGCTGTTTGTTCCCTGGCTACAAATTACTGCTTGTCTTCAAATTGGGCTGCAAGATCCATTATAAACTCACTGAAGAAGATTTTTTACAGTGCATGGTACAACAGAGTTTTCAACTTGCTGGCGTTAACTGCTAGTGAAACTGAAATTTTAAATATTAGTAATTATAACATATTTCCTTTAGCTATATTTCCCTTCCCTTTATTAATACACCTTCCCCAACGCAGTCCAATGCATCCATGAATTTTTGAACTGCCTGAAACAGCGGGCGTAAGGAGTAGGATGGATGGTCCCGTTCATCTTCATGGGGTGTTAAATACCTGGCAATGGCAATTCTAACCTCCAAGCTACACATAGCCAGTCCTGGCTATTGCGATTGTGGAGCCTTAACTCATACACAGCACATACTATGAATTTTTCCCAAGTTAATTTTTATTTTAATGATAGTATATGCACAGGAAAATATTCACACTTGCTTTAAAAATTGATTGTGACGGGGAACCCATGACAGCATGTAAGAAATTATTCCAGAACAGTCTTACTGTTAAAAATGCTCCACAGCATTGCAGTTCGAATTTGTCTCATTGCAGATGCCATCCTTTGGAATCTGTTATACTTTGTCTTCAACAGTGAAGACCCCTCTATTATTATCAAAATATATTGTTTTGTAGGCATTCTGACACATTAAAATTTGTTTGAATTCCTGTTACTCTGCCATTAACCTTTCCCAAGTTTTAATCATCTCTTTCAAACAGTGGAGATACATTTCTTCTGATTGCAGCACCGCACTGAGAATGGAGCAGGGATTTTGTTCAGTTGATTGTCTGTCATGATCCCTGTGGGTTTTTAGAAAAGCTGGTTTTATTTCCAGCACAGGCCCTTTGTCTCCCCCTCAGCCTCTCCCTGCACAAATATCCCGTGCATATGAATTTTCCATTCCTTTTTCCCATGTATCATTTCAGCCTGTATTTCATTCATTGTTTGGGACTGATATCAAATTGACAAGCCTATCCACACTGTCTTGTTTACCACTTAGAAACATAGTTAAAGCATTTGCATTCTTCCATTCTTTTTGGAACTTGCTTTGTTTTCCCAGATTTGTTGAAAATCTATATTAATGGTAAAGGAAGAAGTGCATCCCACACTTTTAAGGCTCTTGAATATCAATTGTCTATGTTTATTTTTTGAAAATCCCTAGTTTTTATAACTGCTATTTATTGTCCCATTTGTTATTATAACATTCATAGATAATCACCATGTGCTATAATCAACTAATTGTTTTATTTTTGTAATTTTTTAATTCTGCAATCAGATTTTCCTTATATGATGTTGTCACCTAATTCCATCTTAGCCTGGATGCAATTCTCTGTGTTAGGAAATTGTTACTTACTTACAAAAGTAACTCTCCCTTCAAATTCAATTGCATTTTTTGGAAATGGCAATATTAAATCTCAACTTTATCAAGCTTGGGTTCTAAGTTTAGCACAGTTTTTCTTCTTCCATCATTACTGATAGGTACTTAAGGTACTGCTAAACGTTAGAGTCTGATATTCTGTTTGTTTGCAAAATGGTGTAATTTTAAAACCGATGGTGCAGTTCTTCTATTCAGTGGGGTATTTATAGCATGTTATCCAAAATAAACCTTTCATTTAGAGCTAAATTTAATTTAGTTTATCTTATTCCTTATACTCAATTGAAAGACACTAAGTGGTTTCAATGCATCTGTCTATGTGAATCTCTTGTCTCTTCTAAGAATTTAAGAAATCTAAGGAGTCCACGTCATTCATAAAGTAAGTATCTTAGGAGGTGTGAAAATTCAGTTGTTCTGTTGTCTCTCTCTTTACTTCTCTTTCTCTCTGCCTTTTTCCTAGACAGGTTAGGACATTCATTTCAATTATCCAATCATGTGTATCATTCCCATTAGTTTTTGGGCCAGCTAAGACAAACTCATCTTTTAAAAGAACGGTATCAATTTTTGTTCTTTATTGTTCAGGCTCCTGACGCTGAAATACAGGCAATGAAAGATTTTGATCTTTTACTTTACTCTCAGTATCTGAATTTTGTACAAACTAAGTGTTTCTGGGTTAATTCACTGCTCAAGTTTCATTGTGTAACTGTTCACACATCTGTTGGTACCACTGTGGAGAAAGGGGCGTAGTAGCAATGGACAATGCAGGAACTGTTCAGGATGAGTTTGCTGTTTAACAAGTATTTTACAGTATGTAAAGTCCTTTCAGACTTGTCTACCCAAAAGGGAGCCAAAGCTTAATTCAGAACAATGACAACAAAATCTTTGCTGGTTTTATGTTTTGAAGTGCCAAACAACAACCCAATTTCTATACTAAATACAGAATCACAGAATCCCAGAATCACAGAATTGCCAGGGTTGGAAGGTTCCTCAAGGATCATGAATCTCCAACCCCCCTGCCACATGCAGGGCCACCAACCATCCCACCTAATGCTAGACCAGGCTGCCCAGGGCCCCATCCAGTCTGGCCTTGAACACCTCCAGGGATGGGGCATCCACAGCCTCTCTGGGCAGCCTGTTCCAGCACCTCACCACTCTCTCTGTAAAGAATTTCCCCCTGACGTCCAACCTAAATCTCCCTTCCCTCAACTTAAAACCATTTCCCCTTGTCCTGCTGTCACTCACCCTTTCAAAGAGTTGATTCCCCTCCTGTTTGTAGGCTCCCTTTAGGTACTGAAAGGCTGCAATGAGGTCACCCCGCAGCCTTCTTTTCTCCAGGCTGAACAAGCCCAGCTCCCTCAGCCTGTCCTCATAGGGGAGGTGCTCCAGTCCCCTGATCATCTTTGTAAATACTGTAAATGGTCTGTGATACACAGATGAACACAAAGAATGAATTTAATTTTACATCAGTATAAAGAACACAAAAAATATCTCGTTGACTTATTGTTCTTATTTATTCGGTGTCTTTATATTTTTTACTTTATTTTGTCTCCATATACTTTTTGGTCAGCTTGTCAGAGTCATGATGTGCCCAGCAATCTTTTGCAGATTTTGGGTAATACTTGCATCAGGTAAGCTGGTAAACCGTAAAATGGTTATGTTAGGCCCAGGGCAGCGGCAGCTCCTATTAAAATCCAAGGATAAACTAATAGATCATCTCGTAGAATAATCCATCTTAAATCCTTATTACAGAAAGTTACACCTGTTCACCAGTTATGTTAAATACAATAAATAATTGTAGGAAGTATGCAGACGTATGGGCAACACAGATAATTCTTCAAAAGGACAATTACGGCTTTTTCCTTCTTCAGCACAGATCTATATAGATCCAAACTAAAGGTTTTTTTGTACATCCCTGAAACGCGGCATGGTGCTGCAGTGTTAGATTTTCAACAAAGGAAAATACCAGAATTTATGTGTGTGGTGCCTATAAAGCGAACAGATTTTTAGGAAGTCAGCATTGTTTTAAGTACTCTTCAAAGCCACACTTCCAGGATTCAAGATCATTTTCAAGATTATTTTCAAAAACCTGATGTCTTTAGAAGATGCTGACTTTCCTAACATGCACTGGTCATTTACTTCAGTTCCTAAACAGGTGACTTCTTTTGAAAGTCTGACACACAGAGGACAATCAAGGCTGGAAGAATCAATGTTTTGATGAAAAGATGTCCACAGTTAAGATTCTTACTACTGAGTTTCAGGAGTATAAAATTGTCAAACCTTGATACAAGTGTCCAAGGCTACAGCAACACTTTGTTTCCTCACAGATCATGTTTTTTTTTTTCTTAAAAGTATTGTTTTTTCTGAGTCATTTCTCCATTTCTCCTGCTCTGCTTCTTACACAGTGAGTAAAATAACTGACAGACCTAAAGTGCATGCTGTAATATCCAATTGTGTTGACTGTGTGATTCCATGTTTCTCTGATTCTCCTCCTACCTCTACTGGTTGTGCAGCTGTTGCAATAAAAAGCACATTTTGCTGTTTAAGGAAAGTGACAAGTTGGATGCTGAGGGAAAAAGTAGTGTTTTGTGTATCTGATTATAGTTTTGTGCAAATTTGGAAAACAAGTTATTTTGCTACATTTGTATCACAACACTCAGTAATTCACGTCTACAAGGAATTACCTCTATTGCCTTAAAATATGTATTCTGAGGTTGAGTCCCCACAGTCCTCTTAAATAAACTTAAGAAGGAGGGTTGTTTATTCACTGTTCAATTGGCATGGAACTCCTGTATCTAACCATATTGTTAACATCCACGGTCTGTTTTCAATTTACTTCACAAACCCATGAATTCTACACAAGTGCTTGTGGTGGAAAGACGTCTATTTAATACATGTTAATTTGTGTGTATGACATAGAAATGGTTTCTAAAAAGACAGCTCTGTCCCCTAGCCCTAAATGCTGACAAAATTTCCAGCACGCCAGGAATGTTGTTACAGATGTGTAAATGCCATGAAGCTGAATGCAATTTTGCATCTGTAATGTGGTCCTTGTGCCTGTGGTACCGAAGTAAAGCAGTTTCCTGATAGAGCTGTAGTTGCTGCCTGGGTACTAAACATATTTCCCTAGATGTAAGAATTTTTTTGCTTAATTTTTTATTAAAGAACTAGAAATGTTGTGCTCTTCTGGTATCATGAAATCATATTTTAATACTAGTACCGAAAACTCCATTTGGGGTTGGAAGCAAACCAAATCAGTCACGTTTTCTTCTGTGAAGCTGAACCACGTGTGTTCTCCCCACAGACCTCAGGTTTTGGCGGAGGGATTTCCACTCTGTGACAGTAACTCACCATCCATGGACCTGGGACAAGTGTGAGAAGCCTTGTGCTGCCTTATGGCAAGAAGCCCACTCACTTCTTCTGCAACCACACATTTCACTTGTTGTGAGTGAGGCTGAAGCAGCTCTGGAGGTGCTGGAGGTGGCACTTCCACTGCAGTGTAGCCCATGGCAGAGACATTTCTGCATGACTTTTGCTGAGCTATATGGTCTGTTTCATAAGGGAAGCAGGTGTTCTCACCTGTATTTTAAAATTACAATATCTTCCAGTTTTGTCTTATCTTGCAGTAGCTGCCATGTATTTATTTAACAAAATAAATAGATGATTATGCTATCCTAATTGCTTTCTAGACTCAGATTGAGCCTAAGCCATCAGCCAGCTCCCAGCACTGCTTAGTTTCAGTTAGCCCAGCACAGGGATGCAGTGTCACTTTGCCAAAAAAGGGCTAGATTGCTGGGGCAGTGTGAGCAGTGCCATTACATTACATTACAATATATTACATTATTACCCAGGGAATGAAGGGGAGGCTGTGGTCAGCTGGGCTATAGGGACTGGTGAGCATTTCACCTAGTTGCAAATTAATGTGCAACTCTACAGAGGATGTGTAGTTTTAGGGAGCTGATTTGGCTCAGGAAATAAGTCAGGTTTTCAGCCCTACTGTGTCAGCTGTTATTTCAAGCAAAAGTGATATTTTAGGAGCTGAAGGGGTTACAGGGCCACCTCACCAATGCTACCTCTTCACATGAGGCTAAAAAAGGATTTTGCAGATTGCAGCTTGGATTTAGGTGAAACACCTTTTGCAGGAGTTAAACCTTACACATCAGATACCGAACTTTCCAACAGCTATGAGATGTCTGTGGGACTCAGGCAAAACCAGGTGTTTGTGTGTTTGTGACACTGCTCCCCAGCTGATGATTAGGAAAATCTTCAGTCTGAAAACTTTCCTCAGCTGTGACTAAACAAGACTTTCACATACACAACTAAATGTTAGGGACTGGGACTTTTATCTGAAGGTCAGTGTGGTGTGTTTCTCCAAGCCTGGCTACACAAAATAGAAACCAGAACATTCTGTAGGTAAATCCTTTATGTATAGATGTGAAGTGTAAAGTCAAAAACTGCCGTATTTTTCCAACATATGAATCTGCTGAAGATTTGCACAGTTTCTTTCTTCTTTCTTCTTTTTTTTTTTTTTTTTTTGTCTATGTGAGAGCAATCAAGAGAAGACTTTCACAGCGCAATACTTCATTTTTGGGCAGTGCTTTTCAGTGCAGCACACATTCTGGATGAGAGGTAATGATCTTAAGTTGCACCAGGGGATGTTCAGGTTGGGTATTAGGAAACAATTCTCAGAAAGAGCGTTGAGGCACTGGAATGAGCTGCCCAGGGAGGTGTTGGAGTCACTGTCCCTGGAGGTGTTCAAGAAATGTGGAAAGATGGTATTCCTGCAAGGATGGATGGAACTGGAGTTTCCCTGTTATGAGGCATTGGGCTGAGAAAGGACTGGTTAAAGGTGCCTGAAGCTGCTATCTTCCCCTACCAACAGCCCCAGCACGGGGAAGTGCTGAACACCAATTGCTGGCTGAGGACAGTGGGCTCTTGCACAATGTTTGGCACAAAGGGGCAAAAAGCCATGAACTTCCCCAGCTGCAGAAAAACAATCTGAAAGTTGACTTCTAGTCATCAAGCACTCCACGCTGAAACCCATTTGGATCAATACTTACTGAATGTCTCATGCCTCAGTGATAAATGTGATGGTTTTCCTTGTAGGGTTCCATGAGGGCCACAGGTAGCCTGCAGGTCCCTTCCCAGCCTGCTCCAAGTAGCAGCTGATTTTTGAAACAGAATGAATACCCAGGAAATCCTAAAGAAAACCCATCTTCTGTCTTGGTTCTTTGGTAATGATGGCAAATGAGCACTCTGTAGCCTTAGGCTGAGGAAGTGAGGAAGAGCAGGAGCCCTGGGGCAGTTCTCACAGTTACACATGCCCAGCTGGTCGCTGCATGCTTTGGGTGATGCCAAAGCACTTCATGGTTCCTCCAACAGTTTGCATACAGATCATTCTCTTCTAAGAGGCACTGCAGGTAGCAGTGGGACATCAGCTTCTTCCTTGTGTTATTCCAAGATGTGTTTTCTATATAAGCCTTTTCAGAACTCGATGCTGTGGTAGGACACGTACGCATCGTGGAACAAGCTGAATCTTACAACTGGAAGCCTGGAAAGAACTCTGAGTTTTATGTCTTACAGTTGGGTATGCATCTGCCTTGCACCAAATGCAGCCTCCCGAGGGCAGGAGGACGTGCGAGGGCCCCGAAGAGCTCTGCCCGGAGCCCCTGGCATAGGCTGGGCACAGCGGCGAGGGGCTCCGGGTGCGGCCGCCCCCGGCTCGGCGCTGTCACGGGGCAGAGCTGCGGAGAGAGAGGAAAAGTTGCCGGCTCTCATTAAGATTTATGATCCGTCTGAACTTTTGTAGTCCCGAGGCTTAACGACAGATGGTGGTGTAACTCCACCAATTTTGTGGCGTCTCCGATCGCTTTGATGTTGCAGTACAGGTTCTCTTCGAGGTGACTCCGGTTAAATCCCGCGTTCCTCCTTGCCCGAACTGCGCCGGGCGCTGCGCGGGGCGGACAGGGAGCGGACGTAGGGCGAGACAGGGCTCTGTTCGTGCTCCGGCGCCGTTTGCATGCAGCGCTGATGGAAACGGCAACGTGACGGGCACCTCGCGCCGCCAGCTGCGCTGGGAAAATGCATTAAATTAATTAAGGGAAGACGGCTTCGGAGCGGTTTATTTGAAGAGAGAAATACAATACAAACGCGCAGATGAAATCTCGAACCGTAAATAGGAACAAATAAGACGCGCCTTGTTCATTAGGAGGCCAAGTTGTGTTTTACGCCCCGATCGCTGCTGTGAAAATAAAGAGTGGGAGAAGTGTTTGTTCGCGGAGGGCTCACCCGCGCAGCGCTCACCCCGCGTCGTTGCCCCCGCATTATCGCGCACCGCACAGTGCGGCTCTCGGCGGCGGCCGCTCCGCTGCGAAGCGGATTTCGCACCGCTCACAAAGATAGCGCACCGGGGCCGCTCCGGGCGCTCCCCTCCAACAAGTGCGGGGCACGGCGCGGTCCGCCGCCAGGAGAGCCGCCGCCGCCCGTCGGGAGGAGGGCGGCGGGTTCGGGGCCGAGCAGAGCCCGTGACGGCCGATTTCGTTTGCGGACGGCGCGGAGCGCAGGGCGCGCCGCTCGGTTCCCCCCCGCCCGCAGCCGTCGGGGGGCGGCGGGGGGCGGCTGCCCGCGGTCCCCGCGCTCCGCATCCCCGCGGCCCCGCAGCGGGCTCAGCGGGCGGCACCCGCAACCGTTGCGCTCGCAAAGTGCGGTTGAAGCGAAGCGGCAACGGGGCGGGCGAAGCGGGGAGGTGTACGGGCGGGGAGGGGGTGGGGGGGAACGACGACGAACACAAAAGAGTTGCAAGTAGCAAATAAATATATTTTACGACCACCCATCGGCAGCCGCGGCGGCGGCGAGCCTGCCCCGGCGGTGAACTTTCACCTCGCGAACCCAGCCTCGCCCCCATTGGCCGGGCCCGCAGCCGCCACGGCCCCCTCCCGGCCCCGGCCTCGGCCCCGCCGTTCGGCCCGTACTGCCGGGCAGGGGCCGGGAAGGGGCAGCGGCGGCCCGGGCGCCGCGCGGAGAAAGTTTCGCGGAGCGTCGGACTGCCGGCCCGCAGCCGCCTCCCACGCGTGTCTCCCACCCCGAGGGCGGGCAGCGGGCCGCAGACGGGCGGCAGCGCCGGCACAACGCGCGGCTTTGTTTTCTCTCCCCGTCTGCTAAACTCGTTGTGTCTAACGGAGCAAAAAGGGGGGGAAGTGGGAGGGAGGGAGAGGGGGCGGGGAGGGGGGAGCTGGCAGCAGGTGGAGCGGGCACGGGCCGGGGGGGCGCGGAGCGGGGCACGGCACGGCGCGTCCCGCGGCACTTTCCGCTGTTGCCATCCTCCCCCCTGCGCCGCCCCCCGCGCATTATTAGCACTTCTGTGCAGGCCACTTAGCGATCATGTGAGGGCTCCCTCCTCACTCCCCTTTCCTCCGAAGGAGTCGGTGTGTGTGCAGCGGGTTTTTTTTTTTTTTCTTCCTCTCTCTCTCTTTTTTTTTTTTTTTTTGCATTCCCAACAAAACACATACACACAGCGGCACACTCCGCACACAGCCAGACCCGCACGCCGGCGCCAGGCAGCGCCAGCCCGCGGGAGGCCGCCCGGCCCTGCCGCCGCCCCGCGCCCGCTCCCGGCCCCGCCGCCCCCCCCGCCCCGCTCCCGGCCCGCGCGTCCCGGCGGCGGCGGCGGCTCCGCCCGCAGAGACTTTGCATGTGCGCGGCGCTCCGCTCGCCCTTTCTCTCGGTGTCAGCTCGCCGGGACGCCCCGCACGGTGTCTCCTCCCGGTAAGTGCACCCCCCACCCCCCCCACCCCCTCCCCGCACATACCCGTCCCCTCCTCCCCCCTCGCTCCGGTGTGTGACTCTCCGCTCCCCCCGCCTCCGCCGCTCACTGACTTGCCGCCGCCGCCGCCGCGGGAAAGTTTGGCGGCGGCCCCGCGGTGACATGTGTCAGCTCCGCCGCGCCGGGTTCGCTACCGGCCGGGCCGGGCCGGGCCGTGCCGCCTCCGGGTGTCCCCGCGCGTCCCGGGGCGGCAGCGCGACGGGAGCCCGGCAAACAACCTGTAGGCTTCCGTGCGAGGGCTTCCAGAGAGCGCTCCCGAGGCGGCTCGCCCCGCTCCCCCATCTGTTTTTTTTTCTTTTTTTTCTTTTTTTCCTTTTTCTTTTTTTTCCCCTTTATTTTCTTCCGCTGCTTTTATTTTATTTTCCGAGCCCTCCCCAGCAGACGGCCGAGGTGAAGAGCCGTGTCACGTTTCTCCTTTGTGTGCTGCCCGCCCGCCGCCGGGAGACGCGCACCCCCCCTCCGCCCGGCCCCGAGCGCGGCGCTCCGCCGGGGGCCCCGCTCCCTCCCGGCCCGGCCCGGCCGCCCCCCGACGGCCGCGGGACAGCGCGGCAGGGACCCCCCCGCGCTGACAGCCCCAGCGAAAGGCAACCAAAAAAAAAAAAAAAAACCAACAAAACACAAAAAGCCCTAAAACCGGGGATTAATAAATAATGCCGCGGAGTTCCGGAGGCGGCCTGCTGCGCGGGGGCTGCCCTTCAGACTGCCTCTCGCCATTCAGGAGGGCTGCGGGAACCGCAAAGTTTTGAAAGTTTAATTTTTTCAGAGCGGGGAGAACGCGGCGCGCCCCGGGGCTGCGGGAGGGAGGGGGGTGGCCGGGTCCGGCCTGTGCGGGCACTGCGGCGGGGTGAGGGCGGGCCGCGGCGGCCGGGGCTCTCCTCCTCCCGTGCCGGTGTCGGGCCGAGGGCTGCGCGCGGCGAGCGGGTCCCGGGGGGGTCCCGAGCTCCCGGCGAGGGCTGCACGCACCGCACTGCGCGGAGACGGAGCCGCTGCCGCGTCCTCGGGGGAAAGAATTCCGAAGTAACCCCCCCCCCCACACACACACACATTTAGGGCAGCAGCATCTGTGGTCTGCGCTGAGCTGCGCGGGGCCGCACGGGGAAGGCGGCGCGCGGCGATCGCTACCTGGGAACCGCAGCCGGGTTTAAAACCTCTCGTTTGTGCACATCCTTAAAAGAGAGGAACGCAGAAGTTCCCCTGCCAAGGAGGATGCCCCCTCGCTCGCTGCCTGCACGCTGCCCCTCCGGAGCTCCCTTCGCTCGGGGGAACCTCTCCGCTGCCATCGGTGGGGATGTGTCCGGTGGCTCGGCGGGCTCGGGCCCGGGGTGGTGCTGCCAAAGCTGTGAGGCTGTGGCGTGGGGCCGGCCCGGCTCGGGGAAAGAGGCGAAATTCAAGAGATTCTGACAGGTTTAATTCTCTTTTCCCCGTGCTAGGTCATTTAAAACCATTAAGGAAAAACATTATTGCTAGTAATATTACTCTAAAGAAAATATGATTAATTATTAAATCCGTTTCTCTAATGCTACGCTGAACCCTTTTGAGTGAGATATAGATTTGAGTGTTCAAATTAGTATTTATTTTTAATTTAAGGTTTCTCCTGACTATAATAATTTCTTCATATTTCATGCAGATAGAGAAAAGATGCCTGTTTTGCAGTAATTCTCTATTTTAGTGCGATTTGTACAGAACGGCAGCGCCCGGTAGCATTTCTGTGTACTTAAATGATTTATTTACCAACTTGGAATGGTAAATTACTGACTAGCAGGGGGAAAGTAGGAGCGTTCCAAGTGCAGCGTTTCCCAAATAGGTGAAGCGACCTTCACGTCAACTGATGGATCACTCAGCGCCATGCCAAGTGCTGTAGAATGAGCTATTCTGGTTTATTTTAATATGTAGGACCCGCAGTGCACCGCTCCATGTGCGGCCTCGCAGCGCAGGCTGGAACGCTAACCTGGGAGCCTGAGCAGGGGCACTTGTATAAATATTTGGGTCTTTCTTTGTTTTTAGTTTAACCTCCGGAATCCCTACGTTTTGTCACGAGACCTTTGTTTTAGTGAAGTGTTTGTAATATTTGGGAGAGGGAAAAAAAATGAAATGTTCCGTAGCTTTCTCTTCAGCGCAGGTTTGTGTAAAACTAGCAAAGGTTCAGTAAGGAGCAGCCTAACGAGTGCTCGCAGGGCGTGAGGAAGAGCAAAGCAAGTATGTCGACTCCAGATATTTAAATTTGTCAGTAAATGACACTTTTAAAGCTGCGCCAGGCTCTGTGTCGTAGTTAGATGTTGATTCCAGAGGTAAGTGACAGAATTTTTTCAGGAGTCATCTGTTGCCTATGAGTTTTTTAAGCTTTCTTTAGTAAAATGCACTGAAAATTTCAAGATTGAAGATGTGTTCGCTTAGGAACATTCTTATTGGACTTCAAAGTATTCTACAGTGTTACTGTATTGTAGGCTGTGCTTTGTGGACTGGTTTAGGTAAACTGGGATAAGCGTTTCATGTGCTGAGGAATATACCTGATTCAGCATTGCACGCCTGGGATTTGTTCAAGGCTGCTGGGCTGAAAACAATGCAAAACTTCTGAGATCTCATCCGTGCTCTGGCAGTGTTTTGCTGTGTGTCACTGAAAGTGTCACTTAACCTCTTTGTTTCACCGTTAAAATATGAGGACTGGTATTTTTCTCTGATAGGGCGATTAATTAATATTTCTTGAATGCTGAGTGCTCTTTTGTTCCATTTCTATTTTCAGTTCAGCTCAGTTGAGAAGTTCAGTTCTGATGGTGGTTTGAAAAAGAGTGGTTGGTGGGAGACCATGTTTTTGCTTTGTGAGTCAGATCATGGAGAGGTCACTCGCTCGTAGGGATGGAAAATGATTTAGGACATAGGTCACCGAGAAGTACTCGTGGAATGATTTTGACTGGAGAAAATTGCACATCGCCCTCAAACTCAAAAATGCTGTCGACTTGGTTACAAAATACTAATTTTTGGTACACTTGAACTGATTAGTCTTTTTAAACTTTGTGGCAGCTAGTGGGTCTGGAAGTAATGCAAATTATATATTTTTTCACTGCCACTATCGCATACCTCTCAACTAATCCTCGTTAAAGGGGATACTTGTCATTTAGATTCCCCTTCTCTGTCCTGTTTTGACTTGAAATCTTTTTTGATTGCGTGTGTAAATTAGTGGCACCAGAAAAACTGAATTAAAAAGATGAAATGGTGGAAAAGGTTTTCTGCAGTAAAGTGCCCTCAGTATTACAGCTCAGTGTTACATGTTTGGAGGTTAGCTTCCACATTCCCTCTGTCACAGAGTAATTGTATTTACCTCACTGTGGCCATTTCCAAGGATAGTCTTAAACTTGAATTTCAAAACTGCTAGATTGGCATAAACACGAGGAATGGTCCCACAAGTATCATTTAACACTGATAATCTTTTCTTCTCCTTTTTTAGGCTCTCAGTAGTTTAATGACACTTAGATTTTTTTTTTTTTTTACATCTTCCAAGATGGGTACTTCAAATTGTAAGAGGCATCTCTGTCCTTTGATGCAAGATTCGCATCTGTTTTGGCTTTTCTTCTTTTTTCTGTTTTAATTTCTGCTATATTTGCATTTTAAGGGCAACAATGTTTGGTGTTAGGAAGCTGGATTTAACAGTGCCACCAATAGCTCATCTGTGCTGTCATCACTGAAGGAGCTGAAAATAATCTTTTTAATGAATGGTTGCTACGACATTCATTGGTGCACCAAAGTGTGGGTCGGGATGATGCTGGAAAGTGAAGTTTGAGCTCTGGGGAGTGAGTTGTGTGTGGAATCCTGTTTAATATCATGTTTTCAGTTCTCATTCTAAGGCAAACTAAATGGAAATGTTAAGCACGCTGTGCTATATTATCACTGCATTAAGCGTTTGTGGTGAATTGTAGAGGTTGGTCAGGGGAGGAATGAGAGCACCGTAGGCTTAACTTTTGATCCATTCAGCTCGCTGCTTCTTCTTCCTGCAAATAGTAATCACGCATCCTCCTCCTCACAGCTGCAGCTGGAAAGGGTTTTGCTGCAGTTTGTTTCACATTTAAATCTGTGCGGCTGCAGGCAGGCTGATCCCCTGCATGCCGCGAGCGGCTCTCGAAGTGCCCTGGGCTGGGCTGCCTGGTTCTCTCTGTGGCTGGGGCTTTGTGCCCCGAGCTGGGCTGCCCGGCCCTGCCACCAGCTGAGCTTCGCAGGGGTAGGAGGGAGGGTATGTAGGTGTCTTTCCTACTGGTGGAGGCAGGCAGGTTGAGGTGATGGGCAGCAGCTTTATTCAGCAGTTGGAAGGGGCGTCTGTGCCCCAAACCCCTACGCCTCTCTGTGAGAAGTTTCTGCCCGCTGGTGGCTGCAGCCCCTACGCTGGGTGTGCCAGGCCCTTGGGCCTCTGCTGTGCCTAACCCACGGTGCAATTGAGTTGAGTTAGGCATCTCTACAAATTGCGGGCCTCTCCCCATGGCAGGGAGCCTGCCTGCAGGGTGCTGGGAGGATGGCGGTAGCAGCTCCTGGGCCCCAAACTGGCAGTGGGTTTGAAGAGCAACGTTCTAAGGGCAGGCAGTATGTCGTTAGATGTAGCTGGGAGGTTGGTGCTTTTTTTCTAAGTGCATTGCTTCTCTGGATAAGTACATTTTTATAAAAAATTGCCTACACCTCAGAAGATGGATGTTTTGTTGAGGGAATAAGCACGGTCCTATTGAAGTCATTTATTTTTTATCTCACAACGTGATGCAACTTTCATCAGGATTGCTCTAGTAGGAAAATTTAAATAGCGATTTATTCAATTATCCATCTCCTGCGTTTCAGCCTAAAACAACATGAGCGTATTTAAAAATCCGGGTTATGTATTTGAGGTAGGTTGAATTTCTGTGCTTGAGCCACTGTGACGAATTACGTACCTGACACGTGCATGCGTAAGAAGGCCACGGTGATGACGGATGGTGCCGCTGTGACTTCGGTGGTCTGTGCCCTGGGGAAGGGCCATCCCTGCTCCTCCTCCTGCACTGCTTCTCCCACAGGGTCAGGCTGGGTCTGCACGCACAGGGACCGGTGCTCACAGGGCATTCCTACACTGTGGGTTACTGCAGGCATAACGCTGTGTGATGAGGCTGTAAGGTGGCGAATTTGAATTTGCCCAGGAACAGGTAAGGAAATCTAGAAGAGGGGAGCGTATCCCTAAAAAGCATTTAAATCTCACCGTTCACTCATAGCTAAGCCTTACTGTAAAAAAATTAAACTCAATCATTTGGTTGATTTCTCTTTTCGTAACTCTTAGTGCAAACGTTAAGAAGGCACATTGTTCTTCTAGCACTGAAACCAACCCCATAAAAAAGGCTGTGCATAATCCATATGCAGTAAAACCTACAGCTGATGTTTAACTGCTTGGAAATTAGATCAGAAACTGTCAAGTTTTACCACTTACAAATAATGTCAAAGAAGTTTTAAGGGTTAGCTGTGGGAAGCCACGAAGGGCTTTGGGGAGGAGCGTGACAACACAAAAACGATGAAGATTTGGGGAGTGCTGTGGAAAGTGGCCAGAGAAAACATGTGATTGGGCCCGAGCCAGCTGGCACGGTGAGGGGGGGGCTGCTGGGGAAGCAGGAATTTGCAGCAGAAAAGGCGGTGTGATTTTCTTCTGATGGCCAATATCTGAAGTGCATTTTTTGCCATAACTTCCTGTAAGGGAAGAGTTGTGCGTGGCAGCGTTCCCCACGCAGCCGGGCACAGTGTGAATGAGCACAGGAGTTCTGCCAGTGTGTGCTGGCTGTGTGGTCTGGGCCTCAAGGTGCTGTAAGCTATTGCAGAAAAGTCTTGGATTTTATAAATTGACAGTATGTGTGTTTGGGTACATATTAATTAGTTGTTGTGCCAAAAGCTGGTTTTTAATTAGTGCCAATCTAAGGATCACTTTCTCGGTGTGCAGAGCTTTCTTTAAAAGATAAAGGGGAAGAAAAGTGTGTAGAAGACAGAGGCTTGTGTCCTTTGGAGTCTAAAACGCAGTAATTGAAATATTTATGATTCGAGGCACTACTCTGTGAGAGAACACAGACAGGGTTGTGGTTTCATTACAGTACTTACAATATTCTCATGACCTAAAAATGAAAACACAAAAATCTAATGCAGTCAGGTGTGCGCAGACTGCAGAGACGCGCATAGCTGATGAACTGCTCTGTTTCCCACTTGTGTCAATGTTTTCTTCTTTGGGTAAGAAGGCATTTAATTCGAACAAGGAACAAGCGATTATGTTCAGCACAGTAAACATACAAGGCAGGATGCAGAGATGCTCGAGTATGTGGTAAAAAGGATTCTTTTGTTGGAAATGAACTTGTGGAATATAGGGGTGCTAGAACTGTATAAATATTAGGATGTTACTTCGCTAAAGATCTGAAATGCTTTCACCCAGAAATTCACTCAAACTCATTTGTTTCCAGTCTTGAATGCATTTAAATTACTTTTAATGTTGTGATGACGCCTGTAAATTGTTCTCAGTACACAATAACTGTCAGTGTACATTGGAAAATACATGTGGTCAGTAGTTCACAAGATCACTATACTGAAGACGCAGAAGAAGTTTCACAGTGTCATAAATCCTTGCACATTCTTTTGCTTTGTAAGAAGGAATTAAATGTGTTTTGACAGAAACTTGGACATAGTATTTAATAGCAAAAAGACGTGTCTAGCATTGAAAGTGGTGACCAGTCTGTTCTTGAGCCTCTGTTTATTATTTATAGGAAGGGGTGTGAAGTGTACTTGAGCAACTGAGATTTTGTATCTGCTGAACTTTCTCAGGGCAAGTTTTTAAAAATGTAGGTTCAAGTGGTGTTTTTTCCTTTTTTTTTTTTTTTCTTCTTTTTTTTTAAATGAGATCATGTCTTCAGGCAGTCTCTGAGCAGCCAGGAGAATGGCAAAATTGCCACAATACTGGGGTTATTTTCACAGGACACTGCTGGGTGGGGAAGTTGATGACTGTTGAAATGTGGCTGCAGCGGGTGTGCAGCTTTCCTGGGAGGAGGCTGCAGGCTTCAAAGTGAATGTGTATTGTGTGGACATATTGAATCTCAGATTGTAGGACAGAAGACATTGTAAAGAAGCACACCCAACGTTTTCTCATGTTGATAGTAAGACTCCCTGTGATTACTGATGGTTTCAACTTAGCTGCCAGGCTTGTTGATGCTTCAGATATTCAGTTTGAACCTTCACATGCAAAGGAGGTGTCAAGAAGTTTTTCTGGGGCTGCTTAGCTGCTCTTCATAACTGCTAAGGCTGAGACTGGCGACTAACCAACCCGTGAAAACAAAATACTATAGATTCGCAAGGGAGACTTTGTCCTTCCTGAGAAATCTGTAATGCCCATGGTTTTTCCAGGACTGAATGACTGATGATGAATTCACATTGCTGTCCTCTACTCTTTTCCTGGACAACTGTGACGAGTGTGAAGAAACAGACATGTATGGTGATGCTATGTGCATGTTCAGTAAGTGTGACACTCGTCAAACTGCTTACATGTTTCATTCAGCCTCTCCAAGACACCCGTGTTCTTGCAGGCTTTTCCAGAGCAGAGGAGGAGCAGGCAGTTGGACAGCACTCTGGTGGTACCTCATTGCTGTCATTTCTTAAGAGCCTTCCCTCTGTTATTTACTTGTTGCATGAGAGGAGAGCTCCTGTAAGGTCTACGAAGTAGTGGCTGGCACAAACTGCATGATGCATGCCTGGGCCTCCTGAGCTCCAGGCTGGGCACATGTATCTTTAATTGTCATTTGTTGTGACTCAGTAGAAGAATACAAATATATTGTTTGATTACGTGTAAAAATGGAACCTGCTGTGCTGGACTTAACTGGAATGCTGTTTTAACCTCTTATTCAGTACATGTCTTTCGTATGATGAATAAGTCTTGAAACCATTAACCATATTATGTATAGGTGCTTGTACATTTTGTAAATCAATACTGCTTATATC
Organism: Chrysolophus pictus; assembly: GCA_037305975.1. Lineage (NCBI taxonomy): Eukaryota > Metazoa > Chordata > Aves > Galliformes > Phasianidae > Chrysolophus > Chrysolophus pictus. Next base: position 170,044,055 of record CM074576.1, read on the forward strand.
AAAACCTCATTATACTTATGTATCATTTAACTACAGTTTTTCTGCCCCTAGTGACTGCCGTTAGTTCGTTGTTACCACGAAACTTCCCTGTTAACAGAACAGGGAAGACACCATTTTTTCAAGTCACTGCTAGGCCTGCAGTTTTGCGCCAAATTCAGTTACCAGCAAAATTTTCTCCAGCTGAATTTCTCTTCATCTAAGTCATAGAGGAGTGGGAGCCGAGTGTGACCACAGAATACAAAAAATAACTTTCTTGTTGTCACCTGCAGTATTACCGTAATTGGAACTAATGAGTCTGCAGTTGCACAATATTTATGTTGCAATCCAAACTGACATGGTCTGGAATGCTTTGGGAGCAAAACACAACACAGACCTGAGCCTTGGGCAGCAGGGCTGGGGGAAGCAAACTGCCCCTTGTAGGGAGGTCCTGTAGTGAGGTGGTTTGTCCTCTGGATTCCCCAGCCATGCTGTGGGCCAGGGTCACTTTCCTGGGGGAGTGGGAAGATGCAACGAGGCGTTTCTCAGAGCCTGGCTGCAGAGGTTGCTCGTGGCATTTGTAGGTGACGCTTGGGGTCGGGCTGCAAACAGTGATGTTTTGGTAAATGGAAGTGCTGAGGGAAGTGCTTCTCTGAAGCCTTCTGATGGAGACGGACTGTTTATTTTTACTCCAGACACTGGAAGGGTCTTCGTCAGGACATATTATTTGGAAGAAACTCTTTTAAATGTGTTTACTTTCACTTGATGGATGGAAATAATGAGTCAGCATCCCATGTCACCTTTACTTCCCAGATGGCGGTAGGCTCAATGAGATGAATGCTTCACCGTGCTGCTGCTCTGGTAGGCTCTGCGGCAGCTAGTGAACTTGATCTATGACTCCTGGCCTTCACTGTGAACAGAGCAGGGTATATTTTCTGGAGACTGACATGCTTAGATCAGCGGCCACCAGATACCTGGTCAGCTCTTCAAGCTGAGCTTTAGTGCTTGCTTTAACCCCTGAGGGCTCAGCTGCTTGCGGCATTTAAAACATGTCAAGTGATTTTGCTTTATAGCAGAGATTTGACTCAGCAAGACTTGTGCTAACTCTTGCTGAAGATATGAAATACAATTTGTAGCTTATAATTGCTGCCTAATATGATCTTGGACCCTTACTTAAAATCCATTTAACTGATACTGTACTTTCTTTATAAGGTTATTATTGGGAGCTAACCTTTTCTTGTGTTGTGGTTAAATGTACAATGTAATAAGGGTGTTTTTTAATGTGTTTAAGAGTTGGAAGATGTGTTAGAAGTAACCTTTATGCAGAGAGTTTTATATAGTTGTGGTGAGTATAGCAATATTAAAATCCTGAACATTAGTACCATCTGAATGTAATTTGTTCTCGCTGTGTTTTGTGTGTGCCTCCAATAGTGGATGGTACAGTATATTGAGAAAATCAGTTTTGTTCTCCACTGCCTTTCTTGCCAGTAATTACTAACCTTGTGCAAATCATTGTCTTTACAAGGTTTTTCAACTTTTCATATATACAAAAATACAAAAAGCATAGCAGATACAGCAGATGAACTGCACGTCTTTCTTTCTCAACATTTCAAGGAGAGTAAACTAAACCCGAGGTTTTAGGCACCAAATTAAAAGCCTCCCAGAAATCTTGACTTGTTTAACTCTTGAGCCACGTCTATTGGAGATCTCTTGGGATCACTAGATTTAAAGATTATTTTTTCTAAACAACAAATGTCAGTAATTTTGCTCATTTGATTGCCTCACAGAAATGTGGATTTGGTTAGATTTGTAAGTTAAGTAGGTTATTTCTCCAGCTTCTTTTTTTAACAGATACCAAAGTGTACATGTAGAATTTAGAGTACATGAAAAGTATTTTAGAACTGCGCCCTGCTTGCGTGTGCTTTAAACAGCAGTGAAGAGGATGAAGTTTTGCACCAGAATTAAAAAAAGCTGCTTAAGCAGAGTAATATGAGTGTCGTATGTATGAACAGTCTTTGTGGTTTTCAGTTTGCTTTTTCCAGTTTCTATGTTTGTTCTATTTCCCTGCTGTTGAGATGTTTTGTTTTTAATTTTTATTTTTTCACTTTTTTTTGTTTTCATTTCCTTTTGCTTTTGCCTCAGTGGGACACTGTGGATTGGAGAGGGGGAGCAGGTTTTGTGCATGTCAGCTTGTTGGCCTGTAACTGAGAAATACTTGCTTTTCTTAGGTTCAGTAAACTGTTGTCAGGGGTGAGCACAGCAGTAGGGACAGAGTGGGCAAGAATGGCCCTAAGAGAAACAAACACTATTTTTTATCTTAAGTAGATGGTGGAGGGGGACAGCAGTCACGGCTCATGAGGTTGAAATTAACTGCTTTTAGCATTGTGAAGGCAACGGTGATGTAGACAGAGTGCTATCCTGAAATTTATAAGTGTAATTCTTGGCTCAGATTTAGATTTCTTCTGGAACTTTAGGGTAGAGTTGCTTAATCTCAAGGCAGTAAAGATAAATTCATTAATGGTTATGAGGTGTTGAGATAATTAAATAGAGGATGCCAGTAAATTGCTTTCTGAAGCTCAGTGACTGTAAACTCTGATCTTCTAATTTAATCTATCTACCACTTCCCATCCTGTTGCTGAAAGGCTTTGGAGACTGAGAAATGAGTCCTGCTCTCAGCGTAGCAACTGCATGAACTGAGCCATGTTCTTGGAGAGGAAAAACGCCTCAGTGTAAGTCAATACTGTACGGACAAAGGTTAGCTGAAACAGGTTTTTGTATTGTTTATCATGTTCAGAGATGTTTTGTTTCTTGCTAACTGGCTGAGTTCTGCACTGGCCTGTGATGTTCCTGACATGCACAGAAGAAAAATGAAGAAGGTAATGACCTGATGAAAGAGATCCTTTCCAAATGAGAGAAATTAACCAAATCCATTTCTTTTTGCGGTGGTGCAGTATTGCTCAAGTCTGGCTTTTCGTTGGTCTAAGCCATTGTTATCACTGTGTCACTAGACAGTGATTTTTTCTTATGAATTATTTAAAAGCGTGCAGAAATTATTTCAGAGAGAAATTAGATACCTCTGAAATTAGCCATTTCTAAAGAATGGTATTTGAGTTGTGTGAGAAAAGCATTTATTTTACATTTTTAACCTGAGCTTTTTGGAATAGAAATACACATGAAAATATATTCTGACTCATTTTAAGGTTGTGTCTGTGTTTTCTCAGCAGGTTATTTCTTTGTGTAGAGCATTCTTCATCTAAAGTGCTGCATTCTGTTAGTTTGCTCAATGCTGTATCAACTGTAGTGTAATCCTTTGAGCTCTAAAGTAGACTTATGTCATGAAGGAGGTGGACAAGAAATACGGTGGCATAAATGGAAGAGCTCTGTGACAGGCAGGATTCAGTCTGTCTCTCTGGTGCTGTTTCATGTCCATTATTGATGGACCTGGTTGTGTGGTGTCGGTATCTCCGAGGCAGGCCCAGGCCTCCCCAGACCTCTGCGTGTGAACTCTGTGCGAAGCCTCCTGACAGAGTGCCGTGTACTTCTCTTGCTATGGCCCAGCCTGAAAGTCACCTGGAAGCTCCCTCCTTGCTATCTTCTTCTTTCTGGTAGCGAGGTAGCTCCTCCTGGGGTAAGCATATGGGAAGGTTTCACCCTTCTGGGACTCATCAGGCTGGATTGCTTCTCATCATGAAGAACCTGTGTTGCACCAGTGACCGTAGTTTGTGACCTGGGCGCAGAGGTGGTCTGATTTATTTTTTGACCTGAGAAGCATAGGATAGGTAGCTGCAGGTCACTAGGTTGGGATGGAGGCTTCTGTGTCTGCACCTAAAACTGTGGTTCCTGATGCCTTGACAGCAGCAGTACCTGTTGTATGATCCTTATTTCATCCAGGACACCCCAGTTCAGAAAGACAGTCAGGAAATGTAAATGGAAGAGACAGCTGGAGAAGTAGCAGAGAATAATCATGATGGCAGACTTCACTATTTCTTTTGGCCAAGTAGTTTGACATCAATTTTGAAAGTCTAGTGGTTGAGCTGAAGTGAGCTGAAGCCAACAGAAATGAACAGTCTCTGAGCAATGCTGCGAAAGGACCATTGCTCTTCCTGGTGGAGCATCAGTGTGCTGGGTAAGCCTCATCTTCTTGCTCTTGTGTTGGTGTTTTGGGTTTATTTTCAAGGTGAAAGTACCATGCATATCTAGTAGAAGAAAATTCTGAATTGAATGTTTATGTAGGAGACATTCCTTGTTAAATTAGGCCCCAAGTAATCTTTGCTTCAATAATGGAAAGATGAGAATGGGACTCTTAACACCTACTGTAACAGACTTGCCTTCTTGGTATTTCTTACTTTGCATCTAAAGACTTGTGATTATTTAAAAATGAAGTTGTATTATTTCTGAAGTGTTTTGACTGCATTTCTTTGTTCCAGAGCATTCTGTACATTTTTGGGTACAGCAGCAGTAGTTGGTGCTGTTTAGTTTGTTGTAGAAGAAATGAGAGAAAGTGAGTTAGCTACTAAATAAGTATTCATAATTCATACTGAAGATTTCTAAAAGAAATTCTGTAAGTTAAATTTACTTTATGTGTGCGTGTGTGTCCTTGTAGTAAGGCTTGTGTAAAACACTGCTAGTGATTGTGCCTAAGCTGCTTCCAGCTCTACCATCCCTTTCCCACAAAACATGTCTCACAGAAATGAAGACCATGCCTTTTGATTTCCATTTGGCAAATCTGAAGTACTGGCACTAAATACGGCTTTGGTGAACTTCGCAGAAGTTAAAAACAAACAAAAAATGACTAATTGGTAGCTGTACCACAAAACATTTTCTAAAATGTTCTTGTCTCTTAATTATTGCAGTGTAGCATCAAAGGCATTTCTTCTTCCACAACTTTAAACTTCAATTACAACTGCATTTTGGTCATTAGTGGGAAGAAGTTAATAAAAAATCCAGTGCGTATATATGATAACTACAGAAACGAAGTTGCTGTCTTTGGTTTGTACTTTAAACAGTTTGAAGCCTCTTGAAAGCTCAGTACACTTGATATAAAAAAGCCATTTCTGTGACCATTTGAAAAAATTTAGTTTGTTGTAAGTCTGGTTGTTGATCTAGAGCTTTTACTCGCGTAAGGTTGATTAATTGCTTTTGCCACTTGTGTTTGTGGTTCAGTATAATCTCATGCAGACCACTGTATTTTCTTCTTAATCTTCTGTTGATGGTTGCATTTTTGTATGGGAAGTTAGATTTTGCCACTAATAACTTAAGTATTTTAATAAGCAACTAAGTAAGATTCAGAACAGTAATAGACCACTGCAAACTGAAATAGCAACTAAGTAGTGGAAATTTGTTTCATGGTGCACGACTTCTGCACCAGCTGTAAGCGGTGCTGTGGAAGCTCTTGTTTTCATGCAACTTTATTTATTTAGAAAGAGAAGGTGGTCATCCTGTTCTTATTGAAGTACCTTTGAATTTAAGACAGATTTAGATAGAGAAAGATTAATAGGCCTATCTCTTACATAAGGTATTGTTAAAGTGAGTATGTCTTCCCTGATAATTACTATTCATTAAGGCTAAATACTCTTTCTTTAGTGGAGATAACTCTCAGTTATCTTACGTGGAAAGTAGATGAATGAATATTGGCACTGAAGTCACTTCATACAAAATGTGAAATTCAGATAGTTAGTCTAAGAGACCCATGGCTCATCTGCTTTACCTTCCATTTCAGAAAATGCGCACCGCTCAGAATGCTCAGGTTAGTTACTTTAATACAATGTGACCCTCATGGCAAGGGATTAGAGTCTTAATGGTATCTGACTTGGCTAACTTGGCTGAAGTAGGAGCCCCTGGTTTCCATGTGCAGGTGGAACCCAGTCATTGCAGGTGATGCCAAGGAAGGTGCTGTTATGTTCATCTTTGAAAGTGTTTGACTTGTGCTGTGCTCTTGGAAACTAGGAATACTGGTGCCTTGCATTCATCCACTTTCTCACGAATACTTATGTAGTTGTCTGAAAAAGTGCATGCTGACACTGTTAAGAATTTGTCCTTATAAAGGAAAACACATTAGTTCCCTCTGGGGTAGGCAGTGCACCAATTCTCTCATGTATACATAATGGACAGGAAGGAGAGTTCTGAAATCTTCAGACAGACAAGCAAAAATTATGTAGGAATTAAAAAAAAAACACAGGAAATAATATTGCTGATAGTGAAAGGATGAAGGGAGGAAGAAAACTTCCGTCCCTCTCAATTTTTTAAGGAGATCAGTTATGGTTTTTGAACTTTGGGGATTACAATGCATTTTCTTTGCTAGAGAGCTGTCAGAAAATACAAAGGTTATATCTATGCAGACAGCTTAACTTGCTTTCAAGCTCTCCAAAGTGCTTTAACTTATCTCACATTCAGCTGCAGAAATCTGTAGCCCTTGGAGGAAGCAGAGGGCTGTCTGTTGCTGAGGACAGGCGGGACAGAGCTGTGGACACGAGCAGCAGCATGGCGTGGGGCTGCAGGGCTCAGCGAGCGCGCCCTGTCATTGTGCTGAGGTGCTTACTGTGGGGGCCAGAGTATTGGACAAAGGAACCTTCCTTTGCTGTAATCCTCCATTTTAATCTTTGCTTTTGGAAGTTTTCAGGTTATTAATTCTGGAGAGCAGAGTCTGAAATAGGTCTGTTTGCTTTTGCTTGCTTTTACTTTTTCAGTTTTCTTTCCTCTCATGCTTATTTAAAGTTGATCCTGGCAATAGAGGGGATGATTCTAAAAAAAGGCTTTCATCAAAGAAGGAGTATCCTAAAACTTCTACCTAACTAGAAGCATACCGCAAGGTGAAGAAGCTGCATAAAATACAGTGGCAATACAAGAAGCCATCACATTTTTACCGAAATCGTTGTACAATGGAAAGTGCTTCGTGTCAGCTGAAATGTCAGATGTATCAGGAAAAAGTTAAAGTGGAACCTGATTTCTGTAAGGCTAAAGATTCCAGTAATTTGCTTAGGGATGCAGTAGAAAATCAATCTTATGCTTGAAAGAGGGAATAGTAGCCTTCAAGTCTCATCTCATGTTTTGTAGCTGATTGCCTGTTTTTATTATCTCCCCCCCTTTTCCTTCAGTACTTACTAATGCCCTTTGGTTAACTCCATTATACCTTTGAAAAAGTTCTTGCAGAGCTCAGCTGCTTTGACTTGTTTGCTGGGTAAGCCTCAATGATATTGTTATAATTAATAGGATGTGTTAAAACTTCCAGAACTGAGTGTTGCAGAACCAGGCTATTAAAACTTCTTTCCCCGTATGTTCTGTAGTGTGCAAGATTTCCAACTGCCACAGGTGGGGCTCGTCAGAGAACATGGTAGAGCTGCACTGATCTTGCATGTTTGCTGGAAGCTAGTTTGGCAGCAACACAGTTCTGCCTGTGAACAAGTAAGAGGGATAGAAAATAAGCTCAGTTTACAATTTGGAGGCGTGTCTCTAATTTGCCTTTATTATTATGTTTATAGGAAGAGAAGGATGCACTGTATTTTCAGATATTGAAAATCTCTAAACATCTGATTCATTAGGAACAGTTGAAACAGTTTTTCCTAAGTTGTGTGCTACATGATAGCAATCTGCCTGCTTTGTCTCTTCCTTCCCTTGAGTGTTACTGTTTTACTTCCACTGACAATTTTGATTTTAGGAAAAAAAGTGTTTAAAATTATAAGAAAGCAATACACAATAAGAAGAAGTGGATAGAACGATCTAATATTTTTGAAGAATTTCATTTTATTTTTTTTTATGACTTGAAGGTGTCATGAATATTTGTAACTTGCTAGTTCTGTGAAAGTAAAATATGAAGCTGATTATTATTATTATTTTTTTAAACAGAGGGTAAATACATTCATTGATAAAGCACAAATCAAGGAATAAGAAAACAGGGAAGGATGCTGAGCAGTGTGTGAGCCCTGACCAAATACCTTACCTAAGTACAAGCAAATATAGATCTAAGTAGAGTCTTTGCTTTTAATACTGGGGTCTGTATCCAGAGAGAAGAGCTGTGGCTCTGAAAAAGGGATAGGCATTTACTGCTGGAGGATCCACTGAGTGAAGACATTTTAAATTTAAGTTGCAAGTTAACTTTCTGTCTTTGGGTGTGTAAACAGATAAATCTTAAATGGAAGTACAAAGGCTAGATGTTTCTGCCTAAATTCCTTCTTTTCTTTTTTGGCATAAACACTGTTTTTGAATAGTTTCTTAAAAAACAAATGTGTGGAAAACTATGTAGAGAAGAGAAACTTGATAATAGAGCATTTTCAGCTTCCTTTATAAAGACATAACAAAGTACGTTAAGAGAGGAGAGTAGTTACTTTACAAAAATACATTTTTAAGGATTTCAAGATGGATTTCACTGGGAAATTTTACATTATGATTTAAGAGCTTTTCTAATACATGCCCAGAAGTGGTAAAGGAATTATGCCACCAGTTTCTTACAACTGTAATATATGAATGATAATTTGACCACTGCATTTCCTTTTGGAGGAAGTGGGAGGGTGCATACCAATATTTATAGAGGACTGCTTTGAAAGTAATGCCTCCTATTTTATTATTTTGGCCCATGACACCAGAGGCAGATGTTGGTGGTATGGCAGTTGAGGTTGAACCTTCCCACCATTATTCCATTACATTTGTTGCTGTGCGACAGATGGCAGCAGAGAGGCAGTCTGTCAGAATGGTATCTGACATGAAAGTGTGTATGAAGTAAAGGTGCGTCATTGAATTCCTCCATGTGGAAAAAAATGGCACCCACTGACAGTTATGGATGCTTTCTGAGTATTTGTGGAGACCAAACAGTGGGTGTGAGCACAATGAGGTGGTGGGTGATGCGTTTCAGTAGTAGTGACAGCAAAAAGAGGTCACCTCCACTGGGGCAGATTTTTGTAAGCGCAGCATGCAGTCTCTTGTTCCTCACTGGCAAAAAAATGCATAGCTAATGGTGAGAATTGACTATCAAATAGTGTTATGGTGCTCTTTGTATTGGTTGTAGTTTCCATGCAAATAAATAGGAGGCATAACATTTGGAGCAACCTACTTATTCGTTCTGTACCTGGCCTTTGACACTCTTTAAAGAGTCCCAGAGATGAACTGGAATGCCACTACTAAGTTCCATACACAAAGCAATTGTGAATCTTGACCCAGAAATAGGACCCTAGGAGAATCCATTTAAATAAAGAGGTTGACACCACAGGTAGAAACGGACAAGGGAAAACAGGATGAGTTATTATAGCATAACAGCAAATCATCTGTTATAAAATTTTCCATAGGTCTTATGCCAGAGTGGTTTGAAAGAAGTTAATCAGTTAGTTTTGTGGATGTTTGCAGATGTGTGAAGTGTCAGCCTAGATAAAAAGCCTGAAGATGCTTAATTGAAAAAATAACACATAGATGATGGAAGTTGGCAACCTGGACCTAAAGGAGAAGGAAGTTTACCTCTAGACATGGAATGAGAGGTGATAGGTAGACATTGACATGGAAGATAAATGATTAATATATAATAGAATACTGGATTTATGTCAGTGAAACGAGATTGCATTTGTCAAGATGAGAACAAAAGAGAAGAGCGTGATGTGAAATAAGAAAGATAGGAATATTAGCTGTATGGTTTGAGAGGAGAGACAAACTTTAAAGATGGGGTTTGTAAAGATCCTATAGTATTTCCATACAAAACTTTTGTAAATATGCGGGTGCGCCGTGAGGTGCTTCCATGTGAAGAATCAGTCAAAGATGACACTTGGATTAAATGAATGGTAATGCTTCCAGGAAAGGAGGTAAGGAGACCTTATTAGCCCTGTAGAGGACACTATTAACTCTCTGTCTACATACTGCAAAATTGTGGTTCAGCTTGCACCTGCAGTTGAGCAGTGGTATGATGTTAGTGACAGGGAGAAAACAACTTGTTCTAGGTGAGTTTTACGTTGGTGCAGTCCACTTAAGATGTCTCACTTCATTGACTCTCTTGTGGAAGAAGATCTTTCATAAAGTTTTGTCAGTATTGTTCTTTGCTGTTTTCCTGTTGCTGTTTAGTGACAATATTTGCAACCTAAGGTTTGCTTAAAGTTTGTCCTATTGTTGTTGAAGTACCATGGAAAATACTAATACGTGTCATAACATGCATTAAGTATTTAGATTTTGGGGGCCTGGATTGACTTAACTGCATTGCTCCCAAGTAATGAAACAAGGAGTTAGGAAGATCTAGTACATCTATAGGGAAAATTTCCACTGACTGGAAACCTTATTCTGGAAATGTGTAACCAGTTGTATTTCTCCATATGTAGGATTGAAGTATTTCATATACTTTATAGAGAGATCAAAGAAACAATGCTACTATAAATTTCCACTGTAATTTTCCTAGTTTCGACCTCCATCTTTACTACTCTGTGGACATCCTTGAACAGTTTGTGGCCGGTTCTGGTACCTAGGGGACCATAGGACTTTCAGGCTGCTGTGGCTATCTCGTGGGTTTCGTTTTTTTAATGAAAAAAAATGGAGTGGTGAAACTGGCTGACGAGCAAGTAGCAACAAGTATAATCACAACCTAGGACTTCAGGAGAGTTAACTTTGCCCTTTT